>BSBK01001952.1:0-1200000 GCA_027943335.1 Chamaecyparis obtusa | reverse complement strand
GAAGAAGAGGTCTACATAGAACAACCTGAAGGATTCGTTGATCCAGACAATAGAAACATGGTATGTAGATTACACAAAGCTTTATATGGTTTGAAGCAAGCACTGAGAGCATGGTATGAAAGGCTACATACTTACTTGTTAAGTATTGGATTTGTAAGAACTAGTGAAAATAGCAATTTGTACATGAAAGGTGATATTGATGACACTATTCTTATTGCTGAAATTTTTGTTGATGATATTATTTTTGGAGGTCAAGATCATATATGTAAATCTTTTGCTGATGACATGAGGAATTAGTTTGAAATGTCTATGTTTGGAGAGATTAAATTCTTTCTCAGATTACAAGTAATTCAGCAGAGTGATGGGATATTCATCACACAGTCCAAGTACATAAAGGAAGTTTTGAAGACATTTGGTATGGAAGATGCTAAACCTGTAGGAACACTGATGGCTACTAGAAGTAAACTAACAAAGGAAGATGAAACTACAGAGGTAAACCAGACATGTTACCGATCCATGATTGGTAAACTAATGTATGTAGTTCACAGTAGACCAGATATAGCACATATTGTGGAAATTATTGCTAGATATTCTGCTAATCCTAGAGAATCACACATGATTGCTACCAAAAGGATCTTAAGATATCTGAAAAGGATAGAGGATTATGGATTATGGTATCCTAAGGAAGGCAAGTTTGAGTTGAAGTTTTATACCGATGCTGATTGGGCTGGAAATGTGGATGACAGAAAAAGTACCACCAGAGGAGCATTTTTCTTTGGTGAAAGACTTGTAACCTGGACAAGTAAAAAGCAAGTTTGTATTTCTTAGTCTATAGCTGAAGTAGAGTATGTTGTTGTGGCTACTAATTTCTCAAACATTGAATATATCAGGCAAGTGTCAAAAGGAATGAATGAGGTAATCACTGACCTGGTGATTATATACTGTGACAACACAAGTGCTATTAATATTTCAAAGAATCTAGTGATGCACTCTAAGACAAAGCATATATCAATTAAGTATCACTACTTAAGATAACAAGTGAAAGAGAAGCAAGTGAAGTTATAATTTGTTACATCCAAAGAATAACTTACAGATATCTTTACAAAGCCTCTATCGAAGGACACATTTGAATATTTGAGGACTAGACTTGGGTTCCATCCCCTATCTATCGGTCACTAATGTGATCTGGATGTTGCATCAGCCTAATCTTATCAGATGATCACACATGTTGATGCAGCATAGTTCACACTTTGGATATTGTTCAAGGTTGTGATTAAGTTTGAAGTGCTAGAACAGATTGGGATATCAGTATACTAAGATACAAAGGAAGTAATGGACAACAGAGAGTTACTTAGCTACTGCAAGAGCTGATTGTTTATTTGTTTCTTTGGCATTGTTGTCAAAGGGAGAGATAAATAATATGAAAAGGAAAAGGAGAGATATGCACCAATGAGAACTATCTAAGGGAGAGATAATCTAAAAGAAAGAAATAGGAACAGGACACCATGCATCAAATGGGATTTTCTTTTTGATTTAGCAAAGAATGGATTTTGAATTTGAGGTGATCATGGCAGGTGTTAGGTGATAGCCAAATTGAATTTTCTATTTTCCAATTTCATTGATATCTATTTTCAACAATAAAGGCCTAAAATAGTGCTAAGGCTTCACCAATAGAGATAGCTAGATTTAAACTTCTGATAATTCAGAAGGTAAATTTATGAGTCAAATCAATGTAAAGTCTTATGAAATATGGAGGGCATTAAATTTATCCATATGGTGTGATGTCCACAAGATATTTGGATTATTTGGCCAAGAATCTGTTGGTGTAATTAATTATTCCTAATTACACTTTACTTAATCTTACTTAGGTTAATGCATTGCATAGTAGTTTGTGATTGAGACACCTAGGAGTGTGCACATCTATTAAGCACATGGTGTAGGAGAAATTTCACTTTTGGTGTGATAGTTGTCTTCACATAGCTCGTTGTGTGTGAGATCCACCTTTCATGATCTTATCACATTATCATCCTAATCCAATGCACATACTTTATTGCATATTGGAGGATGATCCACATTTGGTGGACATGTGATTACACCTAGCATAGGTGATAGCTTATCAGCTCCTTATCATTCTCTCATATCATCTTTCCTATATAAGGAGGCCTATTATGTAATCATTTCACTCAATCATTCATTGGTGAATATCATTAATTCATTGGATCTATTCAATCCATCCTTGCATTCATATTTTCTCTCTCTTGTGCTTTTCTTCAACCTCTTGATCTTGGTTCAATATTTGCTATTTGCAAATTCTTACATGGTATCAAAGCCATAAGAGCGTTTAGATCAGCCGATTTGAAGAGAGCTTGATGCAAGCTTTGAAGGTCCAAATCTCAGATCTGGCAACCAACATGTGATAGAGGTGTCTTGGAGCAGATCTAACATCACCATTGTGTTCGGGAGGCTGTTTCAGTTAAAATCGACTATAAACTCACCCATATCCGGCAAAAGTCAAATCTGAAGCAAATTTTTTTTGCAAATCAGACCGTACGGCCCAATCTATCCTCTTGGTATGATTTTTCAAAAAAAAAATATTTTTTTTTATTCTGTTAATATTTACGAAAAAATTTTATCTACAAAAATTTAGTTTATGGGGTGGTACATCCCCTAATCAGAGAATATTCTCTGCGCCCAATTGCATCAACATCAAATCATGGCATCCAACAGCGGATTACATCATAGTGCCATCACAAGTCACAACACAGTAGACCAAATAGAAAACCCAAAGGGATGCCGTAGGCCAAGCCAAATTCCACCACAGGTGCTCTCTTTGTTATTTGTTTGGGGGCTTGGCGTATAAAAAGGACTTAAAAGTCCTTACCACGGTGAATATGGGATATTATCCCACCACCCACCACGGTTGCTCTGCCTGGCTACACCCACCAAGATCTACTCGCCACTACATCAAGCGGCCTCCCCACCATCGATTGTTTCTCCTCCCACGCCTGCAGACCTCCACCAGAATGCCACCCTGCTAGCTCATCACTGCAGCTCCTCCACCAAATGCCGCTCCGCAGCCATTTTAAACACACTGCCCTCCTTAGTCACACGGCCAAATCCACTGGTAGTGACCCAGATCTACCATCGGCCACCTACCAATAGATGCCACACGATATCTTCATAGCCACCCATGCAGACTCCCCGCCCAGTCATTGGGCACTGCGCAGTAGACACGCGGTGGTTATCCACAGGCCCTCCGCCCTGCCAGCAAGCCCTGTCAGTGGTACAGTCAGCCACCCACATGGCCACACACGTCACCACCACCTCAGCTACCCACACTACCATTCATACCATATGAAAATGTATGAACAACCAAGTCAGTGCCACGTCACCAAAGGGGGTGAAATTACATCATCTGATCACCTAGCTTAAATTTGACGGCCATCTAGCCGTCATCGCAGAGAGAAATTGGCTTTTTTTGATGGCCATCAAACTGTCAAATTTAATGTAGTAAATTATTGACGTTAGCAGAGTTTGAAATTTTGCAGCCTTCACCATTGGAGTTTTCATTTTGACAATCCAACTTCAGAGGGCTATAACTTGCTCATTTTTGCTCCTTTTTTCGAGCAATTTTTTTTGAAATTGGGTAAAATTTCATCAAGAATCTAGTGGTGGTGTTGATTTTGCATTTTGGTAGCCAGATTTGTCATAAATTGCAGATTTGGTGATTGTTCCTGTCTGTTCCTAATTTCTGCAACTTCCAGAGCTTCGTTTGGGCACATACGGTAACATTTTGAGGTGAACTTTTTTTTGAAAGTGCATGATTTTTTGTCTACTTTCCAGATATGCAATCAGATTTGAGTGATTTTGGGTAGACATATCACTTTCAGCAATAGGCTATTTTGGGGCTATAATTGCACTTGGTTAATCCTTGGATTTTAGTTTTCTGATTTGCATCAGTCATTTGAAGAAGTTATCAGTAGTTATTAGTCATTATTTAGTTGAAATATGGATAGTTCAAAGGTTAAAATCCTCACTCCATATAACTACCATGAATGGAAAGTATCTTTAAGTGATCATTTGTTGAGTCTTGGATTTCTTAGAATGACTCTTGGGCAAGATCAAGAACCTCAAATAGTTGTTGTAGAAAGGAGAAAATGGTTTGATAGAAGGGATAAAGCACTTGGCTCTCTTAGATCATCCATCTCTCATGACTTACACTTTCATATTGCATCTTGCACACATCCTCATGATGCTTGGATCACATTGGAAGGACTCTTTGGTAAACCTGATAGGATGAGAAAATTCAGATTAGAGAATGATCTCATAGGTCTTAATCCTAGGGATTTTGACAATATTCAAGATTTTTTCTCTAAGTTCAATACTATTAGATTGGAGCTTTCTTCATGTGGCATTGTTAAAGGGGATGAACAATTGATCTTTTCTATTCTTTCCAAGCTTGGTCCTGATTATTCTATCTTTGTTTCTACATTCTATGCTACTATGGATGCTCTTGGTAGTGCATACAAATTGCCCTCTCTCGATGAATTTGCAGTGCAGCTCACAAGGGCACAAGCAAAGTTGGCACACATGGGTCTGTTGAAGCCTTCCACACATCAAGCATTGATTGCAAGTGAGTCTACTTCAAAGGCTTCTAATGGAAAAGGAAAGAAACACAATAAGGATCCTAAGCCTCATGACAAAGGTAATGAATCTTCTTCACCAAAAAGTACTGAATCCAAGTCCTCTTCAAGAGAGGAATCATCTAGAAGAAAGAGAGATAAATGTGCATATTGTCAAAAGTTAGGAAATGATGAGCATAATTTTTTTCAAAAGAAGATTGATGAGCTACCTCACATTATTTAGAAACACGACATTAAGTTGCCCTCATCATTGTTTTCTCCTTCTTCTACACATTTGGCAGCTTCAACATCTCCATCATCATCCAAAGACAAAGGTAAAGGACAAGCACTCATGGCTTCCACACATCCTGAGCAAGGTAAATGGATTCTTGATTCAGGTGCATCACATCATATGGCATCTTCTATGGATATGTTTTCTTCTATTGAGCCTTGTAATTCTCCTAATATTTTGATGGGTAAAAACACATTCATGAGAGTTTTTGGGAAAGGTTCTATTCCTATGGGAGAGGGGACATTTAATGATGTTCTTTGTGTACCATCCTTGACCACTAATCTCCTTTCTATTTACCAAATTACACATGGGGCACAAGGTAAAATTGTTGAGTTCACTCCTGATTATGTCTACATTAGGGACATGGAGACTAGAGATGTCATAGCTATGGGAGTTGTTGATCATACATCCCGCTTGTATTCTTTTTCCACTTTTGTTGATAATGATGATGATATTCATGATGTACCCATCCCTTTGCCAAGGGATAATTTTGAGGAGAATTTTGGGCACTTGAATCATTTTGTTGTTGAGACAAGTGTTGATCTTCCTACTCCTCAACCTCCTACTTCTTCAGACATGGACTCTACTATTCAGCAGGATGATCATATTGTTTCAGATCTTACAGAATGTGATGACTACTTTGATGCATGTTCAACATTTGTTGATTCTCATGATGCAGATTTGGAAGACATACATGAGGGGGTTTCTCTTTCCCTTGATGACAATTTCATCATAGATGGGGATACTTCTTCACCTTCTTTGGAGATTGGTGTACTTGATTCTTCTCCTTCTTCACTTGATTTGTCACATGAGGTGATAGATTCTTTGAGCTTGGAGCAGACCTTCATCTTCTTCCTCATTCCATTTGCACAAGGATTGGCTTCTTCATCATTTGATGTATCTATTTCTTCCTAAGGGGAGACATGTTTCTTGTAATCATTGGTTGATCTATTGTTTGTAGGTACTCTTCATCAACATGGGAGCTTCTACATTATGGGGGGGATATCATGTCTCCAACTATCCTTCTTATGGGGGGATACTTCTTTGTATATACATGATGTATGTAGTTCTTGGGGGGTCTTGAGCACTCCATCCATGCATCTTGTTTTCTTCTCTCTTTTTGGGGGAGGGTTTTTCCCATGAGTTTTTCCCTCTTTCTCCACTTTATGAGAGTTATGCATTTCATGTATCTTGTACATGGGTACCTAACATGGCCTAGTTGCCGAGACCCATCTTCCATTGTGAGTTTAAGTGTGTTCCCCTAAGTTGCACTTAAGGGGGGGTGTTGGTGTAATTAATTATTCCTAATTACACTTTACTTAATCTTACTTAGGTTAATACATTGCATAGTAGTTTGTGATTGAGACACCTAGGAGTGTGCACATCTATTAAGCACGTGGTGTAGGAGAAATTCCACTTTTGGTGTGATAGTTGTCTTCACATACCTCGTTGTGTGTGAGATCCACCTTTCGTGCTCTTATCAAATTATCATCCTAATCCAATGCACATACTTTATTGCATATTGGAGGATGATCCACATTTGGTGGACATGTGATTACACCTAGCATAGGTGATAGCTTATCAACTCCTTATCATTCTCTCAACATGTCCTTCTAAACTTCAATAGCTTTTTAATCTCCAAAGAAACAACTGAAGGCTTGGATTCATAAAAAAATCCACCTCTTCATAGAAATGATAGAAGACGTAGCTATATTAACACTCCATCATGGAGAAGGTATTACTAATCACCAAAATTATGGACACCCCTATAAGGCTACTCTCAAACAACAGGCAAGCCACCTTTGTGGGCACTATAATGGAAAGACGTATTGGGAAAATGATTAAGCGACACAATAAACATAGATTAATAGTGCATGCTATCATGAATGTATTGGGTGAAACCTATATTTTTTCAGATCATAGATATCTGTAGACACTAATATTCCAGTGGGATTTCTTGAATCAATTCTTACAATGGGGAGTAGAAACTAGTAGTTGAAGAACTTTACACTAGACTATTTGAAAAGAAGTTCCTCGGAGGTTTGCATGAGGTCATTTTAAATATAGATGAAAAACTAACAATTCCCCATCTGTGTCAATATGCTTTGGTAATATAGGGAGCCCAACACATCCCAATCTTCCCTTGACATCGAGGGAGAGGATATATAGGCCTCATTAGGAGATTCCCAATCTTAACATGATGGGAATATGAGTAAAGGGTTTTCAGGGAGGTGGAAATTAGGAGAAGTCTCAATTCTCTCAAAAGAGCCATGGGGATTATAGATGTATTAGAAGATGTGATTGGGGTAGCTATGGATGAATCTGAGGATTGGGTCATGAAATGCAAATGTGAGGAAAGGTTGGATGAGTTGGGAATTTAACTAACTCCTCCTCTATGGAAGAGGACTTCTATGATGAAGATGATAAAGAGGTAGGAGCAAGCGGTAAGGATCCTTTGTTTGCTGGAATTAGACTGGAATTGGGATTGTCAAATTCTAGAATTGACATTTTTGATGTTTTTGTTCAAAACATGAAACTGGAATAGGGATTTTCTAATTCTCATTTACCCCCAAAACATGAAGCTGGAATCAAGGATAACTTTAAGAAACCCCCTCTTAGGTAAAAGTGTAAAATCCTAGCGAATCGTATATTATTTTAGGGGGGAATTTGTTTTAATGCAGGCAAATTGTTTTTTCAAATCCATGATTTTTCATAGTTTGTATTGGCAATTTTTTCCGTGCCGAATGAAATTTCATAAATTCCTAGCGAATTATATAGTCATGTGGGGGAAAATATATATTATATGAGGTGAATAATTTTCTTTTGAGGTAAAAAATTATAATATATGAGGCAAATAATTTTCTTTTGAGGTGAATAATTTTCTTTTGAAGGGAAAAAAAATAATTGTATTGGTGAATTTTATGTACCGTTTGAAAATTTATTTATTTTATTGGCTAATCGTTCGATAATTATGGGAAAAAATATTTTATTGGTGATTTTCAAAAGATAGGACATAACACGAACACGTAACCTAACATACATACATACATACATGTAACCTAACATACATACATTATTTTATAATGTTAAATGCATTATTTGAGACCATCTGATGATCCAAGATCAATGGCTAAAGTTTAATTTTGGCCCTAATTTCTTGAAGGAAATAGAGTTCTCCAGGAAGTCACTAGAATGTTGACATGTATCAAATTAGGGTTGTCAACTTATCTGCAGATTACACATGTTGGTATCGATAATCACAGTCCTATAGTGCAACTTGTAACTCTTAACTCGGTAAGAAATAAAGGCCTTGTCAGTGACAAGAGACATTATTTAACTTGTCACGCACCACTTGCAAATTTGTAAAGATGATATAACCGATCTCTAACATTTTTGCATTTATGAGAAAGATTTATTGCCAGATATGAAAGATCAAGGACAAAATTTTAATTTCTCACACGCATGCATTTAGGGGAAAGATTTACATGAAAGATTTAGAGGCATATTAAGGACAATGGATTTAATACCATTAAAGAAAGAATAATTTATTGCTAAGTAACGATCAAGGATTCAAGGGCTATTTATAGATGGTCTAGCTTCTTTATTCCTTGATTCATCTTTGCTAGATAAATTATTTGTTTAGGTCATTAGTCTGCAAATAATTTGTTTTTAAGGTTTTTGAAGTTTTAGATGAACACTCCAATTAGGCTTAGATGCACATCTGAGGAGGCCCGAAAGGCCTTTTTGGGTTCCTTTTCAAATAAAACCTTACAATCAATTTGTAGGGAGGGTGGGCCTTTCGTAATAGAGGTTGTTAAAATGGTGTTGGGTAGAGAGTTTCTGCACAATGAAGATAGGCACCAAGTCAACACGGACATTACATCCCATTTTTTGGCATCTCTTCTCGACCTCAGAGGAGAGGTGGACATGTTAATGTGTTGAGGAAGGTTTTCAAAGAAGAATACCTACGAGACAATGTTCATGTTGTCATTTTCACAGAAATAGGGGTGGGTATCCCTTGGGCAAGTGAAATACCCAAGCTTCTACTCCCAAGCTAGAATGTGGCGATGCAACTTGTTCTGTTGGGCCTGAATGCTGGGCAGTATAAGTGCCATAGGAAATAGGCGCTGATTGCTAGGGATTTTATTTGTAAGTGGTTTTTGCTTGATGAAGTGGAGGCTCAGGTGGGGCAATATGGATGGCTCGATGAATTCTCCCAGTTAATCATCTCTATAGAATTCTACTTAGATGGAGTCAGAGTGAAAAATCAGTAGTGGTTTTTTTATAAAAACATACCACATTTTTGGGTTTTTTGTTTATATAATCATACCACGTCTTTTGGTTTTTTGTTTATAGTAGGTTTCTCTTTTTACTCGGCAATATAATTATAATTTTATGAAAAAAAATAATGAAAATTTTTTAAGTTCATTTTAATTTGTGTTTTATGGGTACAAAAAATGGTTATTAGACTTCTATGTGATTGTAATATTTTAATTAGTTACTTTATCTGTGTATGAGACATGTTGTGTGTGTGAATTTTGTACCTGATCTGTAGACACAACACTTCAGTAAAACATTAGAGGTTAGTTGAAATCGAAATCATGCAATAAATAAAAACTAAACTAACCAAGTGATTTACTGCCTTTTAGTAGATGTGAGTATGTATTCTCAGATTATACCAAGATCAGTGACCTTGACAACACCTAAATGAAGGATTTGAATGCAAAATCTAGATATGGAATGAATGCAATTAATCTATTTTTTTAGTTTTTCTATGCAATCATGATAATGAAAACTTGGTATGAATTTATGCTAATATGAAAATTGATATGCTAAAATGATCTAACAATAATATTCTAAATGATATGGATAGTATGCAAAAACAATGAAAATCTCACAACAATTCGAATTCTCAAGATCGATTCTTCAGTCTCCAATTCAACAGTGTGAATTCATGGATGGATCTCAAATGAAGAGCTAAAGCCTTAATTTATAGAAATCTAGGGCTTTTGGAGGTGCATGAAAAAAAGCCATAAATCACTCAAATAACTCAGGTTGATTTTTTGAGTTATTTTTAAATAAAGGATATTTAACTCACAAAAACATGCAAAAGCAGAGATTAACTCAAAATAGAGTTTAGATTTAATTGATAATTGATAGTTGTCTGCTTTTGTGATTGTGCATGTTTTATTTATGAATTAATTTAATAATAAGGTGATTTATTTCCAACTTAACTGATTTTGAAAAATAAAACAATTGATTTATGGGTTAATCAATCATTTAATCAAACTTTTATTCAAAAACAATATTATTAAAAATTGACAACTTGCTTTAATTAATTAAATAAGAATTTAATCAATTATTCATAGGATTTTGGATTTATTGTCAAAATTAAATAATACAATTTAGGAATAAATATAATTAACTTCAATTAAACAATTAAGTGGCAGAATTAAATCTAATTAATTAAATATTTAGAATATTTAATTAATCAAACTTTAGGATAAATAGGATTTATCACCAAATAATCATTAAATTAAAGATAATTATGATGATTAGGAATATTACTAGGAATATTCCCCAATGCAGAATTTGAGATAATCAATTAGGATTTGATAATGTTCAGATGTGCCTTGGGTTAGGACTTTGATGTCGATTTCGTTCGATATGTTGATGTAGGAGATTAATGAACCTATAGCCCCTTTTTTGGGGTATTACACATGTATGATGTAAGTATGTTACAGTAGAAATAAGTAAGTGATGGTATTTCCATTTTTAAATCTGAATATTTAAAATGTATCACAATTGTACAATGTAGACAGTTGTAGTTAATAAAAGAAATGTCTTATCACTGACATTAAGTTTGGGTAATGTTACCTATCATGAAATTTTTTCCAATTTCACACACTCGTACATTTAATATGAAAGATTTATAAAATTTTGAAGCACAAATGAATTAATAAGGTTAGAGAAAGAATTTATGGTTTTCTAATTATAAGGTATGAGAATTATATGTGATTATAATTATCATCAACATTAAAGTGCTAATCAATAAAAAATATCATTTTAACTTTAAGTATACTATATAATCAATAAAAAATATTACTTTAACTCATGTGTTTGATTGGGAGACCTAGCGAGTCAGCGACCACAACATTCTCGTAATCTCTAAACACTAATCTTAACTCTGGCCTCATTACAAGATCAAGAGATAACCGCTTTACCAATTCGCTGAAGTAACAAGGAAAGTAACAAGAACGTGCAGAAAAGGGAACTTAAGTTTATGAAATTTATTAGAATGTAATATTATTAAAAAAATAGTGCATTTTGAATTTGATTGGCTAAAATTATTACTATTCAATTAAATAACTTTAAATGTTATTAGTCATTAATATCTATAAAGGAAAAAATAGCATTATAATATTTAACAATGTCCATTGCAAATAACTACTGTTGGATGAGCACAGATCGACAATGTACGATGGATAAGTAGGAGATATTTTCCACAACAAGTCAAATTGTGATATTTCTATCAGGATTCAACTGCGTAGTTTTTTAGTCAAACTCATTGACCCATGATTCATGAGTAGTGGTTCACAAGAACCCATCTCTCATGAGAATGAATCCAAACACTTAGCACTCATTGGATCTAGGTGATGCTCACAGAGGTGAAGCATCGGGACTTCTTGGGAGGTCACCCATCCTAGTACTACTCTAGCTTGAACGCGCTTAACTACGGAGTTTCCTCCATGGTTAAACCCTCTCTGCTTGCATCCTCATTTGCAATCATTAGATCTATGATGGATTTTAGAATGAAAGGGAAAAGCAACCCCATTTTTCCAAACCCGTTCTGAAATCATGACACATGTCACTAAACACGTTCCACTCGCATGGTCAACCAACAATGTCATTTGATGATGGTGTCTGACTCATGAGGTGAGTCAAGTGACTAGGTGAGTTAATGGGACCCACATAGCCATGACACTAGATAGTGACTAACAATGACTGTTGGATGATTGTAGATCAACGATCGAAGCTGTATTTCAGGCTGAAAGGGAAAAGAAACCCCATTTTTGCAAACCCATTCTGGAATCATTAAACGTGTTACTAAACACGTTCCACTCACATGGTCAACCAACAATGTCATTTGATGGTGACATCTGACTCGTGAGGTGAGTCATGTGACTAGGTGAGTTAATGGGATCCACGAGGCCACAACACCAGATAGTGACTAACAATGACCGAAGCTTTATTACGAGCTGAAAGGGAAAAGAAAACTCATTTTTGCAAACCCATTCTAGAATCATGACATGTGTCACTAAACATGTTCCACTCGCATGGTCAACCAAAAATGTCATTTGATGATGATGTCTGACTCGTGAGGTGAGTTAAGTGACTAGGTGAATTAATGGGACCCATGGGGCCACGACACCAGATAGTGACTAACAATGCCTGTTGGATGATTATAGATCAATGACTGAAGCTATATTTCGAGCTGAAAGGGAAAAGAAAACCCATTTTTGCAAACCCATTCCGGATTCATGACGCTTGTCCACTCACACGGTCAGTGACAAGTGTGACGACTGTAGATTGTACATTTTTTACACTTTAAGTTTCCAATCTAAGTTTTTCATTTATAAGTATAACTAGTCTAGAGATTTAGAAAGGAGTTATGGATTCTAAATTTCTAGGTTGAGGATTGAGGTCTGAGGAAAGCAAAAAATTCTCTCAGCTCTCTTCCCAGTCATAGTGTGAAAAAATTGAAACTATGGGTAACTACTAAAATCCTGAACACCTACGTCCCACATTTTAAATTTTTTAAATCTCTTGGTTTACAACTTTACTGTTTATATTATAGAGAAAAAATTAGCATGTTAGGGTTTAATTTTGAATCACCCCTGTAAATTGTATGCTTGTAGCTATGTATAAATATTTGAATTTTCCTACGAGTAAATAGTGATACCAATTACCAACTTACCACGATGAGCAAAACAAATATCAAGAATAAGATTATGAGTAAAAGGCCAAGTCAAATAATAGACTTCTACAATTTCTTAAAACACTACGTTTCACTGATGAATTCCATGATATTTATGATCCTTTTATCCATGGAAATAAGGAAATAATGGAAATTAGATTTGCACTTGAAAATAAGTGGAATGATCCAAATAAGGGTTTAAATATGTTTTCATTAACAACGCGATAAAGGAAACAACAAATAAAATTGCAGCATGGGTTGCGGGGTCGACATGCATGGCGTTACCTTAAGTATTCCCTTGCCCATAAATTATCATGGTCTATGCCAAAAATTATGATGAAAATAGAAAAGCAATTGTAAATAAAAATACTCAGGAGGAAATTTTGTCCATAACCGAGAGTGAATTTTCTAGTCTGTTGGACCTAGGGTTTCAACAACAAAACTCAAATGTGCACATTGACTTGGGAAAGCTGGCAGAGGATTATGAAAAATTAGATGCAACATAGAGAGATTCGTATATCAGAGGAATAACAAGTGGTTCTAGTCTGAGTCCAGATCATAAGCCTCCTTATGATTATGATATTTTTGTGCAATGGGCTCAAGACAGTATTTCCTTGCTAGCATTTTGTTTGGGATTGAATACTAACAAAGAAGTGGGTGCTAGCATTCTTGAAATTCTTTTTCATATTTATTTTGAAAAAGAACCGGTAAAATATTATTTTATTGAGCACATTGTTCATTGCATGCAAGAACAATTACTAATGATTAAAAGAGGTTCACAAAAGATATTTAGATTCATAACTTACTTGTGCTAGCTTCTCTTAGCAAAGCATCGTGCAATATTTCAGACAAACAAGCTTTGCAATCAAGGCCAAAATCCAATATATGAATGGACACCTTAGATAAGGATGATTGATAACAGAAGGAACTACAACAATTTTGTAGACTTCTTTTTGGCACCAATGTACCATAAAATTATAGGCACTCCAATTCCTAGATTGTATGTTACTTGTAGAGATTGCATTCAACTCAGAAGTCAAATACAATTGGTTGACTAGTACTTCATGGAAGAGTACATTTTGATAACATTTTACAGTTCAGTGCTAGAACCCTACAAACTTCCAATACATGTGACAAAGAGGGTATTCGCATTAGAATATGTACGAAGATAGAGAGCACAGATGTACTCTTTAATGGTCAGCAAAAGAAAATGATATTTCCTTCCTTTCCTTTCTCATTTGGAGGGTTCACATTTGAGAGAAGAGGATTGAAAGTGGCATAGACCTTTTTTTTCAATTTTTCGCTTTGATGTTGACAGTCACTAGTAGTTGTAATACCCCAAAAATGGACTATAGGTTCATTAACCGCATACATCTTCAAATTCGAATGAAATCGATATCAACGTCCTAACCTAAGGCACATCTGCACATTATCAAATCCTAATTGATTTTATCCTAAATTCTACATCGGGGAATATTCCTACTTTATCCTAATTATTCTTAATTTAATAATTATTTGGTGATAAATCCTATTTATCCTAAAGTTTGATTAATTGAATATTCTGAATATTAATTAATTAGATTTAATACTTCCACCTAATTATTTAATTGAATTTAATTAAATTATTCCTAAATTGTATTATTTAATTTTGGCAATAAATTTAAAATCTTATGACTAATTGATTAAATTCTTATTTAATTAATTCATGTCAATTGTCAATTTTTAATAATATAGTTTTTGAATAAAGTTTGATTTAATAATTGATTAACCCATAAATCAATTATTTTAATTCAAAAATCAGTTAAGTTGAGAATAAATCACTTTATTTTTAAATTAATTTATAATTAAATCATGCACAATCAAAAAAGCAGTCAACTAGAAATTAACAATCAATTTTAAATTGAAACTCAACATCTAATGATGTGTTGAAATCTGATTTAAACTCTATTTTGAGTTAAAAACTATTTTTGCATGATTTTTGTAAGTTAATTATCTCTGATTTCCTGATAACTCAAAAATCAACCTGAGTTTATCAAGAATGATTTATGGCTTTTCTCCTCCATCCTCAAAGCCCTAGATTTCTATAAAATCAAGGCTCAGCTCTTCATAATTATCAACACTTGAATTTGCACAATTACTCTGGCGAATTGGCGATTGAAGGATTAAGCACTTGCAACAGGTGATTTGTGAGATCTTTCATTGTTGATCATAGCTTTTGCATAGTTTCATATCATAGTTTTCATATTCATTCATAGTACTCTTAGATTAAATCTACATTCAATTTCAATTTCATTCATCTAGCTTAGATTCATACAGTTTCTCATATTATTGCATAGAAAATACAAAAATCTAGAATAATTTGCATCTGTATAGTTTTTCATATTTTGCATTCAAATCCTTTGTTTAGGTATTGCATTGTCACTGATATCGATTTCAATCTAAAAACATCATACTCATACCTACTAGAAGGCAATAAATTGCCTAGTTAGCTTAGTTTCAATTATTTGCAAGATTTTGATTTATGCTAACCTCTAATGTTTTACTGAAGTGTTGTGTCTACAGCTAGGTACAAAATTCACACACACATTTTTGGCACCCACCATGGGGCCCTGAAATGGGTTTCCATCTCTTCTAATTCACTTCTATCTATTTTTCTATCATTTTTTGGTCCATTCTACGATTTCATTCTATGTCCGTACATTTTTCGTATGGCTTTTGTCAGAAAGTCATACCAAGAAGACCCCACTATCATACGACAATTGATTCTATCGAGGCTCGTATCAGAAGCTATACATTGTCATTTGAGAGTTGGATTGTCATTTGGTAACATACCCACTATTGTACGATTTTCTTGACTATCGTCTGGAAGGTAACCCATTGTCGTACGAGTTTTGACTCCAAAATTCAATTGTCGTTTCAAAATTTTAGGCAATTTTTTAGATTTGGACTAACAGCTAACCCTAACAATTGAAATCTTCTATTTTTTACTGATATTTGATGAATCTAATCAGGAAAAGTGCAACTAAATTGGTAAAACAGGTAAAATTGACTAAGCACGTTGCAAGGAATTCAGGTATTACACTACAATCTAATAACACTTCAATTTGGACATAAAATAAACACTCACGTGTCAAGCTTGTGTGACTTTTCTCGCTTTTGTATCACATACTTCATTTTGGGCTATAAAATGAACATAGATTTGCTTTCTGCATATCTGCTACACAGTAAATAGGCCCTATGAACACTATTTTTGGATGATCTCAAGAGAGTGGGCTTCTTTCCCTTGTTCACACATGCAAAGCTCTTCTTGAAGAAGGATCCCCTTGTAGGTAGGGAGGTTATTGAGAGCGTCTCACATTCTACTAGATTTATGCATCTTCAACTTTTGATTGATACATTCTCTCTCTAGAGAGGTTGATAGATCATAAGTGATTAACATCATAGATCTTTCTGAGATAATATTGGTCTTAGCGTGTCAGATTAATCTGTCTGCTTTGTTTTGGTTAAAAGTGAAAAGGTTAGAGGACTATGCTCTATTCCCTTTTTGGGTAGTATCAGAAACTCAGATCCTTGAATCTGGAACTAGTCTCCATGTGGTATCTTTTGTGAGTCACCTTTAGAGAGGGTTAACCATAGTGGGCATTCCCTTAATTGGGTCAACCACATGGATGGAACCTCAAGTGGTAATAGCCATTTTCATTGTGGTAGCAGCAACTGCTATATAAATGTCCTTATGGAGGAAATCTTCACAGGTGTCATCTCTTGTTGGGCTGTCAGATCTCCCTAGTAGCTCCTAATTGATTAATTTCTCAGACTGTGTCAAAACCCCGGTGCGCCTGGATTGGAGTTTGCCCTCTTGAGATCACAAAAGTTGTAGAGTCAAACCATTATTACAAACCCTAGTGAGGCCAAATTTTTTATTTTCTAGGAATATGTGCATTATTGAAAAACTTTTGAGAACATACACATGTAGTATTTCTAGGGATTAGCACAATAAGTCACTATTGCTTGTTCATGTGCAAGGTTGCTTTTTCCCTTGTTCATTGTTTTCAGACAATTGACTGCTTCCCTTGCTTGTTGTTTTGTGTGCTTGATATCTACTCAGTTTTTTGAAATGGACTATTACACAGATCTTCAAAATTAGACAGAAAACTTTGCCAACAACCTGAAACTGAAAACCCAAAAATTGCAAAATCTAAAGGGAAATTCTTCTTTGGAGTCAAAAGTCATCCCACAGTCTCAGATTATCGTACGAGTTTTCATCAAAAGTCATTTCACAACCCCTGTATTGTCGTATGGTATCCAGTATAGTGTCGTATGAGTGTTGTCACCAGGAATCAAAAGAAACATTATCACTGGTAGCAATTGTCGTACGATTCTTACGATTTTCATTTGATAGCATACCCAGTGTTGTACGAGCTTTCAAAAACTTGTTTGGAAATTTTCAAAAAGTTGTCAGAGATAGGTCAAATTTTTCAAAAATCCAATTTATACAGCCTATTTCCAGATTCTGTCAAAATAGTCACTGTGTCAGGAACAGAGCATAAACTAGAAGCAAATTCATTCATTTTCCTAAAGTGGTCTCTTGAGTCTGATTTATCCTTTTGATTTATCGATTTGAGTCTTTTTCATCTTGTGTCAAAACCTTGTCAAAATTATCTTCAAATTCAGTCTTCTTAACTAAATGGCTAAGTGTTGTGACCTCATTCCTGCCATCTATTGGGTGTCTACCCACACTACTATGGCACAGTATCCTTCATTTACATCTGATCTGATCTTCAATCAAACCAATCTTGACAAGGTTGCGTCACTCGATCTTCTTGAATCAGGTCTTTCTTCAGTTGTCTTCATCTTTCTTTCTTACTTCACCCAAGGTTAATGGTGGAAACTAGAGCTTCCTCACATAATAAATTTGGAGAAGCACTCAAGACCGTACCTTTGACTATTCACAAGGGTTCAACTCTTGAGCAACTCTATAATTTTATTCTTTACGAAGACGACGGTCTTGGCAATTTTTGATTGAAAACTAGTTACATACCCCCTCCATCAACTCATGGGGGTAATCAACAAAATCCTCCTCAATCTATCCCGGGGAGTCCTAAAACTCCTAACATGTCTCATGGAGGGACACAACACAGGTCTCAAGGGCCCCACTCTCAACATGGTGTGGATCAAGAACCTACACCTTTTGAAATTTCTCGATATCAAAATGATGATGACTTCAAGAAAATGATGAGGCATTTCTTGAAAGAAGATAGAGAGGCATACTTTCTAGAGTTAGCTCATCAAGGAGCTAAACTTCCTCCAAACTTTAATGTTGAAAATATCATTACGCGTGAGGAAGAAACCCCTATCACGGCTATGATGAAACAGATGCATGCCATGCAAGTCAAGCTTAACAAACAAGAGAAAGAAAAGGAACCTAAGGAGTTCTCCATGGAGGCCCTATGTCCTTTTCCATTTGATAAAGACTTGTACATGCCACCATTCCCTAAAAGAGTGGAAATGCCTAAATATGATAAGTATGATGGAAACTCTAATCCTCAAGATCATGTTAGATAATTCTATACTCAATCAATGGAGTTCATGCATGAACCAACCTACTTAATGTGTCTTTTCCCTCAATCTCTGGGAGGAGCAGCCATTCATTGGTTCTCTAGAATGCCTCTGACTATCAAAAATTTTAAGGAGTTGATCAAACTATTCTACCAACAATACTCCTACAATATTCAACATCTGTTCACCATGATCGACATTTGCAATCTGAAACAATATCCAAGTGAACCATTCCTAAAATTTCTCAAGAGATGGAGGAAGAAATTTTCCCTATATGCTAGACCCATTCTAGAAATTGAGAAGCTGGAAATCTTCATCAATAATCTTGTTCCAGAAATCAACTACCCTTTACAAATGCAAAATCATACATCCTTTGACAAGATGGTAGATAATGCGATCAAGATTGAGAAAGTACTTGTGAAAAAAGGAGACATCACACTTCAAAAGGACAAGTATGAATTTAGATCTAGTTCTAAGGACAAGAACAAAAACTGAAACAAGAATAAAGGCATTGTCACAGATGGCATTGTTGATACTATCTATGCCCCATCCAAGGCACCCTCTTTCAATCTCACTGTTGGCACCCAAGCCATCAAATCTTCTGAAGCTAAAGCAACAGAGCCCAACAAAAATTCATCTGATTATAAACCTTGGGCTACAGATCCTAACCACAAATTCACTCCTCTTGGAGAATCCTTGGAATCTGCCATGAAAACTCTATTGGCCAACAAAATCATCTACTTTCTTGAGATAAAAGTCTTTGATCCTGAACCTAAACCGAAATGGTGGAGAGAGAATGATTTCTATGAATTTCATCACAATAAGGGTCATAAAACTAATAACTATGTTCACTTGAAGTACATTATACAAGACAAAATTGATAATGGATAAATCATGATTGAAAATCATAAGAGCAATAATGATCATAAAGCATTCACAGAACCATTTCCAAAACATGGTAAAGAAGAATCTTCTTCTCAGCCTAATATGGGTGCTAAAGTCAATTATGCCTACTCTGGAAACAATGTTGTTATCAATATGGTTGAACCATGTCTATCTAAGTGTTGCAATGTCATCACAATTGTGAGAAAAGATAGAGAAAATCAATCAGCTAATGTAGTTACTCGATCACAAGCTTAGGCACATCTGCAAGGACAAATACCATATTCATCAAATGTCCCTAAGGTGCCTTTCAACCTTTCATCTACTTCTAAATAAAAGGCTACATCTAAATCTTCAAATCCTAAAGACATGAGGCCTACATCATACAGTATTGTCCAACAACTCCAACATACCAATGCAAAAATATCCATGTTTGAGTTGCTTCGGATATCTCCAGCTCATAGAGCCATTCTAGACAAAGCTCTGCTCGGATCCAATGTTCCTGATAACCTTGATTTAGACAGATTCTAGACTATGGTTGGTCATCTTACATCTCCATAGTATATTTCCTTTTCAGAGGAAGATGATAACTCCTTGAGTCATCTGCATAACTAGCCCTTGCATATTGAAGTCTTGATCCAAAATCATCATGTCAAACGTGTGTTGATAGATGGGGGTGCTAGTCTAAACATTTGTTCTTTCAGCTTGATTACACAATTGGGATTTTCAAAAATGGCCATTGATCCTAGAAAGAAGATAACTATCAAAGCATATGCTGAGCAAGAAAGATCTTCCAAAGGAACAATTGTCTTACCTATCAGAACAGGTCCTGTTATCAGAGATACTATATGTCAAGTTCTTGATCTACCTTTGGCTTACAATATCCTTCTAGGGAGACCCTAGATACATGAAATAAAAGCTATTCCTTCTACATACCATCAATGTTTGAAATTTCCTTTTGAAGGATTAGAAATGATGATTCCAGCTGATCTATATACAACTTGCAATGCATTGAAAGAAAGTATTGATAAACATGTTCCTAATAACAAAGAATCTTCCACTAAGTAGCTAGATGTTGCTTCAACATCCAAAATGGAAGACATTTCTAAAGAGGTTAAGATCAAAGAAAATGGTATGGGAGAATATACTATAGAGCTAGTCTTATCTTTGACATCTCTCCCCATCTCACCTAAGTCCTATGGGAAAACTCTGAAATAGTCCAAAATGGAGTCTAAAGAACCTTTTGAGGCATATAAAGGGAATTTTGTTGTAGAACAAGTATCTAAACAAGAGTTTGAAGAGGATGAAGTTGTGCTTGCATGGCTATACAAAGATGAACCTAAATCTCAAGTTGTTCAAAAATGTGATGCTAAAATACCAAAGATCCCTTCTAAGTCATATGGCCCAAGGGACAAATTGATCATGAAAATGGGATATAAAGGAAAAGGACCTCTAGGACTATAGGGTAAAGGTATTCTATCACCTCTTGACCATCGTGGCTGAGAAAACAAGAATACAACAGGTCTAGGATATAAGAAGAAGTCTTTCTATCTTGGCAAGAACTCACCACATGTCTTAGAATAGATTGAACCACCCACAACACATCAATTAAAGGGAGAACCAATAGAACAATCTGATAGTGATGATTCAGACACCACTGAAGATCTTATTCCTTATGAGTGTTTTCCTAAAGAATTAAAAGACCTCCTTGAAGCTGAAGATGATCCAATAAAAAGAATTAATGTAGTAGAAACACAAGAACCTACTATAGAGCAAGAGATAGTTGCAACACAAGAACCAGCTAATATTGAAGACAATCAAACATACAAAGATGAAGGTGGTAGTTATTTTGAGACAAATTCCCATGAGTATGAATTCAAATCAAAATCTGAGGGTAACCCTTCTTGGGGTATTCATCCTAACTTTACTCATGTTCTTAGATTTCCTAGAGGTATAGATGAGGAATCAAATGACTATGAATGGGGAGCCATTCTAGAGGAAGATGAGCTTATTATAGAGAAACATGATGTTATTCACCAATATGCACCTAAACCCAATGTAAGTCTAGAGTGAAATGATGAGCTTAACGAGTCTAATCCACCGATGGCTGAAGTGGACTCCCATAATGACATTGAGCCTATTCATGAATTGAACGTCTTAAGTTGTAATATCACCTTTGAACTTGAGCATCGGGTTAGGACCAATGATGATAGATCCATATCCATAAACACTATCTCCCAATCTTTCACCACTTTGACTATACAACATCCCAAACTTCTTGACCAAACCTCTATGAATCTGAGCCAAGGTATTTATACCTTTCCCAATGACTATGCCCTTGCTTTCTACCTCAATGCAGTTGAGCCTATGAGGACTTCCATTAGTGAACTGAGCATTATCATGACGGAGTCAGATATCAAATATCTCAGTTAGAAAAATAAGAATAAGAATAAAAAGAAAAGGAGTTATGAGGGTGAAAACCACTTTGTGGCAGTCTCAGAACCTACAAAAGTAAAAATAAAAGATGTATTCAAAGGTGAAAACCTCTCTGAGGTGCCTCAGGATGAGATATTTGATGTCCTTCCGAGTCATTTATAGGACAGATCTCCAGTTCTAATTGAGCCCACTTAATCTATCAACTTGGGAATAGCAGAAGAACCACAATTGATCCATGTAGCACAATCCTTATCAGAAGAAGAAAAGCAAAAATTTACAACATTCCTAACAGAGAAGAAGATCAACTTTGCATGGAAATATTTAGATATGCCAAGGTTGGATCCTGATCTTATAATGCACCATTTATCTATAGCTCCAAATGTCAAACCTGTTAAGCATAAATTGAGAAAGATGCATCCATATGTTGCACTCTTGGTCAAAGTTGAATTAGAGAAACTACTAAAAGCTGGATTCATCTGTGTTATTTACTATGTTGAATGGATCTCTAATATTGTACCTGTATCAAAACTAGACAAATCTATAAGAGTATGCACAGATTTCAGAGATGTAAACAAAGCATGCCCTAAGGATGATTTTCCATTACCTAATATTGATATGATAGTGGACATGACTACGGGCTTTGAGATGTATTCTTTAATGGATGGATTTTCTAGATATAATCAAATAAAAATCACTCCAGAAGATCAAGAGAAAATTACTTTCACATGTGTGTGGGGTACCTTCTATTGGAATGTCATGCCATTTGGGCTTAAGAATGCTGGTGCTACATATCAGAGAGCTATGACATCTATCTTTCATGACATGATGCATCGAACTATGGAGGATTATGTTGATGATACTTTAGCAAAATCTATGATAAGATCTAAACATCTAAATGACTTGAGCAAGATACTAGACAAAATGGAGAAGTTTAGTCTCAGACTGAACCCTAAGAAGTGTGCTTTTGGTGTCACTTCTAGAAAGCTCTTAGACTACATAGTTTCAAAGAAAGGCATTGAATTTGATCCAGCTAAAGTTAAAGCTATCATGGAGATGCAACCTCCCAAGAATATCAATCAAATGAGAACATTACAAGGAAGATTACAATCTATTAGATGCTTCATATCTCAGCTAGCAGACATATCACAACCTTTCACAAAGACATTACATAAAGGTGTGACCTTTGCATGGAGTGAGGAATGTGAAAATAATTTTAATCATATCAAGAAATATCTATCAAATCCTCCTATCTTGATGCCTCCCATTTAGGGGATGCCTTTGATCTTATATGTCTCCACTACAGATACATCACTGGGGGCATTGCTTGCATAGCATGATGAGAACAAGAAGGAAAGAGCTATATACTATATCAATAGAACATTGGTAGTATATGAGAAGAACTATTCAATGATTGAGAAAGCTTGTCTATCTGTGATCTTTGCATCAGAAAAATTGAGACATTATATGTTAGCTCATACCACACATTCGGTAGCTAAGATTGATCCACTAAAGTACCTACTAAGCAAAGCTGCCCTCATAGGTAGATTAGCCAAATGGGTCATGCTCTTAAGTGAATTTGACATTGAATATGTTGAAAGAAAATCTATTAAAGGCCAAGTTATTGTTAATTAGTTAGCAGATGCACCTTTGTTTGATGATACACCAATGCAAATGGAATTCCCAGATTCCTCTATCATGAATCTTTCTTCTAGAGAATGGCAATTCTTCTTTGATGGCTCCTATACACAGAATGGATCTGGAGCAAGCATCTTTTTTATCACTCCTCAAGGATACTCCATTCCTAAGGCATTTAGAATCAAATTTCCTTGTACAAATAATATTGTTGAATATGAAGCCATTTTAAATGGTATGAAAATAGCAATTGAGTGGAGAGTAACAAAACTACACATTCATGGAGACTCACAACTTGTAATCCATCAAGTCACTGATGTGTATCAAATGAAAGATGAAAATCTCATTCCATACAAGAGAATGATAGATGATTTAAAGAAATATTTCATATCTATCACATTTGAGAAAATACTTAGAACAAAGAATAAGGCTGCCGATGCAATGGCAACACTATCTACTTTATTACAGCAGCCTAAACATGAGCTACGCTATGAGTTCCTGGTGGAAGTGCTATCGTATCCTACATATGATTCTCCTGATACCCACATGATCTGGACTATTGTAGGTCATGATTCATCTAGATATAAAAACCTATTTTCCTATCTCAAAGATCAAATCATTCCTGATACATTTAAGCACCATGAAAAGAGATACCTTATCTGCAATGCATCTCGATATGTTATCATTGGTCACGATCTATACAAATGAGGTCTAGATGATACGCTACTTAGATGTTTAGAATGGGAAGAGTCTCAACATGTATTAGAGGAAGTCCATGATGGCATTTGTGGGTCACACTTGAATGGTTTAACACTAGCCCAAAAACTTATTAGGGCTGGGTACTATTGGTCAAAAATGGAGAAAGAGTCTATCAAGTTTGCTAAGAACTGTCAAAAGTGCCAAGTGCATGGCAACTTAATTCATGCTCCAGGGAGAGATCTAATTCCCTTCACTACACAATGGCCTTTTCACCAATGGGAATTTGATCTTATAGGATCCATACATCCTCATTCTCCTAATGGGCATACTCATATTATCACAGCTACAAATTATTTCACGAAATGGGTAGAAGCAGTCCCTTTAACACAAGCCACTGGTAAGAAAATATCTATGTTCATCTTGAACTACATCATATGCCAGTATGGTATTCCACATTCTATAGTCATAGATAATGGTGGACAATTCAAGAACAAAGACTTAGATGATTTATGTGCCAAATTCAAGATTACACAACATTGGTCATCTATCTACTATCCTCAAGGGAATGGACAAGCAAAGGCTTCAAACAAGAATCTATTAAAAATCTTGCACCACACAGTTAATAAAATAGGAAGAGACTGGAATCTCATGATCAATCCAACTCTCTAGGCCTACAGAAAAAGTATCAAAACACCCACTGGGGCTACACCATTCACTTTAGTTTATGGGTCTGAAGTGGTACTACCTATTGAGGTTGAAATCTCATCACTAAGAATCAGAATGCATGGTCTAGTAATTGATGAAGACTATAGAGTGTCTAGGTTGCAAGAACTTGAACTACTAGATGAGTGCAAACAAGCAGTGTATGATCATCTCACAATATATCAGAAAATAATGTCTAGAGGTTACAACAAGAAAGTCAGACACAGAGAATTTCAAGTTGGTGATCTAGTCTTGAGAGAGAATCCTAAAAATCAATCACATAGAGAACACAAGGGGAAGTTTGAACCCAAATGGTTGGCTCCCTTTGTTATCACTGCTACTTTTGGCTCTGGTGCCTATTAACTCTCAATGACTGAAGGAGAACAGCTCTGAGAACCAATCAATATTCTCCATCTAAAGAAATTCTACGCCTAAGGCATTCAGTATTCAAAAATGTCCTGAAAAATTATAAAAATTGGAAAAAGTTCTAAAAAAAATGAACATCTTGGTGAAAACCTAGCAATAGGACGATTCACAAAAAAATATCAAAAAATATCAAAAGTACAAAAAAATTGAAAAAATGAAAAATACAAAAAAATGAGAAAAAGAAAAAATGCCTTGGTGAAAACCTGGAAACAGGCACCTTGGTAGCAAAAATAAAATCTCTGCCAAGATGGTGAAAACCTGGCAAACGGGTGCCACTTGTTCAAAATGCTCCATCTATCAGTGCAATCTTGGTCTTTCCCAGCTTTCAGTCTTGCTTTATTTTGTATATATCTCCAGGTTTGTTCCCACTTTCCTATTTTCAATAAGTCTGTTTGTACACCAATCAACTCAAGCGTCTGTATCCTATCAATGTTTCAAACTTGGGGGCAATCAATGTCATATCCTATGGTCTCCAGTATGCTTTAGATGTGTCATATCTAGTTAGAGTCCTTTGAAGCTTCATCCGAGTCAGTCAATCTATCTCCTCTCCAGAAAGGATTTGGCATCTACAACAACGCAATCAAACATCAACAACAAACTGAAAATGACATGTGCTTTACATGTTTTTATCTCCTTGTATGCTTACTAGTTCACATTGAGATTTTGGCATATTGTGTCCTTTCGAGCTCTTCGATGATGTCCTTTACAGGATTTAGAGAGTAATGACTGGGGCATAATCATTTCTTTGTCTTCTGCTTGTATGTGAAAATCTAACAACTTTGGAAATTCTGGATTGAAATGGTGTCCATCTATAAGAGCCTCTATCTCGTATTGGATGGCCATGCGTACCTCAACCATTGATACCCAGAAAGTTCAAGGAAGTTTGATCTAACTATTGTCTTTTTGAGTGAGTTCTTACTCCTACTGTGAAACACGATCTTACCTAAGGATGTGAACAATAAAGGGTCACTGCGGGTAATTCACATTAGATTTAGAATGATCTCTTGACTGCTTGATGTGTTTGTTACCACAAGGCATATTCAGGTCATCACAACGTCTATGTTTTAATGCTTATACAAATTGCTATATCAAAATGGACATGATATTCAGGTCATCCTGGCATTTATGCCTTGGTGCTTATATCTAATCCAACATTCTGAAAATAAAATCAATATTCATATGTCCATAGTTGTCTAACCAGTGGGCATTGTATTGATTCTTGCACATACAAATCAATATTCATATGTTCATATTTTTCTAACTAGTGGATTTTGTATTCATTTATCTAGTTACCTAATAAAATTTCAATGATGAGAACAAATTGACACATGATTAGTGACTAGGTCCTAGGTCTTAGGTTTGCATTTCATTTTGCATGTCATTTTGCACTTTGCATGTTTGCATGGTCTCACAAATTGCTTGAACACTTAAACGATTCTTCAAAAACAAAAATGCTAAACATGACACAAGGACTAAGCATTGTATGAAGATCCCTCCAATGAAACAGCAAGTAGAACTCATTTTCAGGATCAAAATCAAAATCTAAGATCGTTTACTTTGTCAAAATTGTGATTTAAAATTTTCGGACCCAGAACGGTCGACTGCTTGCATAATCGACCTTCTAATCATCAACAAAGAAATCTAGTATTCAACTTAAGTGATTATCTCACATCAAACTATCAAAATTTCAACTTGGTCAACCATGGTCAACTTGTGGTCAAACCTAGTCAAACTTGGTCTTCTAGACCTTCAAATGATGTAGAACGCATTCCTAGACGTATATAACCAATTCTCAAATCAATTAACATGCTTCTAAACTATATAAAGCTGACTTTTCTTGTCAGATTTCAATTTTCATCCTGAAGTGGGCATGGTATTGCACATCATTCAAAGTCTGTAACTCTAATTATGTCAATCAAATCTTTCTTTAGTAATCATGACAACAACCACGTCTAGTTGTTGATTCATCTAAAGTCCTCGTCGCTTGGGGAAAATATATTGATTCTTGGGGCATATCAGATTCATCGAGATCCATATCAATCTGGTATCCTAAATCTATCTTGTAAACTATATCAGCTTTTTGTAACTGTTGGTTCATTAGTGTTATTTCCTTGTTTCTTCGTAACTAATGGGTTCAGGATGTGATACCAATATGATTCTTTTAAGGGCAATCAAGTCTGGAATCGGCCACTCACTTCTTCGCAATCATAAGGTTCAGAATCAGGCATTTTGGCACTTTTTCGTAATCACTGATTCATTGTTGCTATAGTTAACATCATCTTTGGTCATTCACGACCTAAATCTTAAATCTTGCATCTTCAAATCTTTCAATCGGTTTCTGTCTCGAAATCGGTTAATCTTTCAAATCAATTTCATACATATATCATACATAGACTATTCTTTGAACCACTACGCTTTGCACAGTGATTCAAAGTGGGGCAAAATGTAATACCCCAAAAATGGGCTATAGGTTCATTAACCTCCTACATTTTCAAATTCGAACAAAATCAACATCAAAGTCCTAACCTAAGGCACATATGCACATTATCGAATCCTAATTGATTTTATCCTAAATTCTGCATCGGGGAATATTCCTTGAATATTCCTACTTTATCCTAATTATTCTTAATTTAATAATTATTTGGTGATAAATCCTATTTATCCTAAAGTTTGATTAATTGAATATTCTGAATATTTAATTAATTAGATTTAATACTGCCACCTAATTATTTAATTGAATTTAATTAAATTATTCCTAAATTGTATTATTTAATTTTGGCAATAAATCTAAAATCTTATGACTAATTGATTAAATTCTTATTTAATTAATTCATGTCAATTGTCAATTTTTAATAATATAGTTTTTGAATAAAGTTTGATTTAATAATTGATTAACCCATAAATCAATTATTTTAATTCAAAAATTAGTTAAGTTGAGAATAAATCACTTTATTTTTAAATTAATTTATAATTAAATCATGCACAATTAGAAAAGCAGTCAACTAGAAATTAACAATCAATTTTAAATTGAAACTCAACATCTGATGATGTGTTGAAATTTGATATAAATTCTATTTTGAGTTAAAAACTGCTTTTGCATGATTTTTGTAAGTTAATTATCTCTGATTTCCTAATAACACAAAAATCAACCTGAGTTTATCAAGAGTGATTTATGGCTTTTCTCCTGCATCCTCAAAGCCCTGGATTTCTATAAAATCAAGGCTCAGCTCTTCAAAATTATCAACACTTTAATTTGCACAATTACTCTGGTGAATTAGCGATTGAAGGATTAAACACTTGCGACAAGCAATTTGTGAGATCTTTCATAGTTGATCATAGCTTTTGCATAGTTTCATATCATAGTTTTCATATTCATTCATAGCACTCTTAGATTAAATTTGCATTCAATTTCAATTTCATTCATCTAGCTTAGTTTCATGCAGTTTCTCATATTATTGCATAAAAAATACAAAAATCTAGAATAATCTACATTCATATAGTTTTTCATATTTTGCATTCAAATCCTTTGTTTAGGTGTTGCATTGTCACTGATCTCGATTCCAATCTGAGAACATCATACTCGCACCTACTAGAAGGTAGTAAATCACCTGGTTAGCTTAGTTTCAATTATTTGCAAGATTTTGATTTTTGCTAACCTCTAATATTTTATTGAAGTGTTGTGTCTACAGCTAGGTATGAAATTCACACACATAGCAGTATGATCCACTCAACATAATTGGAACAAAGCTTAGAGAGAATGGGAACTCTACAAGAAAATGTCAACATGAAAGTATGTCATTGATAAAAAAATTTAAAAACATGGAGTCCTTGGATGAGGTCAAAAAAGAGAAGGAGAAATATGCTGCTGAAAATAATATTTCAATATAGGAATTGTCATCACAAATTATGGCATTGCACAAACAGAAAGGAAAAGTGCAGGCCATGACATCGTATAATTTCTACTAGAAAGTTGCTCAACCATCTACAAAATCTATTCTAAAACACCTAATGGATGACTGTATGGATGGTAATTGGACTCAAACCAAAATTTTTCATTTTTGAGAAATGAGGAAGAATCTCGGTGAGCCAAAGACCTCTGCAGATCTTTATGACGTGGAAGAGTATAAAATGTTTAGCGAATTATGGGATAAGGAGCATCTAGCTGAAGAATATCACGGTGATGATGATTGTCTAGATAATGAGTATGAGTAGGATTGTGTGAATCCCACATCCATTAAATTATATTTAATTAGTAGAGGAGTTGATATGTCCACAAAAGATAAATATACCAAAGGGGCAAAAATTGTAGAAAAAATGGGCTACCCAGGTTTTGGTGGTTTGGGTCCTAGTGGACAAGGGTCTTGGTCTCCACTTGACCCACTAGCTCCACCAAAATATGGTCAGAAACTAGGCCTTGGAGTTCAATCATCATATTAATCAACAAAAAATACTACTCAGTCAATTTTATTTATTCCAGCTTCAAATCCAGTTCCACCTATTCCAAGCACTTAGATTCAATCTGAATCAATTGCCATTCCCATAGTTATGGATATCATGGGTACAACTAGTGGTTCGAAAAGGATATTACAGGTGGACATAGGATCAGTGGATCCCAAAGATCAAGGCAGTGTAAAGAAGCAAAAGGTTATGACAAGTAGTAGTAGTACAATAATGGAAATGGTGACTGTGAGTCCAACAATTGCCACACCTTCAAGACAAAACCCTTAGAACAATCCAAAAAATCCTTTTGTAATGGGTCAGGGTGTTGTTAATCCTCATGGTGGAATTAGGAGAACCACAAGAAACATAGGTGGAGGCTTGTACATCATTGCAAGTGCTATTTCACCATTCAAACATTCAATTGTGTCAAAAAACCCTAATTTTCATTACAATGATTTTGTAACTAACTTTGAACAATCAAAAAATAGGAATATATAAAATACTAAGACATTGAAGATGGAAGCAGTTGTTGCAGCTCGTGATGTAGAACCTACATCCAACAGGTTATTTCCCACATATGACCCAAAGAAAGATATGATGGAATTCATGGTTGTTATGCCCCCGGCTAGAGATAACAATCCACCAAAGAGTTAGTTAGATCCATCTCAATTTCAAGTTAGCACCCTCCAAATGGATTTATCCAAAATTTAAAATGTGGACAAGATAAATGTGTCAAAAATGACCAACCAAGTGGTCTACAGTTTAGTGATGAAGTTGGAGAGAGAGAAAGGAAAGCTTCAGGGCACAATAGATAAGTTAAAGGAAGACCTGGAAAATGAAAAGGCAAAGGAGAAAGCAGCAGAAAACAGGTGCAAAGAACTAGAGCAAAGGATAAAAAATTCATCCTCTGAAGAAGCAATTGGATAGCAAGAACATATGGACGCAGAACTGAAAACTCTGAGGGAAAAAAAAGTTGAGGATGAAAAATTCTCTTCATTAAGTATATACAAAAGCATGGAGAATGCAGGATAGGAAAACAATAACTTAAATAAATAATTGGAGAATGAGAGGGTAAAAACAAAATAGTGGGAAGAGAAAACATAGAAAATAAAACAACATAGTGAACACCAGTTCTCATAAATGAGAGAAAACCTAAAGAAGGCAAATAATACAATTAAAACTTATGAAAATAGCTTGAATGACCAAGTAAATAATACAGTCAAGCAAATAATAAAATACTTATGGAAGAAAATAAAGGTGTCTAGTGATAGGTTGTGTGATTGGTTTGAACTAAATGAAAGTCTTAGAGATGTTTTTGGGAAGTTGAAAGAGCACATTGAGAAGAACAAAAAATATTGGCAAAGACAGAATACTGCAAATCAGATTTTGCAAGAAATCAACACAACCAATGACAAGCATTTGGCAAGCAAGGGAATTCAGTACCACATTGGTTCATCAATAAAGGTGAACTTTGTCTTTCAAAAATGTCAGAAACTAATAGAAGCAAAGGAAACTCTTTCCTTATTCGAGACAAAGCTCGCCAAGTTGAATAATAAAACAACCAAATTGATAACTCTGGGTTTGCTGAGTCGTAGTCCTAATTACTCATCAATGAATTTTGTTGGAAGAGAAGATTACAAAAAAAAAATTTTGAGGACACAATGACGTCTGATTTAGGCAAGCTTCCTCATAAAAGAACTTATGAAGGCATTGCAAACTACATCCAAACATTGACAAATTTGAATGCAGTATTGGAAGGAACATTGCTTACAACTCACTCTTACAAATTGGATGGTTGACAAGGTTGCAGGTCATTTACTATAGCATGACAAATATTGACCTTCCAATCGACAAAGAATGGAGCATACTAAAGAAACTGATAGCATAATCTTGATCTCATCAATCATAGTATGTGAAAGTACTTTCAATTTCAATCATCTCTATATCTTTTTCTAATTTCTTGAATTGAGTTTAAAGTAACAAGTTTGAACTTTGTTTTTTGAACAAGATCAATGTTGCAGATGCTATTGCCAATGCTAATTTACTAAACCGGCCTATCAAATGTAGAAATGTATAGATGTAGAGATGTTATAGACTTGTATTTGTCTTACTGATTTTGATTTTGAGACTTCACATTAGGAAAATCAACCTGAATTTGTTGTTTCTCCCTTGTTTCTATAAAAGGGAATTCAGGGTCATTGGCTTAGGGTAATGAAATTTAAATTGGGCAATGTGCCAATGGTTATTGAGTCATTGACTTTTGTAAATAGAATCATAGAGTTGTTTTCCTACTAATATTAATGAATGAATTGTTACATTGTATCATATTTGTAATTAAATTAATGAGAATCAGTATTTCTAAGAATTGTAACATATGAATTGCTATGTTGTCAAAAAAATGAAAAATCTACAAGAATTGTACCATATGAGCTGAATAATGCAAATGAAAACCATTATTAATTATGGAATTGAATCTTGATGATATTATTGACCACATTCATGTTTTTGACATTGGAATATGCTATTATGCATGATTGATGATGAGATACAGAAACTGACCATAGACTTTAGGAAAAAATTTAATAAATACTTTGGACTTGCTACTTGTACAATAGTTCAAGATGCCACATCATATCATTATTGGGATCCTTGGATTCATCGCCATCAACTTCATAGCTTCCTTGGTTCTTTGATATGTTTTCTTCACTTTGCATTGTTAGGAATAGTCCCAAGAGATAACTAAGAGGGGGGGTGAATCAGTTATCTACAAGATTCAATTCTTTATCCAATTAAGTATAGAAGAACATTAAGCATAAACACAATATGAGAACACTTAACACAACACCATAATTTTGGTTACGGGGAAACCCAAATAGGTAAAAACCCCAGTGGGAATTAGCACCCACTATAAACTTCACTAGAGTATTATGATCCCTATTAGAAGATCTTACAACCCTGTTAGGAATTGATCTTTACAATGCATTAAGTATAGTGACCTAGTCAAAGGTTGGACCCTATTAGGAGTCTTTTATAATTAACCTTGTTAGGGGTGAGGACACACTATCCGGGAGCACACTGCTCAAAGGGGTGAAGGTTGCAACCTTTTGTTAAATAGATACACACTATATCTGGATCTTTGGTGAACTGCAAGTAGACCTATTGTCTTGATCAGTTCCAATGAATACCATGCACTCTCTACTTTGTCACATAGACCTTCTACTGATGGCTCATAACTTCGCACCTTCTGCTTTGATCTTATCTTTCAACTATCTGTCATACCTAGCAATCACAAATGACTACCTATAAATATCTTCCTCTAAATAATATAATCAAGTCAACTTGTTAGAACCATCTTGAAATCATATTAGAGAAAAAATAAAACTCTCCAATAACAATGCAATTAGATGTGCTAAGAATGCAACACAAAATGGGACCACCCAACTCAATATGAGTAGACGCGTTGCTTCACACAGTCGGCTCCACCAAATTAACTGATACTTTCTTCTCATGATGAATTACATTATGCACTCTTAACCAAAAAATCTTAACTCTTCTCCAAACACTAATCCAAGCATGCATATCAAACTGATAGGCACAAATACTATAACAATAAAAACAATGTCGGCTTCACCAAATAAACTTAGGAAATTGTAACTGTCAACTGGAGACTTCATAACTCAACCTGTACTGCATATCTGACTCTGCGTCCATGAACATAGTATCATACACATGTCTACAACATAAACATAAATTCACAAGGCTTCATTAGAACCATATTGTAAATCACATACAGAACTCTTCTTGGGACATGTTAGGAACACTCACTGATACAAACAACGGTATTACTATCTTCACTATGAATCAACCTCTACATCTATGATATCATGTTGATAACATATCTAGGAAACATATACTCAAGGCTCTCTCCATTAGGCTTCCACACACGCTGCTTGCCATATGTTGTCATCAATGACAAACATACAGTCAGCACTCTGGCTTGCTGGAAAATCTCCAACAATCTCCCCCTTTGGCATTGATGGCAACATATGGAATGAAAAATACCACCAATCCAAATGTACAATAATTTTATAATATTATCCATTTCCTCAACAAAACTCCTCCAAGGATGAATCCTCCATCTCTTACTGTTTTGTTTCTTCTTGCTACATAGTCACTCCCCCTTTCTACAATTCTTTTATAACATTCTCCATTTCCTCAACAAAACTTCCCTAAGGATGAATCCTCTATCTACTATTGAATGCTCTGATTATCAACTATTGTATCCTCTTACTATTTTTTTTTCATGACTATATACTTACTCCCCCTTTGACATCAATGGCAAAGAGCACCAAATAATGAAGCATCGATACTACTCCTAAAGTAGAGTAGTCAACCATTCATCAGTCACTGAGGACTGATGCACTCCTACAAACTCTAATTAGATTCAGGGAAGGAAATTACTCCTAGCTTCTCCCTAAGATACTCAAATGTATCCTTAGGTAAAGGCTTTGTGAATATGTCTGCTAGCTAATCTTTTATGCTCACATAGTCCAACTTTACTTCTTTCTCTGCTACTTTCTCTCTTAGAAGTGATATTTTAGCTCAATGTGTTTTGTCTTTGCATGCATCGCAGGGTTCTTTGATGTATTGAAGGTGCTAGTGTTATCACAATGAATGAAAATATGATAATCAACCTAAATACCAAAATCTTTTATCATCTGCTTGATCCACACAATTGTAGAGAAATTTAATGCTGATGCAACATACTCTACTTCTGTTGTGGACTGAGAAATACAATTTTGCTTCTTACTTGTCCAAGTAACAAGCCTATTTCCAATAAATACTACTCCTCCTGAGGTACTCTTGCTATCATCCATGCAACCTTCCCAATCTGCATCTGCATACACATGAAGTTCTACATTTTCTAAATTAAGATACCATAAACCATAGTATATAGTTCCTCTCAAGTATCAGAATATCCTCTTCACTGCCATAAGATGACTTTGTTTAGGATCTGCTACAAATCTTCCAACAATACCAACTGCATTGGAAATGGTAGGTCTAGATTGAGTAAGATGGATTAGTTTACCAATCATAGACTTATACAAGGTCATGTCTACTATTGCTGAATCATCTTCTTTTGAAAGCTGGCATCCTATTATCATAGGGGTACTTATTAGCTTGCAATCATCCATCTTGAACTTCTTCAATATTTCTTTCACATATTTAGGCTGATTAATGAAAATACCTTTTTCTGTATGTTGCACATTCAGTCCCAAAAAGTACTTGATAGGTGCCATCATGCTCATTTCAAATTCGCTCTGCATCTCTTTAGAAAATTCTTCACTAAGCTTATCATTACCACCAAAGATAATGTCATCAACAAATATAGCAACTAATAACAATCCAATAGATGTTTCTCTTATGAATAAATTACAATTTTATGCTCCTTTCTTGAGTCCAATCTTAGTCAAGTAACCATCAAGTCTTTCATACCAAGCTCTAGGGGCTTGCTTAAGTCCATAGAGGGCTTTCTTCAATCTGCATACCATATAAGGTATGTATGATAAGGTAAATCCTTCAGGTTGCTCTATGTATACTTCTTACTTCAACTCTCCATTTAGGAATGTTGACTTGACATCCATCTGGTATACCTTAAATTCTTTAAAGGTAACATAGGCTAGAAACAACTTTATGGCTTCCAATCTGCTTATAGGGGAAAATGTATCAAAATAATCAATTCCTTCTCTTTGTTCATATCCTTTACACACTATTCTTGCTTTGTTTCTTACCATTGTTCCATCTTCATTCATCTTAATTCTGAATATCCACTTGGTTCCAATCACATTCTTATCACTAGGCCTAGGGACCAGTTCCTGTGTATCATTCTTAATTATCTGATCTAGCTCTTCTTTCATTGCTTCATGCCAATCTGAATCATTGCATGCATCTTCAACACTTAAGGGTTCAATCTGTGATAGTAAACATACCTCTTCATTTACTGTGGAACTCTTTTCTTTTGATCTTGTCATGACTTTATAGTTCTAATCTCCAATGATGTCTTCCTTTAAATGATATCTAGATGTGAATTTAAGAACATTAGGTATGACTCTCTCATCTGACTTCAGTGATTCTTCTTCACTTGTTTCAGGGTCATTGAATAATACATCAATGTTGTCAAACATTTCATCAACAACTATTTCTCTAGTGATAGGTCTAGGTTCTTCTTCAATCATAGGTGCATAATCATGACATCTTTCTTGAATCATAAAATTCTCATCAATCTTAATATGAGAACTTTCAATGATCTTTTTCAATCTCAAATAAAAACATATATAAGCTTTGCTTTTAGTAGAGTAACTAAGAAAAATACCTTCATCACTTCTTGCATCAAATTTTCCAATGGCTTCATCTCTCTTGATGTAGCACTTGCTTCTAAAGATTCTAAAGTATTTTACTATAGGAACATTCCCAAACCATAGCTCATAAGGTGTCTTGTCTGCGCCTAGCCTCAATTGAATTCTATTGATTGTATAGATTGCAGTATTGACCGCATCTCTCCAATAGGTGTGTGCAACCTTTCTTTCAATCATGATGGTGCACGTTATGTCAGGTATGATCATATTCCTCCTTTTTTCAATTCCATTCTGCTAAGGGGTTCTAGGTGCACTTAACTTTCTCTTTATCCCATATTCTTCACAGTACTCATAAAATCTATCAGAGGTGAATTCTCCTCCTCTAACTGATCTCAGACATTTTATCTTCAATCTAGACTCATTTTCCACCTTAGCTTTGAATATTTTGAACTTCTCAAATGCTTCAGATTTATCCTTTAAGAATGCAACCTACATCATTCTAGAATAGTCATCAACAAACAAAATAAAGTACCTTTCACCATAGTATGATCTGGTTTGAGTTGGTCCACATAGGTCTGTATGCACTAGATCCAATTTGTTCTTTGTCGAATTATGCTTGCTTCTAAATGAATTCATCACATGCTTTCCCATTACACATTCCCTGCATATTGTATCAACTAGTTTTGCAATGCTAGGAAGGTCTCTTACTACCTTTACATTTCTTATCTTCACTATGTTATCAAAATTGATGTGACATAATCTTTTGTGCCATAGCCAACTGTCATCTACTTTAGCAAAAAAACAACTTGCTTCAAGATTAAGCTAAAAAACATTACCTTTAGTCTTTGAACCTGATGCAATCATTTCTCCTTCCTTGTTATTAATGATGCACTTGTTGTCTTTGAATTCGAACTGATATCCTTTTTCAAGCAACTGTCCAACACTTAGTAGGTTATGCTACAAACCATCAACATAAAGAACATCATCAGCATTTTTCTTTCCATCCAAGGTGATAGCTTCTCTACCTATGATAGGTTTAGGAGTGTTGTCTCCAAATCTAACCATGCCACCTTTGTACCTATCCATATGTACAAATCTATCCTTGCCTCCTATCATGTGATGTGAGCAACCATTGTCAATGATCCAATCTATCTTGATGTCAGCTTGTGAAATCAGTACTAGCTCTTGTGCTTTCTTTTCATCTTCAAGGTTCATTTCATCAAACATTTTCTTCATGTCTTCAAGAGAAATGAATCCAATTTCATCCTCTGTTGAATCTTCATGTGATACTCCATCTCCAGCATGGTAACATTCTTTTGTATACTTAGTCTTGTAGTTATTTTTGAATTTCTTGACTCTTGTAGGACACTTAGATGAAAAGTGACCAATCTTGTTACATGAAAAGAATTTGAATGGTAACTGAGCTTCATATTTTCCTTTTCCTTTCTTTTCTTTCTTAGCAATCAAAGCAATGAAATCAACTAGTGCTTTCTCTTCATCATCATCAAAATTACCAGAAGTGTTCAAGGATTTCTTACCATGGACTGAAGCTTTGAAGGTTATCTCACTTTTAGGCTTTGTCTTCAAACTTGAGATCTCAAATGCTATAATTTTTCGATTAAGGTCTCTCTTTTGAAGTCTTGTGAAAATTGCATAGTCTCATCTAGGATGTTTATCTTGTTCTCATATTCTGGGGTCAAAGTAGTCATCAACTTATCCATTATGTCTTCTTCAGAGATTTCCCCACCATTGTTTCTGATTCCTGCAACTGCTTCATTAATCCTTTGATTGTAGGCTCTAATGTTCTCTTTAGGTAGCATCTCTATGGTATTGTACTTTTTCTTCAATGTCTTTTTGTGTGCATTCTTGGCTTGGACATCTCCTTCAAACATGTCTTCTAGATACTTCCATATCTTGTAGGTTTTATCTACTTTCTTGATCTCTGAAAACTCACTGTCAGACAATGCATTGATAAGGGCTTCTTTGGAAATAGAATTTTGAGTGAACATATCCTTTTGCTTAAGATTTTCATCTTCCTTTGCAAGATCTGCTAGAGTGGGAATCTAAACTTCTTTGGTAGCTACTTCAAAAATCACAAAGGCAATGTAGTGCAAGTGTGTCATCATTTTGTTCTTCCAATCTAGATAGTTCTCTCCATCAAAATTAGGAATTTCTTTTCTAAAGAATGTCATCTGATCAACCTCAAGTTGTTAAACTTTCTCTCCGAGGTACTTGGCTCTGATACCAATTATTAGGAATAGTCCCAAGAGATAACTGAGAGGGGGGGGTGAATCAGTTATCTACAAGATTCAATTCTTTATCCAATTAAGTATAGAAGAACATTAAGCATAAACACAATATGAAAACACTTAATACAACACCATAATTTTGGTTACAGGGAAACCCAAATAGGTAAAAACCCCGGTGGGAATTAGCACCCATTATAAATTGCACTAGAGTATTATGATCCCTGTTAGAAGATCTTACAACCCTATTAGGAGTTGATCTTTACAATGCATTAAGTATAGTGACCTAGTCAAAGTTTGGAACTTGTTAGGAGTCTTTTGCAATTAACCTTGTTAGGGGTGAGGACACCTTGTCTGGGAGCACACTACTCAAAGGGGTGAAGGCTGCAACCTTCTGTTTAATAGATACACACTATATCTAGATCTTTGGTGAACTGGAAGTAGACCTATTGTCTTGATCAGTTCCAATGAATAGCATACACTCTCTACTTTTTCACATAGACCTTCTATTGATGGCTCATAACTTCACACCTTCTACTCTTCTCTTATCTTTTAACTATCTGCCATACCTAGCAATCACAAATGACTGCCTATAAATATCTTCCTCTAAATGATATAATCAAGTTGGCATATTAGAAATATCTTGAAATCATATTAGAGAAATAATACAACTCTCCAATAAAAACTCAGTCAGATGTACTAAGCACACAACACAAAATGGGATCACCCAACTCAATATGAGTAGACGCGTCGCTTCACACAGTCAACTCCACCAAATTAACTGATACTTTCTTCTCATGATGAATTATGTTATGCACTCTTAACCAAACATTCTTAACTCTTCTCCAAAAACTAATCCAAGCATGCATATCAAACTGATAGGTGCAACTACTACAACAATAAAAACAATGTCAGCTTCACCCAATAAACTCAGGAAACTATAACTGTCAACTAGAGACTTCATAACTCAACCTATACTACATATCTAACTCTGTGTCCATGAACATAGCATCATATACATGTCTGAAACATAAATATAAATGTGTAAGGCTTCATTACAACTATACTATAAATCACATACAGAACTCTTCTTGGGACCTATCAGGAACACTCACTAATACAGACAATTGTATTATTGTCTTCATTCCGAATCAACCTCTGTGTCTATGATATCATGTTGATAACATATCTAGGAAACATATACTCAAGGCTCTCTCCATCAGGCTTCCACACACGCTGCTTACCATATGTTGTCATTAATGAAAACATATAGTCAACACTCTGGCTTGCTAGCAAATCTCCAACATGTGTACCTCCTCTTAACTAATATTCACCGCTAGCAGTACCAGTACAAGTACATGAGTCAATGACATCATTATCTCTGGAACTCCCACTTTGGTTTGAAATGTTGCCCAGCCCTCTTCTCTAACATTTCTTCCTCCATAATTCCAGTGCCCTTTCGTAAGGAAAAGTATTGACTTCATGCTTAGATGTATAGAGCCTCAAGAAATTTTCCAAATTCTTCTCTAGTTTGTTTCTTAGCTTTGAATTTAGGAATCCCAAAGCACTAAAAACTCTCTCATCCTCCATCGACCCCAATATCATGGTCATACATAAATTAGAAAGCTTGAAATATTCTGATATTGAGTCAATCAACATTTTGCTCTCAGCTAGATTTTTCCAAAGCCTTGTTACCAATCCATCTTCGAGAGGGTTCTACATAATATTATATTGTTCCCTCATTGTCAATGAAAAATGACTTGATTTCTCTCTCAAATGAGATTCATCTAAAATCCATTTAGAGTTACTCCATTTAACTCTTTGGTTTTGCAAAAATGATCTATCAAAGTTAGTAGCTTAGTTTTAAAATCTTTTGAATTGTTCAGTCTCCAATATCAAAGAAACACAATAGCCATGGATTCAAGTAGTTGGGCTGGAGGGAATCTTGCACTAATCTATGTGGAAAGATCAAAGGAAATGTGCTTCACAAAATCTGTTACAAACTCAACGATCTTGGTAAAGTCTTCATGTTTAATACTTGATACTCACTTCCTCGAGTTCTTTCCTAGTTCCTCAGACTTGATCTTGGAAAAGTAGTGCGTTGGTATCTCAACTCTGTGAAATTCTGCACATAACTCCCCATTTGCACCAATTTTTAAAACATTATTAGGATTGTCCAAATCTCTGATTTTCAGCCAGGTGGCAAATTTTACATGATCACATAATCGATAGAGATTAACAAGCGTCACGCATGTCAATTTACGTAGCACGGCATATTTTGCAATATACATAGCTCTTTATTGGGCCTTTTTCATTAAATTTATCATTTCCTCAAGCATGGGGAGAAGACCTACTAATGTTAAGAGTATCTATACATTACTTAACATTCGCAGTAGTGCGGGAAATTTTAGTTGCCCTTCTTCGTCAGGATTTGAGTTCATTAGACCAAGCAATGATTGATATTCTGAAAAAAATCGATGCCCTGGTCCATGTTAGGAATATAAGACCTTTAATAGAGAAAAATCGATGTCTTTAAATTACTGTCTAATGTATATATTTCCTAATTTTAATATATATTTAGTGATCTATATTGTATGTTGCAAAGGAGAAGACAATGTCGTGATTATTGATAGTCTTTCCCTACCCATACGAATGAATATTAATAATGATACGAAGGGTCATGACTGTGTAAGGGCATGACCCTACATGGCTTGAGCCATGTCGAGCCATGTCTTACACAGCCATGTCTTCCTTATGCTTTCACACTATTTCAATATAGCTTGTTTAAACACGGTGGTGTTACAGATAACCATAGTTTGTGATTATCGTAACACATCTAATAATGTGTTATGATAACCACAGAGTATTGGTTACCATAACACCATAATCAACTGATTCGATAATAGTGAATACGCCAGGTATTAAATCAACCCAATCCAATATAAATTGCAATCGTCATTAATATATTAATATCAATAAATAATATATATATATATATATGGTCAACTAATCATGTCAATATAATTATAAGTCAATCAAATTGGTACTATAATTTAACACTTCCTCTTAGTGAGAGAGGATTGATAATCACAAGATGTAAGTGTTATTGGAATCCCCAACTTAATTTGGAACTAGATTCTTCGTTAAAATAATACATAATCACTTTAGATTAGGATTTTTGGCATGATTCGAAACATAATTCATCCTGATAAAAGAAATTGATCACAATCATTGACTCAATTCGGAAGTGGATTTTAGTGATAAACCTAAATGTCAAGATATTTGGCACAATCTGAATCAAAACTTGAACCACTCGTTATCATGATCCCTGACTAAATTCATAATTGGATTAGATGATAACTTAAGTCAGACTATTGTAGGTCATCACCTTACAATAGTGACTTTACACACAAGAAAGATCGTCATCTTTCAAAATACACAACATTGCAATATTAATTTTTATTCATGATTATATTAATTTACATATTTAAGAGATGAATTTCAAAAATTTAATCACAACTTAATCATACCAATTTTCTATCTCAAGTACTCAATTTTCAACTTCACAAGAGGCTTGGCAAAAATATCAGCATTTTGTTCTTCAGTACTAATGTAGATGAGTTTGATAATATCTCTGTCTACCATGTCTCTTACGTAGTGATCAGGAATTTCTATGTGTTTGGAGCGATTGTGAAAGACTGGATTTATGGAAAGCTTAATGCAACTTTGATTGTCATGATAAATTGTTGTGGGTTTTAGAGGCTTTCCAAACAATCCAAAGAGTAACTTCCTTAACCATACCTCTTCTCGAGCTCCCAAAGAGGCAGCCATGTATTCTGCTTCGATAGAGCTTTGATTAATAGCTGACTATTTTCTATTGAACCACGACATCATAGCTAATCCAAGGCTAAAGCAACATCTTGTAGTGTTTGTACGATCAATTGGATTTCCAGCCCAATCAGAGTTAGTGAATCTTTGGAGTTGTATCTCAACATTCTCATACTTTAGACCCAACTCAATTGTACCACATAAGTATCTCAGAATATGTTTAGCAGTTGTTAAGTGGATCTTCTTAGGTTCACACATGAAGTGACTTAAAACATTTGTAGCATAGCAGATATCAGGATGAGTGTTTACCAAGAACATAAGTGATCCAATTAGTTATCTGTAATATGAAGAATATGTAGGCTCTGAATTTGTAGCTTCTTCTTTGAGTTTATGAAGATTTGTTTCCATTGGAGTGGTTAATGGTTTACATTCCTTTATGCCAAATCTGGTTAAGATGTCCATAGTATACTTTCTTTGATTTAGAAAAATATGATTTTCTTTCTGTACTACTTCTAATCCTAAGAAGTAGTGTAACAACCCTAGATCTTTCATGTCAAATTCATTTGTGAGTTCTTGTTTGCATTTAGCAATAAGATGATCTTCTCCTATTATTAATAAGTCATCAACATAAAGAACTATAATTACCATTTCACCTTTGTATATTTTGAAGTATATATTAGGATTGTCTTCATTCTTGGAGTATCCTAACTTGGAGAGATAATTGTCTATACATTCATACCGAGCCCTGGTAGTTTTCCTGAGACTGTAAAGTGCTTTCTTCAATTTGCAAACATAATTATTGTCATAGGTGATGAAACCTTCTAGTTGTTCTATGTATACTTCTTCTTTAATAATACCATCTAGAAATGTTGTCTTTACATCCATTTGATGTATCTTCCACCCTTTGGATGCTGCAATGGCTATAATAGTTCTTACAGAAGTGTAACGAGCAATTGGAGCAACAGTTTCTTCATAGTCAATTCTAGCCTTTTGAGAAAAACCCCTGGCAAAAAAGTTGGCTCTATGTTTTTCAATACTACCATCAGAAGCATATTTGACTTTGAATAACCATCTAGAGGAGATGATGGTTTTCCCTTTAGGTCTAGGCACTACTTCCCAAACATCATTTTTTACAGTAGATTAGTATTCTTCGATCGTTGCATCTTTCCAAGCTTGACATGCTAGGGCTTCTTTAACATTAGTTGGTTCTAATTTTGTAAGTTTTTCCATAAGTGTATGATAGCACTTTTGATTTCTTGTCCTTTTACTTTCTTTAGACATTTCATCTGGTTCAACATTATTTTCCTCAATCATATTTCTTTCCCATAATGGTCTTTTCTTGTTGTTAGGAATTTCAACATCTTCAAGGTGAGATGGAGAAGGTTCATAGTTTTCTATCATGTTCTCTCTTTGATTCTCATTATCTTGAAAGGAATTCTCCCTCTGATTCACAATTTCATCATATTATATAGTATTCTCCCTCTAATTCTCATTTGATCCTTCTTCAGTAAGTGTAGATATTTTCAGAGCAATGTCCTCTTCAAGTTTGATATCTTTTCTGATTTCAATGGATTTCTGTCATGGTATGTATACCCTGTATCCTTTGGTAGTTTCACTGTAACCAAAAAATATTCCTCTCTTTCCAGAAGTATCTAGTTTGGTTCTTTTCTCTTTGGGAATGTGAATATATACAGGACATCCAAAGACTCTAAGATGACTTAGATTTGGTTTCTTTCCTGTAAAGGCTTCCTCAAGTGTGATGTTTTCTAGAATAGAGTGAGGACATCTATTCTGAATGTATACAGAAGTATTGGATGCTTTGGCCCAAAAGGAGGTATGAAGATTTTGATCATGCATCATAGCTTTGGCAACTTCAATAATATTTCTATTTTTTTCTTTCTGCTACTCCGTTCTATTCAAGATTATAAGGTACTATATACTCCCTCTTAATCCCAACAACAGTGCAAAATTCTTTAAAGTTTTCATAATTATATTCACCTTTGTTATCTAATCTTAGGATTTTTATTTTTCTCCTAGTTTGGTTTTCAACTAATTCTTTGAATTCTTTGAATTTTAATAATACTTCATTTGATTCTTTTAGTTTAAGAAAATAGATCCAAATTTTTCTAGAGTAATCATCAATGAAGATCACATAGTATGAGAAACCTCCTAGTGAGAGGGTTGACATGGGTTGACACAAGTCAGTGTGAATGAGCTCTAATACAAATTTAGTTTTATGTTCACTAGAGGGAAAGGATTTTTTTATATTTTTACCTAGAGCACATCCTTTACAAATGCTTATGTGTTTTGAGTTTAGATTTGATATCCCCATAGTAATTTTCTTAAGTGAGGGAAGAGTGCTAAATCCAAGATGACCTAATCATCGATGTCAGAGTTCATTAGTATTGGATACTTCATGACTTAGAGCTGATTTGATACTATTTCCTACAATGTATAGGCTTCCATCTCTATACCGTAAGGAAATAGCATTTTTAATATTAATGTTCTTTGCCTATATTAAAACTTTATTTTCTTGGAATGTGACATGATATCCTTGATCGGCTAAGTCTGAAATAGAGACTAAGTTCCTTTTTATGCCTGGTACAAATAGAACATCTTTCAATAGTATAGTTTCCCTTGATTTCAACTTGATTGAGCAGGTCCCAATTCCTTTTGCTAGATAAGTGGAATTGTCTCCAACTGTAACTTCTTTGGAGGAATCTTCTTCTAGGGTTTCAAATTGATCTCTAAATCTTGTTATATGCCAAGATGCTCCACTATCAATTATCCAAGTATTTTTTCTTGAGTTAACTTCACTTGATAATGCCAAAAAGAATAAAGATATTTCTGCTCCTTTGACTTCAGTTAATGCTGATTGAATTTTCTTTTTCTCAGGATAGCATCTATGTGTATGTCTGAACTTATCACATTTGTAACACTATATTTTGGAGAAGTCTCGCTTCTTGCAACTTTTATTGGGATTCCCTACATGGCTTGTGTTAGATTTTCCTTTCTTATGTTTAAACTTCCTTTTATTGCTTTTGAAATTTGAATCAGTATGTAGGGCTTGAATCTCATTTCCCTTGGTAGGCCTGATCCCTCTTGATATTAACTAAGATTCCTCTTGAGTGCAATCATTCTTGAGCTGATCAAACTTGGGCAAAGAAGAATGTCTAGTTATGCATTGAATAAAAGATTCCCATGTGATGGGTAATCCTCTAAGAGCTATTAATGTTAACTCCATGTCATCAATATTATTTCCAATAGTGGAGAGTTGATCTCTTAATTTAGAAATTCAAAGAAAGTAAGACGTAATCATTTCCCCTTTATTCATCTTTAGATTTAGAAGTTGTTGTTTGAGAGTAAGTAATCTACATGTATTATTAATCTCAAATGTTTCTTGAATAGTCTTGAATACTTCATAGGCGGTCTTAAGTCTCACTATGGAGGGAGGATATGATCTTTAATAGCATCAATTATGATCTTCTTTTCTTTGTTGTTACATCTTTTCCAAGTTGATTTTTCTAGTTCTTCTTTTGGCATGCCTTTGTCTTCCTCAACATAAGAATCTGACTCAAGATCTTGAAGCAAGGTAAGAATTTTAATTTTCCATGAGAAGAAGTTAGAAGCACCTTCGAGTCTGTCTTCTACCTTAATACCGTTGGCCATTATAATTTCTCCTCTTCAACTTTTGTTTATAATGAATCTATAAGGAATTCAATATTAGTTTTAAGGATTTTCTTCTATTGAGGCCCTGATACCATGTTAGGAATATAAGACCTTTAATAGAGAAAATTTTATGTCTTTAAATTACTGTCTAATGTATATATTTCCTGAGTAATATATATTTAGTGATCTATATTGTATGCTGCAGAGGAGAAGATAATGTTGTGATTACTGATAGTCTTTCCTTGTCCATATGAATGAATATTAATAATGATACAAAGGGTCATGACTGTGTAAGGACATGACCCTATGTGGCTTGAGCTAGGTCAAGCCATGTCTTACACAGCCATTTCTTCCTTATGCTTTCACACCATTTCAATATAGTTTGTTTAAACATGGTGGTGTTACAAATAACCATAGTTTGTGGTTATCGTAACATATCTAATGATGTGTTATGATAACCACATACTACCGGTTACCGTAACACCATAATCGACTGAGTTGATAACAGTGAATATGCCAGGTATTAAATCAACCCAATCCAATATAAATTGCAGTCATCATTAATATATTAATATCAATAAATTATATATATATATATATATATATATATATATATATATATATATATATATATACATATATACATATGGTCAACTAATCATGTCAATATAATTATAAGTCAATCAAATTTACACTATAATTTTACAGTCCATCCAAAGAGATCCATCTGGTATCATTATCCTTAAGAAGCTTGTTCCCATCGGTTAGTCCTTTGGAAAAGTGTTGAAATTCCCTCAATCATTTTGGACTTTGATAGAAGTATTGGTAGAGCTCTTTGATTAAAACTTCAATTTTTTGTATTGGAGAATGCTTGTTGATAACTCCAAAAGATAAATTCATTGTGTGGGCCATGCAGTGAATAGGAGTAACATAGGGTGCACAAGAAGATTGTATCTTTGTGTAAAGATCACCCCTGTGGCCTTTCATTACTGAAGCTCCATTTGCTCCAACACACACCAACTTTTTGGTAATCGTCGTGTCATTTATACCTCCATATTCAATTAGAGAACTCTTTACTAGTTCAAATAAATTTTCCGTTGTCACATTATCCTTCATTTTAGCAACAGTTAGTAGATGAGGTTGGCAAACAAAATTGTGTATAGTATAAACATGCATGCATACCTAGGAAGTATTGTCTACTATTGTAACCTCATCTAAAGACAATGTAATAAAATTTGACTCTTTAATTTTTGCCTTTAGATCCTCTTTTTCAACCTCAGCAAGACAACTTACCCATTCCCATCCACTGTTTACTGACCAGTGACTGTTAGGATAGTTACAAACTTTTAGAAAGTATAATAAAGCACTCAATAATGGGTAGTCTATCATAGGATGCCCTCTTCTCAAAATATTAAACACAACACTTAACTAAACATCTTTTCTCATTGGTTCTACTTCCAATGCTTTTCCAAAACAAGCTTCAATAAAGCCTTTAACTTCACCAAGCTTCGTCTTTATATTATGTTGAAATTCATATAATTCTGCATTCCTAACATGTTGAGATTCCTCCTTTGTTTTCCATCTTATCACTAATTTTTGAACTCCATCTATGGTTTTCTTTTCGTAAAATTTACCCATATGCTTCTCTATGGTGTCAATTTTTAGTTGCAACCTCTTTTCCTTCTTATTTATCTTGCTGCAAATCTTACATCTGCATTCTACCAGAGGTTCACCTTCAATTGGATTGTCCACTGGTTCAATGAATGGATAATTTGACACCCATTCTACTTGAAACCTCGATAGATCCCACATTCGATCTTTTTTCAATTCTATATCATTCTTTGAATTGTATTTTCTTTTCTTCTTCCCTGCACCATCATCTTCTCTGGCAATCTCAATATCATCCAAGTCGATTATATCATTATGGCTACTCCAGGTATTTAACTGTAAATCTTCTTCAAGTTCATCATGATCTGAGATATAAGGTTCATTGACTTCTTCAATATGTCATGTAGATTCAAGTTGTGAATCTTGAAAATTTTCTTGTGATGAAGTAGCTTCCCGATTTTGGCCAGAAATATTTCCAACACCATGACCAAAGTACGATGATAAGATTCTACATTTTGATGGCCTCTCTTGGCTTTCCCCATATGCGGGAGCCTTACCCTTATTCTTGTTTGACATCTTGATTCTTCAATGAAATAAAGGCTACCAGCCTACCAGTGAAAAAAAAATTGTTTACTTATTGAAGAAGTGACAATAGAACTATAATATATATAAATATAATTCATTGACCCTTAAATCATGTATGAGGTCTCCCTAGTCACCACTATTCACTAATTGGTCCCCACTAAATAAGAATGAACTCAAATTTACATAGTCGCAGAATAATAATTTAATCACTTACCTTTGCCTCAAATTCAATTGCAGTCGTGACTCACCAATGCAGTTAAGACTCAACAATCTGAACTTTTCTATTGATCAAATTGAACCAAGCCAAATTGTGTACAATAACACTGATCTATGAATGTATTTATACTAATCCTTTTTTGGTGAATTCGGTGGGAGGTATTAGGTCTACAAATATTTGGTGAATCCCATGTAATTATAACATGTCTTGTATTATTTCTGAGGTGATTATGGGTTGTCCAATACCTTGGTATGATTAATAAAGTTGGTGAAAATGCATCGGTTTGAGACATGCGTCCATAAAATGCCAGGTGAATTTGGGGCCGCCTATATATATATATATATATATATATATATATATATTGGTGAATATAGGCCGTCCATTTGGGGCTGCTTTGAAATTATAGGCGAATGTTTAAAATATGTCATGCCCAAGAATTCCATTGATGATAATGTGAAATAAATGGACAAAATTAAATAAATTGATGGGCAATGGGCCCAGGCATTGGACCCAATTTTAATAAATGTGGTGTGATAGGGTCAATCCCATATGTGCAATATATTCACCAAATCGCAGGTTGTCAACATGCGACATTTGCCAAATGGTGAATAATAGCCACTAAAGTTTTCACTGACTAGAATATGATTTGGTAAAGGAAAGCTTGTAGACCCAGACCCCTCTTATAGGGGAGAAATAGGTGGCAGGGTAGAGTTTGGCGGTCCCTTCAGCACACAAATGAAATTATATGCTTCCACAATTCACAGGTGCTTTTAGGGCTTTAATAACCCTATTCATATTAAATGTTTTATGTTTAAAGACTTCGAAATCCATACTAGTATGCCCAACGAAGGTTTTTTTAGATATGATAAAGCTTTATCATGTGATTTTAGCAAACTTTTGAGACGATTTGGTTAGTCTTCTAGTTTATCATCTATGTTGATCTAGAATTTTGTTGTGTGAGATGTGCTTCTAGTTTTGGAAAGCTTTCAGTGTCCTTTTGTAGTATTTCTTAGTAGGTTCTATATTTTTATATTCAAACTCTGAGGCAAATGATATTTTGTATAGGTTGATGTTTGCGTACTCTTATTGGTTGTATTTCTTCAATGTAATTATTTTTACATGTATATATTATTTTAGTAATATAATGAATTATCGGCTATAGCCTTTTATTGATCCAAAAGAAAACTCATAAAATGGACATGATGTTGTACCTAATAGCATTCTAAGAATAATTTATAACCCTTACTCTTGGGTTCTAGTAGATTCATATAATTAGACAATGGTTAAAGTGAAAGATGACTTCTTTATTCACCAAGACATTTATAAAAATATATAAATTTATATATATATTTTTAAAATAAAGTATTTTCATAAATATTTAATTTTATATCTCTGAAGTTTTTCATTGATGGTTCTTCAACAACCTATTACAAATCATTTTAGCTAGGCTTTAGTTCTCTAATCAAAATGCAGTAGTTCAAATGAAGAAAAAACAAGAGTCCAAGTTGAAAAATTTAGCTACCCACAACTATGGCTTATTTCTTCTGCCCATCATAACTATTACCTAGCCTAAATCCTTTCAACTTAAGTTTCAACATCTTCTTGAAACTATGTTACCCCAGGTTTCCAAGATAGGGGGATTGGGGGGCACGGGACGGCACTAGGAATGACTATATAAAAAATAGAGAAATTTTTAAATATATAGGAAAATTTCATATATTCATATGAAAACATGGATAAAGCATTCTTATATATATTAGAGAACCTCAACATATAAATTTTGTGTTAAATAATTTAAATTGAGAGTTCACATGAGAATGGAAGTCAAACAAACTATCAAAACTCAAACATTATTTAAATTAATTTTATGGGATACTCAGGAGACAGGTTTCTGGGATGATTAAATTCCTAATAAACCACACATTGTACTATCATGTTCATGCAAAAATAAAAAGCATTTTGATATAATTGATTATCCCTAAATGTCTTTCAAATCTGACTTATCTAACCAATTATGTTTTTAAAATTTTATTTGTTGAAAAAATGTGGCATGCAACTATCAAAGTGGATATTATATTACATTAAAATATTTTACATTTCGTTATAGTTGGTTGTTATTTTGTTAGGACAATAGAGTAAGGGATCTTTGCATTGTAATAACAAATTGAGCTTACGTTTTTTAAATAGAAAGAGCTTCACTAATTTACAATGATGTATATTATAATTTTAGATTTTTTATTGGAGACTATATTATATTAAAAAAATTCATATTTAGAATGAGGTTGATCTATGCTCCTCATTATATGTATGTATACTCATGTTCTAAACATACTTTCACAAGTCAATTAGATTTTTTTAAATGGTTATATAATTTATTTATAATGATCATTATCAAGATTTATGTTCATACCTTTTATTTGTGTTCTATATTTAAATTAAATTTTCTATTGTTTAAGAATTATTTTGAAATAATATATTGTCACATTATTAATTCATTCTTATTGAGAATATTCATAACCTTTTGATACAATTTTTTTATAACTAAATCATTTATATTCAAAGTGTATTTATTTTCATCTCTTTTACATAAGAATTTCAATCAAATTTAGTAAGAATGAATACACAAGAAAATATCAATTTGTCATAATAGATAATCAATTTTTTTCACTTTATTAATTCATTCTCATTGAGAATATTCATAACCTTTTGATACAATTATTTTATAAATAAATATTTTTTATTCAAAGTGTATTTATTTGTATCTCTTTTACATAAGAATTTCAATCAAATGGTAAGAATGAATACACAAGAAAATATCAATTTGTCATAATAGATAATAGAAATTTAATTTTTTAATTTAATAAATGTTAATATTTTAAAAGTGTTATTGAATTATTTACAAATAAACAAATATTTGTAATTTTATTGGTTGAACATTATACTTTTAATAATTTATATTTTATATTTTTTTAACATAATATCAGGGTTTATGTTTTGTCTATTGTTGGTTCTATAGTTAGTTTTTTGTTTGGTAGTTTTGTTGGTTGAATCCATGTCGTATGAATTTCTTTTGAATTGTCTGTGGGCTTGATGTTGTGGGTTTAGACCCTTTCTCAATTGACTTAATGAGAACGTAACATGTTTATTATTTTAAAAATTAATAAAATAATTGTAAATACTATTTATTGATTATAAGCTCATATAATAATCATATTGACCAGACATTATACAAAATGATTTTCACACTCAAAAAAAAATACAATACTTATCCAAGTGATTATTTACTTGTGTATATCACCCATGGAATAACACCTATAACTAATTCAACCAATTTTATATATAATATAAACTTTTCATAAAATTTATATAATCATTTGCTAGACATTTATTACTACAAATATTGTCAAGATATGTATGTATTTAAAACAAGTGCCACATAGTGGCCAAGTACTTGCCTTTAGTTTTATAAATAAATTTTATTTTAATTTTGATTTATATGTAAAGTGAATTTTTAATTATAATAATTTATAACTAAGTTTAATTTTAATTTTAATTTATATGTAAAGTAATTATTTAATTATAAAAAATTATAAAATTCCTATAATTATAGTTCTAATAATATTTTTTAATTTTATAAATAATTATAAAATATCATTTATAATTAATTTAAATTGTAAAATAGTTATACTTATAATTAATTTTAATATTAATTATTTTGTTCAAATAACTCTTTTTCAACAATATTATAATATTATTCTATTAAATCTAAATTTATATAATATATATTAAAATAAATCTAAAAAATATTCAATATTTTATAATATAACAAATATAGAAATATTATTTTAATATAAGGAAAAACTTATCAATCTCTTAATAGGTATCTATAAAGTTGTAAATCATAAACCGAATAAAATAGATGATATATAAATTAGATTGTATTATTTGAATGCACGATTTTCATGTACAATAAATAACAAACGTGGTACATTTTAATTGGTTCACTAATAATTTTTACAAATTATAAACTTAAAAAATTAACATTTAGACTATAGAATATGTGTTATTTTTGATGCAAAGAATTGGTTTTAATCACTATCTAATCGAAGAAATGCAAAAAGTGATGCAATAGTACTTGCTAGCCTATCGGCAAGTACTAATAATGAAAAAAGATTGAAGGTATATTTGATAAACTCAAAAGAACAACATTCTTAACAAGGAGAAGCAGATTAAGGTGACAACTTAATGGAGTAACATCATCTGGCACTTATCAACATCAATCAATATTCAATCTTGAGTGCTCCACAAGCTGAGCTCAGACAAACACTTTTTTTTAATGGAAAATAGCAAAAACATCTGACTAATGATATCTATCGATCTTCAATTTCAAATGTTCACTAAAATCAGCTTAACTGGTAAATAATTTTTAAATGGGGAGCACTGAACTGCTCCCAGTCTTCCTATCACCTCATGAATTGCGTAGAAATCAAGAATTGTTTTTGGAAAAAGTATGTGATTGATAACTTGAAAGAAAATCTAGGTAGGCTTAATTGAAAAGACTTGGGTAAAACAAAACCAGGTTCCTCCAACATGCGAACAACATCAATTTAAGCTTCATCAGAGTACATAAACTTCAAGTATTACTCCTCCAAAAAGTTGCCCATCAGCCAGCTCGTTCGATTATCTGATCTGAAACATAACATAACTATTGTTATAAAGACAATATTACAAGAGTGATGATAACAAAAATGAAAGAGTGTTATTTGAAATTATAGTAGTAGGCGGATTTTATTAGAAAAGTTAGTGTAATTTCAGATGGATCATCTAAACAAATCAAAATTTAGAATATGGTGTTTAAACTAAACAAAATAAAACAAAGTTAAGATAGCGAAAAAATGAAAAAGGAAAGTAGAAAATAGCGTAGTAATATAAACAGTTACAATCATTGAGCATGTACATATCTCTGCTATAGTCTATTTTAAGTTTTGTTTTGTTTAAATGATTTATCTGAAATTACATTAATAAATAGATCTTATTAGAAAAACCAATACGATAACAAATCAAAGCTAATCAAAGCTAAGAATGTATTGTTAAACCTATTCAATTTTGAATGAACCCATAATCAAATAAAAACTTAGAATGTACCAGTGTTTAAACCAAACCAAAAACAACACAAAAACAAAATGGCAAAAACAAGAAAAAGGAGGTAGTAGATAACATACCAAGGTAAGATCAACAGTTAAGGCCATTGGGCATGTACATGTCTCCACCACACTTGACAAGGAGCTTAAGAGCCAGAGGCACATCCACATGCAATCCCAAAACTTTAAGATGAATAGCTGTGCAAAGGCAAATAGTTGCATCCACTCCCAGTCCAGTGAGAATATCACAGCACTCCACCGTGTGTGGATCTCCCACAACCACATGTATTCCAAGCAGAGCCACACAAACATTCAAGCTCAGTGGATTTGCCAGAGGACAGCTTGACTGTGGACTGGGAAAGTTAATATCCCATGCTTTTGTTGGTCTCTGAAAAGAAGCTACAATAACCATGATCATCATTATCATAACTGTCTTCATTTTCATCTCCATCTTCATCCTTCACTTCAGAGAGGGAAAACATATATACATATTTTAGGCCTCTCAAAACAAAGGAAAAAACAAATGTAGTTACAATTGAGAATTAAAATATTTGTCTCTCTAGTGGAATGAATGTTGCAGCACAATATAAGGAGTCTGTCTACAAATTTTTAAGCTGCTGTTTGTAGTTGTACGAATAGTTTGAGATATGTTCCAGAGGAGTTTAAGTGTAGACCCGTGATTTATGTCACGGACTTTGAGTTCGGTGAAGATAAGACTTAGAATCTCAAGACAGACGAATCGCCATTCTCATCGAGACAAACTCACATGCATGACAAAATTCAGTACACAGACTCTTACTCAAAGTAGAGTTAATTGGTGATGAATAAAATAGTTTATTCAAAGCCCAATGCTGTATAGAATGATTTAGAAATTGTATTCCTTTTTTGTTGGGCAGTCTCACGACTAAACATTAGAGTTTGCATCAACCTTTTCAAAACTTTATGATGGTTTGGGAAATGTGATCCTCAAGTTGAGGAAATTTGGGGGCTGGAATTGGCATTATCTAATTCCGGATAATCTCAATTTTATGTTTGTGTCCATTCAAAAAATTGGAATTGAAATTTCGAAATTCCAGTTTTGCTTCAAAATGGGCATTTGCATCTTCCACTCAAATAGGTGGAATTGGAGTTTCGAATTCTAATTCCAATTTTTAATAAACCAAATTTAATATTTTGTGGGATCCGTGACTATAAGGATGTATATTATATTTCTATAAGGATGTATATATTAGTGTTCCAAGCCTCGGACTCGCCTCGGACTCGGCAAGCTCAAAATGGACTCGGCGCCCGGACTCGGCAAGGACTCGGCAAATCAAAAAACCCATGAAATGCAAAGATTTTTAAGGATTTTAAGTTTTTTTCCTGCAACGTTTAGTCAATTAACATCTAATACACAATAATTGAGATAAATAGAAACTCCTTTGCACACATACACAACTTTGCATAGATCACATAAGTAAAAATATGGATTTCTGAAGAAAATTAGTTAAAGTTAAACCAAATAACATATAGAAATCTGAAATATAGTGTCACTGTCAAATCAAAATGTCTACAATATTCATGGAATATGAAATCCATGGAATCAGAAGTTCAAAACATATATCAAAGATTCAAAATAAAGGCTCATAGCCTCATAGTAGCCTATGTCCTCCTATGAGTATGCCTAAAATGATGCATGGAAGACTCTAGAGCCATCCTCTCTCCTTGTGTCTGACACTAAACCGAAACAGGATCCTTAGTGACATGCTCATCGGCAGATTCGGCACCCTCCTAATCCTCCTCATCATCATCCTCCTCATCATCACCCTCCTCATAATCCTCATCATCAGACTCGGATCCACCCCTCTTAGCCTCAGGGTCCTGCACTGGGTCTCCTCGTGCTCTAGCCTCCTCCTATGCCATCGCTACTACCTTTGCCTCTCGATCCACCTGATCAACCCACTCCAAGTCTCTATCACTAAAGACAGGATCATTCATCTAAAAATGACTTTAAATGACTTAAAATAATTTTAAAATGTTTTTTTAAAGCGCCTTTTAACGCTGCCAGCCGGCCGAGTCCTAGCCTCGGGACTCGCTGAGTCAGGCGAGTCCAGGCGAGTCCTTCCCTGACTCGGCGAGTCCCGAGTCCAGAGTCTGAAAAACTCGCCTAGGTGGACTCGGCCTCGGACTCGCTGAGCCCTGTAACTCTGGTATATATATACATGTGTGTATATATATGTGTGTGTATATACATACAAGTGTATATATACATATGTATATATATACATACACGTATGTATATGTATATATATACACAAATGTGTGTGTATATACACACATGTGTGTGTATTTTTGTATATATATACACATGTGTATATGCACGTATGCATATCTATATATACACACATGTATGTGTATATATATGTGTGTATATATATACACACGTGTGTGTGTGTATATAAACACACATGTGTATATGTGTGTACATGTGTGCATATGTGTATACATATGTGTATATACACACATGTATACACATATGCACACGTGTGTATATGTCTATATATACACGTGTGCATATGTGTATATATACACACATGTATGTGTGTATATATATAGACATATGCACACCATATTCAAAGAAATTAAAATAAAGAATTTAAATTCCTTATGCATCTTCTTAGTCATCTTCCGGGTGAACAAAATGGGTCAGCCCATATTTTGAAAATCATTTTTAGGATTTGTATCTTCCAGAATTGACTATATCCAGCATTTGGTATTCCAGCACCCATAGCACTTGTATTTGAAGGAGGTGCAAGGGTTATGTTGGTGTTTGATTTAAAAGTATAATTGAAATTTTCCATAATAAAAGTAAGTGTATAAAAGTGTAGATTTGCAAACATGTATCATTGTAGGAAGCAGGCGTATACATAGTAGCATCCATTTTGTATGAATTAAAGTTATAACTTAGTGTCCTATGTTTTTTGTAGGTCCTTAAAAAGCATACCATTCAAATTTATGGAAACACATAAAAAAATGAAGTATTTATAACTATAGATCTTCTTTGATTCCTCTTCTTGATTAGAAAGTGTGAATTTGTAGAAGCTAAAATGCTATAATTGATAAGCGACAATAACTATCATGAATTGAAGAAAGGCAACAATTTAAAGTGTAGTACTTAAAAAGTGAGTGTAAAGTAACTTCACATATCTGGACTTATTGTGAGAGCAATTACGGGTGAGCTTCTTCTTTCTTTGTAATAATGTTGTATGGATTTTCTTTCATTTTGGAATATTAGTCTAAAGAGAAGGTGGGCTCTATACGGAGGTCTTTTAGGGATTTTGTTGGCAAGTTGACTATACTATTGTATATGACTATAATTAAGTGTTGTCATTATGGCAACAAAGTCATATGAAGTTTTGGAGTCAGCGCACTTACTCATAAGATCATAATTTGGTTAAGTATGAAGACTGGACAGTCAGCAGAGCACCAGGTGAACAAAGCATCAGCGCACGTGCGTATGACTGAGTTATGGTATGTGCCCTTGAAAATGAGCTTCTGAGTATGTAATCATGCAAAGTCTAAGAGCGCATGATCATATGAGTTAGTATGAAGAATTTATAGCCAGATGAAGTGACATAGACAATGAGCGACAGAACAGAACAAAGCATAGATCCGAATGTTAGTATTTTGGATAGCATGTATAATATTCTTTTGTAAAGGCTATGTGCCTATTGTATTTAGGTTATAGACATTAATATCATTGTATGTAAACACACTTGAGCCAATTCATTTGGAAGCGTTTTATGTAATAGGTTGAAGGTCGACCTAGTGAATAGTTTTGTTTGCGCATATAAATAAGACATGCGCCCTTGTATTTGAGTATGGTATAAGATATAGAGTTGATAGCAGCATAGAAAAAATATGTGAAGAGCAATTAGAATGTTGTAAAACTTTACAAGAGGCTAAAGCATCAGCGCACAAAAGGAACTGATCAGACAAGAAGTGTCAAAGCAACAGTTCACCATTAGCAGATATAGTGTGTATTTGATATTCAGGAGGTTGTAGCCTTCTCATTGGGCAGTGAGCTCTGGCAGTGAGCCACCATCCATAATAGGGTTATTGTAAAATACTCCTAATAGGGTCTGACCCTTGACCAGGTCACTGTACTTATTGCATTGTAAAGATCAACTCCTAACAGGGTGGTAAGATCTTCTAACAGGGATCATAATACTCGAGTGCAGTTCTTAGTGGGTTTCAATTCCCACCGGGGTTTTTACCTATTTGGGTTTCCCCATAATCATATTTGGTGTTATGTGTTATGGTTGTTTATCTTACTTGCATTGATATTCATTTCAGTACTTAAGAAATTAAGTTAAGTTTCAAGATATCAGAAAAAGTAATAATATATAGAACACTAATTCACCCCCCCCCCCTCTCAGTGTTCCCATTCCTAACAATTGGTATCAGAGCTTTGGTCCTCTGAAGACAAGTTTAACCACTTGAGGAGATCATGGGTTTGGAAGAAGTGAAACATCTGAAGAATAATCTTGAAGACCTTGATAGATCTGAGAAAGAAATTGAAGAACTAAAATTAAAGGTTAGTGGTTCTCAAGTATTCATCAAGAAACTAAGAAAAGATTTGAAGGATTGTTCAAATAGTGATTTAGGGAAAATGGTTAAAAAGCTAAATGAGGAAAACACATCTCTAAAGGATAAGATTGAAAAATTGGATGAAAATCTATTTAACAACTAAGAAGTTTATGAAGAACAGGTCAAAGAAAACAAGCAGTTGGATGAAGAACTGAGATAAGCAAACATGAAAATCTTGGAGTTAGAGAACATCAAGAAGCAAGTGGAATCTAAATTGATTGAAGCTAAGAATCATATTAACAAATTTCAAACAAGCAAGGATCTAATAGAATCACAGTTGTATGCACAGAAGATTAAAGGAGATACCTCTGGTATTGGATTCAATGAAGCCCAAGTTCAGATTGATGCTATGCGAGATAAAATGAAATCTGCTAGAAAACCTACAGAAGCTAAGAAGACTGAAGATCCTACTGAAGCTAAAGAAGAACCATCTAAAGATGAGCACAAGCCAGTAAACAAAACGTGTTATGCCTATAACAAGCATGGTCACATAGCAAGAGATTGTAAAGAGGTAAGACCTTTTAATGGTTACTGTTATTCATGCAAGAAGTTGGGTCATAGAGCTATGAATTGTAGATCAAATCAAAGAAATCAGACTCAGCAAAATCAGAGAAGTCATCCACAGCAAAATGTTAGAATTCCTCATAACATTACATGTCAAATATGTAATTACTATGGTCACACAGCTAGATAGTGCAAATTGGTAACCCACATCAATGCGCCGAGGAATATCAGGCCTCCAGTTATTTGTCACTCATGCAACATGGCTGGACATATCTCAAGGTTCTGTAGATCAAAAGTGCAAAGACAGGAAAGCCCTAAAAAGTCAGAAGGATCAATATTGGATGAAGTAGGAGAAGTTAAGTTTGTGCAAGCTATAGAAGATGCGATCATAATTTGGAATGAAGAAAAGACAGATAATGTTGGTGAAATAGTTGAGGATGCATCCACAATGGATGCACCTCTTATTTATGGTTAAATGACTGTCATGGTCATAGGGGGAGCTAGATTATCTCTAGACCCCTGCGTGGCTGGTATACTCACTCTCAAAGTATGCACTTTTGGTTATAACTGTTTGGGGACTAGTTGATGCAGTATGAAAGAGCGCACCCTCCTCTGAAGTAAAAATAGAGAAGATTGATGACCCTAAGGAGAAGAGAGTAAAAATTGAGAAAACAAATGATCCCAAGGAAAAGAAGCGTAAGGCATATGATATCACTCTTGCGCCCATAGATACAATTGACTTGGATTCCACTGAAGCATCTCCTAAGCCAAGTAAGATGCCTAAGAGGAAGAAGTGTTAGGAATGGGAACACTAAGAGGGGGGGGGGTGAATCAGTGTTCACTGTATTTTAACTTTTCACTTTAATCTGAATACTGAATTATAAATGCTTAAGTACTAAATTAAACATTCACATAAACATGAAACATGAAATCAACACATGACACCAATATGGTTACGGGGAAACCCAAATAGGTAAAAACCCCGATGGGACTTGATACCCACTAATAATCTGCACTAGTGTTTTGTGATCCTTGTTAGAAGATGCTTTACCCTGTTAGGAGTAGCTTTACAATGCTTTTAGTATAGTAGACCTTGTTAAGGGTCAGACCCTGTTAGGAGTCTTTTACAATGATCCCTGTTAGGGGAGTGGACTCACTGTCCTAGAGCTCACTCCTCAAATGATGAAGGTTACAACCTTCTGAATCAGATACATGCTATATCTATAGGTGAACTGTCACTATGACACTGCTTGTCAGATCAGTTCCTTTGGTGTATTGATGCTTTGACCTCTTGCAAAGCTCTAATACATCATATGCTCTCTTTGCATACCTCTGCTCTACTTCTCACAATTCTATTTTTACTTCCATACCGAATACAATGGTCTCACCTTATATTTATGCACTCATACCAATTATACAATTAGGTTGGCCCTATAACTAATTACAAATAATGCTTCCAAATGAATTGGCTTAAACGTGTTTACAATTATACATATACATATGTCAAAAACCTAAATACAATGGGCGCATAGCCTCTACAACATTAATTTACAATTGCAAACCAAAATAGTCACTGTTGGCTCTATGCTCTGTTCTTTGCTGGCATACACTAGTTGTGCAACTTCAACTGACTGTAACTTTCACATCTTTGCATATCTACTTATGCATTCATAGACTAAGTAATAATATAGTCTAACAACCCTAACTTCTAGGGCACATACCATAATTCATCTGTACACATGGGTGCAGGTGCTCTGAGCTGCAGGAACTATGTATGTTGTCCAGTCTTCAACACTTAACTGATTTCTGATCTTTACACTTAGTGTGCTAACTCCAAACTGCTATATGACTTTTTTTCCATAATGATAACACTATATCTAGTCATATACTTCAGTATAGACAACTTGCCAACAATCTCCCCCTTTGTCATTGATGGCAACAAAGAAATATGGCCAAGTCTCTAATTGTTCCTTTACCCAAAAAACTTTTGTCTTTTATACATTTTATACAAACTATTATATCTCCCTATACATATATGTACTCCATATTCTATACAACTCCCCCTTTGACATTAATGACAGAGGTGCATAAAAAAAATTTATCTACATACACTCACTGAGGGAAAACATCTGGATATGCAATCTTGAGTTTCTGGATCTCCTTCTTCCAAAAGTTTATCAGAGAATCGACCATCTGTAGATGGGTGCATAATGCATATTGAAGCTTCTTCATCTTCTCCAATTCTGTGCTCGAACCTTGATCATAGGTTATCATGGTCGCATTAATCTCCTTTATGTTTTGACTAAGAACGTCTCTAGTGATGGTGCAAGAGCGTTCCTCAATTGAGTCTGTCTAGACCTTATCTTCTCCAGTTCTTTCTTTGCCTTCTCAATTATGTCCAACTAACCTTGATAGACATTGTTGCACATGTTTGCATTAGTGGCTATGTCTAGCACTAAAATCTTCATCTTCTCAATCATTGCCTCTGCATTTTTTATCTTCTTAAGATGGGCATTAGTGAACTTATCCTGATCCATGGATTCTGCAATAACTTTCCTTCCTTGATCTGCAAACTCCTTCAATGATGTCTGACCAGACTTAAGAGAGTTCAAGTCTAGTGCAAAGTTACTCATTAGTTCATTAAGTCTCTTTTTTAAGTATTTCTCCTCTACCACTATGGCCGCAGATTCTTCTAGGCTTGAAAAATTTACTTTGAACTGAGAGATGACTATGCTCACATCATCAACTGAATGTACATTTACCATTTTCTTATCCTCTGGTAGAAAACTATTCAAAATATTTATTGATTCCACCAGGAGAGGATTCCTCATTACTTGCTTCTCCTTCACCTTCTCCATAGCTAGGATGCTGAACTTAATCAGGTCTTATTCCTTCTAGGAGTCCAAACTGCTAGTGTCAGGTGTGAAACTTGACAACAATGTTGAGGAGGGAGTGATGGGAGTTCTATCCATCACCTCTTGCTTCACCTTGAGCAAATCAATAGAAGATTCATCTTTCTTTTCTACCTCTACTCCTTTCTTTTCTTCTTCTTTCTCATCAGATATATTTTCTATGATTACTTCTTCTTGCTGAGTGGGAGGGGTATTGTTGCATAAGATTTCTGCTTCCTCAATGCTGACAAATGCTTCTTCAAACTTGTCCAACTCCTTATCAGTAGCCGCCATGGCTATTTCCACATTATCTATGATAATTGTCCTGTCTTTGGGTGATTCTATCATAGGTGTAGACTGATCTAATTATGTTTGAGTTTTTTCTATGGGCGTTGAGTCCTGAGGACCTGTCATTGGTACATTAGTGGGCTCTACCACTTTATCTTCCTTAATGGGTGCATGAGTGATGGGCGCAGTGGGTGGTTTGATTTATTGCTCCAATAACACCTTTTCAAAGGCCTTCTTTATTTCCTTCATAATCAACTCATAATCTTTATTCATGATGTGAAGAGTCCTCATTTTAGTTCTTAGGTGTGGCTTCACCAAATTCGATATCAGTTTCTCTTCTTCTTTAGAACATACAGGCAGAGTATCTTCTAATACTTTTTCTCTTATTCTTTGATCTTCCTCATTAGCTTGTCTCTTTAGATGTTCTAAAATGTCCCATACATTATCTAGAATTTCTATTTTCAGCTCAAGAATTGTCTTCTTGAACCTTATCATATGTTTGATAATCATACCATGAATTTCAGACTTATCAATCTCACTGTATGATTCATAGAACTTCCCTATTTGATCAATCCTTCCCTCATCAACAATTATTGCATATAGAACTTTGAGGCTAGGTCTGAATCCTGCTTGAGGAGGTGCTTGAGTGTTTTTCTTGCTCCTTAATGCTCGTGAGGATGGATGACTAGTGCTTTCTTCTTTCTTCCTCTTGAATAAAGGCTTATACTCCAGAGGAGTATCTTTGGGCATAGAAGGAGTATTGTCTTCTTTATCCTTCTGACTGTCATCTTTTTCATCTTGGGATCTTCTTGTTCTTCTGATGTGCTCTTCAATTCTAGGGCAATCTTCTCATCCCTTGCTTTATCAAGGTCTTCTTGTGATACACCATGTATTCTTAGGATCTCTGATGTGACCTTTGCAACCTTTCTCTTTGTTGCAGCACTGTTTAGCTTAGCATCAACTTCTCTAGTCTTTTCTTCATAGGTTCCCCACCTAGGTTCATTGGCATCCTTAGGGGCTGATAGTAGTATCTGTGCATAAGCTTCAAGAACTTGTTCTTCAACCTCATACTCAAGTGGATGAATCCACTTAGTCCTAGGTTCCACAGCTTCCATACATGTAGTATCAATTTCCACCATGAAGCATATTGTATCCTTATACTTCTCTACAATACTCTTAGGAATCTTGTACCTCATCTACATCTTTGCTCTGAAGGTCTTCAATTCCAAAGTAATGTAATCTCTAAGTGTTCTTTTTGTGGTTGCCTTGTTTGATATTTGAGGCATGGTAGGAATCGACTTGTCTAGATACAAGTCTAACACTTTACCAACTATAGGAAGGTACATATAGATGATTAGCAACCCAAACTTGAATACCTTAGTCTTATCATGTTTGATGGCTTTGATATTGTCTATCAACTGTGTGTGCAAGATCTCACACAAGTTGAACTCTCCATCTTCTTGCACAAGATGGATGGCTGCTAGAATAGTGCCCGCAGACACACTATTCACCCTGCTGGTGTGATGAAATATGTAACCCAATATCATTGATCTCAACTTAATGTCTGGTTGCTCTATAGGCTCAATGGTCATCCCGCGCTTGTCACTTCTAGATTTACACACTTGCTCCACCATTTTCCTAACATCCTTACCCATAGGAAGGATGGTGCCTATCTTAGAAAGGCCTGTCATCTCATGAATTAGGTCTCCTGTTATTCTTACTGGTATATCTCCAATCCAAAACAAGTCATCATGGATTCTACTCAACAATATTTTAATCCATTTGGTTTCATAGAATTCATATGTCGTGGCATACTCAACAATGGGGTGATCATTCCATTTGGTGTATTCATCCATGAACATTTTGGCTGGTTTCAACATTGTGTCCATGTGCACCCTTAACCTATCTAGCCCAACAGGTTCCTTCTTACAATAGATGTAAGCCCTTATGTCTTCTACATGCATGATGCCCATAAGTGTGTGGTAGAAAGCTCCCTCTAAATCATCTAGGGTTGACTTAAATGGGTGCCTCTTAAAAATATACCTCTTCTTCTCAGCAACTTCAAAAACAATAGGAGTGGCCATGACTTACTTGATATTCACTTTCCAAATGATCTCTGAGATGTTCTGATGGTTTTCAAATCAGTGCAACGAGCTAGGGTTTATGCAATCGATCAAATGCATTGCACTTATTGATAGCTCAATCTCCAAATCTTCACAACAACTTCCAAGGCTTAATCTGCTCTCCAATCGCTCTGAGTATGAATGCAGTGAGTGAATAAACAACTTTATGTGTACTTAAAGTAAGAATTTCACCATTAATGCAACTCGCGTAAACCGGGCTGTCACTTCAAATTTTCAAACTTGAGTTCCGCTAACAATCAATGTGTGCACTGTTGCACAATGATTCCTATACCCTTCAATAGCTTAAGTCCAAAGGTGCATACTCTGAGGATGAGTATACCAACCACACAGGGGTCTAGAGCTAAATTAGCTCCCCCTATGACCCTGAGGGCCATTTATGCAAATGTAGAGGGTGCGTCCACTTGGGATGCATCCAATACAATCTCAACAGCATTGTCCATCTTTCCTTCTAACCAAATCAAGCTCGCATCTTCTGAGGCCTTAACAAACTTGACTTCTACTTCAGGATCCAAAACTGGTTCTTTGTTCTTTTTAGGGCTTTCCTGACCTTGCATCCTTGATCTACAAAACTTTGAGATATGTTGATGCAGGAGCATCCAGGGTGTAAGATCAATCTTGCATCACCCAAAAATATTTCTTTTTTTGTATTCAATAAGGCCTATCTTGTGCAGAGCTGCTATTTATGGAAACTTACTATTTTTAGTAAGTTGGTCATACGATCTCAGAATGTTCTGATTTTACATGTGGAGGTTCATCTCAGTCATATTAGCCTGCCAGTAAAGTTTCATGGCTAGATCAGGTCTAGTTTTGAAGATATTGAAGATTTTTGGTATTGGCGGCAGGGTATAGAAACTTTGAACTCAGTTTTGAAGGCTTTAGAGGCCCTGGATGAGGTTGAATTTTGGGCTGAATGAAGCTTTCTTAATTCAAGTGTTGTAGAGCTCCTTGCGCCCTTTCCAAAATGGGGTTATAATAGTCAATCAGGTCAACGGGTGATGACTTATGGTCTCTGGAAGTTGGGTCACCAGAAATGGCAAAAAATGATTTTCCTTCAAAATTTATGTTTGGGTTTCAAAAGTTATTGAGCCAACTTTGATGTAATAAAATGAAAAATAAAATAATTCTAAGTTTGGTCGGCCTTATTGGCTAAAATTTTGGAACCTTCCCAGGCGGTGAAAAATTGCCTATATAAGGAAGGTTTTAGTGTGGTCTTAGGCAGTTCGGGATAGTTTTGGGTAGTAGATCTGGGTATTGATTTGAGGCTTTGTCCTACAGAATATTGTAAGGGAATGCCCAATATGGCTTTGCATATTATAATTTTGAAAGTTTGTAATTCCACATTTGTGGAGATAATAAGAAGCCCATTTTCTGTTCTTGCATATTGTTGTTGTTTCTCTATTTTGTCATGTGTTTGTGGTATTAAGGGGAGCACCCTTCATCATATGTCCAGCCTTGTTACAGGTGTGACAAATCACTGGAGGTCTATTATTCCTCGGCGCATTGACATGAGTCACCATTCTGCATGTTCTGGCTGAGTGACCATTATAGTTACATATTTGACATGTAACATTCTGAGAACTTCTAACATTTGTCTGATTCTGATTTTTTTGATCTTGTTGAATCCTATTCTTCTTACTAGTCTTGAAATTTATTGCTCTATGACCAGATCTATTACATGTATAATAGTAACCATTAAAAGGTTTTACCTCTGTATAGTTCCTTGCAATGTGTCCATGCTTGTTACATGCAAAATAGGTGCATTCTACAGGCTTGTGCTCATTCCTAGGAGGACCACCATTGTCTTTGGTTTGATCTTCAGACTTCTCATTATCAGTAGATTCATTTTGTGTCTCCTTTCTTGCTCGCATCTTATCAATCTAATTTTGTGCTTCATTGTATCCAATACAGCTAGTGTCTCCTTTGACTCTTCTTGCATACAACTGAGATTCTATCAAATCAAAACTGGTGTGAAATTTGTCAATGTGGTTCTTTGCATCTTTCAATTCAGACTCCAATCTTGCTTTGCAATTCTTTAGATCCAAGGTTTCCAATTTTTCTTCCCTTAACTCTTCATTGAGTTGAAGGTTCTCCTTTACTTGTTCATTGTAGACATCTTGATTGTTCATTAGTTTGTCATCAAGTTCTTCAAGCTGACTCACTAAGGATGCATTTTCTTCATTCAACTTCTTGACTTTTTTTTCAAGATCACTATTAGAGCGTCCCTTCAAATCTTTTCTTAGTCTCTTGATAACTAATTGAGTATCACTGACTTTTTCTTTTAGTTTTTCAATTTCTCTTTCTGAGTTGTCCAGGTCTTCAAGAGTTTCTTCAAGATTCTTCTTCAAATCTTCTTTTTCCATGATCTCCTCAAGTGGTTAAACTTCTTTTTTGAGGACCGGAGCTCTGATACCAATTGTTAGGAATGGGAACACTGAGAGGGGGGGGTGAATCAGTGTTCACTATATTTTAAATTTTCACTTTAATCTGAATACTAAATTATAAATGCTTAAGTACTGAATTCAACATTCACATAAACATGAAACATGAAATCAACACATGACACCAATATGGTTATGGGGAAACCCACTAATAATCTGCACTAGTGTTTTGTGATCCTTGTTAGAAGATCCTTTACCCTGTTGGGAGTAGCTTTACAATGATTTTAGTACAATAGACCTTGTTAAGGTTCGGACCATGTTAGGAGTCTTTTACAATGATCCCTATTAGGGGAGTGGACTCACTGTCCTAGAGCTCACTCCTCAAATGATGAAGGCTACAACCTTCTGAATCAAATACACACTATATCTACAGGTGAACTATCACTATGACACTGCTTGTCAAATTAGTTCCTTTGGTGCACTGATGCTTTGACCTTTTGCAAAGCTCTAATACATCATATGCTCTCTTTTCATACCTCTGCTCTACTTCTCACAACTCTTTTTCACTTCCATACCGAATACAATGGGCGCACCTTATATTTATGCACTCATACCAATTATACAATTAGGTCAGCCCTATAACTAATCAAAAATAATGATTCCAAATGAATTGGCTTAAGCGTGCTTACAATTATACATATACATATGTCAGCCATATAAATACAATGGGTGCATAGCCTCTACAACATTAATTTACAATCGCAAACCAAAATAGTCATTGTCGACTCTATGCTCTATTCTCTGTTGGCATACACTGGCTGTGCAACTTCAACTAACTATAACTTTCACATCTTTGCATATCTACTTATGCATTCGTAGACTAAGTAAGAATATAGTCTAACAACCTTAACTTCTAGAGCGCATACCATAATTCATCCGTAACGAATGGGCACAGGTGCTCTGAGCTACAGGAACTCTATATGATGTCCAGTCTTCAACACTTAACTGATTTCTGATCTTTACACTTAGTGTGCTAAATCCAAACTTCTATATGACTTTGTTGACATAATGACAACACTATATCTAGTCATATACTTCAGTATAGACAACTTGCCAACAAGAAGCAGACAGTCTCAAGCCATCCATCAGCAAGAGCCACAAGAAGTCGAGGCAGAAATGTTTAACCACCTCCTAAGCATATGATCAAATTTACGAAGATTGTTCTAGAACTAAAGACAGTCATTCCAAAAAAAATTTGGGACATCTTGGACACATTGAAAAGACAAGTTGTTGAAGAAGACTTTAGAATAAGAGAAAAAACACTAGATGATAACCTACCAGTGTGCTCAGTTGAAGAAAATGTTAGAAAGTAAAGATCCCCAAGATAACTGAGAGGGGGGGTGAATCAGTTATCAGATAATTTAACCATTCAACTACTTTAAACAATATAATCAATGTACTGATCAACCATAGAAAGATAACCATACACAATTGCACAATAACACAAGATATGTTGACTAGGGAACCTCTTGAAAAGAGTAAACCCCGATGGGAATGATGCCCACAAAATGATGCACTAATATGAAAGTTCCTTGTTAGAGGATGGACCCTCTTAGGAGTCTTATGAAATACATTTAGTACATATAAATCTTTGTTAGGAGATTTTGAATCCCTGTTAAAAGATTCTAACCCGGTTAAGAGTTTATGGAAGATAGAAGGACCCACTGCCCAAATAGCTTCAAGGCAAGATCTCTAAACCCACTGTCCAAAACATCTTAGAATTATTCAATAGAATAATATGAAATATATTACCTCCTTCACACTATGCCAAAACCACACTCTCTGCTGCACAAGATCACAATTCCAGATCTCTGTACTCACAAGTCTTCCTTCATCACTGAATTAGCTCTTTTCTTCACTTCATGCATATATTCACATCTCAATCTTCATAGTACACATTACAACAAGGAAAAAATTTCTTCTTATATACCAAACTCAAATAATTACAAATGAGTCGGTCCACAATTACAAAATAATAAATTCTACATGCTACACACAGAATTCACATAAAACTGTCGGCTTCCAGATACTATAACTTTCTCCAAACATATCTTCGAAGTTTTCACTCTGAACCACATCATCATTAATGAGTCTCCAACATCCCTTTAACTGCACAAAATCAGATTCCATCCCAGCTAAGATATATCCTCTGATTTCTGAAAATCGCTTCACAAAAACACTGTCTAAACACTGCTTTCACCAAAATGCTCATAACTCTCACAAATGAATGAATTTCTTTTTGTGCCGTTACCCATAGGTTAATAACACACCAAAGAACATACCATCAACTACACAAAATCCAATCTACAATACAACAAGTGCGCAAAACAAAACTGTACCTGCTTTCCTGCTAATATCCAGAATATCACTGTGTTGACATCAATGACAATCCAAGTCATGAATGCAACAACAATTGCTATAGAATGACTATCAAAATACTTTGCATTCATTCCTAACAATATCCCCCATTGGCATTGATGGCAACACAGATGAAAAACATCCAATGTTCCAAAAATCCAATACTGCAATATCACTGCAAAATATCAAATTAAATCTTGCTTCGTTTTCCTATTCAGCTCTCTCATACAATCCACAATGTTTTTCATGTATATCTCTCCCCTATTGACATCAATGATATAAATTCCATCACTAATTCAACAACAACTTAATGTCAAAAGACACTTTTTAGAAAAATACAATAACAAGAGTCCTCATGACTCAGCTCATAAACTCCCCCATAGAGGAAGTTCCAACATCCAATCCAGAAGACAGAGAGGGCTCATATACCACTGGACGGATGCAATCATCTACATCAATTCTCAAAAATAGGTTGGGGCATAACCCCAAGCATACCTCTCAGATACACAAATGTATCCTTAGGTAAAGGCTTTGTAAATATATCTGCTATCTGCTCCTTTGTACTTATGTACTCCAATCTTACTTCTTTTTTTGCAACTTTTTCTCTTACAACATGATACTTGATCTCAATATGTTTAGTCTTAGAATGTACAATAGGATTTTTTGACATACTCACTGTACTGGTGTTATCACAATGTATAACAATAGGCTTATCAAACTTTATTCCAATATACTTCAACATCTGCTTCATCCAAATAATCTGATTACAATTATTTGCTGCTACAACATATTCTACTTTTGATGTACTTTGTGAAGTACAATTCTACTTCTTAGCCAAGAGACTAATTTTCCTCCAAGAAAAAAGGCTCCACCACTGGTGCTTTTCTTATCATTAATGCCGCCTCCCCAATCTGCATCAGTATAGGCACATAAAGTAAAATCATCAGAATTCTCATACCATAATCCATAATCCATTATTCCTTTCAGATATCTCAATATCCTCTTTACTACTGCATAATGTGATTCTCTAGGTTCTTCTTGAAATCTTGCTACAATCCCAACTGAATGTGCTATATCAGGTCTTGTATGTGTCAAGTACTGCAATCCTCCAATCTTAGATCTGTACTTTTTTTGCTCAACTGCTGGTGTCTCATCTTTGCTAGATAACTTATGTCCGGTTACCATAGGTGTTCCAACAGGTTTAGAGTCTTCCATTCCAAATCTTTTCAATAAGTCATTCAAATACTTAGTCTGACTTACAAATATAACTTCCTTCCTTTGTGTTATCTGTAATCCCAAAAAATATTTCATTTCTCCAATCATGCTCATCTCAAATTTAGTCTTCATTTCATTTGCAAATTTGTCACTAGCTTCATCTTCTCCTCCAAAGATAATATCATCAACAAATATAACTATAACCAACAAACCATTCTCAATTTCTTTTGTGTATAAGTTACTATCTGTTGTTCCTTTTATAAATCTCAATTTCAATAAATACTTATCCAATCTTGCATACCAGGTTCTAGGTGCTTGTTTTAATCCATATAAAGCTTTCTTTAACTTACATACCATATCTCCTTCTTGTGTCAAAGGAAAACCTTCAAGCTGCTCAATGTAGACTTCTTCCAATTCACCATTCAAAAATGCTGACTTCACATCCATCTGATACACTCTAAATTTCTTGTAAGCTGCATATGCTAAAAACATTCTCACTGCTTCAATTCTGGCCATAGGTGCAAAAGTTTCTTCATACTCAATTCCTTCTTGTTGTGAATATCCTTTACATACCAATCTTGCTTTGTTTCTTATCACTTCTCCTTGTTCATTCATCTTGTTTCTAAATACCCACTTTGTTCCAATCACATTCTTGTCTTCAGGTCTAGGGACCAATTCCCATGTCTTATTTTTTTCAATCTGCTCTAGTTCTTCTTTCATAGCAATAATCCAATGTTCATCTTCACAAGCTTCATTAGTAGTCTTAGGTTCAATTTGAGAAATTAAACATAAATGTACCTTATTTTGAGTCAAAACTCCTCTATCTAAACTTCCAATAACTTGCTCAATAGGGTGATGTCTTGAAGTATACCTGTTAGGTGTCATAGTTACTGATCTTGTTCCAACTGTAGATTCTTCTCTGCTTTCTTCTCTATTTTCTTCAGTATGACTTTCATTCAGCAAATCACTGTTAGTTTCAAAAAATAATTTTGCATTTTCAATGTTAGGCTGAGGTTGTGCTTCTCCATCAGATTCATAATCAAGCATTCTTTCCTAAATTTTAAACTTCTCATCAACTTTTACATTTGCACTTTCAACAATAGTCTTAGTTCTTTTGTTATAACATCTATATGCTTTTCTTTTTAAAGAATACCAAGAAATATTCCTTCATCACTTCTAGGATCAAACTTTCCTATATCATCATCTCTCTTTATATAACATTTACTTCCAAAAATTCTAAAATACTTAACTGAGGGTGTATGTCCAAACCATAATTCATAAGGTGTCTTGTTTGTATCTGCTCTGATTTGTACTCTGTTCATAGTGTATACTGTTGTGTTCACTACTTCTCTCCAAAAAGTCTTAGCCAAATCATTTTCAAACAACGTAGCTCTTGCTACTTTAGTTATTGACCTGTTCCTTCTTTCTACAATACCATTTTGTTCTGGTGTTCTAGGGGCTGAAAGTTGTCTCTTAATACCATTCATTTCACAAAAGGTGTTAAACTCTCTAGATGTAAATTCACCACCTCTATCAGATCTTAGACACTTAATCTTCATTCCAGATTCATTCTCAATTTTGCATTTCATGATCTTAAATTTATCAAATGCTTTAGATTTTTCTTTCAAAAATGCAATCCACATCATTCTTGTAAAATCATCAACAAGAATCATAAAATACCTTTCTCCATAGAATCCTCTAGTCCTAGTAGGACCACTCAAGTCTATATGAACAATCTCCAGCTTCTCTGTTGATGTGAACTTCTTGTTGGGAAATGAACTCCTTTTCTACTTTTCCATCATACATTCTTTGCAAATCATGTTAGTAGGTTTCATAATTCTAGGTAAATCTCTTACTGCAAGTGTAGTGCTCACCTTGACAATATTATCAAAGTTTATATGACAAAACCTTTTATGCCATAACCAACTATCATCAATCCTAGTTATCAAACATGTCATCTCAGTAGGATTCAACTGAAATACATTACCTCTGGTTCTAAATCCTTTTCCAATCAGATTTCCATCTTTATCTTTTATCACACAAGTTTTCTCAGAAAACCAAACTTGATAACCCTTATCAGCCAGTTGTCCAACGCTTAGTAGATTATGTCTCAGTCCATCAACAAAGTAAACATCGTCAATGTTAGTCTTTCCATCAAGAGTAATAGATCCTATACCCTTAATCAAACAAGGTGCATTGTTACCAACCCTAACAATTCCTCCATCATAATTATCTAACTTAACAAACTTTCTTTTATCTCCAGTCATATGATGTGAACAACCACTGTCTATAATCCAATTAGATTTCTTTTCAACTTGTGAAACTAATGCTTTTTCTTCCCTTTTATTAGATTCAGAACTTTCTTCTTTAATTGCTACAAATCCTATTTCCTCAAATTTATCATTATCACTATCACTTAAATGTTTTTCAATTCCTGCTTCAAGATCTTCATCATTTGCATAATAACATTCATTAGATCTCCTAGGTTTAAAGTTTCTTCTATACTTCTTAACTCTTTTAGGACATTTAGACACAAAATGACCATATTCTTGACAAGTCCAACATTTAAAAATTTTCTTACCATCTGGTTCTCTTTTTACAAGTAATGCAATACCTTCTTCAATCTTCTTATCTTCCTCAGATCTGCTACTATTGGCATAATCTCCATTCACACTAGTACTTCTTGTAGGTCTAATGTTAAGAGCACTGAATGTTGTTTCTATTCTAGGTAGCTCTCCTGATAATCTCAAGTTCATCTCTGTTGTTTCTAATCTTCCAAGAAGAGTCTCTCTTGAAAAGTTTGATGTACAAGGTATCACTTGTTCAATCATCTGTGTTGTCTGCTTGAATACTAGTGTCAAAGTTCTCATAATTTTCCATATCACTTCATTCTCTTTCTTATCACCTCCACAAGACTTTATTCCTGTTACAATCTCAAACATCCTACCAATATAGCTTCTAATAGATTCATCTTCCATCATTCTGATATCTTCAAATGCACAAATCCAATTATGTAATCTAGCCTTCTTTGCATGTTCATCACCTTCAAAAGTAGAATGTAAAGCTTTCCAAATTGCATGAGATGTTTTCAAAAATCTTACCTGACTATATTCATTCTCCGGTAGTGCTGACAAAAGTGCTTCTCTTGCAAGTATGTTACACATGAATAGATCTAGTTCATCTTTAGTTCCTGCCTCGAGATTGTCTTCCTCAATGATAGTCTTCTCATTCTTTGTAATCAACCAATAACTTGGTCCTAAACACAATAGATGTGTCTTCATCTTTTCTTTCCAGCTGTCAAAATTTACTCCATCAAACTTAGGGCTTTTTTTTCTGAAATTCACCATGGATCTCATTAAGTTGTTAAACTTTTCTTTCAAGGACCTGCTGCTTTGATACCAATTGTTAGAAAGTAAAGATCCCCAAGATAACTGAGAGGGGGGGGTGAATCAGTTATCAAATAATTTAACCATTCAACTACTTTAAACAATATAATCAATGTACTGATCAACCATAGAAAGATAACCATACACAATTGCACAATAACACAAGATATGTTGACTAGGGAACCTCTTGAAAAGAGTAAACCCCGGTGGGAATGATGCCCACAAAATGATGCACTAATATGAAAGTTCCTTGTTAGAGGATGGACCCTCTTAGGATTCTTATGAAATACATTCAGTACATATAAATCTCTGTTAGGAGATTTTGAATCCCTATTAAAAAATTCTAACCCGGTTAAGAGTTTATGGAAGACAGAAGGACCCACTGCCCAAACAGCTTCAAGGCAAGATCTCTAAACCCACTGTCCAAAAGATCTTAGAATTATTCAATAGAATAATATGAAATATATTACCTCCTTCACACTGTGCCAAAACTGTACTCTCTGCTACACAAGATCACAATTCCAAATCTTTGTACTCACAAGTCTTCCTTCATCACTGAATTAGCTCTTTTCTTCACTTCATGCATATATTCGCATCTCAATCTTCATAGTACACATTACAACAAGGAAAAAATTCTTTCTTATATACCAAACTCAAATAATTACAAATGAGTCGGTCCACAATTACAAAATAATAAATTCTACATGCTACACACAGAATTCACATAAAACTGTCGGCTTCCAGATACTGTAACTTTCTCCAAACATATCTTCAAATTTTGCACTATGAACCATGTCATCATTAATGAGTCTCCAACATCCCTTTAACTGTGCAAAATTAGATTCCATCCCAGCTAAGAGATATCCTCCGATTTCTAAAAATCACTTCACAGAAACACTATCTAAACACTGCTTTCACCAAAATGCTCATAACTCTCACAAATGAATGAATTTCTTTTTGCGCTGTTAACCATAGGTTAATAACACACCAAATAATATACCATCAACTGTGCAAAAGCCAATCTACAATACAACATGTGCACAAAACAAAACTGTACCTACTTTCCTACTAATATCCAGAATATCACTGTGTTGACATCAATGACAATCCAAGTTATGAATGCAACAATAACTGCTACAGAATGACTACCAAAATAATTTGCATTCATTCCTAATAGAAAAGTCTTTGTTAATGGACTTGGTAAAGCTGCACCTCAGAACCAAGATGAGAACTTTGCACATCATGAATAAGGATTATGAGTTGATTGCTAAGGAGACTGAAAAAGCCTTTGAGAAGGTATTTTTAGAACAACGCATGCATCCATCATCTGCTACTACAACCCAAGTTCCTATTTAGCAAGTAAAATCAGCTGAGATTCCAAATGTACCTATGTTAGATCCACAGGATTCTATTCCTATGCCTAAAGCCAAGGAGGACATAATTATGATTGATAATATAGAGATATCAATGGCATCCATAGATAAGGACTTGGATAAGTTTAAAGAAGCATTTGTGAGCACTAAGGAAGTAGAAACTCTATGCGATGATAATTTACCTAAGCATCAAGAAGAAGTGCAGATTGAAGATTTAACTAAACATGAAGAAGAAGAGGAGAAAGAAAAAGAAGAGGAGAAAGGAAAAGAAGAGGAGAAAGAAGAAGAGGAAAAGGAAAATGAACCAACAGATGATCCCTCTGTTGAAATGCCCATAAAGGTAAAGATAGAAGTAATGTACATCACACCTCTCACTCTTATACCATCAGTGTCATTGTTGTCAAGTTTGACTCCTGACACAACAAGCCTAAGCTCATGGGGAGAAGAAGATCTGATTAAGATCAATGTTCTTGCAATGGAGGCGTCAAAGGAAAAATAGGTTATGAGGAATCCATTATTTGTTAAGTCAGTCAACATTCTAAACAACCTACTGCCAGAGGAAAAGAAAGTCACAAAAGTTCATTCAGTGGATGATGTCAGTACCATCCTGACAAGTTTCAAGGCAAACTTCTCTAGCCTAGAAGAATCAGCAGCCAAGGTTGTAGAAGAAAAGTATCTTAAGAAGAGGCTAAGTGAACTGATAAGTAACTTCACACTTGACCTTAGCTCTCTAAAAATTGGTCAAGCCCTGTTGAAGGAGATAGCAGCTAAAGGAAGAAAAATCATAGCTGACTGTATGGACAAGGACAAATTAACTGCAGACCTCTCAAAGAAAATTTAGGAAGCTGAATCAATGATGGAGGTAGTAAGGAAATTAGTAGAAGATCCCTCCAAAGATGTAAACATGTGCAACAATGTCTATCAAGGTTAGTTAGACAAAATTGAGAAAGAAAAAAAAGAAATGGCCAAAATAAGGGCAAGGCAAACTCAATTAAGAAATGCACTTGCGCCCTCTTTGGATGTGCTGAATCAGAATATCAAGGAGATTGATGCCACAATGGTGACATATGATCAAGGTCTGAGTTCAGATTTGGAAAAGATGGAGAAGTTGACTTATGCTTTGTGCATCCATCTTCAAATAGTAAATGCACTGAGAGCATTTTGGCAGCAAGAGATCCAGAACTTGAAGATTGCATATCCAGATGTACTCACTTTGTAAGTACTTGTAGATACATTTTTGAGCCCCTTTGTCATTAATGTCAAAGGGGGAGTAGAATATATAGTATAAGGGAGAATATGAAGCAATATATATGATGTAAAAAGGGAGTAAAATATATAGTATAAGGGAGATATAAGATAGAGTATATGTTAGAAAGTTTTGTATAAAAATACAATTAGTAACTTCGCCATATTCCTTTGTTTCCATTAATGAAAAAGGGGGAGATTGTTGGAAAGTTAAATATACTATTGTATATGACTATAATTAAGTGTTTTCATTATGGAAACAAAGTCATATGAAGTTTTGGAGTCAGCACACTTACTCATAAGATCATAATTTGGTTAAGTATGAAGACTGGACAGTCAGTAGTGCACCAGGTGAACAGAGCATCAGCGCACATGCGTATGACTGAGTTATGGTATGTGCCCTTGAAGATAATCTTCTAAGTATGTAATCATGCTAATTCTAAGAGTGCATGATCATATGAGTTAGTATGAAAAAGTTACAGCCAGATGAAGTGACATAGACAGTGAGTGGCAGAACATAACAAAGCATAGAGCCGACTGTTGGTATTTTGGTTAGCGTGTATGATATTCTTTTGTAAAGGCTATGTGCCTATTGTATTTAGGTTATAGACATATTAATATCATTGTATGTAAACACGCTTGAGCCAATTCATTTGGAAGTGTTGTATGTAATAGGTTGAAGGCTGACCTAGTGAATAGTTTTGTTTGCACATATAAATAAGACATGCACCCTTGTATTTGAGTATGGTATAAGATATAGATTTGATAGAAGCAGAGAAGAAATATGCAAAGAGAACTTAGAATTTTTTAGAGCTTTACAAGAGGCTAAAGCATTAGCGCACAAAAGGAACTGATCAGACAAGTAGTGTCAAAGTAGCAGTTCACCATTGGCAGATATAGTGTGTATCTAATATCCAGGAGGTTGTAGCCTTCTCATTGAGAAGTGAGCTCTGGTAGTGAGCCACCACCCCTAACAGGGTTATTGTAAAAGACTCCTAATAGGGTCTGACCCTTGACCAGATCACTATACTTATTGCATTGTAAAGATCAACTCCTAATAGGGTTGTAAGATCTTCTAATAGGGATCATAATACTCAAGTGCAGTTCTTAGTGGGTGTCAATTCCCACCGGGGTTTTTAGCTATTTGGGTTACCCTGTAATCATATTTGGTGTTATGTGTTATGGTTGTTTATCTTACTTTCATTGATAGTCATTTTAGTACTTAAGAAATTAAGTTAAGTTTCAAGATATCAGAAAAAGTAATAATATATAGAACACTGATTCACCCCCCCCCCCCCTCTCAGTGTTCCCATTCCTAATAGATTTGACTCGAGAGACTTCTATAAATGAAAGGCATTGTCTTTCAGTTCTACCTATATCAATTATCACTTTATTTAGTGTTAGGCCTTGCGATTTGTGACTTGTCTTTTATACTTTACTTTTCACTAACAAAACATATGTAGTTGTACGAGGAAAGTTCTCAAGTGTCTTGAACGAAGTTACAATACACCATGAGTAAGAGGTGGGAAAACCAAGCAGTGCATGTGAAAGAGAAGTGATTTGTATGGTCATGGAAGGAAAAACATGCAACTTTTAATATCAGTCAAATTCCTTTTAGTAAAATAGATATTGCACACTATCCAATACTTCTCTCAAAAATAGATATTCTAAATTGTCCATGCAGACAAGGCATCAAAGTATTGCAAAGAGAGCCAGATCAAGGAGTACAAGATAATAGTTTTTTTATCTAATTTGGAACCAAATAGCCAGTAATTTATATAGTACCAAGAAAATAATGCTTGGAGTAGTGAAGAAAAATAACCCAGCTGTTATTAAAACAAATCAAATACCAATTTCATAAACATATAGTGTACACTATATATACAAATAGACAACTTGAAGTATTGCAAAGAGAGTCAAAGAAAGAAGTAGAAGAGATAGTGTTTGACATGGAGGACTAGAACCTAATAGTTTGTACCCAATGTAAGAAATAGAAAAGAGTGCTTGGACTAGTGCAGTGTTGATAAAAGTGAAAAATAGTATATTTCAATCCAAGACCTTAGAAAGGCAAAGAATGGAGCCAAACCCACAAAATTAGGGAAGATAAATCCTTATTGAATCATTTTTAAATATCTTTACAAGAGACTATGAGTACCTATTAAATTATTTGATCAACTAAAAGAGAGAAACCCATATAGCAAAAAAAGATCTTTTATAAAATAATTTAAGAATTGGCATGATCATGCCAAAACACTAGACAAAAAAAGTATGAAACAAAGAACGAAAAGTCTATAAAGACTATAATATAGATGAATGTTGAACTTGGTGAAGATGATAGCCAATTTAAGAGTGGATGAATTGAAGCAGTAATACATTGTAAATATTTGGATAAAAGAAGCAAATTGTATTAACCTCCAAATACCAAGATATTCACCTTTAGAATAGAACTAGCATTTATATAAGCAAAGTGTGGATGGTGACATGTTTGTATCTTTCATTGGAGGAAACAATACACATATTTACTAAGCAACATGAGAAAAATCTAAATAACAAAAGATGGAATTTCTTGCTTAAAATCTGCAATTTGTTGCTTAAAATCTACAAAGGATAATGACCTATTAAAAACTATGAGATATGCAATGTGAGATACATTAGTGAGTGCTAGTTTAATCAGAAAAGCTAAGTTGCCAAATCTAGTTCAGGTCCAGCTAATTTTTGGAGGTTTAGGATTGTCTACAAAATATATATATATATATATATATATATATATATATATATATATATATATATATATATATATATATATATATATATATATATATATATATATATATATATATATATATATATATATATATATATATATATATATATATATATATATATATATATATATATAATTATATATGTATGTATGTATCAATTATAACATTATAAACATGATATTAAATTAATAATACTAAAATTAAATAACATATCATAACTCTGTATGTGGTCTCATTGTTGCCAATTCTTCTAGAAATTAATGTATTATAAAAAACACTTTAATATACTATAGTGGATAAATAGGTTACCAAAATGTAATATATAATATATAGGATTGGGGAAGGTAAGATCTTCTTCTTAACCCCAAATTCCCAAAGGAAAGATCCAAATTGATTAACCACAAGAAAATGGTCAATGCATAAATGAATTAATTGATGAAGAATATGGAGAAAGGAGAAAACCTTATATTTCGTTATGGAAGGAAGTATTGAAATCTTAATTGAATTGAAGACAAATACTAACCTCAAGTATGATAGATCTGGAAAATACTATTTTCTGGTGTCTGTACGGAGTTTCAGAAAGTTCTGCAACCGGATCTGGAACTGGAACAGAAACACAGAGACAAAGAAAACCCAAAAATATTTTCCTTTTCTAAGAAAGGTCGACTTTGACCCAAGTAAAAAAGTTGACCTTGACCCTTATGTTGACCTTGACCTGCGCTGCTCCGACGAAAATTCTATTCGCGGATCCTGAAAGTTTGCCAAAAAGGGTGTCCAGATCTACACTATAATTCATTATTTTGTACATGTTCCTGCAAGAAAAATGGTTTTGTTTGTTGGGGGGGAGGGGTTTTCCTTGGTCAAACCCAAATTTAGGAATTAACCTTGAAATTGAATTGAAATCATAGTAATAAACAAAGTAAATGAAATAATTCACCTTGTCTATGTTGAAACCCTTGTGGAGGATTCGAATCCTTGAATCCACAAGTATGGATGCTCTAAATGAATGTAGAATTGGATGTAGGATGTCTCAAATCAATTGTCTTTAGATATTCAGCACAAATCTTGAATGGATCTTGAAATAGGAAGAAGCTTGAATGGATGTGGATGGAGAAATATTCAACAAGAGGGCTCCATAGAGATTGATTCAATGGCTACCAATGGATCTCCTTGATGAATAGGATCTTGAATGCTTGAATACTTGAAGATGAATGAATGCTTGAATGATTTCCTTCTCCTTCTTGCTTTCTTCTTGATTGATTGATTTTGCTTGCTTGAGAGATTATGATTTTCGATGGATGCTTGATTGAAAGAGATGAAAGATTATTGAAATGAGAGGAGAAGGCTTCCTTTTTATACTAGTCTAGGGCACAAACTTCTAGAGAGGCCTACATTGAAGAATTAAATTCCCATTTAAACCTTTACCCCTATAAATGGACCTAAATTAAATATAAATTAAGATTTTACCATTTCGAAGCCCAAAACAGCCAACCCGAAAGCGGAAAATAAATCTTTTCAAAATTTGACATCTGGAAACTTTGAGATTTTGAAATTTGGACCCTGGGTCAAGGTCGAGGTCAACCTTGACCTAGGTTAGGGTCGAGGTCAACCTTGACCTAGGTCAGGGTCAAGGTCAACCTTGACCCTGAGGTCAAGAATCGTAGAATTTCAATTTAGGATGCCAAAATTATGCAGAAAAGAAGTGGAAAATGGGCCAGAATAGGAGAAAAAGCTAGATCCAAGTCAAAGACCCATTCAAGGCATTTGACATGACCCCAAACCACTTACTCGGAGGGCTAAACCAGTCTTAAATGGAAGTAATTCTATTTTCCAATGCTACATTTAGCCCCCACTTTAGCAAGAGTATGGACTCGATGCAAACTCTTGATAAAGGAGATCATAAAGAAAAAGAAAATCTTATTGAAATCAAAGGCACAAAGGAATCCTCAAGCCCCCAGGGACTCACGTCTTCATCAAATCCAAGATTACAATAAGAGAGACATCTCTGAAAAAGAGAAAAAAGGGTGTGATTACCTCGCTCAATGAGAACTTATGTCCCATTGTGAACCACACAAGGAAACAGCGCAACTGGAAAGATGGAGTTGAACCACCTAGTGAATGTGGCTACTCACTAGTCAACCCATCAAGGATTCACCCATAGGAATATTCTATTCCAAAAGAGCAAAGCCAAAACAAGAGAGATCCAATCTTAAGGATACCTTCGATTTTAAGGGATCAAAACCTTGAAAATTGAAACCGGGGGGATCAAGAGATCATATAAGATAAAAACCTATGCTTTAAGGATTAGTCACTAATCCATAAAGGGAAAAAAGAGTTTTGAAAATAATATATATATTGAAAGTGTTTGTGTGAAAAAAGTGAGCAAGGTGTATGCCTCCACGTTAAAGTCATTGCTAACACTTTAACAAGAGCAATGGCTTGAACAGAAACATAAACAACTCCACTGATTACATTTCCACTACGAGATGCCCCAAGCAAAGACAAATCAAGGGAAATACCACATAAACATACAAAGAACATAGAAGGGATCTACCTTCCGTGGGGTCAGTATGATCATAAGATAACATTTATATATGATATTATTGCAAATGAATTGACTTCATTCCCCAAAGAAAGTAGAACTACAATCACAATGGAGGAAAGAAAACATAAGATTTACGAAGAAGAGTCTTTTTGGACCACAACATGGAGACCAAAAAGATTCAGTGCTACCAAGTCGCAACTCCAAGCGGACTACACAAAGAAAACATTTACAGTCAATAGAATAGGTACAACATAACATAAAAATAACATATAGAAGAATAGAGATAAATATAGAGGAATAGTACAATAGGTTTGATTCCTTTATCACCTTGCACCAACAAAGTAACAAGGGTCATATAAAAGAATCTAACAAACTGATGCAGAGGGCATCGTCCATGCTTCACAATCTGCATATTATACTATCTTTTGTTTTTATAGACACACCAATTTAGAGGCTCATAATCCTTCAGCATTCCAATAATAATAACATCTTCCATTGGCATTGCAGAACCATAACCCACCATACTCGATTCACATTCACTAATTTTCCCAAGCCTTTACGGGTCTTCCATGGATCGAGATCGAATCCACCATCTTTCAGCTACGCCAAATATAAATAACTCTGTACATACCTCTCCCTCGGGTCTTCTCTATGATGACTGTCAAACATTATCCTCGGCTTCATGCGGGTATAAACCAAACTTATCAACTTTTTCAATAACCGATTCAAGATTCAAAAACTAGTACATTGATAGTGTAACAGTTCTTGAAAACCATTTCATACATAATACGCTCATAAACTAACAATAAACTCTTTTCCAATTATCATTAATGTCCCAAATCTGGACTGTCATGGAAACCCAATTCATGAACAAAATAAACTCTTTCCTCAAAATTTGAAACCATATAAACATATAATAACCATTCAAAGGAAACTTATGAAATCGATCACAGGAAATATTAACACAAAGACTTCTACGAAATCTGAAAACTCCAAATCGACTCCATTAAAACACATTCCATTAAAATCCAAATGAATACATATTATGATGGCTCTCTGGTTGGAGGCCAGAGAGCCCAGTTCTTTCCACAGTCTTTTCACTATCTACCCATAAAACTATTCCCTCTCGACCTCTGCTTTGATTACATAATGTTGTCTATATAAAGACAATCGCAGCATTTACAAAACCATATGTTTCCCTTCGACGCTTTGTATTCTATTCGGTTACAAATGCACTTGGAAGGTTATTGCATAATTTATAATTATGTTTATTTTTTATTTAAATACATTTGAATATCTTTAGAAATAAGGTGAACTTAAGTATTTTCCCGGGTGCCACTACACCATACTCCCAAACTTTAAAATTTTACATGTCCCATGGAAATGCTTTGGTGAGAATCTACAAATGAATCCTTGGCCTCTTTGTCTTCATCACTACATCAATGCCTCTGGTGCTTCCTCTTTTTCTTTCAAATGTGACTCATATCCATGGAGTTTACACTAGTCGCCTGCAAGGTGCTTCTCCCATTCCATAGTCCACTCCTTCATGTTGTGACAACACCACAACCTTTGTCCCTCACTTGGGAGTCCCTTCATGCCTCTCTCCCCAGTCTATCAGAGATACACAAGACCACATCCTATGGTCCCTCTGGTAGACCTTCCTGTCCACCCATTTGCAACTGAGAAAACTAGCACCAATCTGCAACCATAAACTTCAAAACAAAAATCCAAAATAAACCCAACACTGCCTGGTGTAGATTCTATCTACATTCTTAGAATCTTTTGAGCTCTAATACCATTCTGATGTAGAGGGCATCGTCCATGCTTCACAATCTGCATATTATAGTATCTTTTGTTTTTATAGACACACCGATTTAGAGTCTCATAATCCTTCAGCATTCCAATAATAATAACATCTTCCATTGGCATTGCAGAACCATAACTCACCCATACTTGATTCACATTCACTAATTTTACCAAGCCTTTACGGGTCTTCCATGGATCGAGATCGAATCCACCATCTTTCGGCTATGCCAAATATAAATAACTCTGCACACACCTCTCCCTTGGGTCTTCTATATGATGACTGTCAAACATTATCCTCGACTTCATGAGGGTATAAACTAAACTTATCAAATTTTCCAATAACTGATTTAAGATTCAAAAACTAGTACATTAATAGTGTAACGGTTCTTGAAAACCGTTTCATACATAATACACTCATAAACTAACAATAAACTCTTTGCCAATGACCATTAATGTCCCAAATCAGGACTGTAATGGAAACCTAATTCATGAACAAAATAAACTCTTTCCTCAAAATTTGAAACCATATAAACATATAATAACCATTCAAAGGAAACTTATGAAATCGATTGTAGGAAATATTAAGACAAAGACTTCTACGAAATCTAAAAACTCCAAATTGACTCTATTAAAACAAATTCCATTAAAATCCAAATGAATACATATTATGATGGCTCTCTGGCTGGAGGCCAGAGAGCCCAATTCTTTCCATGGTCTTTTCACTATCTACCTGTAAAATTATTCCATCTTGACCTCCGCTTTGATTACATAATGTTGTCTATATAAAGACAATCGTAGCAGTTACAAAATTGTATGTTTCCCTTTGACGCTTTGTATTCTATTTGGTTACAAATGCACTTGGCAGGTTATTGCAGAATTTCTAATTATGTTTAGTTTTTTATTTGAATACATTTGAATATCTTAGAAATAAGGTGAACTTAAGTATTTTCTCGGGTGCCACTGCACTAGATCACCTTTGATGATTTTGATACTATTAAAGCTCCCGATGGTCCCCTCTACATTTATGCTCAGATTTCTAAGATACCTACGCGTGGTTGTCTTGTTGATCCTACATCCTTAGTCAATGTTATTACTAAAGAAAATCTTTTTATGAAGAACTTACAATGTGATTCTTATGATACATCGGATGTGTGGATTCAAACTTGTAATGGTTTTCAGTATCCATCATTTGGTTCTATTAACTTTTATGTTGAACTTTGTGGTAAAGTTGTGGACACTACCTTCATTATTATTCCTACTTCTGATCAGTTTTAAGTTAAGTTTGGTTTGCCTTGGTTGAATGCCATGCATGATGTTGTTTCTCCTATCCATAAGTGTCTTAAATTCATTCATGGTGAAGAAGCAAAGATGATTAATCATAGTTTATATCAACCTTCTAGGCCCAAGGATTGTGCTACCCTTGACTTCTTTTGGCCGTCATTACCTAATTCATGTCCTTCTTGACCTGATAACCTTTTTCGCTCATATCAAGCCTATAAACATAACAAGATTCTTGACTTAAGCATGCCTCAGATGGATCTTAACCTTTGTCTTTTGCCTACGCCTTCCATACCTCATTTATCCATTGCTTCTAGTTCTATTAATCAAGCTCCTAATGTTTCTTTTCAGCCTACTAAGAATCCTACTAATCCTCCTATAGAACCTTTGAAGGAACCAGTGGTTGTCCCTCCTAGTTCTCAACATATTTCAAACAAGAAAAAATGTAACCGATCTGCCAATGAACATTGTAAGAAGCGTCGAGCTCAAGCTAAGAGTCGTGCCTCTATTCTTGAAAGTTCTTTACCTTCTTTTGACCACCCTATGCCTGATGTGTTAGAAGTAAATGTTAATAATGATGTTAAAATGAATGATTATGATGATTCTATTCGTATCTTAGATTCTATTTTGATTAATCTTGATGAAGAAGATACTCTCGATGATACTAATGATGTTAATGATGAATATGAGACTATTGACATTGATATTGATTTACCTAATATTCTTTCAGCACAATTGATAATTACACCTAGTATCAAACATTATGATTCTCAAGAGGATCCTTGTTTGGAACTGGCTATTATTCCTATTGTGTTGGATATAGTCCCTCTTGTGAGTTTTCCACCTTCCATAAATGATATAGAACGAGATGGGGTGAGTAGGCGACGTGCTTGATTGGCTTGTCCTTCATGGTAGCTTTTTATGTGTTTTCTTGTTGTATTGTACTTCTCCTGTAATATGTTTGTTAAATGTTTGTGGTGCAAAGGCACCCACGATATATTTAATTTCCTATATGTTGATTTAATAATTTTGGCAAACAGGTATCATGTAACCGAACCATCCAAGAAGCGGTTTTGTAACTATCCAAGATTGTCTATAAATAGACAGCATTATATAATCAATTGGAGAGATAGTTAAGAGAGAGGAAATTATGGTAGTGAGTGAAAAAGAGGGGTAAAAGAATTGGGCTCTTTGGCTGATAGACAGAGAGCCATTTATATTATGTATGCTTTTGGAGTTTTAATGTATCATGTTTTCGATCATCTAGCTTTTGCAAATTTTATTTGATTCCTCTCTTTACCTATAGTGTTGATTCCTTATGCAAATCGGGTTCTTATTAATGGATTGTTATCTCTTTCTTGACTGTAGCATTCTCTTTCTTGAGTGTAGTTTTTGATAAAAGAATTCTATAGTGTAATGAATCAAGTTTGGAGTTATTGGAAATCGATATTAATAGTTCAGTTTAGCTTATGTATCAGTTTTTATGACAGTCCCTTTTGGGACGATGGAAGTCATTTATTTGGTAAAGAATGGATTCTAAATCTGATTATAAATTCTGGAATGTGATTAAGTCTAAAAATAGTTTTCAAGAACCGTTATTCACATATTGTATTGAACATCATTATATGTTGAAGTCGGTGTTTGTTAATGGGAAAAGGTGGTGAAGTACGCATGTTTGTGCTAAGATCGACATGCATGGTGTTGAAGTTTGATCTCAGCCCATAGAAGACCCATGAGGCTTGGAAAAGTCGGTGAATGTCAATCCCAAGTTGACAGCGAAGACCATTATATTTTGAACCTAGTCTTCGAAATGGAGAAACAGTGGCGAACCATTTATATGTACGTGTAGATTCGTATAGTGATATGCTCGCGAGGTGATGGAATTCAAACTCGGTCCATGGAAGACCCGCAAGGCTCAAAGAATCTGTGAGTATAAACCGACTATGGGAGATTTGATTCAGTGATTAATCATGGAGGGTGGTCGATGTGATTACATCTAGGTTACATTATTATTTATTGTTGGCGTATCAAAAATATTGAGCCTCTAAACAATGTTTATAAAGAAACAAGTACATGAAAAATGCAGATTTGAAGATCTGGACTCTTCTTTCCGCATCATGATCAAGAGTTTCCTAGGTATTTTATTCTTAGGTTGTTTTCAAGGTTTAGGTTGAGGTTTTGGTTTAGGCTTAGGTTGAGGTGGAACTTGAAGTTGAGGTTGAGATTGAGGCTGGGGTGGAGATACAAATTGAGACAAAACAGCATGCTCCACATGGTTAACAATATGATTAAGATCATCCATCTTTGAATCATAAACAATATCCACAAAAGATGGTTGAACAATGGTATTAGTATCATGTGTAGGCATAGGATTCGTATAGATTTCAAGATTTTGATTAGAGGAGAGACAGATTTGTTCCCACTACCATCAAAATTATCAACAGATAAAGTATTAGAATCAAGATGGTATTGATAGAAGGCTTTGGAATCAAAGGATTTGGATGCCATCATAGTAGGTATAGGAGGTCGAATAGGAGGTAAAGTAATCATATTAGCAGTCAACAATTTACTCATAATAGAATGAAAAGATTCGGAAATAGGAGTAAACATACGATTCAGACAAAAAGAAGTGGATGTAGAAGTCGCATTATTGGATGCAACAACAACTTGATCAACAACTACATTTGCTTGCTTATTTACCTTGACATAGTTGTTAGGTTTTTTAAACTTGTTGGGATTAGGAGCAACATCACTCTTATCAATTCGGACAGAAGCCATTAGAGTGTTGCTCTCAAATTAACTCACTTGTAATTGATAATGATGAAGCACTACACAAAGTTGTTGAAAAGAGGTAAATTCAGTAAGCAGAATCTTATCTCTAATATCCTTTTGTAAATTCGAAATAAACATACGTTGAATATCAATATTAGGAACAAGATAAGAAATTTGAGCATACAAATGCTTAAATCTACCAATAAATTCAGTCAATTTTTCTTTAGTATTTTTTTTACAATGCATCAAATTAGTTAAGAACACTTGCAAACCAATGTTATTTTGAAATTTTTGGATAAAGGAATTAGCAAGTTTCGGAAAAGAGTCAATAGAATAAGGAGGCAAGGAACAATACCATTGCAAGGCCTTATCACGAAAGGTTCTAGCAAACAACTTGGCTAAAATCCTATGGTCATGAGCATAGTCACTACAAAGGATTTGAAATGTTTTAACATGAGTATAAACAAGGTCTCCCTTACCATTGTAATTCTCAAGATGAGGCATATCGGCTTGCTGAGGAATGGGAGCATGAATAATGTCTAGGGATAAAGGATTGTCCATGTCACATGTAGGAATACTAAACTTGGATTGAGTTAAAGACGCAAGTTGTTGTTGTAAAGAGGACATAGTTTGAGCCAAACTAATGATTGTGGAATCATTAGATGAAATAGGAGGCATAGGAACATTAGAAACACTAGGTAAAGTGTATGAAATGGCAGGAATGGAAAACACAATCAGGGGAACACTTGGAACTACAGTTGGAAGAGGGTTGGAATAGGTAAAAGGAACATTATGATAAGAAGGTTTTGAAGTAAGTAGAGACACCGGTGGAACACTCATAGGAAGAGAGGGAACCGATGTAGTCACTAAAGGAGGAGTATAAGTAGGAATGCTAGGTAAAGGAATGGAAGAAGGTTCCTCACTAGTGACAGGAGGAATGAATCCTAAATCTTGAGCTTCTTGAGCTAAAGGTTTGACATTTAAATGCACAAGATGAGTAATACCACATAAGAGATTAACACCTTAATCACTATCATGAAGGACTTTTTAAGAGCATCTATAGCTTGAATAAAATCTTGATTATGGTTTTCTTGAATAATCCAATTTCCCATTTTATCAAGTTCAGTTGAAAGTTTTTGGACTTGTTTAGGAAGAACTCTTAAAGCATCATCCTCATCATGAGATTAGTGAGAAGAGTTATGCTCTATAGTAGGATTGGAATCATGAGTAATCAAATTGTCATTTGGGATCCTAAGGAGAGGAGAGGAAGACTCGGGATCAAAGAAACCCATAAGTCTATGACTTCTTCTAACCGTAATATTATAAGTAGGACTAGAGGTAGTAAAGCTCATATACCAATGCAATGCAAATGAACTAAACTAGGAAAACACAAATCATCAACAAATATAAATGTTTTTTTGCTTTATATAAAATGTAAATGCTAGTACATGCAAGATCTAACATCATAAAAGAAAGAGTTGTCTATCGCGGGCTCACCAAAAATGTAGTGGATAAAATAGGTTACCAAAATGTAATATATAATATATAAGATTGGGGAAGGTAAGATCTTCTTCTTAACCCCAAATTCCCAAAGGAAAGATCCAAATTGATTAACCACAAGAAAATGGTCAATGCATAAATGAATCAATCAATGAAGAATATGGAGAAAGGAGAAAACCTTATATTCCATTATGGAAGAAAGTATTGAAATCTTAATTGAATTGAAGATAAATACTAACCTCAAAGTATGATAGATCTGGAAAATACTATTTTCTGTTGTCTGTACAAAGTTTCGGGAAGTTCTGCAACCGGATCTGGAATAGAAACACAGAGATGAAACCCGATTTGAGTACCATGGTGAATTTTCTCTTAGCTTGTGCTCATTTAGGAGTTTTGCAAAAAGACAACAAATTTCATGAGCTTATATAATTAGGAGTGGATTTTATGCAAGTGTTCTAGTAGGAACGTCATTGGTTAACATGTATTGTAAATGTAGAAGGGTAGAAATCTTTTTGACTTGGAGAATCAAAATCATAGTATTTTTATACTCATGTAGAGCATTTATGCTACTGCTGGGCAAGTGGGATGTCACAACAATACAAAAGGGTAACATAGGTGAGAATCAATTGTATCCTTAAAATTTTAACTAAGAAGCTTGGTTTGGTTATAGCAACTTTAAACAATGCAGATGCAAAAAGCCATTGATGAAAAGTGCTATTTTCTCAACCATGCACTAGACTTCTCCACAAAATAATTTATGACCCTCATAAAGAATAATTTCCTTACTCAAATCAACTCAACTTTGCAAAATAAAATTATAATATCTATATATATTCTAGAATAAATATAGAAAATAGATAAGTTTTATGAGAAATTAAGGATCATTACCATTGTGAGGTGCAGTAAACTCAATTTATGTCAATGTTAACCTCAATTTGTGCTAGTGTTGATAAATATTTGTGAGATTGAACAAGATATAATTTTCCTTATATTTTAATCCATTTACCTCTGCATACTTTAGATGTTTGGAATCTATAGTTTAGGTGTGTTACTACATGGAAAATTGCTAAAAAGTTAATTCATTTGAATACAAGGGGAAGCCTATAAAACATGAGCTATGATAATATAATCCAACTTCCTCAGAAAAGTTGGAGATCCTATAAAACAAAGATGATGAATTACATACAAGTTCCAACAATGAAAAGAGTTCCAAAAAAGGAATGATAATTGTTTCATAAATTTAGAGTAAAAAAATATTTCTTAAACTGATACACATTGTAAGGTCTTATTTTATAATGTCTTTACATAATAAGTTTCTAAATTTACAAATAATTTGATTTGTTGCATTTGTCATATCTATTACCAATGGTTCACTTAGCTACCCCCTAGAAAATATGCACAAGAATGAGTTGTCAAAATATACAGCTTCCAAGATAAGCATATATTGCAAAGTAATTATTTAGGCTATGAAAATATGTTGTACAAGTGTATTTTGATCCTATCATTTGAGCATATATTAAAAAATTGAAAGATAAGAAAAATAATTGCCTTTTTACATCTCAACAAACTTCACATCATCTAGATTTTAAAAAGTCATAGCAATTAACGTTCCTATCAACCAAATCCCTAGAAACCAAGAGGAAGAGAAAAAGAACACCTGCTTCTCAATGGAGAAGGTGAACAAAAATCAAGAGCTCAAAGAGAAGAGTTTGACCTTTAATTTTGTTACCTTCTTATCATTAGTTTCCAATTTATCAAAGGTTACTAGATCCTTTAAATCAACATCCAATGTATACCTATCATAAAACTAGACATCCACATCACTTAGCCCACATAATCAATAAACATCAACAAACATATTAAGAGGAAAAGAAAACAAAAAGAACATACAAAGAAACAATCAAACCCTAATCAAAGAAAAATGATTTAAAGAAAATAGTTAGAAAAAAATTTCTCTTTCCAATATATTATTTGTGTAGTGAGTGTTTTCTTTGGTGTTTGTTGGGTACTCCTTGGATATGGAGAGTTTTGTATATTATGGGCAGTGTTTTCTCTTTTGCTTGTGACCAGGTGAATGCTAACAGTTTTCAAGGGTTCACTTTGGGGTTTTATTTTTGGTGGAAATTTGCAATTGGATTGGGGGATCTTTCCAACCCTTTGATTATGTGTAGTGTGTTGTTTTTTAGCAAGTGGGCTTGGTACTTTTTGTCAACTTATTTCATGGCTCCTATGGAGGTGGAGAAATCTCCTATTAAGATGGAGATTATTTTCATGAGTTTGGAGGATGATGAGTCTCCTTTTGAGGTGGAGTATTTCTGGGCTCCCTGATAGGGAATTGTTAATGGTTTTTGGCTTAATGGTTTATGCCTTAGCATATTGATCTTCCTCCTCACTATTCCTATTGAGGTGGACCCCTTTACTATTGAGGTAAAAAAGGAGTTCATAGCTAGTGTTTGGATCGACATTCAAGGTGTTGTCGTTATTCATAGGATGATAGCCTTATCTATACCAAAGGGTTTTGGTTTGTGCCCTACGTTTTGGGTGGCTGGTAGTGTGGTGACAATGAATGGCCTCTCTTGGCTCTTTCTGTATTAATGGTCAGATGGAGCCTTTTTCTCTTTTTTGTACTTGGCCTCTTTTGGCCTTTCATACTCCAAATAGCATTTCTACTAAAGTTAATTAGTTGTTGACTGTGCACCATTAGTGACCTCTTTTGTTATTACTAGCACACTAGTTAGTGTTGTTTCCTTGACAGCCTTATGGCTATCAATTTGTAAGGGTCAACCCCCTGGTTAAGTTGTTGGTAATATCAAAAACATTCAAAAGAAAACCACTCTTACACATTACCAAATCAACATGTTCTTTTGTTCATAATATTTACACGTGTCAAAAAAACTATTTTTTTAAAATTTATCACCAAAGTAGCCTAGAAATTTTAAAAATTTACAACAAAAAGAGGAGGAGACCCTAAATATTTTATGCCCTATGGATGCCTCATATCATGCTATAAGACGTTGGCTCTTCTAGTCACTCTAGTTTCTTCATGCTCAAAGGAATTAGTGCATGTGAAATCATAAACATAATCAAAACACAATAAAAACCTTAAAGAAAAGGCTCCTACAAACTACAACACAATAGAAACAATATAAGACCTATTATAACCATGTAGATAAACAAATTATATTTCCCTCCACTACCAAATTTCTTGAATCTATGTTGTTTCACCACTATGCAATACTTCCCCACATCAAAACAAGATCTAAAAAATAAAACCTCTTTTCAATCTATACTTTCAATGTTGGAGAAAATATCAAGCTATGTAATGCAACCTACAAAAATGGTAAAATGATTAAGATTGCATGTAGATAGAAAATCCATTTGTACGCTTTCTTTCACCCACACAATAATATGCTCGCACATTGATCCCAAAAATGTGTATTTTAAGATGGGAAGGAAATCATTGCATTACCAACACAAACACTCCATGTTTTAGTCATTGACATTAGAAAACTAACATGCAATCCATTTTTGGGTGTGAGACAAAAATGTTGGTGGTTCGTATACAAGAGAGCTTGCAAGGGAAGCCTATGGGCTAATTATTGTAAATAGTTTTTTATTTCTTGGTGTTTATGTTTAAGATCACATTACATAATATATTATTAGGAAGAAGATAGCAAGAAAAGAGAAAAACATTTCTAATGATAGATCACGTAGTTTGATCCATGTTGAAGAAATAAGTTTACGCAGCTACCAAAAACTATGCACAATAACATTATAGATAGCGAAAATTATACATGTCTACACAATTATATTGGTAACCTATATATATATTTTTTTTCTCTATTCTAATTACAATTAACATATAAGCATTATGATGAAAGATATTATGATTTTAATTTATACTACATCATGTGATTGAAAACATTGATACTTAAAAATAAAAGAGTTTTAATAGAAACATGTGTTCCCGTAAATAAAGGCCATCATAATTATTTATGAAAAATGTGAATTCATTATCTAAAACAACATATCTATTATAAAAAATATTAAATATTTTTTTGTTGTACTTTGAAACATATTTGCACAATATATAATATGGCTAAGTGCACAAAGATGGGGTGTAGTGCCTCTCACATTTACATTTTGTTTCATGGTGTTTTTTATCTGAGATATACTCTTGTTTTATTTACTATGATTATCTGCATGATGAGATGCATCGATGACATTATGTTATTTGGTTATCAATATATTGGTTGTGATAGATGGTTAGATTGTGTTGTTGTTTATAGTTTGATCATATTTTCATCATGATGCTAGTGATGTGACATGATGCCTTATGATGATATTTGGTGTATTTTGCATTTGAGACTCTTGATTATGTTATTAAGATGTTTTTATTGAATTTCATGATATATTACATGCCCTATATGATGTTGGATATTTTAGTTATTTACTCACTGATTTATGCTCATATTGTTGTAAAATGATTTATTTAAATATTTTATAATTAAATAAAGGGTTTAATTTAATTGCAATGATTTTTTAAATCACATTTACGAAGTGAGATGAAGTCTTAGTTACTCATTCATGAGGTCCACATGATTGTATCATTCTTCTTTGTTGTTTGATGTCATGTATGTGTATGTGCTTTGACTATTTATATTGTGAGCAACTACACTTGATATTTTTGTGTTTCAGTGAGCAAGTACCAGATACATTCTGCCTAAGTTGTGGGATTTGAGTGTCTATATCTCCAGTAGTGGCACAGGAGGTAGTAACTTTAGGCTTTCATACTAAGCCAATGTCATCCCGATATGGAGGACATATTTGTAATTATGATGTTATTTCCTCCAGTATGTTTTAGTAAATCTGGATTCATTATGCATATCATGTTAGACCCATGAGTGTGTTTGTGCCTTTAGAGCTTCGCATTTATCACAAAAATGTTTAATTAAAATGTTGATTTTTAATGTGTTTTGGGGAATTTTAATGTTATTTTATTTACCAGCTAATTTGCTATAGTTGGGTTCCAATTATCTAAAATCAATTTATTTAATCTGGGGAAAAGATCAAATAGTTTATTTAATCATTTAAATAATCTATTTGAAAGTCATTTTTGTAAAAGTGTTTTATATTTTATAAGTGAAGTCTTTTTACTCACTTCTCACTTTTGGCTTTGTGGGAAAAAATTGTGAATTGCTCCAAATTTGCATTGGAGAAATCGATCTTTTGCTTGTTGGGTAAAATCCAGTTGTCAAATTCTTGCATGAAGAAGCATGTTGGATTCAGGTCGGGATTGTTTTGCTTTGCCAAAGATCTCGTCTGATTTGGTGGGGTCTTCAATTTTTGCTCTTCGTTTTGGTTTTCTTCATTTGGTGTGAGATAGGGCATCTCACCATTTTTCAATTTCTCCATTATTTTAAATGAAATCCCTTGTATTAGATGAGTGGGCTGAAAATTAGTGTTCCCCCATGTTCTTGTTTGATTTCATCACCCGATTGTGTGTGTGTGTGTGTGTGTGTGTGTGTGTGTGTATTTTTGTATTTTTGTATTTTTCCATTTGGTATTTGGGGTTTTGGTACAGTTATGCTATCGTATTTCTGTGAAGTTTCCATAAATGTAATTTTATTTGTTAAATGTGATGTTGGGTGTCTAAGGGAAAATGGGTTTTAATTTTGTCAATTTATTTAATGTTTCATTTTTGGGCATTTTTTAGTTTTTCTCATTTTGTATGCCACCCAGATTTGTCATTTAGCATGAATGGCATATTCCAAAAATTGAATTGGATTGTCCTCCATGTTTGCAACCACTCTTTACTTTGTGACTTTTAGAATCATGGATGAATTTTTACTCCTGGTAAAGTGCCCAGTTGAGTTGTCATGAGCACTTGTGATTGCATTTTCCTTCAATTTTGAATCAATGCTTGATTTGAGATCGCATCTAGAGTACGTGATGGAGGTTTTTAATGCAACATTATGAGAACATTGAGTGTTCCTTGTTGGGATCTCGAGAGACCTGTACTCTTGGTTTGAGACCAATTGAGTCCCATGTATTTTAGGGGTTTTATGGATTTTTGTTTTGTTTCATTTTGCATTGTGCCTCGTTGTATAACGAGTGGGTTTTATTGTTTGGGTAGAGATGTGGAGTGGCTTCTAGCATGTACCCAAGCCTATAAGTCACTCAAATTGGTAACATGGAGAAGTACTTAATAAGTGAAAATGTAATAAACTAAATTGGGGTTAAAATTTAATAATAAGAGTATTTGACTACTTGGTCATCCAAGCGTGTTGATTGAAGGTAAGTCAGTGTTTGGTCATCTACAAACATTGATTGAAGATACAGTATCTGGCTACCCAATGGTGTTGATTGAAGATTTATTCCAAGCCTAGTTGTATGCGTATATTGATCAAAGACTCAATGCTACTTAGGCCACTAAGAGTCAAGTAATGACACTACACTAGTCCCTACATGTCAACCTTTATATCTTTGAGTAGTGACCCTAATATCTTTGCATTATGTTTATACTTAGAGTTTAGTATCATCTTTGATTCATGTATTCTTTTTGGCATGAGTGTAACCTTCTTGGTGTGTGTGGTTACCTTGTGATTGTGGCTGGGTTACTATCGATGTGAACATAGTGGGGTGGGCCTGAGGGTTCCACATGGTAGGATGGAAATACACTTTACCACTATTGGTGACTGATGTACAAGTGAAAAACTTCCTCTAGCTATAGAGACTTAGAGATTGAGAGCTCAATTCTATCCTTCACTTAATAGCATTAGTATATGTACATGTATTTGTACATTGATGCTCTTGATTATAGCTTAGTTTATTTTATGCATTTAATTTATGTATTTTTTATGCAATTGGGTGGATATGACCTTGATTTATGCTATTTGGTAGTCCCTGGTATGGATCTATATGTTTTCCAGTCGTATGTTGGAGTCGGCATAGGTTTCATCTTTCATTTCTTGCATTTTCAGCCCAAGTTCATGAATCAACGTCCCTGCTTGTCATTTCATGTTTGCACATATTAGCATCTCTATAGGCTAAACCAATGTTTCCACCTCTCTAAACTGAGAATTTTTCATCTTAGAAGTTCAACATTCATGGATCAATGTCCACGCAGCAAGAATCAATGTCTCAACCTTCTTTCATTGTCTCCACCTAGTTTAGTGTGCCAAGCAATTTAGGGGATTGGGTGTTTGGCTTATGCTTTCCAATAGGATTCCTAAGGGGTCTTGGATGTCTTCCAAGCCTAAACATTTTTGTTTGAGGATGCTTGTTAGTTTAATTTTTTATGATCATGGTTAGAAAGGAAATGAGCTTGTATGGTTAATCATGTAGGAACATAATTTACCTTTGGCTTCAATAGAACATCAATGATTTCGATTTTAATTGTGATTATTCTCCCTTTTGTTAGTCTTGAGTTTTTTCTAGCTTAACCTCTCATGATCCATGGACATTTTCTGGATCCGTGTAGAGAAATCTTGAGAATGTTTATTCTTCATTTTGAGTGTATTTTTGGTTGTCTTAGAACCTTTGGAAGTGAGTGTTAAGTCTTCCGCTTATGTGCGATCATGTGATGATTGTTATGTTATCCTTAGCATATTATGTATTGCTTGTGTTGTGGTTATGATATGCACATTGATATGTTATGTTTACTCTTTGTTTCAAAAAAAATTATTAAGTGCATATTTAACCCTTTGTTCCAAGGGTTCCTTGGTGAGTCATTACATGGAGGACCAAAAAGGAGGAATAAGATGCCATTTTTTTCTGAAATCAGAAAACCCTGAACTTCAAAAAGATATTGAAGATACTTAGACTCAAAATTTGAAGATGTGATAAGAACAAGAGTTGTAGTACTCTATATATAGTTTCTAAACTACTAATATATTTTTAAAATGATGGATATTAAGGCCCTTAAAAAGGGGGAGCACAAAAAGTGGTCCTATTTTTTGTGAAAAACGTAGCATAGTATCTATTGTGCTCCCTCTAAAATATTAACTTTTATTCAATTTTTTAATCACTCTAGTGAGAAGTTAGCTAACATCACTTAGTTTATCCCAGATTTTTCTAATAATTTTTTTATGAACGTATGATTTTTTATGAATTTTTGAAGTGGACACATCTTGAAAATGTGAAATTTGAGCATGATCCCCCTAGAAATAATTGAAAACTAATCAAAATCAAAACTTTTTTTTAAGTGTGTAGGATGGAGTCTAGTTTCTTAAAAAGTAACTTGTTTCAAAATTCAATGAATGAGCTAAAATATATGTCCAAAATAGTACTCATTAGTTTTTGACAAAAATTGGACGTACTTATAAAATAAATTAGAGAAAAAAAGCTTAACATAACAAGAATTTAAGAAAAATTATATGTATAAAGAGCTAACAAAGAGTTTTAAAATATTTTGTTTGATTTTTTCATTGTTGAACCACATGCATACCTAATGGTGAGCACAGACAAAAAAATATGAATTTTTGTATGTTTGTTGGAAAACACGTCTCACGCATGTTTGAATCATCCAATCCTTTGGAAAATCCAAGACTTAGGCTTGGTATTTTCTAAAGCGGTTAAAAAGGTGCACACCATACATAGAAAATACTCTACATATGGTGTGTGCCATATATGGCATATGACAAATGTTAAATATGTAACAAAGTATTATAAGGCCTCTCTCTCTCTCTCTCTCTCTCTCTCTCTCTCTCTCTCTCTCTCTCTCTCTCTCTCTCTCTCTCTCTCCAACCCTCTAAACAAGATTAAAAATATTTCTAAACTTAGAAAACCTAAGGATGATCTTGGGTGTGGACTTATTTTCCTACACCACCTACACCTCATTTTCCTATCTCTTACCCGCATGCTTATAAACCTATCTCTCAACCTAGTGTGGTTCCTTTTGTTCTTCCTCCTAAAGAAGAAAAGGACCTAATGTTGATTGGTCTTATCCCAAACCAAATTTCTAGCAAGACCAAACATAACCTTCATGCTTGTGATCATCATTGAAAGCATCCTGCTAGATCCCATCAATGTACTTCTCAACACATTGCTTTTCTTCCCTTTGACCAACTGATGCTTGATCCTATGGAGGAAGTGAATTTAAATCAAATAAAAATGAGCAAACATGACAATGTTATTTTTATCTTAGATTCTATTACAATCAATCTTGATGCTGAAGATACTTTTGATGATGATGTTCATGATGCTAACAATGATATTCATGCTAGTTATTCTGATAACTATGAGACTATTGATATTGATCATGACTTACCAGTTATGCTTTCACAACAATTATCTATCACTCCTAATAACAAACATAGTGACCTATCTTCACAACATGGTCCTTGTTTGGAATTGGCTATTGTTCCATCTGCCATGCCTGATGTTGCTCCTCTTGCGATTTTATCACCTTCCCTGAACACTATTGAATGAGATAGGGGGAAGGCAATATGCTTGACTAGATCCTCTTGTGCAGTGGATTTTGTGTGTTTTCCTTTTATAATGTGCTTCCCCCATGATGTGTTGCATGTTTTGTTTATATTTCTTTGAACGGCCCTTGTTGCTCCACTAGCACAAGGTGATAAAGGAATCATAACTTCATAAACATTCATCTATTTGTATATATCTTCTTCTATATGTCATTACATGTTATGTTGTACTTGTGTCACTATTCATTAATGTGCCTTTGTGTTGTCTTCTTGGGATGATGCAAAATGGTAGACACTGATTATTTGTAGTCTCTATGATGTCAGTCCAAAAAGACTCTTCTTCATAACTCTTACATGTTTTTCTTCCATTGTGTTGTAGTTCTACTTCTTTAAGGGGATAATGGCATTTTAGTTTGATATAATATTTTCACATATTATCATATGATCATACTGACCCCAAAGTTGGTAGATCTCTTTTGTGCTCTCTTCTGTCATGTTCTCATTTCCCTTGATTTGTCATTTCTTAGGGTCATTTAACAGTGGAAACATTTATAGTGGATGCATGTACGCTCTATTAAAGAAATTTCTCCTATTATGGCACTTACAATCACTTTAACGTGGGGGCATACACTCCACTCACATTTTGCACACATGCACTATATCAATACTGCTTTGCATTTGGATCCCTTAATACATGCACGTTCCTTACAAATAAATCCTCCTTTTTTTTTAAATCCCTATAGAAGCTTACATTCCCTTAGGATAGATTTCTCATTTGGATCCCTTAATGGATACACTTTCCTTAAGGACAAATAATCCTTTTCTTTTTCATCCCTAGGGAAGCTTACCTTCCCTTAGGATAGATCACTCATTTGGAGTCCTTAATGGATACAATTTCCTTAAGGATAGATCCTCCTTTACCTTTTGATCCCTAAGGAAGCTTACCTTCCCTTAGGATAGATCACTCTCTTCAATCCCTTATGGATAGACTTTCCTTAAGGACAAATCCTTCTTTTTCTTTGTTGACCCCTAAGGAAGCTTACCTTCCCTTAAGATAGGTCGTTCCTTTGCCAAATCCCTTATGGATACACTTTCCTTAATGACATTTGCTTCTTTTTCTTTGTTGGCCCCTAAGGAATCTTACCTTCCCTTAAGATAGGTGTTCTTTTTCCAGATCCCTTATGGATACACATTCCTTAAGGACATATCCTTGATGGATTGACTATCATGGCACACAAACCTACTAGAACTTTCAATGCCATCTTTTGAAACACCTTATTTGTATGGTTCATAGTAAAACACACAATATTACTAGGCTAAGGTGATCACACTCTTCTCTTCTCTCTCTTTCTCTTTCCGAGAGATGTCTCTCTTATCTTAGTTATGGATTTGATAAGCACTTAATTCACTTGGGGGCTTGATGTTTATTTGTCTCCTAAAATTTGATAAGATCGTCTTATACATTTGATCTACTTTTTTGTGAACATGAGTTTATCTCATACTCCCACTAAATTGGGGGCTAAATGTACCATCCTAAAAAGTTAGCACCCATTATTGAATTCCTTTAGGATCTTTTTGGGCCCCATTTAATGATTTCCTAGATCCAAATGTGTTTATGCTTGATTTACTACTTTCATCTTCCCTTTCTCCTTGAATTTATCAACATTTCCCCCATCCTGAAGATCATTGTAAAAAGTACCTCTTTGGGACTAGGCAAAATTAGGCATAGTCCTAGACTAGGCCAAGTCAAGCCAACCTAGTCCCTGGGGGTTGTTTTTCAATGTGCTATGGGCCCAATGCAGGGTTGTTTCTTTCTCGCTCTTGATTGTTGTCGGCCTGCTAATTTTGGATCCTGAATTGAGTATAAAAGGATATTCAAGATTCTCATTTTGACATCCATGATTATCCACATACATGAACAAGAAATCCATCTTCATGCAACCAAGTTTATGTGCAAGCAATTATTGATGATTTCAAGTTCTCTTTTGGATTCAATATTTGAAGATAAGGCTTCTAACTCAATATCTCCAAGTTTTCTTTCATTCAAGATCCATTCAAAGGAAATATTCTCTTATTGATATTGTGTGATCAAAAGTGTGAAACACTTCTATGAACCATTACACTTGAGAGAAATCCATGAAAGAGGAGATCTCAAGAAGCGGCTCATAGCTTCCTAGTTGAAGCAAGTTTAATCCTTCTCATGATGCTCATCAAATTGGCATAGAGGATTAGTGACTTGACTACTACAAAATAGAAGATTCAAAGTGCAAGAAATGAAGTTAAAAATATAAGGATGCAAGCTAAGAATGAGAGATTAAGCTAGAAATGTATGCAAGCAACTAGTAATCTAGAATGAGGATGCAAGATTTATTCTATGAAGCAATGCAAGAAAAGAAACTAGATTAACAATGCAAGATTAAGCTAAGAATGAAGCTAAGCTATGAAATGAGAGAAACTAAGAATTAAAATTAGAAAAAGTACTCTAAGAATGTAAGAATGCAAGAGAGATAAGATTACTAAAAATTAGGACTAGAATGCAAGAGAATGAACTTCAACAATAATCAAGATTGGGGCCCTTGAGAAAGGGAAGAGCTTCCTTTTAAAGGAATTTCCCAAAGAACAAAGGGCTAATATTAAGAGGCAATAGAATGAGTGGATGAGATGAAGAGGTAAAAGGGAAATGTTAGGTAGAATAAGACAAAATAGCATTTTAAAGCACAAATCCCTTTTAATTGCTAATTAATCAAGATTAAGTGGATTCACACATGTGAATGTGTTCTTTTAATAAAAGTGTAGGAACTTTATATTAAAAGCAATGTTATGGAAATTAAATAAATATGCAAGCTCTAGAAAATATATAATAGTATAAGCTTGATATAATATTTTTTTATTTAATTATACAAAGGGGATTTTAAGGGTTACTCTGCATAATGATGCTTAGAAAAGAGGCAATTTGATCAAGAGGGGGGGCTCAAGTTCTATTAGACCAATTTTAGGTGATTACATTTGCCCCTCTTTGACTAATGTGTGAACAATCTGGGAACACATTGAGTCAAAGAATGATGATGGATATCAGACTCCAAACTTGATTGAAAGAAAATCGATAAGCAAGACAAGAATATCCATCCTACTATGAAGCGATGAGACTGAACATCTGTCCAAAGAGATTGAGGTAGCTAATCATCTGAGAGACAATACAAGATTGATATGAGTTCGAATGAACCTGATGTGCCCCAAGAGATCAAAAAGATGCATGTCTGAGTGAACTAATATGAAGCGATGAGAACACTCTTTCAGAAAGGAGATGTGGAGAATCTCAACTTGATATGAAGTGATGAAAATGAGATGCCCTGAGTGATGATGTTTAGTCCTAATTGACTTGATCGATTTAAGATTTGGTTTGATTACTATATTTGTAGATTAGGAGATTTGATTGATGAAAATATTTTCCATGTTGTCATGCCCCCTCGGGATCGAAATTGAGATGAGGTGTAAGGGGAGAAGATAAGCCTCAGAAGTCCAAGAAAGTGGTAGCAAGGAGCGATAGTGTTAGTAATCAACTGCATTAGGAGATTTGGAATTTTGATTTTGATCTTGAAAAATAGGATCAAAAATAAGGATTTGCAATCAAATACCACGACATAGAGGAAGGAAGGATGAAAAGAAAGCATAGCGCAAGAGAACCAAAAATACAAAGCTAAAAGAAGCCCTAGAATGAAATGCAACCTAAGACTTTTGGAGTAGTCAATTCATCGATCTAGTAGACCATTAGTTTTCATTATTTGAGCATTTGGGACATCGAAGGTCAATGCAACCTTTACCAGTGCGAGAGAAACCATGAAAATATGAATACGACCCTATCTGATAAGATGTAGGAAACACACGTAAGCATCAAGATGACCTGAACATGGTTTCCAAGTGAATATTGTAAGATAACACAAGCAATAGACAAGGAGATAATTCCAACCTCACCCAAGTGTCAAAATAAATAAGGTCAAGGTATGTGTGGTGTTCCAGTCGTGATGGAGGCTCTTACCACAAACACCCAGTTTGTTAGACAACTTAAGATTATTGAAATCACGCCAGTAGCAAAAATCAAAGAAAAAGATGGTATGCCCCCAGTTGTGAATCTCTAGTCAAGTAGATATCATCGAGCGACCTTAGAAGACATAGCAAGCAAAAATCAATAATAAAAGATAGAACACGAGGAAACAGTTTAGCATATATCAGCCATTTTCAATTTTCTAAGATGTAAGTTGGTGTTGGGTGTTAAGAAAACACCTTTTTTCTAGTGTCAAAGTCCAAGTGCGTAGTGAAAGATAGTGCAAGATCCAACATAGCGAAGCCCAGATTGGTAGTGTTGAGAAATACTGAAGGATTGAGGTGTTGAGGAACACCAAGTAGTGTTAGTGATAAAGTTTCCAATAAGAAGCATTGATAAAATGACTCAAGTTAAGCTCAAAAGGTCGACCAAGAGAGAAAGTACTAACAACTTAGAGAAGTGTATGATTACCCCCAGACAATAGACAAGAATTGAGGACAAGACATATACAAGTTCCATCCCAAGATAGCACAAGGAAACAAAGAGTGAGATGGATGGAGGGAGACAAGATTCTAGCTACGTGTTGATAGATGGAGTGTTGATTACAAGTGATGCACGTTTGCCAAGTTTTTACTACTTGGATTTTATTGCTATTTTTTCTACTAAGGCGCCTGTTTCCAGGTTTTCACCAAAGCATAATTTTTTCTTTTTTGATTTTTTTGTTGCTTTTTTTTATATATTTAAATTTTTTTATACATCAAGGTGCCTATTTCTAGTTTTTCACTAGGATGCTCATTTTTTTAGGACATTTTACCATTTTTAGGATTTTTTCAGGACTTTATATACTTTTTAGAATTTTTTCAAGATCATAGATTTCTATAGAAGAGTCAAGTATCTATATGTTAAGTTGTTGTAGATGAAAGACGTTGAGAGGCTCTTTGAGAACACTGCTTGTAAAAGTGACCAGTTGAGAAGCTTCAAAACCAAATGTTGTAGTAGTGATAGGAGGATCCGACTAGTAGTGTCCAACTGTCAAGATTTTCATAGCCAAGGAAAGATCATTCGAGTAAGATCCACAAATACCCTCATGAACCTCTCTTAACACTTTGTCAGATTTCTTACATTCTAAATTCCTAGGGAGAGTACAATCGAGACTTCTCTGAAGAAAGTCATTAAGGATGAGTAAATATCGATAAGCACTTCTGGGAAGGCAATTATGGGGTTGAGAGTGTGAAGTATGAGAGGTAATGATAGTGAGATGAAGTGAGGAGAGGAGTCAGTCATAAGAAGATGGAAGCTTGGCTGTCAACTTTGAGCTTTCTTTTATATCCAAGTCTTTTAACTTGGGAATCCACATAGCTTTTGATTTTTCTTTATTTTGAGATGCTTTTGATAATTTTTTGATAATGGATTTAGGAATCCATATTTTCTTTAATTTTCTTCTTTTCTTTGAGGACCTTTGTGGTCTTCTAAATATATTTTTTTTCTTTGTAGTCACATGTCTATTAGATGGGACATGGTGACCTTTATATATAAATGGATTCTTGTAATTCTAATTTTTGTGTTGCACATCCAAGTTACTTCCAAAAGACTCAGGAATTGTGGATGAATGAGGTTGATATGATTGGTTTAGATGAGGAGATGGAGAGGAAGTGGGTGAGCCACGTAGCTCAGGAAGGATGAGAAGAAAGGGGTCAACAAGCTCAACTACAAAGATATCAGTATCATCCTCATCGTTCATGAATGAATCAGATAGATCAAGAAAAATCATCCTCCATAGAATGTTGTCGATCATGAGTCATCTAAGAAGAGCCAGAGGAGTTTAGAGGAGTATTATGTGAGTCTAAACAAGGTGGTCAACTCCAAGAACTAGGTCCCTCTTCAAGTGGTAGAAGTGCATGAATATGCACCAGCTCAATTCTAGATCTTCCTATATTCCATGAAGTTGTGACAGGATGGGGTCTTATATGCCCATGATTTTTGGGACTAGCTGAAGCATTGCTTTGAGTAGGTGGCCTATGAGCCATAGGAATTATTTCCATAGAAGGGTGGAAAGGATCATCATCATCAACTTGATCTTGGGAATTAGAGCTTTCTCCTCTTTCAAAGTTTGTAGTAGGAGCATATCTATGTATAACATCAACTAGTATTTCCATAGTAGCATTTGATAAGGAGTCCCACTCATATTCATTTAAGTCTATTTCACTATTGTGGTACTACCTAATATAATCAACTAGAGACATAATATAATCAACTAGAGACATAGTAGGAGGTAAGTTTTCTTCATCACTATAATTTGTCACAGGAAGTGTATTCTCAATAGCAAGAGCTTGCTTAGTAGAAGGAGTAGTAGAGTAGTCTAGGATAGACATATCTAAGATGTGGGAGACATTAGCTAGTTGCCCCCAATCTGGATGTGTGTGATTAGAGTTAGTAATGTGTTCATCAGTAGCAATAGTAGTATCAGTAGTAGTATGTTCAATAGAGTGGGTAAGATTTTCATGGTTAGGGTCAGGTTCATGTTCTTAAGGAGCTTGAGAAGGTAGATAAGGCTCTCCTTGATAGTTTGAATTAGAGTTTTGAATATGCAAGAGCATTTCATATGTCATAGGTATAATTTATTCTTCTTCTTCATCATCTGAATCCTCATATGCATGAGTGTTTCTGCTAGGTTTGTTAAGCCTATGTCCATGATAGCCAACATCAACTTTGTCCTTATCATTTCTAAATCTAGCATGTAAAGGTTCGAGAAGACCTTTGCCTTTTCCCAGAGGACTTTTTCTATCATGTCCCATTTTCTACATAAATTGATAGTCCATACCATACTTTTTAGGAGAGATTTCAATATGTTTGTCTTTCTATTCAACTTATTTGCTCTTGTAAAGTAAGGTAGCACTTTTATCCCTTTCCAACTCTAGGGGAATTGTAGCCTTAATCATTCCAGTACCCTTATGAATAACAGGTGTTGTGATTGATGGAGATGATTTTCCATGGGATTTTGAAGAGCTGAGAAAAGTATCCACTTGATAGGTTCCTATTCCAGTAGGTCTGACAAGTATTAATTTTTTCATGATCTAATAAAGGTATTGTTTTGTATTTGTCAGGAGGTGATCCTTCTTTGTTATGAGTAATCATTCAATTTGATTTCTTAGGGATATTATAGGCACATGTGTAATCCACAAGAATTGTAATCTCAATTTTTTGATGAGGTAATTTTATGCAGTGATGATATGTTGAAGGTACTTCTTGCATGGCATGGATCCAAGGATGACCCAAGAGTATGTTGTATTCCAAAGGAATATGTAGGACTTGAAATATGACATCATGTTGAACAAGACCTAACCAAATAGGCAAGACTAGCAAGCCTTTAGAAGAGTGTTCCTCTTCATCATATGCTTTGATCATTATCTTGTGTTGCGGATCAATAGCATGCTCGGATAAACCAAGACCTTTAACTAGTTTAAAAGTACATATGTTTAAATATGCACTTCCATCTATCAAAATGCACTTAACTCAAAACTGGTGGATGAAGAATTCAATGTTGAGAGGCTAATTATGAGGATGACTGACAGACGTGTCATATTTTTCTAAGAAAGTGAGATAAGGAGGTGAAGTGAGGTGACCGACCATGGACTGGAACTTATCGATGTCTAGGTCTTTAGGAATGTTTCCCACGAGAATGGCTTGATCAAGAATCTCTCTATGAGTAGGAGATTTTTGCAAAAGCTCAAGTATAGAGATTTGAGATGAGGTGTGTTGAGGTTGGTCAACTAGATTAAGATCATGTGCAATCGACATGATAGCTGGTTGAGTTGTTGAAGTTGATATCTTCTAAGGAGCAAAGGAGGAAGATGCAGCTTCTTCTGATAGAGATTGAGAGCTAGTTGCCACATTAGATGATTCAGCTTTAGCTTATCCTTTAGCATGATCAAAAGATTCAATCATGTTGATCACATTATTGTTGTTAGAATATTTGTAGGAAACTTTGTTATCCTTTTCCTTGGAAGATTCCCCTTTTTCAAATTTTGGAAAAGACTCCTTGAAAGCCTTGTGATCATTGTTAGCTTGTGGAGAATCAACCACAATAGTCCCATTATCAATTAGATCCTGAATGAGATTTATGAGTTTCATGCATTCATTAGTTTTAAGGCCTTTGTTGTGATGATAATCACAATATTGGTTAGAGTCCCACCATTTAGGCTTGATCTCAGGATCACAGGGCCTTGAATTGTCAGGAAAAGTAATAATCTCATTAGCTAAAAGTGTCTTCAGAGAATTTTCAAGTGATTCTCCCAGAGGGGTAAAGTTTCTCTTAGGCTTGGAAGCCAAAGGCTTATTAATTTTAGCTTTCACAGTAGTAGATAAATTGAAGGCTTGCTCTTTAGCACCGGTAGACTATGAAGTTGTGGCCATGATTTCATCATTGACGATATCCTTAGTCTTGTTCCATAATTTGTTATTATATTTTTTATAATGGTTGCTAGAAGAGGATTTAGATTGAAGAGTTATATCACCATTATGGACAAGGAAATCCTCTACGTGAATAGATAGTTCAACCAATGTATCAAACGAAGCATGAGTTTTCATCTACAATGCATAATTCATTCAAGAACTAGAGAGTTGATGAATATGTCGATCTTTTCAGTCTCAGGAATCTGTTGAGGGTAGCATGAGTATAGCTTTCACCATATTTAAAGGAAAATCACAAAAGACTCACCTTGACGTTGTTTGATGTTACAAAGATCAATCATAGTGATAGCATGTTGAATATTGTAGGAGTATTTCTGAATGAACCTTTGCACTAGCTAGTCAAAATATTTGAGAGGAGGAGATTGTTTAGTGAACCACTCCATAGCTTGACTACTAAGACTCCTAGGAAAGAGTCTCATTAGATAAGTGGGTTCATGTAATAATTCTATGTTGAGTGCACAAAACTCCCTTATGTGACTGTGAGGGTCTTTTCTACCATCATACTTTTCATATTTAGGAAACTCAACCTTTCAAGGAAAAGGTGACATGTGTAGATCTTTGTCAAAGGGAAATGAGAAAACAACCTCAAGAGAAAAAGATGTGCTTCATTGATCTTTCTCTTTTTCCAAGCATTGCATATGTTTCATCATGTCTTTCATCTATTTTCTCATGATTTATAGTTTAGATGGTTCTTCCTTCTTGATTAGATTGTCAACATCAAAGTTGTGTGGTATCTTAACTCCTTGTAAGGCTATATGCAAGAAGTATTAATCTTTTTTTTTTATTTAATGACAACTTAATGAGTCTTTGTAGGCATTCATCTTGTTGAAACTGCAAGATTTTTTCCTTAGTTATTTCATTGTTTGAATCACCACCTTGTGAGCAATGTGATCCATGTCTAGTATTTTGAGAGATATATTGAGAGCCATGTCTAGATTTGGGAGGTTCTTGGTTGATTTGTCCAAAGTGTCTTTCACCCAATTGTTTTAGGATTTCCTCAATCCTCTTGTTTCGTTCATCCATGATTGGAGTGTAAGAAACATTATGTGCCAATCTAAGAGAGGATAGAATATATTCACTAGAGATGTTAGAAAAGGGTTTGAAACCCCAAGGTATAGGACCTTCTTTAGTTGAGTTGTCAAAGATAGCTTCAGGTTGTTTTCCTTCATGGATCTGATATCTAGTTGTGACCAAAATGAAGGAAGATTGTCAAAATCCAAATACGGTGACTTATGATCACTTGATGTCAAATCTAGGTAAGTAAAGATATTCACTTGTCCAAAGTGTAATTGTGTAAGAGATATATAGTAAAGATAACTTGCCACAAGGTGCCCAAGTTGCGGGGAGATCCCTATGTATGACACTTATGACCAAGCAAGAGATTAGATAGAGAATCCAAGAGAGTTAATCAAAGAGATGGTGGACAAGTGAGCATTATAGTAGCCAAGTATGTAGTTAAGAGACCAAAGTAATCTTTTCTAGCTAGAGGCAATTTCTAACATGTCGGAATGTACCAAATAACAAGATAAGCTAAGGATAGAAATGGAGAAGCAATATTGACAATGAGTTTAAGCTTAGTCCAAGAGTTTAGTTCAAAGGATTGCAAGTGTGATTGACAAGATTGAAGCATTCCCTAGACAAGGTTTGTTTTGAAAGCGTGTAATGAGAAAACAATAGTCTTAAAACAATCTAATAAGGGACAAAGAAACCTTTTAGATACAAGCATATGTGAAGCCTTAATAAGGTGTAACAATGTCCAAGTTGATCAAGCGTATGTTCAAAAAATGTTTCCACAAGTCTTAGCACAAGAAGACACATCAAGCAAACTACCTAAGGTCAAGCGAAAAGTGTTCCAACCTTTGCCCACAACTTGGTACCCCCTTCACCTCACACAAAGTGATGTTGGCTTTGTCATGGATTTGCATCCAAGGGACTATATATGGTGAGTTTCTTAGGGTGATTTGTTATCTTGTGGTGATTGAATTGTTAACTTGTATAAAATGTCTTAGGGTTAGGGATTTCATTATGATGTATATTTTTAGTAGCTTCTTGTAGCGGTATTGAGTTGTAAGGGATTGTGAATTGTAATCAGGTTGTAATCACTAGATAATAATAATATTGGACTCATTGTTGGTGGACGCAGCCTAGGGATTGGGTGAACCACGTTAAATCTGTGTCTTGTGTTCTCTTTCTATGTGGTTTATTGTTGAGTGATATTAGTTATATTTGCATGTAACTATTATTTCTATCTTGTTAATCCTAACATGATTCAAGTTAAATCCACTTGGATCAATCCCTGCACAAAGGAAAGCACACAACCAAAAAGGATAGCTTCTAAGTCCTAAGGTGTTTAGTAAGGGCCTCTGTTCATGACCACCCCTTGGAGTTCCACAAGTGGAATTAAGGCCTATAGCCCTACAAGCACCCAAGATGCATAGTCTCACAAACAAGATTTAGACCTCTCAGCCCTACAAAAAATGAATGTTTTCCCCTTATAACCATGTAAACAAGATTATAAGCACCCAATCAAGTGTAGTCTTGCTTAGCAAAATTTAGGCAGCTAGGCCCTACACATGAAGAAACATTAGGAATAGAAAGTATCCAAGTCTTCTCTCTCTTTCGATTGAAAGAATTTTTTTTATTATAGTGGGGTGGAGTAGCTAGATTTTCTTGTTCCCCACTTGGGTCGTTCCCAAAAGATTTATCTCTTGGCGGGCCCTCTAAAGGTAAATGCAAGAAAAGAAATGGATAGCTAGTGAAGGTCTAGATTTCTGATTTTCCCATGAGGAAAATAACATAATCTCCTACTCCATAGTGTCTCCCAAACACATCAAGCACATGTTCATTTACCCAAGACTAATTGCAAGTGATCAACCAAGTAGGTCTAGATTTCTAATTTTTCAAGAAAAAAAGAGCATACTCTCCTACTACTTAGCCAATCACAAAATAATAAGCCCTCTAGTTAAGCTATGTGCCTAGAAATCAAATGTAAGAAAATACAAAGTTTATTTGTATCCCCAAGGCAACCTACAAGACAAAGCATTGGTAGTTTCTAGTTGAAGTCTTTGACAAGCAAATCCTACATCAATGAATGTTAGTAGGCATGAAGATATTAAACTCTTTTGATAAGTAGGCCCTACAAAACCACAAGTTAGGGCATAAAAAGTATGCAAATAGAATCAATAGCCCTACAAGATCACTTATTAGTCACTATTAGAAGACCAAGAAATCAGAAAATACAAGAAAAATCAAGCAATATTGGCTTAAGCCCAGACTGTGAAAAAGATAAATTCTAGGCAACAGTTAATCAGTCTATCAGAAAATCATATGACAAACCTTAAAGAAGAAGAACAATATTCCAAGACCAAGTGATATACCTTATAAAGGTCGTGTGATATTTCACAGTAAGGCAGGGCGATACTTCTCTATATAGCAAAATGAAACTTTAGGAAATGTAAAGTATCACCTGATAGTAGGATGAAATGTCGCCTGTGTATTATAAGGAATGTCATATGAATTTTGAGCCTACAAGAATAAAAATGTTGAACCTGTGACAGCAAGAAACTGAAAGTGCAATAAATGGAGCCAACAATGAATGTCAAGCCCCACGGTGGGCGCCAAAGATGTTTGATCAAAAGTGCGACACACTTCTATGAACCATTACACTTGAGAGAAATCCATGAAAGAGGATATCTCAAGAAGAAGCTCATAGCTTCCTAGTTGAAGTGAGTTTAATCCTTCTCATGATGCTCATCAAATTGGCATAGAGGATTAGTGACTTGACTACTCCAAAATGGAAGATTCAAAGTGCAAGAAATGAAGTTAAAAATGGGAGGATGCAAGCTAAGAATGAGAGATTAAGCTAGAAATGTATGCAAGAAACTAGTAATCTAGAATGAGGATGCAAGAGTTATTCTATGAAGCAATGCAAGAAAAGAAACTAGATTAACAATGCAAGATTAAGCTAAGAATGAAGCTAAGATATGAAATGAGAGAAACTAAGAATTCAAATTAGTGAAAGTACTCTAAGAATGTAAGAATGGAAGAGATCTAAGATTACTAAAAATTAGGACTAGAATGCAAGAGAATGAACTTCAACAATAATCAAGATTGGGACCCTTGAGAAAGGGAAGAGCTTCCTTTTAAAGGAATTGCCTCAAGAACGGAGGGCTAAGATTAAGAGGAAATAGAATGAGTGGATGAGATGAAGAGGTAAAATGCAAATGTTAGGTAGAATAAGAAAATATAGCATTTGAAAGCACAAATCCCTTTTAATTACTAATTGATCAAGATTAAGTAGGTGCAAACATGTGAATGTGTTCTTTTAATAAAAGTGTAGGAACTTTATATTAAAAGTAATGTTATAGCAATTAAATAAATATGCAAGCTCTAGAAATTAGACCATAGTGTAAGCTTGATATAAGATTTTTTGATTTAATTATGCAAGGGGGATTTCAAGGGCTACTCTTCATAATGATGCTTAGTAAAGAGGCAATTTTATTAAGAGTGGGGGTCTCAAGTTCTAGTAGACCAATTTTAGATGATTACAGATGCAAGTTTCTAATCTCTTCCATGGTGGCCAAGTAGAGTAATTCAGAAGCAAGCAAGAAGATCCATCATCTATTTCTTTCTTCTTCCTCTCATCCATTAAAGTGATCAACCATACATACATCCAAGATCTAAGGATTTGGAAAGTGTAGATCAATTGCATTTATAAATACATCATCAATTCTACAACACGTTCCAAACATACATCTTCATGGGTTTATCATATCTGTATCCATCCATGAGGGTTTGAAAAGCAAGGTGAATACTTACATTTGTCTTGCTTTATGTGCTTTACTTATTTCCTTTCAAGGTTAATTCATATCCAATGGCTTGACCAAGGTAAGCCCCTTTCCACAACATTTTCCCCATTTTTCATGTGTGTAGGAACAAGTGTGTAGTTCCATCTAAAAGGATTTTCAAGATTTTGGAACCAGGGCTTGATCCTCTACAAATTTCATCAGATGCCATCCTTCTAGGACTAGGTCAACTTTTTGGTACTAGGTTGAATTTTGTGACATGTTCCCTTAGATCTAAAAATTTCACAATTAAAAGTTACTAGTCTGACACTCCCAAATCCCAGATGGTTTCTAATTTTGACAAGTTTTTGTCAGTCAATTGCAGATCTAAAGTTTATTTTCCCTCTCCTAGAAATCAAGTTGAGTACATCATTCTCCTTTTCCTTTAGCACTTGCTTTGATATATTAGATCTAATATCATACATTTTTGGTTATCATCTTATTTATCATTGCATAAGTGTTTTTCATACTTTACATTCCATATACATGCATTTTTGTCCGTATAGGAAATACCATATACACTCCATCAAACTCTTGCTTTATCTAGATCATGCATTAAAACATTTTCATCCATTTTGGTTTGTGCTAAGTAAAGTCTAAGGGTGGGGTTTGGTATTACAATGTATATGGAAAGTGGAGGTCTACCATTGATCATGATTTTCCATATCACAAGAAGTTTGTGCAGAGCTATAGAATATGTCAGATGGAAAAAAGAACTAGGTAGAGTATAGGGTTATATCAGCCATTACCTGTACCAAAGAGGCCATGGGAGGATGTTAGTATGGATTTTGTTCTTGGTTTACCAAGGGCTCAAAGAGGGAATGATTCCATTTTTGTGGTGGTAGACAAGTTCTCAAAGATGACACCTCTATGGAGGATTTATTTATATAGACAAATCTTCACAAAATAGTCAATGTGCAGACTTTCTTTAACAAAATAGTTTTCTCTATCTAACATGTACCATGCCATTGGCTCATCCTCTCAACATGCCACTATTATAGTCCAAATTAAAGTAATTGTTATCTTATAACTTCTCTATCTCCATATAACCAAATATTTCTAGCTACTATGGAAGTGCTCTCTCTCTCTCTCTCTCTCTCTCTCTCTCTCTCTCTCTCTCTCTCTCTCTCTCTCTCTCTCTCTCTCTCTCTATATATATATATATATATATATATATATATATATATATATATATATATATATATATATATATATATATATATATATATATATATATATATATATATATATATATATATATATATATATATATATATATATATATATATATATATATATATATATATATATATATATATATATATATATATATATATATATATATATATATATATATATATATATATTTGATTGCATGAATATATTAATTAGGATATTAACTATTTGTAATATTACTTTTCTCACCTTTCCTATTTGTATTAATTGGTGTAAGGGTACAAACTGATTTGCATGTATACTACATTCATCATGCAATATCTTTCTATAAAATTTGATATTCCACTCTATCAATCTTGAGTATTATCTCAACCATGCCATATATAATATGTTCAATGGCGTAATTTTTATCACTTAATATTTGTTGTCAGTTATTATTAATGAGAGCTAACTAATATACCATGAAACACTTTTCAAATATTTTACACTAAAATGACAGGCCTTGAGTAGACCATTATTGTATACATGTTTAAACATTCCCTTCTACTTAACTAAGATAAAATGAAACTGCAACAAATGAAAATCACTAGTTGTGCATTGTCTATTAGACATTCTATTTGGTAGATTTGAACCCTTCCTTTAACCTCACATGTGTTTCTTCCTCTCTAAAGCATGAGGTCATTGACTTTAGCCTATATCCTCCCTGTCACTGCTCAAGTGGGAGATTTGGAGATTTTTTTTAGATGTTGACATTACAACAACCTTGGTAGTCAAGTTTGCAAAAATGTAAAAGCATAGACCAAACATGTTGTGGAGAAGGAAAAATTTCACCAATATAGAGACAAGTTGAAGTCTCAATGGATTAATCCTTCTCTTGTGCCACCTCACTTATACTAGTGCATAGAGCTAGGGAGAACAAATGCGGGTAGCGTAGGAGGCTTTCTTGTATGCTCTTGAGTGTTTAAATATAAGTGTTTAATGGAGATTAATTACCAAATGAAAATGAACAATTATAACTAAAATAGATGAACTAATAAAAATGTTTAGATTATCAGAAATGGACAAGCTAAATATGAAGAATAAACACTAAACTCCACAAGCTTATTATCTCAAACAATAGTGTGAGTTTAGGAATACAACATGGAGATAGGGCACTAGTGTGACACGTTGGCATCTAGTACAGAAAGGGTATGGAGGAAAATGAAAGAGATCAAAACAAAATAACAAAATGATGACCTAGTAATATAAAATAGAAACAAATAAAATAATGAGATGATAGAAATGAAAATAATAGAGAATGGATAAGAGAGGAACCGATTTGAAAATTGATGAAGTGATATGTTGAATTCGTCCCTCCTCAAAACCTACACACAAGGAAAAAAAAGAAAATGGTTGGGTAGTTGTTTGGAGACCTGCCTTAGTTAGATCCCTGCTTTGGTGTTTTTATCTCCACAACAATAGAATAGACACAATAAATGATGATAGATAACCGTATGGATAAAAGAAATAAACAATAATGCAATAAGAAATAGATGAAGAATATGATATGCTATCAAAGACACAATTAGATGAGATTACAAGACTCCCCTCAATGAGATAAGAGCCCAATGGAGGTGGTAGATTCAATGTGAGTGCAATGATAAGATCTTGGAGACTTGGAAAATGGGGTGAGTTTGAAAACCTAGAAGCAATAATTATGTAGAATATCCAAGGAGAGTGACGATTGAGTCCAAAAACTATCGAGAAAACTTATAGAGAGATAAATGAGTGCCAAATGAGGGATTATAATGCATGCACGCTAAATCCCATGCAGGAAATTCCATAATTTGGGTGTTATAAATATAGGTTGGTAGTTCATAATGCTCCAATAGAAACTTGCACATCTATAGATTCACGACCGCTAGCAAGTTGTGCAGATGTCTTTGCGACATGCACATGTCCTAAGCCATATAGGCTACGTGGCTAGGATTTCAGAGTGGGTGATGAGTTGGATAGTGTGATGGACAATGGGGATTATGTGGAATTTGAGTCTTAGGCTAAGATAGGGGTAATAAAAAATGGTGATTTACATGTAAGGGTGTAAAATTTAAGCCATTAAATTTTACCCCCACTTTAGCGAGCATATCATATTAGAGAGATGTGAAGCTAAAGTAAGAGAGAATTTACCTAACTTACCTACAGGGATTCCATCACGTGGGGTTTCCCCCAACTAGGAATTCTTGAGTTCTTGATTAGTCGCAATCAACACACAAGCTAGAGATGACCATGCTAGATGACAAAGACAACATGTTAGACACAAGATCTTTGCTGGTATGCTAATATGGATGGCAAGTTGTGTTATGTCAGGTAGCCATATGATAGAGAAAATTTTTATAGTATTGTGACATGTGTAGAAAATGCTAAATAGGCATGTGATAGGGAGGCTTTGATAGTGCACCAACATGCATAGAGAATTCTAGATAGGCATGTGATAGGGACACTTAGACACATTGCACTAGCACACATATCATTGAGCTAGATAGACGTGTGATATGAAAACTTAAGATCATGATAATGCATGTAGCGTTAATCTAGATAGGCATATGATAGGGAAAGATCAAGACACTAAGATAGTTATTTGGCCCCCCTAAAGGCATACATTGAGATCAAATTTTGGAAATTTTGTGATAAAAATGTGTGGTGTAGAGGCACCATGATTGTTAGGTAAAAGCCAAATTAGACACATGGATAACATAGCCCCCCTTGGAATGGGCTATGTTGCTCAGAGGGGAGCATAGACCATTCCAAGGAGAGAGAAGACATTGTGGCATGTGAACATACAATATGCTGGCATGGAATGTCACTTCCTGATGGGTGACACATGATTCTACAACATCTGCAAAGAGACAGGTGGATCCGATGGATTGGCACTAGAGCCTAGAAGTGCAAACATATATCTAGTCTTAGGGGATATCTCATCACTTCCAATCGTGGCTTAGATCAAAAGAATGACACATGAAGACAAAGAAAAAAAAAATTTGGGTCAATATGGAAGAAGTGCCTAAATGCCCCCTATTCGGCCATTTTTCTGTCATAGCAAAAATCCTTGAAAATGGCCTCTTTTCCTTGCAAATTTTGTTAAGTGTCCCGCTTTGCCTGCAATCTCAGTTTTAGCTTGCAAAGAAAGTCCTTAGTGTTTCATGATGTGTGTCATGCCCTGCGTTCTTCATGTTGTCACCTTGCTTCAGTCCAAATCGCATTTCCTGAATCATAAAACCCAGAAAGTTATTCAAGTCCTAAGGTCTGCAAGAAACAAACTTTAAAATCTGCCACAGTGTCGAAAACCCACAGTGTTTTCAAAAACCCGTGATGTTTTCGGCTTCCCTGCTACCTTTCGGTTTGTTGTTAATCCTGTGTGTTTTTGATCTTTTGCTGAAAACCCTCATTGTTTTTTACCTTTGCCTTCCAACTTTTGTGCACTTATCTTTTGGTGCCGAAAACTTTGGATGTTTTCGACCCCGCACTTCTGCCCTGTTTGTTGGCATTTTCTAACTGCGCATGTCTGACTGGATGGTGGGTCTAGACTCTTCCTGATTAGTTGTCACATGGCTACATGTCAGACTTTTCTGACATGCGATCATGCGACCGCTTGCCACCTAGCCGTGTGGGTCCCAGTCCTGTTCAGCTACCTGGCAGTCTACTTTGCCTTAGTGCACAAGTGTGATGGATGGTGGGAACTGGTTTTCAGATTGGTCAGAGGGTCCTGACATGTCGGAGCATCAACAGTTGTCATTAAAGCACGAAGGATTTGTCAGGGCTATGTGCTTTTGTGACAACCGACCGATCCTCCGAAAGGGTAAGGCTTCTTTGGCAGTGGTCCCGGGGGTGGTGATGTGGTAGCCTGTGATTGGCTATCGCATGGTCGCATAGCCTAGTTTTTGGCTATGTGATCATGTGACCGCTTGCCATGTGTCCTTGGGGCCCGTTGGCAGAATGGGGTGTGGTCCCCGAGGTGGTGATGTGGCAGCCTAGGATTGGTTGTCGCATGGCTGCATGTTAGACTTTTATGACATGCGATCATGCGACTGCTTGCCACGTGTCCTTGGGGCCTGGTAGTAGGTGCTGAGATGTGGCGTCTTCCAGATGCTAAGGTGTTGATTTTTGATTGGCTGGTGTACCGAGGTGGCAAGGGGTTTGCAGGTGGGTCATGTGGCAAGTGTGACTCGATAATTGCAGTGAATAGTGGCGTGACATGTGGCGGTGACTTGGCAGATTGTTAGCAAGGCTGAGACATAATGTTCACAGGTTGTCGCATGTTCATATAGCCTATTTTTAGGTTATGTGATCATGCGACTAACCACCAAGCTTAGCGGCGACGGTGGCGGTTGCGGCAAGGTAAAGGGAAATGGTGTGTCACATGTTTGCATAGCCCATTTTCGGGCTATGCGATCATGCGACTTACCATCTGATGTCGCGGTTGTGGGGTTGTGAGGGTGATATGGCCGGGGACTTTGCAAAGGCTTGTGATCATTGACCACGGCTAAGAGTCTGCGGTCGCATGATCGCAAGGGTGAGTTGGGAGCCATGTGATCATGCAACCAAGCATAAAGTGAAGCTCAAATTCCTGTGGCAGTGAGGTTTATGACCGCGCGATTGCGTGACTAAGGGCAATTAGTTTGGGAACTTAAAGCCCACGAAGTGCATGTGACCATTTGAACCTACAGATAGTCTTTTGTGACAGGAGGTAACAAAATTGAATGCTTTAGTGGCTAGATTTGATTGGTTTGGTGGTGCTTGCATGCTGTGGCTTAGTCCCTGTCTTGTCTATGTTAACTCCTCGGTGGGGTTAGGTGTTTTTGAATTTGAAATGATCATTGTGCTTGCAGTGTAACCTTGGTATAAAGGGATTTTTGTCATCATTTTCTGATTATTGGGAGTGAGGTTTTTCAAACTCTTCTAGTTGTGAGTCTCCTGCCCAGTCTGAATTGTAATGACTTATCTGTCTTGATTTTTTGACTATTGAAAGAAAGTTGTAGGTCTGAGCTGTAGTTTACAAGCAAGGTTCCTTTAGATTGATTGTACACACTTGAGGATTCTTCATACTTAATGCAGGCACATGATTCTCATCTCTCCCTTGTGTCAATGTAGATGAATTTTGAACTTTCCAGTTCACTGCATAACAATTTATGTATAGGTCTTCATTCTTGAGTTCTAATACAAGATTAGATTAAATGATGCTTCAGATGGGACCTAGATTTATCTCTTGTCTATGTAGGGATATTCTGTAAGTAGTAGAGGAGATTGTAAATGTGTTTATGGCTTTGAATCTCAGATACATTCTGGTGTGTTTGTGTATTCTGTCTAAGAAACCTTGCCCAATGGATGAGGCACTAGCCTAGATAAGTATTTCTTTGTTGACATGTCCTAATTGGTTGTTATGATTCAAAAACATAAATTAAGAACCATTCCTTAAGTTTTCTGCATTTGGTTGTATGTGGTTCCTACCCATAGCAATGGAGAGTCAATGAGTGTGTGGTTAACATTCAGTACTTTCTTGCTATCCATTTATCTATTATTTAAACCTAGTCTTTGGTGTGTGAAGTATAGTTTATATTGGGTTAGGTGTACTCACCTTGGTTTTGCAGAGCCAGAAGTAGAAGAGGGCAGTCTTGTCCCTAGAGTTGGTCCAGTTATCCTAAGACCTCATTACATTTTGGAGCTAACCACCCCTAAAATCTATCTGAGGGTATACTGGCAGCCTATTATAGCATAAGATTTTTCGAACACCAACACTTTACATCATCCCCAAATGTCAAAAGTCAAAAATATGACAAATAGATGAATCAGGGAACACACACAAGAAGGTACATAATAAAAAACCTCCTATTTCTAAGTACCAAAAAAGTACAAGGGTCATTTATGAAGGAACAACACTAAAAGATAAGCATTGGGGAACACACAAAAAACATGCTCTAATATAAAGATGTTGAAGTAGGTACTACCCTCATAGGTCATCCATTAGTAGATCACCGTCCTCCCAATCTTGATCATATGGGGAGGGAGGTCAAGATTGTAATAAAATGACTAGGATGGCAGCCCTAGGTGCCCCACCAACAACAAGAGCCAAGGATGAAACAACCAACATGTCCTCATCTAAGAGCTCCACTGTGGAAAGTGAGAGGGATCATATGAAGATCATAGCCAATGCAAGAATGTCCTCTAATGAATAAAAGATACAAGAGTCAACACTATTAGGAGATCTACGAGAAGGTGCATATGAAGAAGCTTCTTTGTTGACCTCTGTAAAAGGGGTGGAGACAAAATCAAAACAAGCTAAAGCTTTCTCCATAGTGAGAACCACAATAGAAAGAGGATCCACTCGAGAAGATTTGTGATGCCTGGACTACAAGATAGGGCCCTACTCAAACTTCCTCTTAAAGGAAAGAGGTGAAATCCTCTAATCCATTGTAGAAGCCTTCAGAACATTGGGAAAACTAGCATGGCGGTTGTGAGATGAGGCAAATGTAGGCTGAGTGGATATCACTATGGTGCATACCACTTTAGTATGTAGCATGTTAACTAGCTCTGGGAATGGTAGGATATCTAGCAAGGTGGTGATCAAAGTGGCTTCTATGAAGGAGAGATGAACACATGGACCCACTTGGTGTGAGGCCTGATGGTCACTCTTAGTGCAGGGGGAAGTGTAGAGAAAGTACATGTATGATAAGGAGCCGACGAAGCTACAAACAGAGAAGGGGTAGAGCTAGAATTGGAAGTGGAAGCAATAATAGATATTGGCTTAGAATATGTACTATCCGCCCTCACAATGGTCTCACAAGCCAAAGCCCTTTTCCTTCGACAATATTTACACTCACATGCAAGTTAGTTATGATGTAGATGAAGACCAGGTTGAGAGGTTTGTAGGGGTACAAAACCATCCTACTATATGGGGATGGCTAGTGATGTTATCATTGACAATAAAGAAGATGGCCCTATCAACAAAGTAGGAGGTGGAGTTGACATAGGCACTAGTGGCTCAGTCATGCGCGACCTTTCTCTTTTTTCCCTACAAGAAGTTGGAGGAATAGGTGGTGCCCTCGAAGGCCAAGGAGTTGGTGCTAGAGGAGATTGTGCTAACTTGTGAGACCTCTTACCTTGACCATTAATGGCAGGGTGAGGTATGTCCTGAGATAATGGGGATGGGAGGAGGCAGACACACCTTGGGCTTTTGCAGCATGGGTGCCTTTCCTTTGTCCACATTAGATGTGGATGGAGGAATGAAAGACACCACAAGAGGTTCTATGGCCTTAGGCGGGCAAGGGGGTTCCCCATTGGGCATGCGCTTGTCCTAAGCCCCCGACGAAGAAGGGGTAGAGGATGAAGCACAATGAGCCTCACAAGAGGGATGTGTAGAGAAAGGAACTATAGAAATGAAACTCATTTCCTTGGCTTTATATTCATAGTATGCAATGAATGTTACATCTTTTCAGGGATGCAGAGGTCCTATTAGAGTGGGCCAACAATAATCAAAGGTTAAAGCTCCCTCAAGACACCAAGGGATGATATCCAGTATCCTGGATAGTGTGGGTAGTTCTCTCATGAGGAAACTTTAGGCACTTGTGGATGACCAAGGGGATGACTCCCATATAAGTCAACCAGGGGATACCTAGTTTGATCCTAAAGAGGTCTAACTCTAGGATCACCACAAATGTTGAGAACACCACTTTGGATCCCACTTGGATTGTCAAAGTGGTTGACCCCAAAGGGGGTAGGGAAAGACCACTATGCATTCTTATGGTTGCTAAACACTCATCATATTTACCCTAGTTTAAGTCATTTACAAAGAGGACCTCCTCCATAATGATGTCGACTCAGCATGTAGGATCCACCAAGACACCCCTAATGGAGACATCATTGATAGAAATTGGGATGTAAAGAGGAGAAGGCTCTCCATTGTATGGTTCATCCAGAGGGGTGAATGAAATGGTCATTTTAGAGACCCTTCGAGCAAGTGGGGAAATCAAAGTGATGGTTACCATTCCTATGATGGAACTGTTGCCCAAATTTTCCCTCTCGTTCATTTTCGGCCACAGTCCTATTTATTTTTTTTCCAAGTGAAATGCTCATGCCAGCGCAGAGAAGATCATATGAAATCGTTGATGTCGTGTCAACAATGATCAGCAGTCAAGACAAGCGATAAGCGGTCATTAGTAAGCATCATGCAGTTGGTCACATGATCGCATGGGCCTTCCTGGCCGCATGTGATCATGTGACAAATGGTAAACAATCAGGCGAATAGCGAGGTGGCAGTCGGTGACTAACCTCTTACGGTTGGTCGCATGATCGCATGGGATCTTTCAAGCCCATGCGACCATGCGACAAACTGTCAATGGTTTTGGTGGTGGCAGTTTGCAGTCATCGGTTAACATCATGCGACAGGCAGTAAGTGGGGTCCCATTTGAGATGATCAACAATTGCCGTGATTTCGCAAAGGATCTATCAGAGCCTTGCGAAATCATGACAACTGTTGATCTTTCCTTCTCTGCAGCGCTTCAAAGCTTTGGTGGGTCCAGTGCCACATATTCTGATGTGGAAGTTTCTCATTGGCCAAAGGTAATGACTTGTTCCAATCTATCAGAGTGGGCCCAACAGAGTTCCCAGCAAGAGATCTAACGGCTGTCGCATGATCACAAGGAATATTCCTTGCCTTTGTGATCATGTGACCACCGTTGGATCAGAATCTAAGTTGTAGTGGGACCGTGTCAAAGCTCAATGAGGTGTATGCTTACAAAGCAGTCAAGAATGAATAAGAGAGTGACAGGTGGCAAGGTGGACCCAGTTTTGTGGCTTTAGTCGCGTAATCACCGGGAAGAGCTGGGGTTAGTTAAAAGGTTAAGTGATTCAACGACAAAGGGAAAATTGAAACTTGGGGTGAATATTGAGTTAGTTTTGTAGTCAAGTGCCGAGCCCGGGTAAAGAGGAAGGATTTGACAGTCATGTTTTAAAGTAAGATCAATTTTTGAATACTGACCGTCGATGGGAAATTTATGCGCCACCTCTGACCGTTATAACATTTTTTAAATTTAAATATCTCACAGTATCATATTTTTGTAGTTATGGCGAGCCCAAGTTGCAGGAAGGTAGATGGATCATGGCGGCCAGATTTTTGCAGGAATAAACATGAAGTGAACACGCAAACAAAATATATCTGATCTACTGGGATCTTTTAATGTACATTTATGATTAGAAGTGACCGATTTTAGGGATGATTATTATATTGCAAATCTATGTAGCCCTAATTGAGATATTTTTGTTTCCTGCATGCGTGCAGAGTTGTATATATTATTTTTTTTTTGAGATTTTGAGCTCAGAATTCACATTTTTGTAAAAAGAGAAAGTCTTTTCTTGGAGAACTATTTGTAGCATTTTTGCTCTCTGGTTTTTCACATCTTGTAAGTTCTCATTGATAATACAAATGCTGCAAAGTATTCTGTGACATGTTTATGTCTCTGTACTTTCTTTTTTTTGGCTTGTCTCTTATTGGATTGAAGTTTACGAATGCTTTTAGTGATACTTAGCTTTTCCTTATCCCCTTTACTTTCAACTTATTTGTGCACTACTGTGTTGATTTGATCTGAGTGAGGTTGTGGGTATCCTTCAGCCCCTGTCATTCTGTCTCATTCCTGTGTCCTTTTGCTGAAGAGAATGTCTGCTTGCAGGTCATAATTTGTGTCTAATTTTTAGGCCCTCTAATGAAATACTCATGCAAGCCTATTCAGTAAGCTGTGATCTCCTAGACCTAAGTCTATCACTGGTTTCATTCCTTTATACTAAGATCCAAACCCTAGTTTTAGTGCATCATCTAGTAGGATAGATTTGCTTTCAGTCATTTCCCTTTTATGCACTCCTTCTATCCCTTTCCCTCAAAGTTTTACATTTCATGTTAAAAGCAAATCAAGGTGATTATCCAAGAGGAACTAGCCTAGAATCTGGAGGTCTCATCTCGGTTAGCAAAAGGTCCCACAACCTTGAGATGATTCCCATGTTATACTGGATTATCAAGACCAAGAGAGCTTGAGATCAGAGGCACAAATTCAGTCTATAACATTTTTTGGCATGCCCAGTGGGACAACAAAGAAGTTCATTTGTTGAAGATTGTGTTATCTCTGATATGTAGATTTCATAATACAGACCTTTAGAGGTTGTTCTATCAAGTATATCTAGCGACTCTACTGGTTTTAAAGATTCAAACTAACCTTGTTTAAGGTTTATGAGAAGGATTGAGACTAGAAGCTCAAAGCCTACTGAATTTTCAGAGTTTCCCTTGAAAAGAAGCTACAAAGGTAGGTCAACTCAGAGAGAGTCTCCTGCAAGAAGAGTCCAATCTACACCTCCTGATACTTCAGTGAGGAGACCTCTCCTCTTTCATTTCAGAAGAAGAGGTAGATCTTTGACCAGAGATCTAGAAGAAGAAGAAGATCCAAATCTAGCAAGTACAGCTCATATAGTTGTTAATCTTCAGGTTACACCTCCTACAATGGCTAGAAATTTCGCCTTTGCACCATTCAATCAGGGGAGCCCATTAAATTTTGCAGTGCATCATGATGTGCCCTTGGTGGCATTAAAGAGTATACCTGATTTCACAAGGGAGGGACAGACAATAGCCTTTGAGCACATAAGAGATGTGACCACCATTTGCAGCATACACAACATTACTCAAGAGGATGTGGCCACCAAATTATTAGCGGCATCTCTGAAAGGTAAGGCTCTAGAGTGGTTTAAAACTTTAACTGTTGGTTCTATTACTTCATGGGATGAATTAGAGGATGCATTAAGCAAGCATTTTGAGGATAAATCAGATAATTTGTCTCTGGTTGAGCAATTAACAACTATAAAGAGAGACCCTCAAGAGAAAATGACAGATTATAATAGTAGATTCCTTAAAACATGGAATAGAATCCTAGTCTCTATAAGGCCATCAGCTGACCATGCCTTCCTATACTACTTGCAAAGTCTAAATAGCCAAATTTCTATCATGATCTAGTCTATGGGTGGTACCACTTTACCCCAAGCCTTTGACACTGCTGTCAGGGCTGAAAACTGTTTGATCCAAGCAGGCATGATATAGAGAAGACCTCCCATGCCTATCTTCCCTAGTCTTCAGCCCATTGCACCTACACAAGTACCCCCATTTACCCCTATTCCCACAATATCAGCACCTCAAGCTAGTACCAGTGGTCAGGAACATGCTACAACAAATTTCTCCCAAGAGTTGCAAGAGGTGAAGAGTAGTCAGCAAACTAGTATACAAGAAATGATAAATTTGCTGCAGACTCTAACCAAAAAGGTCACAAACTTGAAGAAACAAAACCAAGGCATCAGGCCACCCTTCCAATCACAAGGCCAAAGTCCTAATCAACAATACCAAAATCAAGGACAGCCTTATCAACAAAATAGGCCACCATACCAAGGAGGCTATCAAGGGCAAAGACAAAGTTTTAATCAAAGACCATTCCAACCGTATAACTCTGCACCTCTTAATTCTATAAATCCAGTTAGGGATATGGTTCCTAATCAAAACAATATGGCCATGGATAATGAATGGTGTTTCCCTTGCAATCAGCCTCACAATCAGGCTACATGTTCTAATGGATGGATGAACCAAACACTAATGGTTCAAAATGCTTCACAAGCTCAAACAGAGGCTCCTTCTAGTGGGACAACTCCTCAATGAGAAACACAAGAGAATGAGACTGCTCTTTTCAATTGGGAGCAACCGGATTTCAATGGAGTCAATGATGAAGCTGCTTTTGTTGCCTACACAAGAGCAAAGAGGAGAGCCCAAGACATGGAGAGAGCAGATTCTGGTGCTAAGGCCAATACATCTATAGAGCCACTACAGCAAACTACCCCTATCACATCCAAGGAGGTCCCTGTCGGCACAAGCAAAGAGGGCCAAGTTCCAAAAGAGCCAGAACCCATCATAGTAAAAGCACAACAAAGAGTACACACTGTGGCACCTTATAATATTATAGACAACATGAAGAAGGTGAATGTCACCATGTCTATGTGGGACTCTTTGTCTATTCCAGGACAACCTGAAATTTTGGAGAAGGCCATGAGGGAGGCAGCAAATCCTCAACCTGCAAAAGAAACTGCAAAAACAGTGTTGGTCAACACTGATCAAGGAAAGGAGACTCCAACTAGCAACTCCAAGGCCAATACCATGCAAGGTAGGAATTTAAAGCCACCTCCCTTTTACGTATCTTTAATTATTGGGAAATCTTTAGTGCATAATTGTATGGTAGATAGTGGAGCTACTAGCACTGTAATGCCCAAGAAAGTGGCTGATCAATTAGGACTTAAATATGAACCCTTCCAAAAGAAGGTTACACAACTTGATGGAACCTTAGTCAGTACTATAGGTGTGGCCAAGGATACCAGTCTAATTCTCCATGCTAGTCCTAATTTTTCCATTCTCCTTGACATATATATCATAGATCTTCCTGCATTGTTTGCCATATGTCTCTCAAGGGAGTTCACAGCCAAGATAGGAGGTTATCTTTCTTCTGACTGGTCTCACACGCTCTTTCATACAAGGTATGGTACCAAAGTCACCATTAAATCAGAAGCCTTGGCAATACATCATATAGAGCCATATGTGTCCAATTCCATCAATACTAATTGTCCTATATTTAATGACAATGATTTCCCAACCACTAGTGAAGCAAGCACCAAAATTGAAAATATCCCTGATATTCTCCTAGATGAAAGAACCTCAGAGACCCAAGAGAGTCTTGTTTGGGATTTTGGTTTGGGGAGTTATCTGATCCAAGAAAGTGGAGCCATAGAACCAAGCCTTCTCAAAGAATACACTGATTCGGATGATCGGGATAGTCAGGTATGGGAACTATTTTTTAATGGAGCTAGAAGTAGGCATGGTTTTGGTGGAGGTGCTATGCTGGTGTCCCCAAAAGGAGAAAGGTATTATACTGCCTTTAGATTCAATTTTTCTTGCACCAACAACACTGCAGAGTATGAAAGTCTGGTTAATGGACTAGAATGGGCTAGGAAAAGAGGTCTTAAAGCGTTAAAAGTATATGGTGATAGTGAACTTGTTGTCAGCCAAGTAAGAGGGATGAGTGCAACCAAAAATGATTTCATGAAAGCATACAAACATAGAGTTTTGGATGCAATTGAAGATTTCCATGATTTCAATATTGTTGCTATCCCTAGAAAATTAAATCAAAATGCTGATAGGTTAGCTGCTATTGGATCTCAATTTGACATCCCCAATAGCATTTCAAAAGAGGTAGATCAACAGCACATCAAGATTATTGTCAGACCTTCAATTCTAGATAATAATATTAGTTGGCAAGTGTTTGACAATGATGAACAAATTCTGCAGTTCTTGTTTGAAGAAGATGTCTTTTCAAGGCACAATCAAAAGAGATTATCACAGAGCTATGGTGATCAAGTGATACAACTTGGATCTAATAAGATGCCTAAAGGTCTTGTCACCTTAGAGACTATCTTCAACAAGGATGATGAAGTCAAGAAAAATAAAGCTGGCCTGGTAGTCCAACAGGAACATTGTGCTGAATTAGAGTTGGAATTAGGTAAGAGCCTACAATTTGGCAAAGTAAACACTAATTCAGAAAAGCAAGCTTACACTGAATTATTCAGAGAATTCAGTGATGTTTTTGCATGGGGGTATGGAGACCTCAAGGGTTTTGATCCTACCCTTGCTCAACACACTATTGAATTGGAGCCTAATGCTATACCAGTAAGGCAAAAGCAAAGGCCTGTTAATCCCAAGCTTGAACCAATTATGCATAAGGAAGTGCTCAAATTGATAGAAAGTGGCATCATCTACCCCATCAAACATACTAGTTGGGTTTCCAACCTTGTTCTTGTCAAGAAGAAGAATGGGGAGCTGAGGTTGTGTGTTGATTTCAGGGATTTGAATAGAGCCTCATTAAAAGACCACCATCCACTACCCTCTATGGAACAAATTCTACAATGTGTCTCTGGATCCGAGAGTTTCTCATTGTTGGATGGTTATTCAGGATACAATCAAATCTTAGTGAAAGAAGAGGATCAATATAAGACTGCATTTAAAACCAAGTGGGGAACCATGGCATATCAGAAGATGCCCTTTGGTTTGTCAAATGCAGGTGCTACATTTCAGAAGGCAATGGATATGGCCTTTAAGGGCCTCATGTACAAGTTTGTGCTGGTCTACCTAGATGACATAACTATCTACTCAAAGCATGCAGTAGACCACATCAGACATTTGAGGTGGATTTTTGAAAGATGCAGAGAATTTGGGATATCCCTTAATCCCAAGAAATGTGTGTTTGTAGTTCATGAAGGAAAATTATTGGGATATGTAGTATCCAAAGAGGGAATTACAGTGGATCCTGAGAGAATTGCAGCCATCTTAGAACTACCATTACCACATCACAAGAAAAGTCTCCAATCTTTCATAGGAAAGATTAACTTTGTTAGGAGATTCTTGCCTAACATTGCAGAGTTACTCAAGCCTTTGACAGCCATGTTGAGGAAGGGTTCAGCCTTCAGTTGGACCAAAGAAGGAAAAGTTAACTTCCAAGCTATTAAAGAAGCCTTAACAGAAGCTCTTGCTCTCCTAAACCCAAATTTCAGTAAGGATTTTATCATTTATGCTTATGGGGGTCATGATGCTATATCTGCAATATTGACTCAAGAAAATGCTGAAGGATTGGAGCAGCCTATTGCTTTCTTTAGCAAAGGTTTAAAAGAGTATGAACAAAGATACTCTTTTGTAGAAAAGCATGTTCTTGCTGTGGTAAAGAGCCTCAAAAAATTTAGACATTTGTTGACTCATAGCAAGGTGCATTTGATGGTTACTCATCCAAGTGTCAAGAAATTTTTGCTTTCTAAGGACCTAAATGAAAAAAGAGCTGGTTGGATCACTAAGGTGATGGAATATGACATAGATATTTAGATTACCAAGTTGGTTAGAGGAAGAGGTCTTTGTGAGCATCTGGCAGAAGATGGAAGTTCAAAGAAATTGGAATATATAGATGCATCTTTGGTGGTGGATTCTACAGGAGAGCAAGCCAAGGAAGCTAGCTGGTTGCCTAATATGATCAATTATTTGAAGACAGGACAATGTCCTGTAGGCCTAGATTCAACAAAAAGGAGGTATTACAGGCTACAATCTGTTCCTTTTGTGTTGATAGATGAAATTCTTTTCAGAAAGGATCACAATAGTGTCCTTCTAAGATGCATAGATTTAGAAAGGGTTGCAGACATCTTATTTGAGTTTCATGATGGAGCTTCTGGTGGCCATTTCTCTCCTAGGACTACAGGTTTTAAGATCATGAGGGCTGGATACTATTGGCCATCTATCTTCAAAGATAGTCATGATTATGTTAGAAGATGCATCAAATGTGCTATTTTTGCAGGGAAAGAAAGATTTGCAGCTGTGCCCCTACAGCCAGTCAAAACAGAGTAGCCTTTCATGAAGTGGGGTATAGATTTCATTGGCATGATTAACCCTCCATCTAGTATAGGACACAAGTGGATAATCACTCCAACTGATTATTTCACTAGGTGGACAAAAGTAGTTGCTTTAAAAGAAGCTAATGAGAGTGTTGTTTTAAGTTTTTATGATGACATCATTCATAGATTTGGCATTCCAGATTCTATAGTTTCAGACAATGCATTAGCATTTACAGGCCTCAAAGTCTCAGAGTGGGCAGTCAAGAAGGGTATTTGTTTGAATACAAGTTCCAATTACTATCCTCAGGGGAATGGTTTGGTAGAATCAACAAATAAGAATCTGATTAGAATAATCAAAAAGACCCTGCAAGACAGTCAGAGGGACTGGCATATTAAATTAAAATCTGCCTTGTGGTTAGATAGAATTACTCCAAAGAAAATCATTGGTAATTCCCCATACATGTTGGTGTATGGTAGAGAGGCCAAGTTATCTATTTCAACTGAATTACCAACCTTGGACTTGGCCACTCAGTATGCCTTGTTTGAGGAAAGTGATCCTATGCGAATCAGGTATGCCCAGTTGATGGAGCTAGAAGAGATTAGAGATAAATCAATGTAGGATATGGCATTCCATCAGAGTCAAACAAAGAGAAGCTTTGATAAAAGAGCTAGGGTCAGAGACTTCAAGGTTGGAGATGTAGTTCTCAAATGGGATGAGTTCAGGTCAAAACCTGGCAAGCACACAAAGTTTGATTCCTTTTGGGGTGGACCATTTGTTATAACAGAGTGCAGAGGATCTAACGCTTTTCAGCTTTCAACCCTTGAAGGAGCTGCCCTGCCAATCTCAGTGAATGGTTTCCACTTGAAGCCTTACTTTGAGGTTAATCCCTCTTTGTAGGTCCTTCTTGTAAATCCTTGTAAATATTTTTTCCTGCTTTCTTCCAACTTTCTAGTTTAGTTTTTCCCTGTTTTCCAAGAAGTGCTCATGCTTAAGTTTGTCTTCCTGGTTAAGTTTTTGTCCCTCTCCCTTTCAGAAAGTTTTTTTTTTGTGCTTGAGAGATGACCCCATGCCCAATGGATTTTGTCAAGGAAACTGGTCCAATGTCTAGCAAGCTAACATCCCACAGAAGTCGCCAAAATGTTGCCCAAATTTTCCCTCTTGTTCATTTTTGGCCACAGTCCTATTTTTATTTTTTCCAAGTGAAATGCTCATGCTAGTGCAGAGAAGATCATATGAAACCATTGATGTGGTGTCAGCAATGATCGGCTGTCAAGACAAGCGGTAAGCGGTCATTAGTTAGCATCACGCAGTCGGTCGCATGATCGCATGGGCCTTCCTGGCCGCATGAGATCATGCGACAAACTGTAAACAATCAGGCGAATAGCAAGGTGGCGGTCGGTGACTAACCTCTTACAGTTGGTCGCATGATCGCATGGGCTCTTCCGAGCCCATGCGACCATGCGACAAACTGTCAATAGTTTTGATGGTGGCGGTTTGCAGTCATCGGTTAACATCATGCGACAGGCAGTAAGTGGGGTCCTATTTGAGATGATCAATGACTACCGTGATTTCGCAAAGGACCTATCAGAGCCTTGTGAAATCGCGACAACCGTTGATCTTTCCTTCTCTGCAGCGCTTCAAAGCTTTGGTGGGTCCAGTGCCATGTATTCTGATGTGGAAGTTTCTCATTGGCTAGAGGTAATGACTTGTTCCAATCTGTTAGAGCAGGCCCAGCAGACTTCCCAGCAAGAGATCTAATGGCTGTCACATGATCGCAAGGAATATTCCTTGCCTTTGCGATCATGCAACCACCGTTGGATCGGAATCTAAGTTGTAGTGGGACCGTGTCAAAGCTCGTCGAGGTGTATGCTTATAGAGCAGTCAAGAATGAATAAGAGAGTGATAGGTAGCAAGGTGGACCCAGTTTTGTGGCTTTAGTTGCGTAATCACTGGGAAGAGCCGGGAAGAGCTCAGGTTAGTTAAAAGGTTAAGTGATTCAACGACAAAGGGAAAATTGAAACTTGGGGTGAATACCGAGTTAGTTTTGCAATCAAGTGCCGAGCTTGGGTAAAGAGGAAGGATCTGACGGTCATGTTTTAAAGTAAGATCAATTTTTGAATACTGACCGTCGATGGGAAATTTATGCGCCACCTCTAACCGTTATATCATTTTTTAAATTCAAATATCTCACAGTATCAGTTTTTTGCAGTTATGGCGAGCCTGAGTTGCAGGAAGGTAGATGGATCATGGCGGCTAGATTTTTGCAGGAATAAACATGAAGTGAACACGCAAACAAAATATATCTGATCTGCTGGGATCTTTTCATGTACATTTATGATCAGAAGTGATCGATTTTAGGGATGATTATTATATTGCAAATCTATGTAGCCCTAATTGAGATATTTTTGTTTCCTGCATGCGTGCAGAGTTGTATATATTGTTTTTTTTGGAGCTTTTGAGCTCAGCATTCACATTTTTGTAAAAAGAGAAAGTCTTTTCTTGGAGAACTATTTGTAGCATTTTTGCTCTCTGGTTTTTCACATCTTGTAAGTTCTCATTGATAATACAAATGCTGCAAAGTATTCTGTGACATGTTTATGTCTCTGTACTTTCTTTTTTTTGGCTTGTCTCTTATTGGATTGAAGTTTACGAATGCTTTTAGTGATACTTAGCTTTTCCTGATCCCCTTTACTTTTAGCTTATTTGTGCACTACTATGTTGATTTGATCTGAGTGAGGTTGTGGGTATCCTTCAGCCCCTGTCATTCTATCTCATTCCCGTGTCCTTTTGCTGAAGAGAATGGCTGCTTGCAGGTCATAATTTGTGTCTAATTTTTAGGCCCTCTAATGAAATACTCATGCAAGCCTATTCAGTAAGCTGTGATCTCCTAGACCTAAGTCTGTCACTGGTTTCATTCCTCTATATTGAGATCCAAACCCTATTTTCGATGCATCACCTAGTAGGATAGATTTGCTTTCAGTCATTTCCCTTTTATGCACTCCTTCTATCCCTTTCCCTCAAAGTTTTACATTTCATGTTAAAAGAAAATCAAGGTGATTATCCAAGAGGAACCAGCCTAGAATCTGGAGGTCTCATCTCGGTTAGCAAAAGGTCCCACAACCTTGAGATGATTCCCATGTTATACTGGATTATCAAGACCAAGAGAGCTTGAGATCAGAGGCGCAAATTTAGTGTATAACAAAAACTATCATGAAGCTCTAAAAGGTTGCTAGTTCACATCGGGTTCACCAAAATGTGAAGGAAAAAGTGCGCTAACCTAGAGAACGGTTGAAGTCTTAAGAGATGAACCCTTCCGTTGTGCCACCTTACTTATACTGGCCTGCAGAGCCAAGGAGATCAAATGCAGGTAGTGTAGGAGGTTTTCTTTTATGCTCTTGAGTGTAAATATAAGTGTTTAATAGATATTAATTACCAAATGCAAATGAATGATTATACCTAGAATAGATGAATTGATAAAAATGTTTAGATTATCATAAATGAACAAGCTAACTATGCAGATTCGTAGATGCTAGCACGTCGCACGAACGTCTCTGAGATGCACTTGTGTCATGAGCTATCCAGGTCACGTGGCTGGGATTTTAGAGTGGGTGATGAGTTGGCTAGTATGATGGATGACGATGATTATGTGGAATTTGAGTATTGGGCTAAGGTAGGGGTAAAGCGAAATGGTGATTTACATAAGGGTGTAAAATTTAAGCTATTACACATGTAAACTCTTCACCAAATGCCTCAAAGAAAATGTGATCTCAAGGAATGTTATGATTGTAGGATTGCACCAAAAATAGATTTGTTGAAATGACATTAGAAAATTTAAAGATACACTTTGGCAGGAGCAAGGCCGAATTCCCTAGGGACCAACACTCCTTTCCCTATCCTATTTTTCTTGTGCAAAAATTCATAAAAATCACCCTCCCAGTCATGTCTTCATCGTTGCTAGTTCTTATAGGATATTAAAGCTGCCACATGTTATTTTTATTTCTCACATGATTTGTAATATTGGATAGCCTAAGATGTGAACACCATGCATCACTAATTGTTGGTTTCCCCCTTTATATATGCACCACTCCCTTCATAATTACATGTCATCTCCTAATGCTATAATATATCCCTCACTTTTGACAAAATATCTCTATGCTTTGATGGACAACCATGCCCCTTATTGACATTTTCATTGACCCTCCCTCAACTTTAGACATTGACTACTGGGATGTGACAAGGTTACTATTGTTATGTCAATGAGAGATGAAATTTTTATTATATTCAAACTTTTTGAATATGGAAGGTTTTCTGTTTGCTATTTAGTGATTTGTGAGGTATTTCTAGGTGCCCTTTATTTATACTTGATGTTGGCAATTTTTATTGAAATTTTTGTTTTGTCCAACACTCTACATGACATGGAGACATAGACAAACATCCTCGATACCATCCCCTCTTCTTAAAAAGCTTATTGTATTAATATCTTGATATAAGCATTCAACTTTGACCATATTTATTTGTGTCATTTGAAGTCACTTTTTTTAGTAGGTAACTTTTATGATAACAACAAAATAAAAATGACTCAATGAGCATTTCATGAAAAACTAAAAAAATTTATGTTCAAGGATGAGATTGACTAAAAAGTTACAACAATAGATGGTGTACATTGCGTTGCTATACAATAGTCATGACCATGGATCCTTCAACTTAGCTATTTTATTGTATATAGAGGCTGAAGTTTCATTGTTGCACGTGGAATTCAATCAATGTGAATAACCATCATCTTCCACTTTCCTACATCTAAGGATAATAAGTTACTAGTATAGACTTCAATCTCACTATTCATAATTGAAGTCATTCAATTAACATTGCATATGATACGACATGAACTTTGCTACACTGCAACCTTGTTATTTAATGACATTGGATTTCCACAATCCATTAGGTTGATCTTTTGTTGCTTTTGGATTTGATGGTGCAAAGACTCTATTTCCTCTCATGCATTCTCTCATCCTGATGATGGATCACAGAGTGTGATCTGAAAAGTCGATGCAAAAAACTCTCACACAATCGAATTCAAAAGCAACAAAAGATTAAGCTTGTTATTTAATCGAAAGTTACCAAAAATGCCAAATCTTTTATAATTTTCTATTTTTCAAAAAATTAGTATTTAAAAGAAAAAATTATTATTTTTTAATAGTCTAACTCTATTATTTAAAAGAACCACTTTTAAAGAAAAAAATCAAAATATTTTTTGATATTTTTCTTTTTTTTAAAAATATAATTTTAAAACTCATTAAATCACCTCTCAATGTAATAACAAATACTAACAGTTAAGTATTACTTATTTTTTAATATTTTAAATGAATTAACCATCAATATTTATTTATAAGAAACGCTTCAAAAATATTTTATTTTTTAATTTTTAACTCTACAACTTAAATAAAACATTATAATTTTTTAAAATATATTTTTATTATTTAAAAAATCATTTATTTTTTTTTATCAATTTATTCTTATTTTTATATGTTTTAAATCATAAATAAAAAATAAATTACTATTTGGAACTAATTAGCCGATAGGCTATTTATCTTTAAAAAAACTCCCAAATCAGACCTATTAAAACAAAGCATCCAAAATTAGAAGAGATTAAATTGAATTTTCTTCCCAATCGCCGGTAACAAACCGTTGATAGAAAATTTGCCTGTAGAAACTTTTTCCCCACTGGGTTGCCTTGCAAAGGAAGGCATAGATAGGTCCACTGCATATACTCAGTGGATATACAAATCAGTTCATTCAATTTCTTGCTTCTCTCTCTTTTAGGAAAAGGGCCCCTCGAGGCAGTTTCAGCACACGATGAAGATCACTGTTATGACAGGAGACGAACGGATCATCTCATTGGATGTCGATCCTCAAGAAATTGTAAGCTTTGATTTCCATTCTGTATCATTTCATAACTATAGGCTTCTTATTTTATTTGGTTTGTAGAGTAAATCCACGGGCTGTGTTTGCTTCCCCTTTTCTTTTCGGAGGTTTGTTGATAATTGGAATTGGTGTTCAGTTATTAAGACATTTCGTGACAATTAGGATATACACAATGCGAGTATGGATTTCTGTGTAGGATTTCCGATTTGGGGAACTAGTTTTCGGTTCAATGAGCAGCAGTACTTTTGGTGCATTATGTCTCATCGATAATATACACACATATTCTTCATTAATTTTGGGGGTTGCCATTATGTGGAATTAGTGCTCAGCTTTATCAGATTGCTTTTTCTCCAAACAAACAAAAATAATTTTTTTTAACAATTTTATTTTTCATGTGGTGTATGAGAATTTTTTGTGACAGAGGATATGCGCAACATTTGCATTCTTCTTCTTTTTGTTGGTCCTTGCGAAAGTGTTGAATGAGTATTCATCTCTACTGAGTACTTTTTATATGGATTGTTGTATGGTGGACCGGACAGATCAACGTGTATATTCTTTTTCCTTCTTCTTCCTTTTCCTATTTCTAGGTAACAATGGTGTATTCATTGAAAAGCGGGTATTCACAATGTTAATTTTCTTCTTCGTTTATTGGAGGTTTTTGACAGACAGCATAGATGCTAGTGTGCTAATGGGACTGATTGTGTATCATATTTTTCAACATCAACATTTCGTTTCATACTCCATGATCCATCATTAGGATAGATGACGTGTGTATTGGTCTTTCTCTTTTGAGGCTTGCCAATTTATGTGAGCTAGGTGCTGCAATTGTCTAGGGATTCAATGTCAAATTTGTTTTGGGTCAGTGTAACACGGGTCCTCGGGGACTGAAGCATGAGGGGATGGTGGGACGAGTTTTGGGGATGGGAAAAGGGCTTCAATTTGGGGACAACAAGGGGATGGCAGGGGGCAGCGAGGGGATGGTGCTATATATACTATATACTATATACTATATACTATACATATAGTACTTGAATTGCTTATGAAAAGATGTATAACAGTATAAGAAGTAAAATAGCAAAATTGCAAATGCCAAATACTAAATACAGACTACAGTATACTTAAACATTGAAGTTTTATACATTGAGTATCGGATTACTAATTACTATTAGAATCTAGAATACTAAATAGAATTGTCAAATTGGCAAATGGAAGATTTATATTATATCAAAAATATGACAGTAGCACCACATGAATTGCAAACATAGAAACACCAACATAGAAACCCAAGTTCTGATTTTTATTTAGGGTAGTCATCATAACTAGCAATAATGTATGCAATAGCAGCTACAAACCCTCATAAACTGCCCATTTTATGTTTGCAAATGATCTGAAAATGTCCTTGAATCAGCCAAAAATATATGTATATATCTGATTTGATTGAAAATATTATAAAAGAAAGAATTAAAAAAAAACTCTTTTTAAATGTCTTGGTACAGGAGACTTCCAGATGTCCTTGAGACGCTTAGGGGACTCCTAGGCGTTCCCCAGACACCCCAAGGACTCCTGGTTGTCTCCGTGTTCTGGTAGAGGCTGAGCGATGACTGAGCGGCGGTGGGGGGATGCCAAGTACCCGTCCCCTGTCCCTAGGACGTCCCCGTTCCAAAAACTCCGGGGTTGGGGGGGGACGCATCCCCATGTTTCACTGTTTTGGGTATACATATAAAATACTGGTTATGAATGTTTCTGTATTTGAATTGGACTTTGTGTGGGTATGTAAGCAAGGTGGTAAAATGCTAGTTTTTGGAAATTATTCTTGACTGCCATGGTGTAACAGCCCAGATGCTGCAGTTTTTGCATCCATTAATAATTTTTTTGGTCAATAGGTGCTGCGATTGTGTAGAGATTCGATGTCAAATTTGTTTTGGGTATACATATAAAATATTGGGTATGAATGTTTCTGTATTTGGATTGGTCTTTGTCTTGGTATGTAAGCAAGGTGGTAAAATGCTAGTTTTTGGAATTTGTGATTTGGGTATGAAAAAAAATCCTCGACTGCCACGGTGTAACAGCCCAAATGCTGCAGTTTTTGCATCCATTAATAAAATTATTGGTTAATATTCTGTGCTGCTATGGTGTAACAGATGTAGAAGCTTCATATTTTGTATCCATTACAAACATTTTGGTTTCTCACATGCCTTTGTAATGTCCCCTTCCTAATTTACCCTAGAATTTTCCCTAGAATCACAATTGCAACAAATTAGGGTTAGGGTTACATCTTACCAAGTAAATATTTCTTTAGATAATGTGATCCCAGCTTTGAATCTTGCAATCATAATAACATATGCAAATATATATCTATATATCTATTCAATGATTAGGGTTAAGATAATATCATATCTTAATCATATACTATCAATAACAATATGCAAGTATATTAAAGATTGGAGGAAGAAACATGATAGGTCCGCCCAAAGCCATTTCTACTCTAAGCCCAAGAGTGGATGTCTGCCAGAGCCCTCCTCTTTGCTTGCTTAGTGGTTTGCTTGTAACTGCTTTCCCTATCAATGTTTCATCCGACTAAAGATGAATGACACCTTGTGGAGTTGGGTGGAGGTTGAAGGGGGCTTCTTGGTCCTATGTAAGTGCCCTTTAATGAGTTCTGATTGCTGATTGAGTACGGATTACTTATTGCCTTGATTCACAGCACAATGTATCCTCTTCAATGGTTGGAATGAATCCTCCTTTAGACTTTATCAGTGGAAGGGACACCACCTTTTATAAGGATTGAGTCGCCACTTTTCATTGTTGCCTTTGAGAATAATTTATTATTCCCTAAATTGATCTCCCTTGGATGCCCTCCTCAAATGAAATCTTCTCCCCTTTATATCCTCCAATGTGAGGGAGAGTCACACCTCTTCATAATGGTCAAATTTTTTTACAATTACTGCCCTTTGAGAGGGTCACAACCCTTCATCATTGTTGCCCCTTTGAAAGAGTCACTTCCTTCTCTTCTTCCCATTCCTTTCTTCTTCCATTAATGCTTCCTTAATTCGTTTTGCTCCGCTCTTCCTTCCTCCATATATCCTCTCAAATGATTTCCTCTCCCTTTATATATCTAATGTTTGAGGGAGTCACAACTCTTCATTGCATTACTCTTGACGTCTCATTAAAGTTAATTAACTTTTTAATTATATTATATTTAATTTTCTTATTTATTTATTTATTATTTGTAATAGTTTAACTTTAATATTATTATTTATTAATTATTATTAAATAATAATATAAAAGCTTAGGAGAATCATTTCATACTAATTGTATAGTCACTATGCATGTCGTTGGATATATATTATATACCTCTGGCTTAACTAATCTTCCAACCTTCAAGGATGGCATGCAATTTGTGAGCTTTGTGTTGTATGCTTTATTTGTTTTAATGTTTAGGTTTGCATTGTGAAAATTTACATTATTAAATTAATAATTTTCAATTGATCCGAATCTTCTTTATTACAATGTGACTATGAGCAGGTTGAAAATGTGAAGGCTCTTCTTGAGGTTGAGGTAAGTTGTGTTTGATGTGCAAACTCTAGACAATTGATTTGAATGTGATGAGGACATAGATGGTCCTGGAACTTTAGGTGTAGGCTTACGTAACTCAATATCACATCTTCAGATATTGTAGTTAAATAAAATTTGCAAATTTTGATAGCACGTATTCTCTTTGGTATACTGGATTCACAAGGACTAATTAGATATCCAAATTATTTAGACACAAGTTCCACTTCAGCAGCAACAATTGCTTTATCATGGGAGGGAAGCTAGAAATAATGAGCGTTTGAGTTCACTTGGAGTTGTAGAAGGGGACTTAATTATGATGACTTCTACAGATATAAGGTACATTCTTTCTCTTTCTGAAATGTGTAGATATCTTTAACGTGATTCAGTTGAATGCATTTGTGATGATGCTATCTGAAATCCAAGCAAGTAAATTTGAATTTTTTTTTCTGGCCACAATTTAGAGTGCAGAAATTGAATTGTTATAGACCAGGAAATTGAATTATGTAGGGATGTATATTTATATGGGAAAGGTCTATGCTTCTCTATGTGGTATATAAATTAACAATGAATTGGTTGTTAATAAACATTAGGCATGATGAGGTGCTAGTAACCCTAACTAGATGACGTTAACTTGGGATAAGATTTAAAAGGGATGCAGTCTCATCATATAGATGTACTCTGAGCATTGATGGTAGTGACTTGGTCATACAAGTAGGTCTTTCTAAATAAAAATTGATAATTATGGTTAGACGGATTGCAAAAGTGGATCACAAGATGGAATGCATTTTGCCCATGCTTCTTGGTTGAGAATGACCAAGGTACAAGATTATTGTAAATAAGTGGATTTAAGAACACATACCTTAATTTTTCAGAAATGGTAATTTCTAGTTTGATTTGATTTGGTTCTTGTGCTTCTCCTCCAAAACATTGTAATGAATAAAACATAACAACGCCATTTTTATTTTCAAGTAACTATGACTTGTCCTTTATCTCCCTGTCTGCATTTTTTTGGGTCAAACAATTACAATTAAAGTTTTGGAATTCTTAATATGTGTACATTGTCTACCTAGATTCAGGTTCCCATTTCTTATCCTTAATGTGTAATGCTGTTAAAATAATGCCTATAGGCTATTACATTTGGTTGCCTGAGTTTTCTATAACTTTGTAGTTTCTGTTCTCACTTTATGTCATTTCTGTTGTCACTTTCATGTTTTATTTTTCTATCCTATATCAATTGTGAATCACATTGTTTGCTAGTCATGTTACTTTCTATTTTTTATTACTTGGTTTGATCAGTGTTAGAATTCTCCATTTTGTTGGCCGATAGTGTTCCTGATCTGTTGTTTGTCAGTTATTGTAAATGACAAGTTTCAAATATACATGGTTAAGTCATTAAAGACTTTGTTAGAAAGTTAGGAGAATAGGATATAAGACATTATAGCCATTAAAGATTTATCCATTTCAAGTTAAAGCACTAAATTTAATATGCAAAAATGGGGATTGTATATTTATTATTCCATGGTGTCAGTTTATCTAGCTATTTTTTTGAGACATGAAATTGACGATTCCTTTGATGTAGCAAGTATTAGGTCAACTTGTAAGATTACTTTAGATCTTGTGTTAAAAATAGTTGTCGATGGGACCTTTTTTTTCAAATAGTGTAACTGCTTGCAATTTAGTTTAGCCTATCATTTGCATATAGATGGAATTCATTAAAAAACAAAATTATTATTTATGCACCCCCTGAATCTTATAGAGTTTTGAACATAAATTTGCACGGTAGCAACACTACAAGATTTCTTGGAACATTTCTAACAGATTATTATATTGTGATATTGCTATTAGGATTCAACGGTGTAGTTTTTGAGTCAAACTCATTAATCCATGTTTCATGAGTAGTGGTTTACACGAACCCATCTCTCATGAGAATGAATAGAACACTTAGCACTCATTGGATCTAGGTGATGCTCATATATGTGAAGCACCGGGGAGGTCACCCATCCCAATACTAGTCCAGCTTGAGTATGGTTAACTACGGAGTTTCCTCCATGGTTAAACCCACTTTGCTTGCAACCCCATTTGCAAAACCTTCACCAAGTGTTGTGCCTTATGAACCATTCATTAGAAAGCCCCTTAAACTCATCAATTGATAAGTAGGAGATATTTTCCACAGCAAGTCAAATTGTGATAGTGCTATCAGGATTCAACTGTGTAGTTTTTTGAGTCAAACTCATTAAACCATGTTTCATGAGTAGTGGTTCAAAGAACCCATCTCTCATGAGAATGAATAGAACACTTAGCACTCATTGGATCTATGTGATGCTCATAGAGGTGAAGCATCGGGAATTCCCGGGAGGTCACCCATCCCACTTTTACTCCAGCTTGAGCGCGCTTAACTACGGAGTTTCCTCCATGGTTAAACCCACTTTGCTTGCAACCCCATTTGCAAAACCTTCACCAAGTGTTGTGCCTTATGAATCATTCATTAGAAAGCCCCTTAAGTTCATCAATTGCTAAGTAGGAGATATTAACCACATGTCAAATTGTGATATTGCTCTCAGGATTCAACTATGTAGTTTTTTGAGTCAAACTCATTAACCCATGTTTCATGAGTAGTGGTTCACATGAACCCATCTCTCATGAGAATGAATAGAACACTTAGCACTCATTGGATCTAGGTGATGCTCACAGAGGTGAAGCATCAATTGATGAGCTTAAGGGCAGAGGTGAAGCACTGGGCTTGAGCTTAATGGGCTTTCTAATGAATGGTTCATAAGGCACAAAACTTGGAGAAGGTTTTGCAAATGGGGTTGCAATTAGAGTGGGTTTAACCATGGAGGAAGCTCCGTAGTTAAGCTTGCTCGAGTTGGAGTAGTACTGGAATGGGTGACCTCCCGGGAAGTTTCGGTGCTTCACCTCTGTGAGCATCACCTAGATCCAATGAGTGCTAAGTGTTCTACTCATTCTCATGAGAGATGGATTTGTGTGAACCACTACTCTTGAAACACGGGTTACTGAGTTTGACTCAAAAAACTACACAGTTGAATCTTGATAGCAATATCACAATTTGACTTGTTGTGGAAAATGTCTCCTTATCAATTGATGAGCTTAAGGGGATTTCTAATGAATGGTTCATAAGGCACAACGCTTGGTGAAGGTTTTGCAAATGGGGTTGCAAGCATAGTGGGTTTAACCATGGAGGAAACTTTGTAGTTAAGCGCACTCAAGCTGGAGTAGTGCTGGGATGGGTGACCTCCCTGGATGTCTTGGTGCTTCACCTCTGTGAGCATCATCTAGATCCAATGAGTGCTAAGTGTTCTATTTATTCTCATGAGAAATGGGTTTGTGTGAACCACTACTCCTGAAACATGGGTTAATGAGTTTGACTAAAAAACTACACAGTTGAATTTTGATAGCAATATCACAATTTGACTCGTGGAAAATATCTCCTTATCATTTGGTGAGCTTAAGGGGCTTTCTAATGAATGGTGCATAAGGCACAACACTTGGTGAAGGTTTTGCAAATGGCATTGCAAGCAGAGTGGGTTTAACCATGGAGGAAACTCCGTAGTTAAGAGTGCTCGAGCTGGAGTAGTACTGGAATGGGTGACCTCTCGGGAAGTCTCGGTGCTTCATCTCTGTGAGCATCACCTAGATCCAATGAGTGCTAAGTGTTCTATTCATTCTCATGAGAGATGGGTTCGTGGGAACCACTACTCATGAAATATGGTTGAACGAGTTTGACTAAAAAAACTACATAGTTGAATCTTGATAGCAATTTCACAATTTGATTTGTTGTGGAACATATCTCCTACTTATCAATTGATGAGATTAAGGGGCTTTCTAATAAATGGTTCATAAGGCACAACACTTGGTGAAGGTTTTGCAAATGGGGTTGCAAGCAGAGTGGGTTTAACCATGGAGGAAACTCTGTAGTTAAGTGCGCTTGAGGTGGAGTAGTACTGGGATGGGTGACCATCCGGGAAGTCCCGGTGCTTCACCTCTGTGAGCATCATCTAGATCCAATGAGTGCTAAGTGTTCTATTCATTCTAATGAGAGATGGGTTCGTGTGAACCACTACTCATGAAACATGGGTTAATGAGTTTGACTCAAAAAACTACACAGTTGAATCCTGATAGCAATATCACAATTTGACTTGCTGTGGAAAATATCTCCTACCTATCAATTGATGAGCTTAAGGGGCTTTCTAATGAATGGTTCATAAGGCACTACATTTGGTGAAGGTTTTGCCAATGGGGTTGCAAGCAGAGTGGGTTTAACCATGGAGGAAAATCCGTAGTTAAGCGCGCTCGAGCTAGAGTAGTACTGGAGTGACCTCCTGGGAAGTCCCGGTGCTTTTGTGAGCATCACTTAGATCCAATGAGTGCTAAGTGTTCTATTCATTCCCATGAGAGATGGGTTTGTGTGAACCACTAGTCATGAAACATGGGTTGATGAGTTTGACTTGAAAAACTACACAGTTGAATCCTGATAGCACTATCACAATTTGACTTTGTGTGGAAAATATTTCCTACTTATCAATTGATGAGCTTAAGGGGCTTTCTAATGAATGGTTCGTAAGGCACAACAGTTGGTGAAGGTTTTGCAAATTGGGTTGCAAGCAAAGTGGGTTTAACAATGGAGGAAACTCTGTAGTTAAGCGCGCTCGAGCTGGAGTAGTACTGGGATGGGTGACCTCCTGGGAAGTCCCGGTGCTTTACCTCTGTGAACATCACCTAAATCCAATGAGTGCTAAGTGTTCTATTCATTCTCATGAGAGATGGGTTCGTGTGAACCACTACTCATGAAACATGGGTTAATGAGTTTGACTCAAAAAACTACACAGTTGAATCCTGTTTGCAATATCACAATTCGACTTGCTGTGGAAAATATCTCCTACTTATCAGATTATTATATTACTTTAACAAAATATAAAATCAACTAAACTGTAGTTTGTCATTGCATTAATTACCAAGAAAGGTTGCACTTAAATGGTGGGCTTGGTAAATAAAAAAGCTCATAACTCTTATTTTAGTCAGATTCAGATCATGTTTTGAATTATCAACTGTGTAATGTTTTACTAAATTTTAAATTTTAATGCTGATAATGTGAAGAATATTAGTGTTATGGTTAACTTTCATATTGTTCTACATATTTTGTATGTACAGATTTCTAAGATGAATTGATCCTGGGGTCCTAGAAAAATTGGTGATTCCCAGTCAACAACAATCCTTTTTAGGCAATGTAGCCCTGGATTGATCCTGGTGTTCTGGATCAGTGATAAATAGTATGAATTATTCCAAGTCCAAATACAAAAGCTTTTTCTACTTTTTAGCCTTGCAATAGGAAATTGAGACATTCTATATATGAAAGTGACAAGATGTTTTTATGCCCAATCTATTTTTAGAACTATAATTTCTTTTGCAGCATGCAAGAAAGATAATGTTTATACCCATTTCTTTTCAAATTAGTGAGTGTAGTCTGGATCTTGACTCATTTCCATTACAATAATAATAGTATTATAAATTTTTCCATTAACATCCTTGACTTATCGAAATAACATCTGCACTTATGCCTATGATTTGGAGGGCAATGGTGTGGAACTGGAACATAATTTGTGGGATAAGCAAAATTTAGTGTGGCCTTTTAATTGGATTCTGTTTTATTTGTAATGTCACATAATCATGTAAATTGCATGGGATATTGGTATATTCAAGTTTTTCCTTGATGCCTTGTGTCTCATCAAAATTGAATTTCATATTTGGGACAGGAACAGTAACTTGGGACTAACCCAGACAGGATAAGAAAATCTAATTGTGACCCATTTATTGGATTCTGTTTTATGTTTAATGTGACATAATCATGTAACTATCCTTGGATATGGACATATTCAAATTTCTTCTTGATGCCTTGTATCTGAAATTGAATTTTATTTTCAGGACAGGAACAGATAACCTGGGACTAAATGCAGATGGCTCAGCTGTGAATCCTAGAGCCCTGCAGCAGCAAATTCGAAATGATTCTCACCTCTTGAGTCAGTTGCGTCAGGTAAAATATAAGATAATGCTATGTAATTTCTGCATATCAGTTATTCTTGAAACAATTTTAGGGGTGAGTTCAACAGTTTTCCAATTCATTCTAAAGGTTGATGTGTATTTGGTCTGTCTTCAATGATTCTTTGATTGAATATGCCAAAGTGCAGACACTTACATGTTTGTATTTCACCTGTCCTCAATGCTTCTTTGATTGAATATGCCAAAGGGAAGACACTTACATGTGTAGATTTATCTTGTTGTCCATGTTTGCGAATTTCATATTGGCGATTGCAGAATATTTTTCTTTTTCTTGTACCATATTTGAAGTGTATCTTAATATATGCCATAGGATCAGATGTTTCAATCTAATTGTAACAACCAAACCCTTCTAACATAATCATAATAAGAAATTTAAAAAATTATTTTGCAAGAAAGCAATGGCAATGAACTAAAATAACTAATTTACATTATCCTATGAACATGAAGAGAAGCTACAATAACTAACCAAAATGAGTTACTAACTGCTTTTCACATGAAACTGAAATTAACTAATTCTTTTAATTATTTTCAAGGAAATAAAACGAAACGTTAAGGAATATAGAAATTGCTTGAACAAAATTAACTGACAAGAACAGAACTTGTACATGCTGCCCTTTTCAGTTGTTCCTTCCTTGGGTATCGTCCATCGTGGGCGAAAGAGTATCATCAGGGGTTTTTACCACCCGACCATGGATCTTTCGATTGTGACTAACTGTCACCTATACAACTTCCACTAGAAGTAACCCAACCCTTCCCATGGGCACACGAGCACGGTTTCTGTTTTCTTGCCATCCAAGACTTAGTGTAGAACCTGCAACCGTCATAGCCAGTCATTCTAAAGACATCCTTGCCTACTAGGTGACCTTCCTAGCTAGATGCTGCACTACTGGTTCTAGTGATTGACATATACTACCCGTAGCATAGTACCACCTTAGCCAAGGTTTTAAAAAGTACAAGTATATACCTTGTGCAGTCAATGTCGCCACCGAACTCGTTCCTTGGACTTCCTGGCCCGATATATTGGATATTACCATGTTGATGGCATTAACTTTCTTAGGTATCGCATGGTATAGCAAAAACCTTCCTACCCATCCTAGGCTGTACCTATAACCATGACAGATTTATTTTCCAAAACTGGTCTCAAGGGGGTTTAGCTCAAACAGACCCTAAGGCTCAAGACAACTTCGTTCTGATGTCTCAAGACATAGACATAGGTTACTAATCATGAAATTCGGATTGACTGTTTAATCAGATGTCATACAAATCATCAATGTCAATCTGGTTAGATTTTAACTGAAATTGGATTAAAGGTACTCCAGCCCTACTAGTTCTTTCACAACAGAATTCAAGAATACATCCACAGCATGTATACCATTTCACTAGAGTTCTCATATACATTGCTAAGAGTAGACAGACTCCTAATCATTCTTTATGCAGGGGAATCATGAACCATCATTAATATGAAATACAGATAGAAGTACAGAAAATTCAATTAGCTTCAACTATGAGTATGCAGACCGAGTACAAGACTATATGATCAAATATTTTCAAGGAGTGAGATATAATTCACACAGAAACTCCAAATGCCATGTAATCAGAGGTGGCATTTCCCTATTTACATGTTAAACATTTGAATGCAGTGTACATTATAATCTTGGAATGCATAACAATCAGACATCTTCTCAATCAGATTTGAAATAAATATCAATAATTGCAATCATCCAAAGAGAAAACGCGGCTTCTTTGAGCTTAACAATATGTTGACACTCCTATACCATTTCACACAATGCAAGGCAAGGAGACTTACAAGAAATTTCTTTGCATAACAAATGAGCTAAGTAATTCAGATTAGAATTAACAAAAGAGAGATACATGTGCTTGCCAAAATCACACGGTCAAGAAAATGAAGGAGATCACAAGTAGTAAGAAAAACACAAAGACGAACTCCACAAAAGCCAACGATCCAAAAAGAAAGCCACCCCACGCAGCAGACAAAACCAAAGTGGTGCTCAGAGCTAAACTCCTTGTTACTTCCTTAAAAACAAAACATTTCTTTTCCAAAAGCTATGCTGCTCAATCACAAAAAAATTCAATCCTCTCTTGTCCACCAAAGCTTCATAGCATGAGTGTCAAGAAGTAACTCCTTGCTGCGGTGGCAAGGAGGAGTTACTCTTGCCACCCCAGTAAGAGCAGCTCATGAAGAAAAGGATCAGAAACATGCGAATATGTCATGCATTGGACATCATAATGATTGAAAATAATTTTCCATATGTATGTTATATGTGTGTGTGTGTATATATATATATATATATATATATATAGAAAAGTACTTGCTAAAATAATGCATAATATATGATTAATTGAGAGTGCATAAATACTATATATATACACACACACACACACACACACACACACTTGTTTGTATATATATGTATACATATATTTATACATATATCAACATTTGTTGTAGGACTAAGCAATATAGAGACATCCCAAAAGAGAATTAAGTGCGAAACATACAAAAACATAGGATTATTTAATTAATGATTACCAAGGTTGTTTATTAAAATCAATGAGAAACCTCTATGCATAGAACACTAGCTAGACCAACTAGTCCTCAAAATACCACACCCCCAACTTAAGTAATTGACAACAGTTGAGGTTCTAGCTCAAATGGCATTCCTAACTTTCACCATTTGTTCGTGCGCCCCTACGTTGATGATACTCTTTCCCCACTTGTGGGATGGTTTCTCCTCCTACATCCATTGACATGGAAGGATTAGATATCCCCGCATTGTAATAGTCTCATGTTATCAAAAATCAATATAAATATGCATCAATATTCCAAAGAGTTTCTATTGAATTTCATTTCCAAATATTCCACATAAGAAAATATACAAATCCTCCTAGTATTATTTCCATTAATAGAATGAGATGCACATATCTATTCTCATTAGCAAATCTACTTAACCAAAATGACTTGAAACCTTCTCTTGAGGCATTGGTAACTACGACAAATTGTCTTGTTGGGTTTGGGACCTTGACTATGGCTGCAGTGGTTAGCTTTTCCTTTAAATACTTGAAAGCTTTCTGACACTTATCTGTCCACTCGAATCTTTTCCCTTTTCTCTGAAGGGAGGTGATTAGGCGTGCTATACGTGAGAAGTTCATCACAATTTTTTTATAGTATCCGCTAATCCCATAAAATTTCTTACTTCTTGAACATTTTGGGGAATAGGCCATTTTGTTATAGCTTTAATCTTGCTTGGATCTACAACAATACCTTTTGTAGAAATAATATGTTCTAGATATTGCACCTCCTTTTCAAAGAAAGCATGCTTGGATAGCTTTCTATATAACTTGTGTTCCCTTAGATGTTGAAGAACGATCTGCAGATGTTGATGGTGATCCTTTTCATTCCTTGAATAATTAAGATGTCATTGAGAAATACTAAAAAAACTTGTCCAAGCAGTATTTAAATACACTGTTCATAATGTTCATAAAGGCAACTGGAGCATTTGTGAGTTCGAAAGGTCACACTTTAAATTCATAGTGCTCGTAACGATTCCTAAATGTTGTCTTATAGATATCTTCCTCCTTCAGTCTTAATTGATGATAGCCAGATCGTAGATCTATCTTGGAAAATACTGTTGCCCCTCTCATTTGATCAAACAAGTCATCCATTCTGGGTAGCAGGTACCTATTCTTAATTGTGACCTTATTCAACATCCTGTAGTTAATATAGAGGCGAAGGGTTCCATCTTTCTTTCTTACAAAGATCACTGGTGCTCCCCAACAAGACATGCTTGGTTTGATTAATCCTTTGGTGAGTAACTCCTGTAGCTGTGCCATGAGTTCCATAGACTCAACAATGGACATCCTATAAGGGGCCTTAGATATTGGTTCAATTCCAGGTACCAGATCTAGGGAGAAGTCAAACATCCTCTTAGGGGATAATCTTGATAATTCTTCTGGAATTGCATCTTGAAAATCTTGTAAGTATGAATATTTTTTACAAAAGATTATGTCATATTATGAACTTCCAACTTTTGAGTTGACATCCCATAAAGCATCTTATCATCATGGTAGACTATCTCCTCCGGCTCTCTAGCTTCTTCCATGTTAACTACAAAGATCTAACGTCCCTTCCTTCTGCTTCTCTTAAGCTGCATTGCCAAAATCTGCCACACTTGAATTCCTCGAGACACTCCTTGAATGGAGACTTGGTTTCCCTCATCATCTAAGCATTCCACTTGCTTGGAAAATAAATTTACTTTCGCTTGATGCCTACATAATCAAATCATCTCAAGATTTACGTCATAGGACCCTAAGGGGGCTACATATAAGTTTACTTCGGTAGGAAATTGTACTTAAATGGAAAGAGGGATCAAGATAGATTGCTCCTCCTTTCCTAATGCACACTTGGAAGAAAAATGACCCAATAGGCTCAAGTAGGACTTAAGTGCTAAGTGAGTGCAATAATCCTTCTTGATATTGACTAGGATTAGTTGGATTTGAGGGGAAATAATGTAATGATGCAAGATATAAGACTAAATAAGCAAATGTAAGTTGTTTCAGGAAATATAGTTTGACAAAAAACAGTAAGCAACTTGTAGTGACTTGAAACAGAAACTAGAGAGCTATACCAACTTGTGATTGGAATTTGAGGTAGATTTGCAAGGTACAAAACACCTAGGCTGTTCTGTTCTTGGGAACAAAACGGAAATCCCGTTGTGTTCCTGCCAGTTTTGACTAAAACTTTCACAGCCACTTCGATGGATTCTGATCTTTCCAAATTAGTTCCGACAGTTGCGCTACCTGTTCCTGCACACAAAAAAATGAGGAAAAGCTTGTGGAAAGGGGTTTGCCTTGGTCAAGCCCTTGTTTAGGAATCAACCTTAGAAATGAAATGAAATTAGATAAAGGAAAGTAAATGCAAAGGTAAATATTAGATCTACCTTGTATATACCTTCATTAAGGGATATTGAAATCGCACATATTCATGAAGATGCTTGTATGTTGCTTGAATCACAGAGAGGAATCAAGGATGCCTTCACAAATGCATAGATCTATGAATGCCAGTCCTAGAACTTCAATGTCGTTATACTCGATTGAACACTTGCTATGGAGGAAGAATGCATGGAGATGGAAAAAGGATCTTCTTGCTTGATTGAGAAATTCTCTACTTGGCCATCATGAGAGAGAAGCTTGTTACAATGGATAAGATTGTCTTCAAAAAGTCTTGGATGCTTGAGGAAATGCTAGATCTTGGATGTTTGCCTTCAAATCTCGAATCCACTTGATTTATTGAATGCTTGATAATGACTTGATAGCTTGATTCCTTGAATGCATGATACTTGATTTCAAAATGCGAACTAGGGTGTTTATATACCTCTCACACATTTCAGGTTTCAAAATTAATCCAGGCCGACCATGGGACACAATTTCCGACCAAAACATTGCATTGGGGCCACAAACCAAATATGGGTCCGAACATAGGGGAACACAATGGCTAGGCTGATGTGTACCTAGGAAAAAGAACCCAAATTGAAATGCAGAGTCAGGAAGATAGAGGAAATGCTGAAATAAGTGGAGATAGGGAGCTAGGATCAAGCATAACGAACATGAAATTTTGAAATCACTAAAATGGGGCTTAATTGAGCATCCAATTATGGGTGCTAACCTTTTAGGACGGTACATTTAGCCCCCACTTTAGCGGGAGTATGAGACAACCTCATCCTCATGGTAAAGTAGATCAATGCATTGAATATTTTTTATCAAGGTTAAGGAGGCAAGGAAACACCAAAACTAAATCCAAAACTAAAAGAGATAATGCTCCAAAACTAAAAGAGACAATGCTAGAGAGAGAGAGAGAGGCACAATCAACAAGCCTAGTAAGGTATTTCCTTACTACGAATTATGCAAAGAGAAAACACTACTGTAAAAGATGGAATTGATGGACTAGCAAGCTATGAGATGCTAGTCAACCCATCGAAAAAAGAGGATCAGTTCTTAAGGAAAGTTTGTCTACATTAAGGGATCTAGAAAAGCGGCCCATCTAAGGACCAAATGAAGGATTAGTCTTAGGATCCACTGAATAATGCATAGGGCATGATAATGAAAAGAGAGGATAAGCCCATGGAAAAGATTGTCTCATTAGCCATTCAGAAAAGAGATTGCATTGTGTGTGTGTGCAAAATGTGGAACAAGGAGCATAATGTATGCCCCCACGTTAAAGCGATTGCAAATGCCTTAACAAAAGCAATAGCTTTAACGGAGCGTACATGCACCCACAAGAGACGTTTCCACTATGAGATGTCCCCAAGCAAGGACAATCCAAGGGAAATGAAACACATGACAAAAAAGAGCACAAAAGGGATCTACTAACTTTGGGGTCAGTATGATCATATCGTAACTCATGTATATCATAATTATATCAAAATGAAATGACATCATTCACCAAAGGTAGCAGAACTGCAAACACAATGGAAGATCACAGAAGAGATACAAAGAAGAGTCTTTTTGGGTCGACATTATAGAGACCAAAAAGAATGGTAGCTACCACTTTGCGTCATCCCCAATCAGACAACACAAAGGCACATTTACAAACAATAGCACATGCACGACATAACATGTATACAACATAGAGAAGAAATGAGATACAAATAGAAGAATGTCACAACAGGTTGGTTCCTTTATCACCTTGTGCCAACAGAGCAACAAGGGTCATCTAAAGAAATATAAAGAAAACATATAACAAGCAACACGTCATGCAAGAAACACATTACAACAGACAAACACAAAAGTCTCCATCGTACCTGAGGAACTAATCAATCATATCGCCTGCACCCCCATCTCGGTCTGTATCATTTACGGAAGGTGGACAACACACAAGAGGAGCAACATCGAGCACAACAGATGGGGCCATCAAAAGTTCCAAACAAGGACCATACTCTAAGAATGAGTCACTTTGTTTGTCACTAGAAGCAAAAGATAACTGTTTTGTAAATCTAGCAGGTAAATCATGATTAATATCAATAAACACATACATATCATTAGAATCATCAATATTAACATCATTTGCATTAGAAATGTGGAAATCATCATCAAGTATGTCTTTTTTATCTAAATTTATCAAAATAGGATCTCTAATCCGAATAGAATCATCATGTTTGTTCAATTTCATCTTTTTAAGATTAACCTCCTACCTTGGGCTATGCATGGGTTGATCAAAGAGAATCAAAGCATCAAAATGTGTTTTTGGAGAGGAAAGGTTTTGACAAGCACACTCACGAGTTCTAGCATGATGTTTCCGGCGACGGTGACAAGCACAATGGTTACGTTTGGTTTTGTTTGGGATTTGAGTTGGTTTAGGATCAATCAATATAAAGTCCTTTTCTTCTTTAGGGGAGGAACGAAAGACACCACACTAGGTTGAGAGATAAATGAGAGGTGTGGAAGGCGTAGGAAGTTCAGGTCTAGGGCAAGGAGAGAGAACAATCTTAGGATCACTAAGTTCACAAATCTTTTTAATTTTGAATTTTTGGTAGGATAGGAAATAGTTATCTCTGGGAGGTTGAATAGGTTGAAGCATGGAAGGCGAAAAGAAGTCAAGGTCAATGTTCCTTCGACGAGCTAAAGGCTGATAGAGACTACGATTAATTGTGATGATTTCTTCATCAAGGGGAAATTTCATGCACTTATAGATAGGAGAGACTATAGCTTTCATGGAAGTGAGACAAGGAGGGCCAAGTCTAATTTGTAATTTTGAATTTTTGGTAGGATAGGAAATAGTTATCTCTGGGAGGTTGAATAGGTTGAAGCATGGAAGGCGAAAAGAAGTCAAGGTCAATGTTCCTTCGACAAGCTAAAGGCTGATAGAGACTATGATTAATTGTGATGATTTCTTCATCAAGGGGAAATTTCATGCACTTATAGATAGGAGAGACTATAGCTTTCATGGAAGTGAGACAAGGAAGGCCAAGTCTAACTTGAAATTGATTAGAAGTTGGGATGACAACAAAGGTGTCATCTAATTTTTTCTTACCAACTTCTATGGGGAAAGTATTGGAACCATGGGTAGGACAAGTGAATCCATTAAAAGTTTTGATCATCACATCAAATGGGTCATAAAAATCTTGGAGTTGTCTAGTATAAAGATGTTCTTCAGTTATAACATTCACTATGCAATTAGGATCTATAAGAACTCCACGAGAAAGAAGACCATTAATCCGTGCAACAATATAAAGAGGACCACCGAGTGCCCTAATAGTCTCCGTATGATCAAATGTAATGCAAAGATTAGGTTCGGGTTTGAGATTAGGTTTGGGTTTGGATTTAGGCTCATATTGATCTATAAGGTTGACAACAGTGTTGGCCTCGGTACACTCAGGGTCATAGCTCACAATAGTAGGAGAGCCAACAACATAGGTGGAGTAAGAAGACAAAGACTCGATGGTATTGGTTGAATGGGAAGGTAAAGGATTGGTATAAGTTTGCAAGTTTTGGTTAGGAAGGGCAACAAATTTGTTTCTTTGTTCATTAACACCCTCAACAAATATAGCATTAGAACTAATGAGGGCTTGAACAATAGATTTCAAATTGAAGCACTTTTTAGTATCATGACCAGGCTGACGATGGTATTGACAAAAAGCTTTGGAATCAAAATTTTTGTTGGATTGTTTGGAAGGATCAATTGGCTTAATGGGAGGAAGTGTTAAGACATTAGCATTAAGCAACTTAAACATCACACTATGCAAAAATTCAAAAAGAGGAGTAAAATTACGAGGTTTAAAATAAGATGACAAAGGAGCCACACTTTTGGATGTTGCTGCCACTTGCACATCAACATTGTTTGATGAATTGTTGATCTTGACGAAGCTTTGGTTTTTGAAACTTTTGGAATGATTGAGATGCGACATCACTCTTATCAACCAGAGCCATTAGTGGAGTGCTCTCAAATTGACTCACTTGAAGCTGATAATTATGAAGCACTGCACATAATTGAGTAAAGGAAGAGAATTCAGAAAGCAATATCTTATCCCTAATGTCATTTTGTTAGTTAGCAATGAAAATATGTTGAATATCAATATCAGACATAGAATAAGAAATCTAGGCATGCAAATGCTTAAATTTACCAATGAAATCAATCACTTTTTCTTTGACACCTTGTTTACAATGCATTAATTTAGTCAAAAAAATCTTAGGACCAATATTATTTTGAAATTGTTGAATGAAAGCATTAGCAAATTTTTGGAAATAATCTAAGTTACTAGTTCAAGTTCGGTTCCGAGTTCGGGTACAAAGAACCGGTTCGCAAGTTCGACAAAATTTTGAAAAGGGGTTCTGGTTCGGGTTCGAAAAAACATGTTAATTTTTTAAAAAAAAATATATAGTGTTAATTTTTTTTAAAAAAAATATATTTTTTCCTCCGTGTTGTGTTACCCTTGCTTTTTTTTACTTTTACTTTTATTGCCAATGCCATTAGTTGAATTTTCCCTACGTTCTTCTCTCTCTTCTGCTACCTCATGCTCTTCAATATACTTTAGTACAGTTTTCATTGCGTACAGGTACACCTTTTTTCTAGGGCATTTCTTCACTCCTCTACTAGCGTATCCACACAAATGGCCTACCACACAAAAATATGAGCTATTTCTTTCTACATCACAACCCCTACATTTCCAACGGAATGCGCCACCTCCTGGAAGGGGTCTTATAATATCAACATGCTTCCACAAAGAAGAATCAGAGTGGGGTTCTATTTTTTGTTCGGTATTGCCTACTGAGGAAGAGGTAGATGCCATTGTAGTTCCTTTTCCTATGGGAAGAAATTTCAAATTGTATACATATTCATTATTCAATATAAAATTAAAACTTTAAAGTTTAAAAGCAAGAGAATGAAAAATTAAAAAAAAAATGGCTAAGATCTTATGGAGAATGAAAGAGAAATGATAAAAATAAAAAACTTAAACAAAAACAAAAAAAAATGAAACAAGAACTTACCTCTGCTCATTGTAAGCTTGCAAAGGTGTATGTATGAGGCACAAACACTTGAAAAAAGCTCACAAACCAATCTTCCAACTCCTCTTTGCACAACCAAAAATTGCTCTTTTGCTCTTGCTCAAGTCAAATAGCCTACTTGCACACCACAAATGAGAATGAGAAGCAAAAATTAGCCTTTCAAAACCACCTTTTAGGGTTCCGGATGCAAAAAAATATAGAATTTTGCAAAATTTGTTATTTAAGTGATGTCAAAGGCCCGAAGTTCATCCCAGTTCGCTTGGGGTTCGCGATTTTTGGACTTGGTCTACCCAGGTTCAATCGTCAGGGCCAGAAGTTCGAATTGGGCCCGGATTTTCGAACCTTGCTCGAACCCACAGACAAACTAGACCCAGACCATGGACCAGTTCGTACCCGGGCCGGTCCCGAGGGGTCTAGGGGCGAACTGATAACTTAGGAAATAATCAATGGAATAAGGGGGTAAAAAACAGTACCATTGCAAAACCTTATCTCGAAAGATTCTTATAAATAGTTGAGCCATGAACTTATGATCATGAATAAATTCACTACACAATGTTTGAAAGGTCTTGACACGAGTCAAATGATCACCCTTACCATTGTATGTCTCCAAGTGAGGTATTTCCGTGTATTGAAGGATAACGACACGAAGGATATCCAAGGACAAAGGACTAGCAGTGTCACAAGTGAGAATGTTGAATTTGGATTGAGTCATAGAGGCAATTTGTTGGTTTGGAAAGAATCAATGGAATAAGGGGGTAAAGAACAATACCATTGCAAAACCTTATCTCGAAAGAGTCTAATAAATAGAATAGCCATGAACTTATGATCATGAACAAAGTCACTACACAATGTTTGAAAGGTCTTGACACGAGTCAAATGATCATCCTTACCATTGTATGTCTCCAAGTGAGGTATTTCCATGCATTGAGGGATAACGACATGAATGATATCTGAGGACAAAGGACTAGCAGTGTCACAAGTGAGAATGTTGAATTTGGATTGAGTCATAGAGGCAATTTGTTGTTGCAAGGATGAAACAGTTTGAGCAAGACTATTGATAGTGGATTCGGTAGAAAGGTTGGTATGAAACACGTGTGAAAGATTTGGCCATTATGGGAAATGGAAGGAACATTGGAATATGAAAATGGGACATTGTTATAGGTAGGCATGGATGAAGGTTGGGAAACACATGGGACACTTGAAGGAGGAGGAACTGTTATTCCTAACCGGTTACTAAGAGGGGGGTGAATCAGTAATTTCAATTTCTAATTCTTCTATTAAACAATTAAATATTCTTGCTAATACATAAATTAAAAGAATATTACAACACCCATAAACAAAAATTGAATACACAGGTCAACACAACATATATACGTGGAAACTCTTGGTTAGAAGGAAAAAACCATAGTGGGACAAAACCCACAAACTCCACTACTGCAGTAATAAAGCTTCCCTATTAGAGGCTTACAAAGCACTGGTAAGAGTGCTACCCGGTTAAGGGATTTGATAGTGTTAGCAATTTAGATCTTTAATAGAGAGAATTCAATATTCTGTATTTGTGTTATTCTCAATTATTATCTTTTGTATATTTACTGAATTATAAATGCAGATATATGTACTTCGTATGTTGTTGTGGTAATAACATGAACACTGTAATAGATGTTTTTCCACAGCCACATACAAAGGCATATATATATGAATTTAAGAGTCATGTCTATGTAGAGACATGACCATGCGTGGCTTAAGCCATGCACGGTCATGTCTTTACATAGACATGCCCGTTCATTTAGGCACTGTTTATACATAATACCTTGCAGTGTTTAGTGTTACGTATAACTATCGTATGATAGTTATCGTAACGCATATCTAATATATGTGTTACGATAACTATCATACGATAGTTATCGTAACCAATGATAACCAATGTAATAGTATCGACTGCGGTCAATTTCATATGCAATAACAGTTTTGTTGAGTATAAGGAATCCGACCCATGTTAATTATATTATATGCAATCAATTAAAGTTGATTCATTCAAGCATATCAAATCTGATCAATATGATCCATTAATATATATATATATATATATATATATATATATATATATATATATATATATATATATATATATATATATATATATATATATATATTGATAAGTCAATTAGATCAAAGCTATAATTTAACACTCCCTCTTAGCAAGAGAGGATTGATCAGAATCAAGATCTCAAGATGCGAGTGTTATTGAAATCCCCAACTCAATTCGGAACTGGATATAACACTTAATCACTTTATATCGGGGTAACCGACAAGGTCTGGAACACAAGTTTAATGTACTCAACCTGATAGAAGAAAATTATCACAATCCTCGACTCAATTTGGAACTGGATTTAGTGATAAGTAGTGGTGTCAAGATATTCGGCGCAATCCAGATCAAAAGCTTGAAGCACACGTTATCATAATCCCCGACTAAATTCAGAACTAGATTAAATGATAACTTAAATGGGTCATATTATTGTAGGTCGTCGCCTCACAATAGTGACCTCACACATGAAAGATCGTCACCTTTCAAAAACACACAATATTGCAATATTTTATTTATTTTATTCATGAATACATCAATTTACATAATAGAGAGATTTAATCTCAGAAATTTAATCACAACTTAATCATACCAAGTTTCTTTCTGAAGTACTCGATTTTCAACTTTGCAAGAGGCTTGGTAAAGATGTCGGCATTTTGTTCTTCAGTACTAATGTAAACCAATTTGATAATATTTCTATCTACCATGTCTCTTATGTAGTGGTAAGGAATTTCTATGTGCTTGGAACAATTGTGAAAAGTTGGATTTACTGAAAGTTTAATGCATCTTTGATTGTCACAATGAATTACTGTAGGCTTTAGGGACTTGCCAAACAATCCAAGTAGTAACTTCCTTAACCATATTGCTTCTCGACCTCCTATCAAAGCAGCCATATATTCTGCTTCAGTAGAACTTTGAGCGACCGCTGATTGTTTCCTACTGAACCATGAAATCATAGCAGATCCAAGACTAAAGCAACATCTTGTATTGCTTTTATGATCGATTGAATTTCTAGCCCAGTCAGAGTCAGAGAACCCTTGAAGTTGTATCTCAACATTCTCGTATTTTAGGCCCATTCCAATTGTACCACGTAGGTATCTTGAATATGTTTAGCAGCTGTTAGGTGAATTTTCTCTGGTTCACACATGAAATGACTTAAAACATTTGTAGCATAGCAGATATCAGGACGATTGTTTACCAAGTACAAAAGAGATCCAATTAGTTGTCTATAATATGAAGGATCTGTAGGTTTTGAATCTGCGGCTTCATCTTTGAGTTTATGAAGATTAGTTTCCATTGGAGTGGTTAATGGTTTACAATCCATCATACCAAATCTGGTTAAAATGTCCATGGTGTATTTTCCTTGATTTAGGAAAATATAGTTTTCTTTTTGTTATACTTCTAAGCCTAAGAAGTGTAACAAACCTAGATCCTTCATGTCAAATTCGTTTGTGAGATCTTGTTTGCATTTAGCAACGAGATGATATTCTCCTGTTATCTAGAATTACCATTTCACCTTTGAATGTTTTGAAGTATATATTAGGATCAGCTTCATTTCTGGAGTACCCTAGCTTGGAGAGATAACTGTCTATGCGTTCATAGCAGGCCCTGGGAGCTTGCTTAAGGCCATAGAGGGCTTTCTTCAATTTGTAGACGTAGCTATTACTATCAAGAGTGGTGAAGCCTTTAGGTTGTTCTATGTATACTTCTTCAATAACACCATTAAGAAATGCTGTCTTTACATCCATTTGATGTATCTTCCACCCTTTGGATGCTGCAATGGCAATAATAGTCCTTACAGAGGTATATCGAGCGATCGGAGCAAAGGTTTCTTCATAGTCAATTCCAGCCTTTTGAGAAAAACCTCTGGCGACAAATCTGGCCTTATGTTTTTCAATACTACCATCTGAAGCATATTTGATTTTGAATAACCATTTTGAAGAGACGACTGTTTTCCCTTTAGGTCTTGGTACTACTTCCCAAACATCATTTTTTACAATAGATTGATATTCCTTGATCATCGCATCTTTCCAGGCTTGACATGTCAAAGCTTCTTTAACATGAGATGGTTCGGATTTTGTAAGTTCTGCCATAAGTGCAAGATAGCATCTCTGATTTCTTTTTCTTTTACTTTCTTTAAATATTTCATCTGGTTCAACATTATTTTCTTCAATCATCTTTCTTGCCCATAGTGGTATTTTCTTATTGTTAGGGATTTCAACATCTTCAAGATTGGATGAAGGGAGTTCCTCGTTTTCTATTATGTTCTCTCTTTAGTTTTCAGTAATGTAGTTCTCATCATCTTGAAAGGCATTCTCCCTCTGATTCTCAATTTCATGATTTTCATCATTTCTATAATATTCTCACTCTGATTCTCATTTGATCCCTCTTTTGTAAGTGTAGAGATTTTGAGAGAAATGTCTTCTTCAAATTTGATATCTCTACTAATGTCAATAGATTTTTGTCTTGGTATGTAGACCCTGTATACTTTAGTAGTTTCACTGTAACCAACAAAGATTCTTTTCTTTCCAAAGGGTTCTAGTTTGGTTTTTTTCTCTTTAGGAATGTGAACATACACGGGACATCCGAAGATTCTTAGATGACTTAGATCTGGTTTCTTTCCTGTAAAGGCTTCTTCAAGTGTAATGTTTTTTAGGATCGAGTGAGGACACCTGTTTTGAATGTGTACAAAAGTATTAGATGCTTTGGCCCAAAATGAGGTATGAAGATTTTGATCATGCATCATAGCCTTGGCAGCTTCAATAATGGTTATGTTTTTCCTTTCTGCTACTCCATTCTGTTGAGGATTATAAGGTAGTGTATACTCTCTCTTAATCCCAACAGAAGTGCAAAATTCTTTGAAGTTTTCAAAGATATATTCACCTCCATTGTCAGATCTTAGAGTTTTTATCTTCTTCCCAGTTTGGTATTCCACTAATGCTTTAAATTCTTTGAATTTTAGCAATACTTCATTTGATTCTTTGAGTTTAAGAAAATAGATCCAAGTTTTCCTAGATTAATCGTCAATGAAAATCACATAGTATGAAAATCCTCCTAGTGAGAGAGTTGACATAGGTCCACACAAATCTATGCGAATGAGTTCTAATACAACTTTGGTTTTATGTTCACTAGAAGGAAAGGATCTTTTGATATTTTTCCCTACGGCACACCCTTTACAAGTACAAATATGATTTGATTTTAGATTAGGTATACCTGTAGTGATTTTCTTTATGGAAGGAAGGGTGCTAAAACCAAGATGTCCTAATCTTTTGTGCTAGAGTTCATTAGAGTTTGATACTTCATGACATAGAGCTAATTTGAGACTATTGTTTAATTTGTATAGGCTTCTATCCCTATACTCTATAGAAATAGCATTTTTAATATTAGTGTTCTTAGTCCATATTAACACATCTTCTTGGAATGTGACTCTATAGCCTTGATCGGCTAAGCTTGAAATAGAGACCAAGTTCCTTTTTATGCCTGGTACAAAGAGAACATCTTTCAATAGTAGAGTTAACCCCATTTTCAATTTGATTGAGCAGGTCCCAATTCCTTTCGTTGGATAGGTGGAGTTGTCTCCAATTGTAACCTCTTTTGAGGAATCTTCTTCTAGGGTTTCAAATTGATCTCTGAATCCAGTTATGTGCCGTGATGCTCCGCTATCGATTATCCAAGTGTTTTTGCTTGAATTTACTTCACTTGATAAGGCCAAGAAGAATAGGGATATTTTTGCTCCTTTGACTTCGGCTAATGCTGCTTGAATTTTCTCTCTCTCGACAAAACTTGTGCGTATGTCCAAGTTTATCACATTTATAGCACTATGCTTTGGAGAAGTCTCTGTTTTTGTGATTTTTGCTATGGTTTCCCTTCTTATGTTTGAACTTCCTTTTGTTGCTTTTGAAGTTTGAATGAGTATTTAGAGCTTGAATCTCTTCTCCTTTTTTAGGCTCGATCCCTCTTGATATTAAATGAGATTCCTCTTGAGTGCAGTCATTCTTTAGTTGATTGAACTTAGGTAGAGAAGGACATCTAGTTATACATTGAATAAAGGATACCCATGTGATAGGTAATCCTCTAAGAGCTATTAATGTTAACTCCATGTCATCAATATTGTTTCCAATAGTAGATAGTTGATCTCTTATTTAGGAAATTCTTAGGAAGTAAGACGTGATGGTTTCCCCTTTGTTCATTTTTAAATACAAGAGTTGTTGTTTGGGAGTAAGTAATCTAGTTGTATTATTAATCTCATATGTCTCTTGAATAGTTTTGAATACTTCATAAGCAGTTTTTAGCCTTGCTATAGAGGGAAGAATATGGTCTTTAACATCATCGATTATTATCTTCTTTGCTTTGTTGTTACGCCTTTTCCAAGTTGATTTATCAGGTTCATCTTCAGGCATCTTTTTATCCTCCTCAACATAGGAATCTAATTTGAGTTTTTGAAGCAATGTTAGGGTTCGTATCTTCCAAGAGAAGAAGTTTGTAGCGCCTTCAAGTCTGTCCTCTACTTTAATGCTATTGGCCATTATTATTTTCCTCTTATATTCTTATAATGGATTTGATATAATTCAGAATTTATCTATATTGATTCTTCTCTAGAGAGGCTCTGATACCATGTTAGGAATTTAGATCTTTAATAGAGAGAATTCAATATTCTGTATTTGTGTTATTCTCAATTATTATCTTTTGTATATTTACTGAATTATAAATGCAAATATATGTACTTCGTATGTTGTTGTGGTAATAACATGAACACTGTAATAGATGTTTTTCCACAGCCACATACGAAGGCATATATATATATATATATATGAATTTAAGAGTCATGTTTATGTAGAGACATGACCGTATGTGGCTTAAGCCACATTAAGCCACTCATGGTCATGTCTTTACATAGACATGCCCGTTCATTTAGGCGCTGTTTATACATAATACCTTGCAGTGTTTAGTGTTACGTATAACTATCGTATGATAGTTATCGTAACACATATCTATATGTGTTACGATAACTATCATACGATAGTTATCGTAACCAATGATAACCAATGTAATAGTATCGACTGCAGTCGATTTCATATGTAATAACAGTTTTGTCGAGTATAAGGAATCTGATCCATGTTAAATATATTATATGCAATCAACTAAAGCCGATTCATTCAAGCATATCGAATATGATCAATATGATATATATATATATATATATATATATATATATATATATATATATATATATATATATATATATATATATAAGTCAATCGGATCGAAGCTATAATTTAACAGATAGAAGACTTGTTAGGATCTTGACCCTGTTAGGAGTCACCTTGTCAGAGGACTTAAAACACCAGTGAAGATGTTATCCGGTAAAGAGATTTATACAAAGAACCTGTAAGGGTTCACCCTGATTGAGAGATTTTACTTATGCTTCAAAACTTAAAGCAATGATCTTATGATGACACTATCTCTATTGATTAAGATCATACTTGTTCTCCCTTTCCTCTGCTTGGCTGTTGAATCTTTCTCTCCCTTTCACCTTTTGTGACTGTGTCTCCTCTCAGAAGATTCTGCTCTCCTGCTCTCCTTCACTCTATGTTCTTGATATTCAACAACAGATCTTTCGTGTCTTTCGACCTATATTTATAAGAAATTATCTTATTAAAAATACATCTCATATTTTTGCCAAGCTGTAAACTTTCCCATAAATCATGCGTGCAACACCTTTGATTAAAAAGCTTGCAAACTGATCCTAAGTTTACCTCGAAACGCTCGCAGAAAAAACAAAGCTAACTCCAGTTCCATTGAAAAAGCTAACTCCAGTTTAAATGAAAACGCTCCGCATAATCCGGTTCGGATTATCATGCACTTAACCGGTGTAGAGCTTGTATCCGATTAGTCATTTGTTCTTTGTGTGTATCCCATGACCAGTTGGAAAAACCTGGACCGGTATAAGCGTGACCGGTTAAGGTACACTGCTTTCTTGCTTAGTCTACCGGTTCACAATTATGAGTACCGGTGTGATGTACTGGTGTTTCGGTGGGATTGATGTTTGCCTATGACTTTACCAATGACAACTAAGTTTATGTCAACAATCTTCCCCTTTGGCATTGGTGGCAAAACATATCAATACATCACCTGTAGACTTCCCTTGTAGATCTGCTTGTCTACCTGTAGCATATTTTGACACACACTGTCTACTGATATCATCTCTCACTTCTCTATTCTTTCATTTGCATTGATCTCTGCATTTGTGCATTTACATCTTCCCCTTTTTGCCTCCAAAGGACAAAGGGTTGTTACTCTTTACATGTTTACATTTTATAACTATAACTTATTGAAGATATCCTTATAAATCTTCTTTGCAGAATCAAGGAATGGTTTCCATACACCTGTTACATGATCTAAATTCTTCTTTGCTGCTTGCAATGAGACAATTATATTTTCCATGTCTTCCATTGTTTTGTAATCAGGTTCTTTGATCAGTTTGTCTGTATCAGTTGCCGTTGTTTGCATCAGATAAAAAGTTGGTGCAATGAACAATTGGAATCCAATAAGATCTTGGATTCTTTTTGTATTTTCTTCTGAAGCTTTCCTTAAGGTTGGAGCAAGACTTGTCAGCTCCCGACTGTACTTTGTTGCAAAAGAGCTCTTAGCATCAAATTTTGATGTTAAAACCTTTATCTCTTATGTTGTCCTGTTCGTTCTCTCAGTTATATCCTTAACAAAGTCTTCAAAGATAGAAGTCCTTATGATCAACCTTTCAGCTTCCTGTATCTGTTGTTGTAGCTCCCCGGTTCTTGTAGATACAGTAGCTTTGAGTTCTTCAACCTGTTTATGAAGAATATCAATTCTTTTCTTCTCATAGTGATAAATTGCAATTGTTTTTGGGTCAGTGATGTCTTCCCCAATTGCTTGTGCTAGTACTAGTACTTCCAATTGATCAATCACCGGTTCGTCTTCATCTATGTCTGTATCAGGTACAAAATTGTATAAGATATTCCTTACACTAGAGAGAACCATACCCTGTTTTCTCTTAGTGAGTTCCTTTAGCTGCCTTGTTGACATTTTGCTCATGTCAACAACTATTTCACTAACTTTGCTTCTCTTTGATTCAGAATTTGTTGCAAAGGTTAGCTTTCTCTTTGATGAAGATGTACTTGGAACATCTATCAGTTCCTTTTGTCTACTCTCCTGTGCAGGTTCTTCTTCTGCGGGCTTCTCCTGCTCTTCAGTAATAGGCAACTCCTGTTGTTGAGGTATCTCCTCTTGTCGTACCTCTTCTTCTGGATGTACTCCTTCTAGTGTTTGCTCAGTTTGTTGTTGCTCTTCAGCAACCTGTTGACCATCAAAAATAGTTTTTGCTTTATCTGTTTCTTTATCCGTAGTCATCTTTGTTGATGACTCTCCTTGCTCTTGTTCATCTGGTCTCACAGATGTCTCATGTTCACCCATTGGAGCTTCTTCTTCCAGATTAACTTGTTCACTGGTTGTGAACTGTTCAGGTATAGCTTCCTTCTCACCAGTGGTTCCCTGTTCACTGGCTGTGAACTGTATCGGTGGAACCATCTCCTTTTCAGGTTCATCTTGTGAGATGTCCTGTGGACCTGTAGACTTAAGAGTGTTGAAGTCATATTTTTGCCAAAAATCTAGAGAATCTTCATACACATCATTTACCTGTCCATTAATGATCTTGGCAATTCTATTCTTTGTGTCCAAATTAAGTGACACTGCTTCCATCAGAATTTTTATTGTCTCATCATTGAGACTTGATCTGACTTGTCAAAGTTTTCCTTATCATCTTATTGTTTTGGGCTAGACCGGTTCTCCATTTGGTCATTAGCCTCTTATTCAGTTCAGGTGGAAAGTGAGGCATGTAGTCCCTAGGACTTCTATTGAAATCTAAAAAGGTTTCTAAAAGAGAAATCTCTATTTTCTCCTTATCCTCCTCTCCCAAAACACTGAACCATTTTGCAGCATTTGACACTTCACCAAAATCCATGATTTCATCAACTATATTATCTACAGTTAAAGTTCGAGCTTTACCCTTAACTGGGGAAGCAAGTAGGGTTGGTGGAGTGAGATCACCACCTTTGTCTCCAGTGATATCCACGATGACCAGTTCACTTGCAGACTTTGCTTTGACCGGAGTCTCATCTCCCAGTATGCCCTTTCCCTTTCCAATGTCTATTACTGGTGGCTCTGTGGTCTTCAGCTTGATGTTGCTTCTTTAGAACAGTCGTCCATGTAGCAACTCCTTCATCGTGTACTTTACCCACTTCACCAATTAGGACCTGACCAGTTCTCTTATGTTGAAACTCTGTTTGTATAGGTCATCTTGATTGGTTGCCTCTTCTAGGCTTAGGTGATTCTGTACTTCTAGCAGAGCCCTTATCCTTAGCTCTCTTTCCTTATCTGAGGAAGATTTTCATCTACCTTCAATTATTCCTACTAGATCTTTAGGAATTGTTTTATGAAGTACAACAGGTGTTAAGTTGAACTTGTGAAGAACAAAAACAACTTCTTCCAGCTTTCTCTTATCTTCCTCATCATCAAGCCCATATCTTCTTTTGACTCCACCCAATCCACCTATCTCCTTTATTCCTTCAACCACTTCATCAATGGTTGGTTTTCTTCCTCTAGGTGCATCCTCTTTTACCAGTTTCCCGGTCTTTCTCTTTCTGTGAAGAGTAGTTGTCTCTTCAATTTCTGTTTCTTCCATTTCCTCACCCTGTGCATTTGATGCTTGCCGTGTTCTCTTTCTTTGAATCTTTGGTTCTTCAGTCATTGACTTCTTCTTCCTAGGAGTGGGAGTTCTTTTCATATACACCTTCTTCGGTTCCTTTGCAGATGCCTTTTTCTTCAGATTGGATTGAATCTCTTCATAGGTCCCAAACCAGTATGCTGAGAGATCTAAGTTGCTTTCCTGTAGTGGATCAGCATATGCCTTTGCAATCATAGAAGTAATCTCATAACCGAGCTTCGGTGCATACTCAGACCTTGGCTCCACAGCTTGGATAATACAATGATCGGTGCTCACCAAAAAACACATCTCTTCTTTGTATTCTTCAACAATGGTAGAGGGAATTCTTTCCTTCTTGTGCATTCTTAGCTGAAAGACCTCAAAATAATCAGTCATGACCTTATTAAACCGGTTCCCCAAGTTGTTTGCTAACTCACCTATTTGAACCATTACCGGTTTATCTTCTTGCCATGTTACCTTGCCTATGCCTGGAAAGAAGTTTTGCGAAAATTGCAATTATAAAAGTGACCCAGCTCAAAAAAATCCAATTTCCAAGCTCCAGTCAAAATCTTAGCTTTTTACAAGATGTTTTGGGTTTTCAACCAAACCAAATCTGAAAGATAGGTAGTTATTAGTTAATTTGTGGATTAGATTTTTCAAAAGAAGTTTCTTGATTTTAATGAAGGGTGGTGGCTTTTCACCCTAAAGGGGTGTGAAAACCATTCAACCACATATATATTGTGGTGTAAAATGTAAAGGAGGGGAGAATTCAGATTTGACAATACATACAAAATGTAATACATATTAATTTTAGATGGAAGCATTACTTTTTGAAGATGATTATATAGGGCAATGCAACTGAAGCACAAATCAATTGTACCTGCTTTTTGAAATTAATACAAGGACTCTCTTTTCTGTCCAAATTGAAGAACTGTTAATTAAACTTATTAGGTTAGTCCTTTGGGATTATTGACTCAGATTCAATTGCTACCTTTTAATATATTTATTGAAAAGATTAGTGTTGCAATATACTTCTTGGATCATCAAAGATTGCATGTGTTGTCCATGTGACTTTGTCTATTTGGTTTAATCTGAGAAATTAAATTCAATTAGACTAAGATTTGTACTGTAGAAGGTCTTTTCCATATATATGTGTGGTAGTGGATGGTGTACGCTGTCTCTCAAGAATTGTACATGAAGATCTGACAAGGTATGACTCTATCTGCCCAATATTGGATAGGGACTGGTCTAAAGATTGTTTCATAATTCAGGGAATATTCATCAAACTGCGGAGTTCATTGTCCCATAAGTCAAATTCATAATTCATAATAATTATCTCTTACAAAACATTCAATTCACAATATACACAGTTCATTTTGATTAATCTCAAGGATCAATTGCCACCTTGGGAAATCATAAGGTTTAAATTCGCTATAGAAAAGCCTTTGACCAAGTGATAAGGGTTTGAGGTGAAGGTTTTAGCGAAGCCTAAAGTGCAGGAGAATTGTATCAGGGTACATTTCTTGTTAGTTGGCCAAAGCTGATTGAGTAATCCTACTAGAGAATTGGCAAAGCTTTTGGATTTCCAATCTGCGGTTTTGGGAACCAACAGATACCATGTGTAACAACCAAACTCTTTTGACATAATCATAATAAGAAAATTAAAAAAATTATTTCACAAGAAAAGCAATGGCAATGAACTGAAATAAATAATTTACATTATCCTATAACATGAAGAGAAGTTACAATTAACTAACCAAAATAAGTTACTAACTGCTTTTCACATGAAACTGAAATTAACTAATTCTTTTAATTATTTGCAAGGAAATAAAACAAAACATTAAGGAATATAGAAATTGCTTGAATAGAATTAACTGACAAGAACATAACCTATACATACTGCCTTTTTGAATTGTTTCTTCCTTGGGCTTCGTCCATCATAGGTGAAAGAGTATCATCAAGGGTTTTTACCACCCAACTATGAATCTTTTGATCTTGATTAACCGTCACCCATACAACTTCTAGTGGAAGTAACCTAGCCCTTCCTAGGGGCACATGAGCACAGTTTCCATTTTCTCACCATTCGAGACTTGGTGTAGAACCTGTAACCGTCATAGCCAGTCATTCTAAAGACATCCTTGCCTACTAGGTGACCTTCCTAGCTAGATGCTGTATTACTGGTTCTAGTGATTGACGTATACTACCTGTAGCATAGTACCACCGTGGCCATGGTTTTAAAGAGTACAAGCATGTACCTTGTGCAGTCATTGTCACCACCGAACTTGTTCCTTGGACTTCTTGGCCCAATAAATTGGATATTCCCATCCTGATGGCATTAACTTTCTCAAGTATCATATTTTATAGTAAAAACCTTCCTACCCGTCGCGGGCTATATCTATAACCATGACAGATTTATTTTCCAAAACTGGTCTCAAGGTGGTTTAGCTCAAACAGGCTCTAAGGCTCAAAACGACTTGGTTCTGATGTCTCAAGACATAGGCATAGGTTCCTAATTATGAAATTCGGATTGACTTTTTAATCAGATGACATACGAATCAACAATGTCAATCTGGTTAGATTTTAACTGAAATCAGATTAAAGATACTCCAGCCCTACTGGTTCTTTCACAACAGGATTCAAGACTACATACGCAACATGCATACTATTTCATAAGAGTTCTCATATACATTGTTACGAGTAGACATACTCCTAATCGTTCTGTATGCAGGTGAATCATGAACCGTCATTAATCTGAAATACAGATAGAAGTATGAAAAATTCAATTAGCTTCAACTATGAGTATGCAGACCGAGTACAAGACTATATGATCAAATATTTTCAAGGAATGAGATGTAATCCACACAGAAACTCCAAATGCTGTGTAATCAGAGGTGACGTTTCCCTATTTACATAGATGTTAAATATATGAATGCAGTGTACATTATAATCTTGGAATGCATAACAATCAGACATCTTCTCAATCAGATTCGAAAGAAATATCAATAAATGCAATCATCTAAAGAGAAAATGCGACTTCTTTGAGCTTAACATTACGTTGACACCCCCACTTAAAAGAAATTCCTCTGCATAACTAATGAGCTAAGTAATTCAGATTAGAATTAACTAAAGAGAGATACCCGTGCCTGCCAAAATTGCACAGTCAAGAAAATGAAACAGATCGTAGGTAGTAAGAAAAACATAGTGCTGAACTCCACAAAAGCCAACATTCCAAAAAGAAAACCACCCCATGCAGCAGACAAAACCAAAGTGGTGCTCAGAGCTGAACTCCTTGTTACTTCACTCATATCTATCTATCTATCTATCTATATAGAAAAGTACTTGCTAAAAGAATGCATAATATATGATTAATTGAGAGTGCATAAAAATATATTTATTTATATATATTTATACATATACAGATATATTATATATACACTTGTTTGTATATATTTATATATATGTATACATGTATTTATACGTATATAAATATATTTACCGTAGAACTAAGCAAACACAATAAAGATACATCCCAAAAGAGAACAAAGTGCGAAACATACAAAAACATAGGATCAATTAATTAATGATTACCAAGGTTGTTTATTAAAATTGATGGGGAGCCTCTACACCTAGAACACTAGCTAGACCAACTAGGCATCAAAATACCACACCCCCAACTTAAGTAACTGACAATGGTCAAGATTCTAGCTCGGATAGCATTTCTGATTTTCACCGTTTGTTCGTGCACCCCTATGCCAATGACACTCTTTCCCCGCTTGCAGGATGGTTTCTCCTCCTGCATCCACTGACGTGGAAAGATTAGATATCAATGTCATTGTAATAGTTTCCTGTTATGAAAAATCAATATAAATAGGCATCAATATTCCATTGAGTTTCTATTGCAATTCATTTCCAAATATTCCACACAAGAAAATATATAAATCCTCCTAGTATTATTTCCATTAACAAAACAAGATATACATATCTATTCTCATTAGCAAATCTACTTAACTGAAATAACTGAAAACCATTAAACTGTTATCATCACATTTCACATGAAATAGTTATTACAGTTATAAAATAAAACAGTCACAAGGAAGGGATGTAACACTAATCCTGTTTTGCTTGGTACAAGGCTGACATTGTCAAATCCATTCCAAACTAGTGCTCGAATACAAGTCTGGCATTGTTAAAATCAATTCTCAAGCTAGTGCTGGAAAATATTATGTTATTCTAACTTTACTTTGTAACACTTTATTTGGTAAATTTTGTTCACCTGCATAAAAATATAGGAGCAGTTAATCACAGAGAACCGAACAAATAAAATCTAGAAAAAACTAATTCTGGTCAACAAACTTTTGTACATTTTGCTGCAAAAGTACTCTCAGATATGTGTTTTATAGCCCAAAACAAGCACATGATTCATGGCTGCACAATGGCCATAAGCTTGACAAATAACTGCAAGTGCTATAGCCTATAACTAGTGGCATGCCAGGTGATTCAGAAGTTTGATTTCTTTCCATGTGGTTTCCATTATTTTTCTTTTCTGCAAATCCCTGTGGTATTCATATTATTTAGTAATATTAGTAGAATTGATCTAGTTTTGAATTAAAGACTGACAATACGGGAGTGTGCAACACTTCGGCTCTTTCCAGTGGCATAGAGTTTGTCAAAACAGTGCTCATTATAGATTGCTAGAGTTAATTTATTGAGAATTTTGCAGAGCATGTAAGAAGATAGTGACAACTTATCCTGCCAAGTTAGTGAGTGGCCATATCAGATGACTGAAATAGTTTCAAAATTCTAATATCCTTTGCAGAAAATGGAACCAAGAATTTGGCCTTTCAAGAAAAAACACTGAGTCAGAATGCAAGTATATATAGAATACATAGGTGCCTCAGAATTAACTCTTCTAAAAATAGTCAAGTTATGAGGAATCATGCTGACATGGATCTAAAATAAGTTAATGTCCGATATTGTTCGTTTGAATTTTACCAGGATGGCATGGGCATGACTGACATATTACAAAAACTACCATTCAAGTGCAGATATTGACAGCAATATGGACACAAAGTCTAAGTATGCTTTTTGCTGCAGTTAAAAGAGAGTAACAAGCCACCAAGAAATAGAACAAAGGTTACCTCAGAAATACTTATTCAAAAAAGGGTATAATTTAGATGAGGATGTGTGCTGAGCCTGCTGACATTGATCTAAAAGAGCTAATGCTAGATAGAGTATGTATCAAATTACCTAGGATGACATGGGAAATAAATGCAAATGCCAGATAGTGTACATATGAAATTACTCATAATCACATCCAACAGATTATGAAAGTTACCATCAAGGTGTAGACATTGCCAGAAACATGAACGCCTGGTAAAAATGAAGTGAAGTGGAAGAAATTTACTAAGAAAAGAGCAAAGGTAAAACACATCAAACAGAATAAGACAAGATGAAGGAAAAATTAACATACTGGCTTTGAAAAAGAACTACAATAACTGTCTGAAAGCTTATGATAGATAAATGAAGGGCTCATTAGCCAAAGTAGTGCATTTTGAAGCTGCACATTCCTTTTCTGTTTTAAAACAAATCAGCACAGATGGACAATAAGGAAGTACAAACTGTCAAACTCACATACAAAGTTCATTAGGAAAGAATGGGAAAATGAGTGAAGTAAGGTTGGCAGTTATCAGAAATAGAAGGAATGACACTATCCTCATAGGCTTATAGTAGAAAGCACACATAGACACAAAAATAAAAGATGGATGGCAGGAACAAGCATTGAATACCAAAATAATGACTAATGGAACAGGGATAAGATCCAAAATAGCTGGAAATAAATCTAATACTCATTGTGGCCCTATCAGAAGCAATAAATATATGAGCTTCTGATTTGTGAGGAAGACATTCAAAGAAGTAGGAGACGTGACATTACAGCAGGTCCTAGAACATCTTAGAAGAACTAGGAATTTAGAAATCTTAGAATTAAAAAAAATTAGCCTTATACGGAAATAGACAATATATAGAAAAGAAACTAAGTCAAAGTAAAACTGATCTGTTGCCATTTCTAGATTTAAGAATCACCTCTTTGGGAGCTGGAAGAAGCAAAAAGGAAAATATATTAGAAGAATATATACTTTGAATATAAAATCTAACCAACAGAGCAGGGAGAAACCAGAATCCTATAAAAAAAGACATATCAGACAACCAAAACTGTCAATGGGATTGTAAAAGTACAGCTAGTTGAGAGTAGACAAAGGGAACACTGCACAAGTCTACAACAGAGCAGATATACGACAAGAACAGATACTTTATATGTAGTTCCAACTGATATATGTGGAGAAACTGGATAGAAAGAAGGATTTTTCAGATGATCAAATAGGTCAATGGGACTGTAAAAGTATAGGTACCCTAGACTAGATTTAGACAAGAAAAAACTAAAACAAAAAACAGGAAATAGTTTGACTAACAATAAGTGAACATTGCAAAATTGTTAGCTTGAGGATTACAACACAATGCTCATTCATACGTAGAATTGGAACCCATCAAATCAGCATTAAGTATGAGAATTCTATTCTTATCAAATTGATATGAACATGATCTTTTTTATCAGTTTTCATACCTCCATTCTGGCCAGTCAAGGTCACAGTATTGAAAAGGTTTTGCTTCTAATAAAAGGAATTCTATTACTCTTAGAAAACAACTTTTTGATAAGGATAATCTAAGTTGCCTGTCCAGTTTCGGGTTCACAGGTTCATCTGTACAAAAAAATAAAATAAAAATAAATATATATATATTTATATACAGATATGCAGCAGCAAATAAGTTCATAATACAGCATAAAGTAACATAGCAAAATACACCACCATATATATTAATGTTTTATTCCAAATAACACAGCAAAATGCCAAAATACACCACCATATCAATGTTTCTGTTAAAAAATAATAATGTCAACTGTTTACAATTAGCTATTGTTGATCAAATATCATCAAAAGTCATCAAACATATAATCATCCTCCTTTTGTGGTAAATTAGAAGCACATATAGTGCCACTGGCATCGGTAATAGCAATCTCAGCCTTGTGATCACTAGGTAGCTTATGGTCATTATCAACTCCAAGTGCACCAAGGCGGGCAATTAAATTATCCAACTCCACACACTTTGGTTCAACATCCATTGTTGCCCCTTTTTTGTATATATTTTCTTTGTGTGTTAGGAGCCTCAAGTTTGAATGCACATAGACCATGTCTTCCACCTTCTTGGAGTGTAGTCTCTTGTGCTTTATAGAGTGCAAGGAGTATGTGCTCCAATTCCTCTCAGATGATGATGAACTAACTAAAATAATACAATAAATTATTTTGTATATTGAATAATGTTTACAAAGAGCCAGAGGCTCATATATACAGAACCGAATTTACAATAATTAGTAACTATCTAAAGATAGACTACAAAAGATTTACAGCAGGATAGAGCATTAAAAAGGAAACTATCTAATATTAGAAACTTTCTAATACCCTCCCATAATGCTCAATCTGTCAATAACACCAATAGCCTCCCTGAATTTTACAAATTTATTAGAATTGAGAGACTTGGTGAAGATATCAGCGGACTGCTCTAAGGTAGGAACATACAGCAGCTGGATAGATTTGTCTTCAACCAGTTGACGAATGTAATGACAATGTGTTTCGACATGCTTGGTTCGTTCATGAAAGACCAGATTCTTGGCCAGTTTGAGTACTCCCTGATTATCACAGAATAGAGGAGTCGGTTCTGACTAAGGAACATGCATATCTGCAAGCATCTGCCGAAGCCAAACTGCCTCACAAGCTGCTTTAACTGCTCCTTGATACTCTGCTTCGGTGGATGACAGAGCCATTGCCTGCTGTTTCTTACTCGTCCATGTGACAGCACCAGATCCCAAATTGAACACATATCCAGCAGTAGACTTACGATCATCAATAGAACCGGCCCAGTCTGAATCTGTGTAGCCACATAGTGTAGGATGAGAACTCTGAGTGTACAGAAGACCATAATCAAGAATACCACTAATATAGCGCAGGACATGCTTTGCAGCTGTCCAATGATCAATCTTGGGTGCTGTCATAAAGCGGGATATGTAGCTTACCGCAAAACTAATGTTAGGTCTGGTGGTAGTAAGAAAAATGAGGCTGCCCACTAGTTGTCTAAACAACGATTCATCCACAATAGGTGAATCGGACTGAGCTGATAATTTGAGCCCGGGTTCCATAGGAGTGAGAGCAGGTTTGCAATCCTGCATTCTGAACTTGTCCACAAGACTTCTAGCATACTTGGACTGAGAAAGAGAGATACTGTGCTCAGTCTGCCAAACCTCAACTTTGAGACAATAGTGCAAGAGTCCCAAATCTGACATATCAAAAGTGCGACACAAATCCTGTTTGATTTCAGTGATCAAATGTGCTGAACTTCCAGTAATGATCAAGTCATCCACATAGACAACGATAAACAATACATCATCACCTACATGTTTGATATACAAGTTTGGATCCGATGGACTCCTCTGAAAACCATGATCGGTTAGGTATTTATCAATTTTCATGTACCAAGCTCGAGGAGCTTGTTTCAGACCATAGAGAGCTTTGACAAGTTTACAGACTTTGTGTTCCTAACCAGCAACCTTAAATCCAGAAGGTTGCATCATGTAGACCTCTTCTTGTAAGTCACCATTCAAAAAAGCACTCTTAACATCCATCTGATGAACTTTCCAACCAAATTGAGCTGCTAAAGCGAGAACAAGCCGTATGGTACTCATTTTAGTTGTGGGAGAAAAAGTCTCCTCATAGTCAATACCTTCCCTTTGTGAGAATCCTTGAGCAACAAGACGAGCCTTATACTTGTCTAAGGTTCCATCAACTTTGTATTTTACCTTGTATACCCATTTGCAGCTAACGGGCTTCTTCCTTGCAAGAAGATCAGAAAGGACCCAAGTGTGATTTTTCTGAATACTCTGAAATTCAGCTTCCATAGCCTGTTCCCATTCAGGGATACCTTTAGCCTCAGAATAAGTCTGGGGCTCATAAACACTATGAATGTTAGCCATAAGAGCAAAATTAACTGTTTTTTTGCTCTTATTTCGAGAAACTCTACCTTTGATGAGCTCATCATCCCTGAGATCACTAATAGTTTTAACCCACCATTTGGGCCAGAGAGTAGAAGAGCCAATCTTTGGAGGAGCTGGAGGAGGTTCAGGAGCAGCAACAGGAAGAGGATCATTCTTAGGAGCCTCAACAGGATCAGCATCAGGTGCCCTAGGGCGAGCATTATCTGTATCATCCCACCCATCAGATGATGGTAAAGGAAGAGGAACACTTTGAGGCTGTTCCTCAGAGCACTACTCAGAAGAAGACAGAAAAGGTCCTCATTTTTAATCAAAAACAACATCACGACTAAAGATAAGATGATCAGTGTCGATATCTATCAATATATAGGCCATATGGTTGTCACTGTACCCTGTCATCATGAGTCTCTGAGTCTTGGAATCTAATTTGGAACGTTTAGCATCAGGAATCCAAACATAGGCAAGAGAGCCAAAAATCTTCAGGTGGTTGATCTTGGGCTTACGACCAGACCACAATTCTTCGGGAGTTTTGTTCTTGACAGCCTGAGTAGGGGAATGATTAAGAAGGTAAACAGCAATAAACACTGCTTCTGCCTAATACTTATTAGGAACACTCCTGTGTTGTAACATAGAATGAGCCATCTCAACAATCGTACGATTGCGACGCTCAACAACACTGTTTTGCTGAGGAGTGTAGGGTGTGGTGAATTGGCGTTTGATGCCATGTTCAGCACAAAAACCGGGGAATACATGAGAACAAAATTCCCCTCCATTATCTGTTCTAAGAGAAATGATACTGCAGCCAGACTCGTTTTCAACCAATGACTTAAAAAGTCTAAAATGTACTAAATGCATCTGATTTTTGTTTAAGAAAGTACACCCACATTTTTCTACTAAAATCATCAACAATAAGCAAAAAATATTTGCAACCAGTTACTGATGATGTATTCATAGGACCACAAATATCAGCATGAAGTAATTGAAGTACCTGAGATGCACGCCAAAAATCGCCATCTTTGAAGGGAGTTCGATGTTGTTTGCCAACTTGACAAGCGTCACATACTCCAAGATGCTGCGTTTGAATTAGAGGTAGACCAGAGACAAGTTCCTCCCGGGACAACTGAGAGAGATACTGGATGTTGAGATGTCCATATCGCTGATGCCACAAAGTACTGAGAGATAAATCACAGGCTGCCATAGCTATTTCAGGAGAATCACTAGTGTCAGTAAGCCGATATAGGCCATGATCCTCTAGACCAGAAGCAACAGTAAGACGAGTCCTGCGATCAATAATGGAACATTTGTGGGCACTGAACACCACATGATCTGACTCATAGAGAGCAGATTGAGTGCCATACTAGGAATGTAGCATACATTGAGAAAGATGACCTAACACCCACCAGACTGTATCTGAACATTTCCTCTCCCAATAATTTTGAAATCCTCTCCTCCACCAAATACAACTGAATCACTGTAGGGGTAGAAGTCTGTAAACCAGTCACGCCGATGAGAAAAATGAGGTGAAGCACCAGAGTCGATATACCAAGCAGACGACCGGGCTAAATCAGAGGGGCTTTTAGCCATAAAAGCATAGAAAGCAAACTCCTTTTTTTTAGAATGTTCAGCAACATTTGCTTGTTGATTTGACCCTCCCAACTTCTTTTGTTCGGAAGCGAGCCGTTGACGACAATCCTTCTTCATGTGGCCGTACTTATGACAGTAATGACACTGAACACTCTTTTGCTGAGAATTGCCTGAGAATTGATGTGAACTGCCCTGTTGTGACGAACTGAGGAGACTGAAATTTTGCTGCAAAGGCTTGTTCTGACGAGGATGAGGAAGTAGGGTTACCAAATTGCTACTTCTAGTGATCCTGCTGTAGGAGTTTGGTGCACAACTCTGGGAATTTCAGATCAACATTAGTTGAGGTATTGTTGAGAGTCTCTATGAAATGCTCATAAGATGATGGTAGACTTTTCAGGGTAATAACTACCATATCTTCTTCCTTCATCGTTCGACTGATGGCTTTAAGCTGATCACGAATGTCCTTAATCTTCGTGAGATGTTCCTGTAAGGACATACATTCATCCATCATAATGGAGAACAACTGATTCTTAAAAAAAAACATGCGACTCTTGTTGGATGTCTCATGCAACTCCTTCAAATATTTCCAGATGTCAGCAGCAGACTTGCTAGAAGGAAGCTGAGGTAACTGATCATTTGTGACAGAGAGCTTGAGAAGCATAACAGCTTCTCGACTCCGATCATCGAACTTATCCTGATCTGCTTGGACGGAGGCCGGACAAGTCTTTGTTCCTAGAACAAGTGCATCCAAATGACAGTACTCGAAGATGGTCAACATGCGTTGCTTCCAAGTGTTATAATTGCTGCCATTAAACCGTTGACTGATTTCTAGCATCAAGTTGGTCAAAGATGCCATTTGCACGAATTTCGAGGCAATTTTTTTACTAACCCAGAAAAATCTGATAAGAACCCAGAAGAGCAGGCAAAAAACCCAAAAATAATTTGAAGTCGAAATTCGAATCTACTGGCTCAAAAAATGGGGCACAGAAAACGAGGTACCCAAATTTTTTTGACAAAGACCCAAATAGGATCTCGAAAAACCCACCACGAATATGTAGTTAAATTTTTTTTCGGATCTCGAAAATTAGGGTTTTAGCAAAAAAATGGCTCTGGTTTCGAAATACCACAATAGGAGCCAAGAAAATGCAGAAACGTGAAGGAAACCAGGTCACATATGAGGGAAAGCAGACACAACACTCCTCTAAACCATCGTGAATTCAAGCCACAAGTCGTGGATGAGCAAATATACCAGTCAACTGCAATACTAGTTGCGAATGAAGGTACCAGTCGCATGGAGGCACCAGTCACATATGCACACAGGTCGTGACATAGGTCACACTAGTCGCGGATGAGCACAAAGCCCTAGCAAGCTCTAATGCGAAGATTTCGCGTGGGTTGAAGACAGGAGAACGCCTTAGCAATCTCGACCCTAAACAAAGTTGTGAACAGACTCGCGATTTCAAACGACTAGCTCTGATACCATAAAATAATAGAATAGATTATTTTGTATATTGAATAATGTTTACAAAGAGCCAGAGGCTCATATATACAGAACCGAATTTACAATAATTAGTAACTATCTAAAGATAGACTACAAAAGATTTACAGCAGGATAGAGCATTAAAAAGGAAACTATCTAATATTAGAAACTTTCTAATACTAACAACATATCAAGATTTTCAATTTTTAAATTAGAGAGTTAAGAGTTATGAATAAAATTTTTAAATATAGATTCAATATTCATCAACAAGAATTTAGAAATTAGAATCTTAAGAGTTAAGAACTTGTAATAAAATTTTGAGCCATAGGTTGTAGGTGTATGCTTCTCCATGGAAGTACCACCATTTATGACCATCAACATTATGCTTGTCTACAAGAGTGTCAGGACCACAATCATCCGTGCTTGTGGAACTAATAAGTTCAGAGCAGCCTTGTACCCTTGAGCAACTTTAGGATCTCTATATGGGGCAGCTCTATAGAGAAGCACATATAGTGCCACTAGCATCGGTAATAGCAATCTCAGCCTTAAGATCAGCCTTGTGATCACTAGGTAGCTTATGGTCATTATCAACTCCAAGTGCACCAAGGCGGGCAATTAAATTATCCAACTCCACACACTTTGGTTCAACATCCATTGTCTCCCCTTTTTTGTATATATTTTCTTTGTGTGTTAGGAGCCTCAAGTTTGAATGCACATAGACCATGTCTTCCACCTTCTTGGAGTGTAGTCTCTTGTGCTTTATAGAGTGCAAGGAGTATGTGCTCCAATTCCTCTCAGATGATGATGAACTAACAACATATCAAGATTTTCAATTTTTAAATTAGAGAGTTAAGAGTTATGAATAAAATTTTTAAATATAGATTCAATATTCATCAACAAGAATTTAGAAATTAGAATCTTAAGAGTTAAGAACTTGTAATAAAATTTTGAGCCATAGGTTGTAGGTGTATGCTTCTCCATGGAAGTACCACCATTTATGACCATCAACATTATGCTTGTCTACAAGAGCGTCAGGACCACAATCATCTGTGCTTGTGGAACTCGTAAGTTTAGAGCAGCCTTGTACCCTTGAGCAACTTTAGGATCTCTATATGGGGCAGCTCTATTGCCATTTTTCATTAACGGCTGATTGACTATAGCACTTGTGGCTCAATGCAAAGGCAAGGAGATGCAAAGGAGTAGTCATTTTGTTCCACCTCTCCACAGTGATTTTCTATAGTTCTTTGCTTAATGTTTCTTCATGATCTTGCTCTTCCTCATTTATGATTTTTTTCATATCCTCAATCATGGAGTCAATGCCATCATATACCTCACCCAACTAAGGCCTATCCATGTTAGTGTATTGTATCATGTTCAATATAGGCTTAGTAAATCTCATGAGGTATTTAGCATGATCCCATCAAGAGTCATTTAGTAGCATTGCCATAATGACAGCTACCTTTGAACTATTAGATTTCCTCCATATGCTCCGAAACAAGACAACCCCTCTATTATCTACAGGTTTAGAAGTCGAGGTTGAGAGGGATAATAATATATGCAGAGGGGCAGTTGCAATGGGTTCAATTGGTTGCTTTGTTGTGGTGATGAGTCAATTAGCATTGGTTACCATTTTAAACAATGCCTCACCAACCTTTAAAAGGCATCTCATAACAATTGTGTTGGAGGTAAAACGGGTCTCAACTACCTATTTCAAAATCAAAATGATAATAAATTAAATTAATAAGTTAGGAAGTTTGCTAAAGATATTTAAATTTTAAATAGATTAACTACCTTCAAGAGCTCCAATATAATTCTTTAAATATGCCTTGCGACATATGATGGTTGGTGATTATCATTTGGATCTCTTGGGTGTTAGCATAAATTTTTTTGATCCTTTCTAAATGTTCCCAATTTTTTGCAGCATTAGGTTGAGCGAGTAGACAACACAAGGTATCCAAAAAAATGTGATCATAGTGCTCCCTATATTTTTTTTGCATTTTCTGTTATCACTTGAACAAAATTTTGAGCGCTAACTTTCTCAATGGCTTGGAAAAGAATGTGGGCAATAAATCGACTATCCTTCACTTGCTCTTCATAATCCATTGCTCTCAAAATCATTGCACCTCTTGTGGACACTGCAATAACATTGATCAAAGGGCGATTTCTTGCATCTTCCCATCCATCATATACTATGGACACACCTGTTTCAATCCATAAATTCTTGACGGGCTTCAAGCCATTGTCTACATTTTCACCTCCTTGTCCAATAAGGTGGTGCACACCTTCTCATAGCTTGGGCCCTTGAACCCCTTTGGAGCCTCATTAAGTGATCTCACCATTTTTTGCCAATGCAATGAGTGAACAACATTAAATGTCAATCCATTTGCATAGATGCATTTAGCTATGTCTTGCTTGACAATGTCTCTACCCTCATTGTGAAATGCCATTTCCAAGGACCCCTTTGCTCTCTTATTTGACGCTGGTTCTTCAGGAATATAAGAATAGATGGCCCTCTATGGGTTCTTGATTGGAAATTGATGCCATAGGGGCTTTCGATCCTTTTTTAGACTTTTCCAAATGATGGGGAACTGCTTTCCCAACTACTTCATTTTCTTTTGCTGGCTCTCCAATATACTTCATTACAATAGATTTTGCAAGAAGGATTTTACCTCGAGGCTCCCCTCTAACTTTTGGCTTGCCTACACAAAACTTGATGCTTTTATGAGGGATAAAGCACAAATGTTCTTTCACTTGACTATAAGATCTGTTATATGGCTCTTTGCAATGGCTACAAATCCATGTGTAGCCTCCACCATTGAGTAGTGATTGCACCGTTGCCACATATTTCCATAGTGGAAAGTTTGGGTCTATTTTGAATCGGGAGTTCCCTCAGCTAGAAGCACTTGCCATTCTATGAATCTATAAGCAGCATACATAGCCACAAATGAAAATGAAAAAATAAACCAAAACTATAAAGTTTATTTCATTTTGTTAAAAAATTGCAAGGAAAAATTAAAAAAACAAACAAAAACAACAAAAACCTACCCCTTTTGTTGAAATCTTCCTCTTTGATGTTTTTGAGTTCTCAACACTTGCAACCACATAGGAATAGCTCACAAACCAGCTTAGAGCATGCAACAATCACCCTTCAACAATGGCAATGGCAAGCAAACAAGAAAGTTCGGCAATGGAGGCAATAAGTTCTGCTTTTCATTCACAAATGCACAAATGAGATAAGTTTTACCTTTTTAGTCTTTTTAGTGGTCATTTTTAGGGTTGGGGGGTTGAGTTGACCAAAAAAGACAAAAAAAAGTTTTCAAAAGTAAAAAAAAAAACACACCCCAAATTCCTCCCGGGTTCTTCTGCTGACTGGCAAATACTTGTTGGGTTTTGCTTGGGTTCAGCAGGCCGAACCCACAGGCTGTTGGGCTGGATCCTATCTGAACCCACAGCATTTTGTTTCTGGACCCAGACCCGGGACAAACCAGACCAAGACCTGGGGTACCAGGTACAGAATCCAATATCTTAGAGGATAATGATAAGAAAAAAAGATATTTGAACATTGCGAAATAAACAGCCAGAAGATAATAGAACGGCCATTATTCAAAAGTAGAACTAAAGCCCAACAAAATCAGCACTTAGCCAGAGAAGTTCACTTTTCTGAATTTGATATGATCCTGATCTTTGTATCAGCTAGCATACCTCCATTCTGCACAATCAAGGTTAAACTGTTAAAACATTGAATACAATATTGCTGGTAATGCAAGGGACGCTATTATGATTAGAAGATGACATAATAATTGCTAATGATGAGAACATGACATAATAATTGCTATTGATGAGAAGAAAGGAGGCCCCAAAAGGAACATTTGTCAAATTAGTTGCTGAAAAAACAATGAAGCATATACTTAATATATTGAGTTCTTTCAATGAAAGTATGCATGGTGGAACAAGAGAAAGGGAAAGTATTTCCTGTTGGGGAAGATGGATAAATTATAAGGTAAAGGTAATGTTTTAGGTCAATGAAAACCAAGATATCGGTTTGGTGTGAGGCTCTCCCTATGGAAGCCCATAAGAGGATTATTTTCCATTTATTTAAATATTGTTCAACAAGGTTTACAAGCCTACTCTCTTGCGGATTTGAACCTGTGACCTCCCTTATGGAGTGCACATGGCTTATATCAGATTGGAAAAACAGATTATGTGGCAATTAGCAGTCCATGCCCATGACTTAACAGTCTTTGATGAATTCAAGCAGAATTTATCCCTTCCTCTTGAACGCAAAAAAGTGTTCTTTAAACTAGCAATTGTAATACTCCATCCTTTCCACAATGGATGATTCTGTTCATGAGAAGAAGCCAGGGATATATTAAAAATTTAAGAAAAGTTGGGGAATGTTTCTTCTCAATTCATATGGAGGATGAAGGTAGTTGAGGCTGGTCAGCATTGGATTCCTTTTCTGGTTAGAGGTCTTCTAACTAGGTTGTGTATGTTGCAGACTAGCCTGTCTATAATTGATGCCTTACGGTTTTGCTCAAGTACTGCTAGTAGTTATTATGCTCGGACTGCATTGATTTTGATTATAATTTCATGATTGTAGATATGAGTCGATCTTAATTATAATTTTCACAATTTTCCCATGCAGTGTTGAACTTAGTAGTTTTCTGGGCTATCTTACTGCCCCACATTTGGTTATCATTTTTTGCCTTTCATGGAATTGTCTAATTAACATTTATTTCAAGATAAATTTTCCTTCCATAAATAAATTACTATATGTTTACCCGATTGAAAGGCATAAAATCATTGCAAATCAATTTTTGTAAGGTCTTTGAATAATGTAAAGTTTCTCATTAAATGTGTTCATCACCAATTTGATATGACACTTGGTTTCTTCTTATTGTTGAATTCAGCACTTTGTAAAGACTGTTTTTAGTATGGGACTTATCACAGAGAAGTATACTTGTCTGGGTTGGTTATTTGATATGACACTTGGTTTCTTCTTATTGTTGAATTCAGCACTTTGTAAAGACTGTTTTTAGTGTGGGACTTATCACAGAGAAGTATACTTATCTGGGTCGGTTTGGGGGCATTTTCATTCAGCCTATAATGTCAATTCTAAAATCATACCACTTGAAAGTTAAACCCCAAGAGACTAAGCGCATACTGCATGAACTGCATAGAGATTTTGTATTCTTTGGTTTGTGTATGCTATTTTGTTAAGGAAAATGTTATCGATTTTTAATTTACAGTTTGAAGCAGCCATAAAGTGGGAAGTTAAGTCCCAGAGCCTTCCTTGCATTGCATTTGGAAAGAAATTTTATCTTTGAGTTAATTTTAGTTCCCCTTTTAACCTTAAAATCTTGCAGAAAGATCCAGAATTCACACAGGCTATTCTCGGGGATAACTTAGACGCTTTTCAAAACATTCTTAGAAGGCGTCATCAAGAAAGGCTGCAGCAACAACGTACACAACAGGAACAATTAGTAAGTCAATTTTTTATTCTTTATTGACCGTGCACATTCAACTTATTGTTTCTATCATTGAACTTCTACGCTATGCTTGTCTGAATGAAGGTTTTCCCGTTGGACAAATTAATACTTTGCTTTCTTTGGCATTTAGATTTTCCATGGTAGTGCTTATTGTGCTTAATGAATGCTTTTCAAGTTTTTATGTATTCTTGTAGATGAATTAAATAAGTGACATTGTTGCTTAAACTGGATACTGATTCTTGGTTTCTTTGTTGTAAAAGAATTTGTTTTATCTTGGAAAATCCTTTTTTGATTTTAATATATACTTAGAATGTATAGCAATTTGTAATTAGTACTTATATTAATACTAACCAGCTGCTTGATATGCCTCTTATCTTGGTCAAAGCTATGGGGACATACAGAGTTTTGGTTGTCTAGGGTACCACCTCTTTTTTCTTTTCCAATTCTAAAAGGGCCTTGCATGTGCAGGCACTTCTTAATGCTGATCCTTTTGATATTGATGCTCAACGGAAGATTGAAGAAATGATTCGACAGGTATTAATAATTTAATGATAGTGAAGCTTATAGAAGAGAGTCATAGAAGCATAAACTATCTATTCTGTTATATATGGGTAATCATAAATAGCATGTTGAATACATAAGATATAACATTGTGAGTTAAATGGTTGATTTAGTTAATTTACCTTAGTGGAATGTATATGCATCTTTTTAAAAAAATCAACAGACCACAATGATCTAACTGAAGTACTGATTTCTCGGAGCATCTGGGTCTGCCTGTATTTAATGTTTGAAATCTGGCCATTTCTACTGGACCCATAAAGACCTCAGAAATGGGTCTAGAAGAGAGGCCTGAAATGTGTGATTTCAAATCATACCCAGGCACATCAAGAAACTCCTAGAAAGGAAATTGGCTGTAGACAGACATTTCTTAAAGAAAGGTAGTACAGAATCATAGATTATATGCATATTTGTCCATAGTTTTTCCAAAAGACCTTGGATGAGTATTTCTACGTGATTGAATCATTTCAATGATTATCTTTCTATGTTTGCTATAAATCGATTTTCTGTAGATTAAATTTTTTATTAATACATAATGATCTTTGCTGTATAATTGAATTAATCGTCTATTTTATAGTCTGCACTGAAAATATATCACTGAAACTCCTACTTGTTACTAAAGCATTGTGAAATTTTGCAAAGGATATTGTTCAAGGCAGTTCAAGAATATATTATAATAATAAAATGATTAGAATCAAAGAAATGTTGCATCTTTAATATAATTTTAGTTCTGAAGTGCAATCTATTTCATATCTTTGTGATTTGTCAAAACCAATGCCTGAGTTATTGTAAAAGCATCAATTTGTGTCTCTAATCCTGTTGTTGATCTTTCTTCAGCATTGATTTGCTTTAAAAAATCATGCAAATGAAGACACAATGCGAGTAGGAATTTTTAACAAAATTAGTAATCCATTTCAGAAAAATGTTGATGAAAATTGGGAGAATGCATTGGAGCATAATCCAGAATCATTTGCACGGGTGGTATGTGAAATTCCTTGTTCTCATTTCCAATGAAGGAGAGAATATTATTAATTATCTTATGGTCTTTTTTATATGTGCTTCAGGTTATGTTGTATGTTGACATGGAGGTCAATGGTACTCCCTTAAAGGTAATTTGAACTTATATTTTTTGTAATTTTAAATTCATGAGTTAATTCTTGTTTCTAATTGAAATGTGGGAAAATGTCAATCTTAATTTAGAAATATAATGTAATGCCCCCTTTCTGAAATAGGACTTGATAACAATAATCTAATCTGTAATCTAGCAAACTAATCTGTAATATATCAGAGTTCCCAAACTCGGACTTGGCTCGGACTCGGCAAGGCCGACTCGATTCGTGACTTGGCTACAACTCGGCAACGACTCAGCAATGACTCGGCAAAATGAAAAAAACCCTTGAAATTATATACTGTTATAATTATATATATATATGAAATTATATCTCATATTTCATGACTCAGGCCGAGTCATAAAAACTTGGCAAGATCTGCTCGGCTGGCGACTTAGACTACTCGCACGACTCGCGGCGAGTCCTAGAACTATGATATATATATATATATATATATATACAACAAATAAGTTCATACACCACTATGCTAATAGTACAGAAACATACCAAAATACACCACCATATATATTGATATTTTCGTCTAAATGACATAGCATAATGCCAAAAACAACAACATATCAATGTTTCAGCTCAAAAATAATAATCTCAACATTAACAATCAGCCATCACTGATCAAATATCATAAAAAATCATCAAACATATCATCATCGTCCTGCTTTGGCAAATTAGAAGGACAAACAATGCTACTGACATCGGCCCTAGCAATCTCAGCCCTTAGGAGCAGCCTCATTATCACTAGGTCTATTTTAGCCTCGTTACCTTTTTGGCCTTTTTAGTGGTCTATTTTAGGGTTGGAGGGTCGAATTGACCAAAATAGACCAAAGAAAACTTTAAAAAAGTAAAAAAATGATTGAAAATTGTCAAATTCCTCCTGGGTTCTGCCGTTCATGCACAAATTTTCTCAAAATTCTTGTAAATTCTGCCTGGGTCCTTCACTGCGAACCCACAGCAAATTTGCAACCTTGGGTGAATTTGTAAGGGCTGAATCTGGATCAGAATTTGGCTGGACCAGACCGGGACTTGTTGTGAGGTTTTCACACCATCACCCCATTGCAAATGGGGCCCCCCCTCTTTTGCTTGTAATCGTTAGTTTCGGCAAATTTTGGCATTGCATTGGGCAATTTTGAGTTTTAAAAGACGGAGAGTTAACAGAGAAATCAACTAGCCAGATTGTGATTTTAAAGTGGGAACTTTAAAAATAAAGTTTGTCGGGGTCATGTTATAATGGGTTCAACGTAAAATTCTAAGTGTATTTAAATTTTGGCTAGTCAGTTAGTCCAAAATTCCATATAAAGGCATATTCCATGCATAAGGGCCTTAAAACCCTTATAAAATTAATTTTTTACGTACAGAACAACCAAAACCCTAACAAAAAATCAATTTTCTTTATAAAAATACACAAAATCTGGACTATACATGAATTTCCCTTCATATTTTGATCAAAATCCGAACTCTACATGAATTTCCCTTCATATTTTGATCAAAATCCGGACTCTACATGAATTTCCCTTCATATTTTGATCAAAATCCGGACTCTACATGAATTTCCCTTCATATTTTGATCAAAATCCGGACTCTACATGAATTTCCCTTCATTAATTAGCTTTTTCCTAAAAATTCTAAGTGTTGGGGTTAAAATCCAACCATACTATGAATTTCCACCACTTTGGATGAATTCTGCTTAACAATTTTCTAAGTCTGGAAACTGTCTAGACTAAGGTCGTTTTTCCCTTGGAGAAAGTTGGGAACTTGAAAATTTTTCTAAGTCTGGAAAGTGTCCAGACAGGGGTCGTTTTTCCCCCAAGATTGAGTACGTACACTGAAAATTTTCTAAGTTTGGAAATTGTCCAAACTAAGGTCGATTTTCCCTTGGACTGGATAGAGAAACTGAAAATTTGTCTAAGTGTTGGAATTAGTCCAAGCATGGGCCGTTTTTCCCCTGAGGGCTAACATGGAGTGCAAATTTTTTTCTAAGTGTTGGAGATGTACAGACATATCATGTTTTTCCCTTCAAGTGAGTATGGAAAGTGGAAAATTTTCTAAGTATGAGATTTGTCCATGCTAGGGTCGAATTTCCCTTTGAGGGCCAAATTGAGAAATTTTTTAAAGTGTCAAATTTGTCCATACTTGGGTTGATTCTCCCCGCTTTTGATAGCAAAGCAATATCAAAGTTTTTTCTAAGTATAAAGTGGATTTTTGTCCAAACTTTGACCAATTTTCCTTGCCTTGCATGGATGGAGATGGAGTTTGGATATAGTTACAAGTCCATACAAGTTGTGGACTTAGGCAAATTTGAGAGTCCAAGCATGGATCGATTTTCCCCATTATGGCAGAATTTTATTATTTAATTAAAGTTAATGTGGGAAATTAATAATGTCAAAGTGGAACCTTCTAGAAGGTGGTAAATCTTTTATCCCACATTGCTTGTGGAAGGCAAATAAGAGGCAAAAACAAGTATAAAAGGAGGGGTGCTGCTGTTATAAACATGAACAATTTTAGAAGGCCAAAGGCAAGGAAATATCAGTCCAAAATTTGCAGACTTATGAGATTGACAATTTTTTTTAGAAATTCATAGAAATTATTCCAAGTGCCCAAATTGCCAAGCACTCATTCTAAATCAGTCCCCCATCCTTGGGCATCAATTTGGAGACCATTAGAGGGCTAAATCTGAGGTATGCATGCCCAGATCTGAAAACTTCAAGAACAGGGGCGATTTTTTCAAAAAATCATATAAAATAATCTAAGGGGCAAGGCTGCCCAAATTTGTTTGTTGAGTCTTCCTTGGCCAAACGCCAACCTTTTGCAACCATTTCCAGCCACTGGGAGGCTAAGGTAAAGCTGCTATGAGTGAAAATTTGAAAACAACTTCTAAGAATTGTTATTTTTGTCAAATCTGGGTTTATCTTTTTAATTGTAGTCTGATCCTAACCATATTGCAGACCTTTTGGGCATCATTTGGCACCATTTTGCAACCATTCTAAAGTCTGAAGACACAAGTTTCAGACCCAGGTTTGCAGACTTCTATAACAGGGGCGATTTTTAAGAAAATTCTCATAATTCACCTTTTCATCCAATCACAAAAGAAGTTGTTGCTGAGTCATTGGGGGTTTATTTTGCATCTAAACCATCAAGTTTGAGGACTGAATTCACCCAGAATAAGGTAAGTTGCAGACATGTATTCAGAAAATCAGAATTATGACAAAGGGTTTTATCCAAGCTAAATTACTTCGTGCCTTCATCAAACTCATGAGTGCTGATTGGATCTTGTCTGGATTGGTGTTTGGACTAATGTTTGGATGATTTTTAGACCTATCCATGGATTGTCTTCAGAAAACCAGAACTTTGCTACAGTCTGATTTTATTATTTTAAGTGATGGATCATTGTTCTAACACATGGATAAATACAATCTTAGGTTCCGAACTCTCATTTCAATCATTGTGCGTGGAATCTAAGCATTGTTTGGATTAATTATAAATCATTTTCAGACTTGTCCATAGAAAATTTCAAGTCAAGGTTGGATTTTGTGTATGGATTGCTTCACAATTTTAACTCATAGTGTGCATATGAATCCATGGATCTTGATGTGTGCGGACTTAGTGAAATGTTAGGACTTATTTTGTTTTGTTTTCAAACTTATCATAAGGTATCTTCAGAAAATCAGATATCTCCCTTTATTGATAGAAGTCTGATTTTATCATTCAAGTAGTTAAGTTTGATCATTTTATTGTCCTAAGATTCTTCTCCAAATGCTTATTCAATTCACGACCTTATTTGGATGGAAATTTTTATTCATTGCATTGAATTCAAGGACTAACTCAAGGATTTAAAAGTCTGAAATTTATTATTTTGTTTAAATCATTTAAGACCGTATTGACTTCGAGCTTTGTACTAGGAATTTTGTTCGGACCAAAGGCAAGGATTGTTGCAAATAAGTGAACAAAGGAAGGTGGAAGACAAGTTCAAGCTCAGGACCAAGGATAGCATTGAAGGAGGACTAGTCCAAAGAGATCAATTTCCATAAGGATCAAACAAATACACCAAGGAATGTTCGAGGATGATTCTAACACCAAAGATAGCATTGGAACATGGACAAGGACATAAGGATCAAGTCCGAAGGGCAAGGAAGAATTGCAAACAATGAAGGAAGAAATACCAAGGGTGCAAGCATTACAAAGTCCAGCCATCCAAGAGAAAGATGTCCAAGAACGATGAAGAAATCATGAGGATAAGGAAGTGAAATTATGATAAAGATTGCAAGAAGCCTTCCTAGTATCGACATGAAGGAACTTAGTGAAATTTTACTTAAGTTCATCAAGTTTGCTAAAAGAGAGAAGGTGAAGGGGGTGCACATCCTGGATGATGAGTTGTTCGATGACTAGGCGACTTCCTTGCTTCCTATTGGTCCTCAAGCCTTTGAATTTTCTCATTGGCCAATTTTGTGGTGCTTCATTTCTATTGGCTACTTTTGGTTGCCCTAATTAGGGTTTGTAATGGATTAATCTGGGCCCTTGATCTCAGATTTTTCCCTCTTAATCTTTCCCATTCACTGTACTTGGGGCTCCTATATAAACCCCACCTCTCTCATTTGTTAAAAAGGACTTGTTGGAGAATTGTTGCTAATATAATGCCAAATTTGCTCTACTTTTCATTGTTGTGCCTTGCATGGTGAATTGTTGTGATCAAGTTTGTATTATTGCATGGTGATCCACATTCCTCACTTAGATTAGGATTTCATTTCATGTTGTTTAGAAGTAGTTAGTTGGATGAAAGTAATTGTGGATGTTTACTTGATTGACTCGACGAATCTAGGCCACTAGCCTCTTGTTGATGGTAGGAGTGCCTTGTGTGGTAAGCCGATGATTGAAAGCACTTAACTTCAGTTGGTATTGAATCTTTAGTTTGCATCCATCTGATGGGATTGAAGAGGAGATATTGATTTGAAAACCATTCGAGTGTTCCTTAGAAGCTTGCACTAGATGGGTGGAGTCGTTGGCGAGATCACATCTAGTAGAGTCCAAGTCCATCCACGATTCCTTGCATTCATAGTAAGGAGTAGAAGTAGTAGTAAAAGTTAAGTTTAAGTTAAGTCAAGAATTGTTAAGTTTAAGTTAAGTTTAAGTTAAGTCATAAGTCACACTTCTATGGATCATTACATGCAAGGAAACTCAAGAATGAGCCCTCACAAATCGATCCATAGCTCCCTAGGCATGGAGTGCAAGGGTTTTTAAGAATGCTCTCAGCTAGAGCTATTTAGCCTATAACCTTGCTAGTAAACCATGCAATGGGAGATTCAAAGAAGACAAGGGCAAGAATGCCAATATCCTCAAGAATCAAGAATGAAAATGCAATGCAATGCTATGCTAGAAATGGAAATGCAAGCTAAGCTATGAAAAGAAATATGCAAGTGTTACAACCCAAGCTAATTAATCTATGTGAGCTAATCTAGAGCATAGAAATGAAGCTAATCTAAGAAAGCATAAATATGAAGCTAAGCTAAGAATGCAAGAATGAGATGTAGAATGCAAGAATGAGATGTAGATGCTAAGAATGCTCCAAATCTTCAAAAGCTCCAAATGTACCTAGAAAACCTGCAGCATAAAGTTAGCATAAAAAGTTGGGGATCTAGAATGAAGAAGAGAGCTCTTCTTTTATAGGAAATGAGAAGGAATGGACCATGGAGATTAAGAGGCAAAAGATTTAATCAACGGTGGAGCTTGAAAGAGGAGCAATCCATGTGCACAAGTATCCTCCAATGAGAAAATAAGAGTTGACTTTTGTGTCCATATGAGACAAAAAGTGTTTTTTCCCTTTTTATAAAATAAGAATAATGCTTTATTTGTGCAACTTAGGATAAGAGGAAAAGTGGAGGCTTTTTATTTATTAAAAGGGGAGGAAATATTCTTTTTAAATAAATAAAAACTTAGGATAAGATGGTTAGCCCATAGAAAATAATCGAATAAATGATAAAGCTAGGATTTGATCAAGAATAAGTAATTTATGATTTAGCAAAAGGGGCTAATAGTCTAGATGACCATTTTTAGGTGTATACATTTTCCCCTCTTTGACTAATGTGTGATCAATCTGGGAACACATGTAGTCAAAGAATGAAGTTGAAATGTGAGATCGATTTGGGATCACAAAGCAACTCAGATTAGCCAAGAAAGCAAGCAGATAGTGATCTGACTCCAAAGAATGAAGTGCAGAGAGATAGTAAATCCTGCATGATCAGCCTGGTAGCGATAGTACTAAACACTTAGAAAAGAGATAACCAATAAGATATGATGTGTCTGCCCCCTCGGGATCAAAAGCGAAATCCAGGTAGAGGGAAGGCAGAAGCAAGAGCAACATGATCAAATCACTAGAAATCATAATCAAAGAAATAGAACAGAATAACCATCAAGCAGTGAAGATATGCCCCACACATGGGACACGGGGCACGAACCAAGCGGTCCCTCAACCCGAAAACACCACGGAGGGGGAAGAATTTGAACTTGGGATTTGAAAGTGAATGAAAGACTAGAAGTTTGAAAGAGATGGAGATGAAGAGGTGAAGAATGCCCCAGCGAAGATCGATAGATCAAGCCTCAAAAAGGTTAGCCAACTGCGTGGAAGAGGGGGAAAAGGTGATTTGGATGAGCAAGGTGAACTCGGATTTCGGTTTCGATCCTGAAATGAAAGGAAAACGATGGGATATGAAAGACAAGAAGTGAAAGACATGATCGGGAAGAAGCAAAAGGTGAGCGCAGTTGATTAATAAGTCCACGTAAGATGAAAAGGAGAGCTCTCTCCATATGCAAGATGCAAAACTAACTAACATGAACTTAAGAATGCAAGCTACATGAAAAGTAGTTTACTTGCAAGGTCACAAAGCCAATAGACATCTAATATTCATCATTGAGCATTATTGGTAGCGTCGCAAGATCATACAATACACACTAGCATAACTATGTGGATCTGAATATGATCTATATTAGATAGAAATTTGGGAATCCCACCTAAGCATCAAAGACATGTAGGTCAAGATGACTAGTGCAGTGAGATTACCTAAGTTTGATATAGCAAGATTATGCTCGCATCGAGACACAAGAAAGTCAAGATGACTAGAAGCATGCACTTGCAAAACAGTCAAGGATAATACCTTGTAGGTCCAAAGTGTCAAGTAAGACCAGCATAAATGCTCATGACAGTTAGGACCAACAAAATATACCCACAAGCAGAAAAAACAATAAAACATTTTCTCATTCCCTCAGTCTTCTAGCTATGCATCATCGAAAACGATCATAGGGGAGAACACTCAACAAAGAAATCATCATAGATAGCACACAAAGAAAATAAAGCCAAGCAAGTCTCAACGAGTCAAGTGCGTGTGTGTAGGTCATAAAGTCAAGCTTTGAGTATCGCATTTGCCAGTGAGAAATATTGCATCATACTAGACTATAGGGTAGGACATCTGATAAGTGTTGAGAAACACTCGACGCAAGGGTAGTGTTGAAAAACACATTTGGGGTAGTGTTGAAAAACACCGTTTACAAGGTGCCTAAGAAACCCAAATGCACAAAGAGACCCAAGATAAGCTCAAAACAATAGACGCCCCCTAGACTAAGACAAGAATCAATTCCAGGCTAGGAGAGGCAAAGTGAGAAGTGGAGCGAATGAGCGCCACGCAAGACTGATAGACATAGGTGCAGAGGGTCTCAAGCAGCGCCTATTTCTAGGTTTTCACCACTTGATAGATTTATTGCAATTTTTTCAGGACTTTTTATAAATTGTTTTTGTATTTTTGCTACCAAGGCCCCTGTTTCCAAGTTTTCACCAAGGCACTTTTTCAATTTTTTTTATTTTTTTATTTTTTTCAAGACTTTTTATGCTTTTTAGGATTTTTTCAGCATCATATATGAATTTTTTTGGTATTTTTTCAGGATCAATAAATATATACAAAGGATGCGCCAAACAGAAATGGGCATCAAGAATCTGCTTCCTCTGATGTAGAGAACTGATAGGCCCCAGGCCCAAATGCTGCAACTGTGACAATAGGAGGTCTCAACCAGTTCAACCAATAATAACCAGCCCTGAGTAATGTCTGAGCTAGCGGAGGATCGTTAGAATGTGATCCACATATGCCATCGTGGATTTCAGCTAGCACTTTTTCTGACTCCTCTATTTCTAGACACTTAAGGAGAGTTCCGTCTAGACCCTTCCTATACAAGTCACCAGAGACAAAGGCAAAGTGTAAGGGATGGCGGAAGGAATGGCGTGGTGGATTTGCAAGAGGAATATGAGGTGGAAGATATGAAAAAATGGTAGGATTGTAAGATTTGTGAGTAGGATAGCGTAATTCGTCCACCAAGAACTTGAAGTGAAATTTATGCTTTTTCATTTGTAAGATGGATGTTGAAGTAACCAAGGCATTACCAACTTTGTTCTTAGCTTTAGGAATAGGCTGAAATATAATAGATATGAGATCATGCTCGAGGTAGTGCATCATTTTTTTGTAGAGAATCAACTTGTCATCTTTTATTTGATAATCAATATTTTTGAGCAGATTTTTATTTTTACTTTTCTTAGGTTCGGATACCACCACAATGTGGTTTTTGCCATCTGACCATTGCTCTTTTCTTTTGACTTGATGACTATGATGTTTGATTGCTGATTCAATCTTTTTTGTGGCTAGTTCGCTGGTGGAAGAAGTAACAGGTGTTGATGTGAGATGAAAGGAAGTGACTGGTTCAATAGCATTTATGTGAAGGATGTCATCTCTGGTGACAAGAGAGGTTGAGCCTATAGGGTAGGCTCCAAAAGTAGCTAGATCTAGATTTGTCATAGAAGGACCAACATAGTCTACTAAGGCAATACGGGGAACAAACTCATCAAACCCCACACAAGACCCATCAACCACGTCAGGATGGTTACTACAAGAATGAACCATATCAACATCCATATCATCAGTAGATATACATTTTTCTCCCCAAAGAAGTGAAGTAGAGGGAAGATCATCTCCCATGTGAGCCATAGTGTCTATTGGTGACTCATCTGTATCTGTGTCTGAATTACTGAACATGGGAGTATTTCGGGCATCTTCTCTATAGATCCACTTGTGAACAGCTTGTTCTTCTCTTTCTACTTCTAAAGGAACGGATGAAGGAACAAAAGTATCAAAGATCACCATAGCAGAAGTGGAAGGCTTCATGTGATCAGAAGGTCTCCCATATGAGCTAGGAGAAACAGGTATAGAAGCAAAGGAACCCAGTGTATATTCACCCATACCAAGGCTCATCATCTTAAGTGATTTCTCAGCAGCAGCTAGAGACGTACTAGGATCAACAAAAGGTTCATTATGAGGAACAAATTTTTCAGTAGCAGCAAGAGCATTGATAGCAATAGTATGGTCTCCAGGAATCACAACCTCAGTGCCATTGTACGGAAATTTGACGCACTGATGATAAGTGGAAGGAACAGCCTGCATGTCATGGATCCAAGGACGACCCAAAAGAATGTTATATGCAAGTGGGATGTCCAATACTTGGAAGCTAATATCTTTCATGATAGGGCCCACTCGGACAGGCAGCGTGACAAGACCTTTGGAAGATCTTTCCACTTCATCATAAGCTTTTATAGTAATCTTCTTCTTGGAATCCACAGCCAATTCTGACAAACCCAATTGTTGTATGACATTGAAAGAAACAATATTTAACCCTGCACCATTGTCTATCAGGACTCGGCGGACTCGGGTATTGTAGACTAGAACTTCAATGTGTAAAGCTAGATTATGTGGGTGAGCAATAGATATGTCATCTTCTGCAGAAAAGGAGAGAGATAGCGGAGATGAAATGTGGTTGACCATAGCCTGAAATTGATCTGGATCAATGTCATTGGGAACACGTGTTGTACGTAGAGCCTCATCAAGAATCTCTCTATGCGAATAGGAGAACCGAAGCAACTCAAGGATAGATATCTGTGCTGGTGTCTTTTGCAAATGTTGGACAAGATCATAGCTAGGGGTGGCTGAAGGACCCACTTGTTTGGAAGGAAAAGCTTGCTTGGGATCTTGCGCAGTTTTAAGGACAATCTTGGCTTGCCCCCTAGTAACAGCATTCAGTGTCTCACTTCGGGAAGATGAACTACCACGTGTTTGCAAGACTAACTTTGGCTTACCATGATTGGTGTTATTATCATCTTGAGACCTCATCATTAGAACACTCTCAACGGGCTCTACCATGTTAATCACAAGCGTATTAGAAGGATACGTGTAATTGATCTTTGCATCATGATTCTTCTTATGTGTTTGAGAGGTTTCCCCCTTATCATGCTTAGGTAGAGGATCTTTGAAAGCTGTGTGATCAGAATTTTTAGTTAAGCCATCAGTGGAGATTGTGCCGTTCTCAATAAGATCCTGAATATCATCCTTAAGCCTAAAACAATTATCTGTTGGATGTCCCTTGTTTCTGTGATAATGGCAGTAATGATCCTCTCTCCACCAATCAGGCTTATTTATCGGATCCCAGTTACCAGGTTTATCAGGAAGCGTAAGATATCCATTGTCAACCAAAGTCTTAAGGATCACATCGTAAGGTTCTGCCAACTTGGTATAGACTCGCTTTCGAAATGACTTCTTAGGCTTATCTGCATATTGAGGTTTAGGAGCACTGTGAGTGTTGCTAGCTTCTTGTTGTTTTGCTGCATAGATAGCGTTGGAGAGATTGAAAGCGGGCTCTTTAACTTTAGGAGCATCAACAACCCCATCATTAACAACATACTTGTTCTTATTCCAAGGTTTGTTTTTGTCTTTACCATTGCCTTTAGCATCTTTATTAATAACAATATCCCCTTTTCTTATAGCTACATCCTCAATTCGATATGCACTTTCAACCATGTCATTGAAAGAGGAGAACAGTTGCTTCCTTAGATCATAAAATAGCTCAGGCACAAGTGTGTTGACGAAAATGTCAATCTTTTCTCTTTCGGGTAGCTGACGAGGATATCGAGAATACAATGACCTCCAACGTTGTAAGTAAGTTGCAAATGGCTCACCTTGATGTTGTCTTAGATTACCGAGATCTATCACAGTGACAGGTTGTTGGATGTTGTAAGAGTACTGCTGGGTAAATCGCTGAGCTAACTCATCAAAAGTCTTAAGAGGTGGTGTCAATTTCGCAAACCATTCCAAAGCTTGGCCTCTTAAGCTTCGAGGGAATAAGCGTAGAAGATATGTGTCTTCATGAAGAAAGTCCATACTAAGAGCATAAAAATGACGCACATGGTCATGAGGGTCACCATTTCCATCATACTTGTCATATTTAGGAACCTCAATATCCTTAGGAAACGGGACCATGTATAGATCTTTATCAAAAGGAAGAGCACAAATTGATTCTACAAAAGAGACCTTTGGAGGCTCTCTTTCTAATGCCATTTGGGTAAGGCGTTGATTTGTCCGACGTAATTCTTCTTGAAGGACTTCCAATTCAGTTGGTACTCTTTGTTGGACAATTTGTCTGACATCATAGCCGGGAGGAAGCTTGTATCCTCTAGAAGTCATATATTGAAAATATTGATCGCCATTACGCTCTAAAAGCTTATGCATCATTCGTTGGAAATCCACATCTTGTTCACATCTCATAAGATCCTCACTAGAAATCTCATCATTAGCCTCTGCCTCATGTTGAGAGGGAGGAGGTCTAGGTGGTGAAGAAGGCATAGCAAAAGTTGGCCTTGGAGGAGATCTTGGTGGCGTGTTGTTGTCATTGTTGCCATTGTTAAAAAGAGGTCTATGCTCATGATTACTAGTCTTAGGTTGCTCATGAAATGTCCCTCTATAAGCCATGCGCCTAGTAGCATCTATCCTTTGTTGATTGTGTTCTTTGTCTAAGCGCGCTTGATTATCCTTACGCTCAAAGTGTTCTTGCAAGAGTTGAAACTTTTCTTGTTCAGTCAAAGTGAGTGAGACACTGTCTATGTTTTTGGGGGTCTTGAATGCGGAAAAGAGGAAACCTCCTTTATACCACGGTGTAGCCTTAGAATTCTCAGATTGGTCAGAACTAGAACTGTTGTTGCTAATGGGTGCTTTTGAACGTCTAGTTGGAGAAGGTAACTGTGTATAATTGAACGGAGGATGACTCTCCTGCTCAAATTGAGACCGAGTTGTAACCGGCATGAAAAGAGATGTTGGTTGACTAATAGAATGAGACAAAGTTTCTTAGATTTGAGATAAGAAAAGCTAATAAAGATCACTTGTCAAAGTAGAACAATAGAGAGGTGGCTCGTCAAAAGTGCTCAAGCACTTACAGCAATCAATTGACTAAAGCCGAGCAACGAGCAAGAAGCTCAATAAGCAAGTAGCTAGAGAGGTTACCGTGATGCGACAAGTGATCAAGAGTAGCATTTGTTAAGCTCAAATCCAATAGTTTTAGCTCATTTGTTTCAGTCTAGAACAAATCTAAACATGTAAGTAACAAACCAGTTTCAAGTAAGAACAGAAAAGGACACTCTACAGCAGGTTAAAGTGCAAGTTTAGCAACTCTGAATTGTAGCAATGACAGGACAGTAGAAATGACTCAGGATTCTTGGTCGAGGGTATGCAAGGATACTTCAATATCATATGACTCTTGACCAGTGAACGTGAAAAACTCAGTTTTGAAGCGCTTGGACCAAATTTGTAGATTGAACAGTGCAATTTCTCAGTTTGACAAGCAGTAGCAATAGATAAAAGACAGGTTTGCAAACAGTATGGGATCAAACATGTCATAGAACACTTGAAACAAGGGCAAAAGCAACCTTGCCAAGACAAGCACTTGTGATATCAAAATAGGGAACCTTATGAATACTACCGTTTGTTTGAATGTTGAGAACGTTTACACGGGCATAGCACAATCGAAGATAATTCAAGCAATTACTACCTAGAAGGACAAGGCTCATTACTTAGCAACGTGGCCCACAACTTGATGCTCCCTTGCCTCACACCAAGTGGTTGCCCACAAGAGATATTGGCGTTGTCATGGAAGTGTCAAAAACACAACCAAAGGAACACATATGGTGAGTGTCTTGGGGTGATCCGGGTAAGTCCACTTGGATCAATCCTTGCACCAAGAAGCTAAGCGGCTAAAAGAAGGTGGCCTCTATCTAATGGTTCGTAGTAAGGGTTTCCGTTCATAGCACCCCTCTTGCTCCTCATAAAGGACTAGGACCTCGCGGCCTCAAGAGTACCTTAAGCATTCTTGCTTAATGCTTTCCTCATGGTCACAATCCCACAAGTTACTCACATCAAACGAAGATAAGTATTATGTCTACCAAGGTTTTGTGTCCTCGATAGCCTTGAGATTATAGTGAGTTGGAATCACTCGCCACCAAGGAAAATGATGACAAGGTTGTCCCCACTTGGGTCGTTCCTCTTGATTGCTCAAGAGCAAGCCCACTAAAGGATCCTAAGCTAAATAAAGAGTGGATTAATTCTTGAGGTTCAAGGTTTTTGGTTCACCACAAGGGTGAAGAGCATACTCCCCTATCTCAAGAATCTCTCCCAAACACACCAAGCAAAGATTCAATTACCCCCTTGCTTTCAAAATCCCAAGATGGGTCAAGATTTCTGTTTCACCACAAGGGTGAAGAGCATACTCTCCTACCACTTCAAAATTTCTACAACAAGGTATTAAGTGCCTATAAAAGGAAACAACTAGTATATGCCGCACTTAATAAAGAAAGCAATTAAACAAGCACTTGATTTGGTTTTTATGCTTAGGGCAGCCCTGCAAAAACCATTAGTAGCCCTCTTTGACATGCGATTTTAGCAAATTTCAAGCAAGAAGCACCTACAACCACAACTTGTTAGCTCCACAATGGTTAGCAAAATCCAAAATCTAACAATGGTTAGCACATGAAAAATCAGATAATCTTGTAAAAATAACTAATCAAATGACAAAATCTGAAAATGAAACTATCATGGTTGGATTAGGCTTGGAAAGACCTTTCCAATGATATATAACACTTAAAATTTTGATATCATTTGCAAAAATTTCTCAAAAATGGGCACCCGTTTTCCAGAGTGGCACGGATTTGAAAACGCTGAAATTTAAAAAAAAAATTGAAAACAACAAATAAACTAGCAAAATTCAACAGACAATACTAGGCGACATTTAATAGCTAAAACGCGACATTTAAAAGCTGGCAGGCGTGATTAAAATGTGCATAGGCGTGAGGAGAATATGCAGACGCGTGAACAGAAAATGTGGACGCGTGAACAGAATGCGCAGAGGCGTGAATAAAATGCTCATAGGCGTGAAAAGAATGCTTATAGGCGTAAAAAGAATGTGCAGAGGCGTGAAAAGAATATGCAGACGCGTGAACAGAAAATGTAGACGCGTGAACAAAATGCTCACAGGCGTGAACAGAATGCTCACAGGCGTGAACAAAATACTTGCCTGCGTGAACAAAATACTCACAAGCGTGAACAGAATGCCCGCAAGCGGTGTTTCACCTGTTTGGGCAAAATTAACGAAAATAAATGACGAAAATGCAGAAAATGAAGGACAAAATGAAACTATTCTGCTCCACGGGGGGCGCCAAAAAATGTGTGCTATAAATGTGTCACACTTCTATGGATCATTACACGCAAGGAAACTCAAAAATGAGCCCTCACAAATCGATCCATAGCTCCCTAGGCATGGAGTGCAAGGGTTTTTAAGAATGCTCTCAGCTAGAGCTATTTAGCCTCTAACCTTGCTAGTAAACCATGCAATGGGAGATTCAAGGAAGACAAGGGCAAGAATGCCAATATCCTCAAGAATCAAGAATGAAAATGCAATGCAATGCTATGCTAGAAATGGAAATGCAAGCTAAGCTATGAAAAGAAATATGCAAGTGTTACAACCCAAGCTAATTAATCTATGTGAGCTAATCTAGAGCATAGAAATGAAGCTAATCTAAGAAAGCATAAATATGAAGCTAAGTTAAGAATGCAAGAATGGGATGTAGATGCTAAGAATGCTCCAAATCTTCAAAAGCTCCAAATGTACCTAGAAAACTTGCAGCATAAAGTTAGCATAAAAAGTTGGGGATCTAGAATGAAGAAGAGAGCTCTTCTTTTATAGGAAATGAGAAGGAATGGACCATGGAGATTAAGAGGCAAAAGATTTAATCAACGGTGGAGCTTGAAAGAGGAGCAATCCATGTGCACAAGTATCCTCCAATGAGAAAATAAGAGTTGACTTTTGTGTCCATATGAGACAAAAAGTGCTTTTTCCCTTTTTATAAAATAAGAATAATGCTTTATTTGTGCAACTTAGGATAAGAGGAAAAGTGGGGGCTTTTTATTTATTAAAAGGGGAGGAAATATTCCTTTTAAATAAATAAAAACTTAGGATAAGATGGTTAGCCCATAGAAAATAATCGAATAAATGATAAAGCTAGGATTTGATCAAGAATAAGTAATTTATGATTTAGCAAAAGGGGCTAATAGTCTAGATGACCATTTTTAGGTGTATACAAAGTTGAGAAGTTGAATATTGGAAAATCAAAGTATATTTTCATTGCGCATTGTAAGGCTAAATCATTAGAAGTGCAAGTAGTTGACAACTCTTGAATGAACTAGCGTAAGTCCCCTTAAGTGATAACCAGCAATCACATCATTTCAACTGAGCAAGTATCCACAGTAAAAGAACCTTGAAGTCACCTTGTGATCTTACTTTGCAGGCTTAGCATAAGAAGTGACCTTATATGAAGAGAGAGTTGAATATTTAATGTTTCACTCTGAAGCATTGAGTGTTTGATTCTGCATGTTGTAGTGGAACAAAACTCACATCAACAGGACCCTAGGCCACTAGGGAAGAATCTGGTAACTTAGCTATCTATATTATATAAGTGATCATAGCTTCAAGACAATTAGCAAACATTTATATTATATAAGCGATCATAGCTTCAAGACAATTAAACAAAGTGAACTTGGCACTCAATGTATTGAACAGTTCAAGTTTTCCTTGGGACAGAAATCTATTCCTGTGAAGTTTGTTTATGGCAAATGAATATTGGGTGGCAATTGTATTATTATTGGTGCGAAGAATGGCAAATGGACAATCATGAGTTATTGTGAGATTCATATTCTCCATGCATGATGGCGTCTTGCATTTCGTGAGACATTCTCACTAAAGGCATATATTTCTGAAGAGGAATGATTAGTATTTGGAAACTGATTGCCCGCGACCAAAAGTACTGGCATCACACTTTATATTTTATTTACTACGGGACTTCATAGTTGTCACAATTCGTATGTCTTTCTGGAGTTGTATTCTGTCCTAGAAACAGATTCACTGGTATCAGGATATCTTGGGAAGTGGGATGAAGATGTTTGGGAGTTCATATGGCTGTTGGATCATCCTTGTTGGTATGATGTATCGACTTTCTTATTGCTGCTTGGAAAATTGAAGAAGACTTGGAAAATACCAAATATCACCAATGCGGAAAACATATGAGAAGCTGTTGAGAAGCAGTGATTGATGTTAATGAGAAATAGAAGACTATAGTGTAAATCACAATTCGTTAACAATAGCAATATTAAAGATTGAGAGTAGCGACTGTGTTCCTTTAGATGGCGGCGACTAGTCAATGTAAGGGATTATACAGCAATTACTTAACAAATGATTAAGTTGCAAGACTAATGTGATTATGGTTATTCTTCAAAGGGAAGTGACTCTTCATTTGTGAAGAGACCTGTCCCAATGAATAAAGATATATATGTTTGGAGAGGGATGGAATCGGGGAAAAAATAAGGAAATGGGATCATGGATTGAGATGATCAGATAATTATTATTTATTTCTGATGAAAGAATCATAGATTATAAAATAAGCTGATATTCATTATCAGGAAGAGGTCATTATATTAAGTAATAACAAATTAGTATGCTGTGGATTACCTATGAATCAAATACTGATTTACAGCGTATTATACCTGAATTTTATTAGGGATAAAGAACTATTATATGGTCTATAATATATATATATATATCTTTTAATTTTTAATAATAATGAAATCAGAATTATATATCAGTTGTGTTATATATATATATATTCGCAATACATAAGATAATAATATATACATAGCTGATTCCTTAAACCCTCACTAATACTATTAAGAGGATAGGTTGGTTTTGTCAGGGAGAGATTGAATAAAACCTTGCAATGTAGGAGGGAAGTCCCAAGATGGGATACGGACATATATCACAAAACCTTGAGGGAGAAGTCCTGAGATAGGTATGAATATGTGTTCCATAAACCTTGAGGGAGCCTACTTGTAGATTGGTGTCCAAGTCCCCTAAGGACAAGTAGATCCCCATCCTTCTTGATGTTTAGGAGAGAAGTAAGGAATTAAGGCTTAAGTATATATTATGTCAGTTATTGTTCTTAATTTAATCTGATTTAAACGCACAGTGATGTATGTTAATCTTTGGGAATTGGCAGCCTCCTAGTAGGGAACGTTACCAATTGCCATTCCCAAGCACAATCCAAACCCTAGTTGGGAATTTGGAATCAAGAGAGAGAACCTATCTCAAAAACTTGCCGCAGAAAGTGTCAGACTATGGAGCTGAGCGACCTAGTCTTGAAGGTGCTTTCGTCAACTGAAGGTTTCATATCCATGCATAGAAGGCTCTTTAGATTCGCTTCCTGGAAATTCTAACAAAAAGTGCTGGACTATGGAGCTGGACGAATTAGTCAAGCAGGTTTTGCTTGTTCAAAAGTTGGAACTATGCATCTCAGCCTGCTCTACGCAATTTTACGACTTTCAATTGTCAGATTTGTAACTTGCACACATAGAAGATGGAAAAATATTGTGTTGTATAGGGGCTTGCCTATGTCAAACCTTGTGTTGGTGTTTCTACCTCCACTACATCTATGATGATAAAAAGAGAGCTTACCCTTGGTAGGACAGAGACCATATCAGAATTGAATGATATTAGCTTAGGATTGATAATGGTGGCAATGCAATGCTCTTTGGACAACTCCTTCAAATGTTGATCCAATAAGATGACATGATAAGACATAACAAGGTCAATCGTGACACATATTTGCATATAGGTTGCTGTCAAAATCAATCATGAAACATTCTTGCATGTAGGTTGTAATGTCCCCAAATTATAGATACCCAAATTTTGTCGTAGGTCACAGTTTTTTAATTGAAATAAAGTACGGTTATAGATACTTTTTACTTTGATTGAGACCCTGCAAACAGCTTAGGAATCATTTACAATCATAATTTATAAAATAGATCTCTTTAATTGGAAATTCAAACAAGCATATATTTGAAGTATAGATCTAATCACTAGATTACTTAAATTAGTTTAAGGGGGCTCAACCATAGGAAAGATAGGGTGACTTGATATGGTGCCCTGGAGATCCTCTACCCTAGGCCCAAGAACAAATATACCATCCCTCTTGGCCTCATGCAGCCCTTGCCATCCATATGAGGTGGAGTACCTAGTGAGGTGTCCTATATCTATTCCCCTCAATCTTTCCACTTCTATCCTACTTCCCATGATTGAATATTCTTAATTCATTTGCTTGCCATGATAGAGAGCATGAGGAGCATTCACAATAGGGTGCCTTGAAAGTCCATCCTTCCTAAGTCCAAAGGCAGTACCCTTTGTACCCCTTTGGTCTCATGGGACTCCTTGGTCATATATAATTAGGTGGCGTGCCTAGAAGATGACCCTGTCACCATTCCCCTACTTGTAATTCCTAATTTCCGCATTTACAATAATGTGTCTTGAAAGTCCATCCTTCCTAAGCTCAAAGGCAATACCCTTTGTACCCCTTTGGCCTGTAGGGCTCCCTGGTCATATTTCATCAGATGGTGTTCCTAGTAGATGACCCCATCATTGTTCTCTTACTTGGTTGACCTTAAGAATCAATCAGTACATAAAAAGAGTTCAATATTATGCATGTATTTTGTATGTGTGATAATCAGTTATCATGTAATGTTCTGAAGGCACTTCTTGACCCGACGACACACTTGTAAAGCCTCAACGGTAGATAGCCACTGTATGCCCCAACATGCACAAACTCGTACGACACCCTTACTCCACCGTACGCCTAAGTTCCACCGTACGACCACCCTTTCTCCCCGTACGCCTATTTCCACCGTACAACCTCCCTTCCCTACATGTTGAGAGTTGACTCTGTACAGTCCCTTGAGAATTTCGTACGCTGTCCACCTCTGTATGGTCAAGATAGGTCTACTTGTTGGCAAAATGGTTAGCTCTACCCTTGGGATTCGTGACATAGCTTAACCAGCTCCTGTGTCTTCTATAAGTCTAGTGGTTGTATTGGGCATTAACAGGTCGATCTTTTGGTGCAACGTCAACTACTACTTGTAACAAGTGGTATCAGAGCTTGGTCACAGGTTTGAATCCCCTCGGGTAACACTGAGGGGGAGATTGCTGGCAAAATGGTTAGCGCTCCCCTTGGGATTCGTGACATGGCTTAATTGCCTCCTGTGTCTTCTATAAGTCTAGTGGTTGTATCGGGCATTAACAGGTTGATCTTTTGGTGCAATGACAACTATACTTGTAACACTACTGTACACCTACATAAGCCGTATGGCTTCACACAACAACACTGTATGCCTTATCCGTATGGTCTCTCTCTGATCTGGATATAATAGCACGAAAGCTAAAAATGAATGCGAATATATGATGCCCGTGGATGCAAGATATTAGACATAGAGTCAACACAAGGACAAGTAGCAGATCGGTAGTATAGATTATCAAGACTTAATACAATGTCGCCTTCAAGTGAAGACCAAGTCACATAGAAGAGCAGACTAGGGTGGCTGCTAATGATTGAAACTGCGAATGCCAGAGTAGGGAGGATCTCTTACCTCTGAAACGGGATACAATGCAGAAGTCCAACGGGAATTTGCAAATACAAAGAAAATATCAAATTCACCATGCCTACAACAATAACTAACTCAGCCTTATATATAGGTTCCGGGAAACTTCTCGAAGGATTACAAATGAGCTGACATGGCCAAAACAATTATAACTAATAAAAAGGGCCCGAAAGATATTATAATTAAGTTTCGGGGCCATACAGATAATTAATTTTAATTGAATTATTTAATTATATCAAGGACATCACATATCAACATCATATCCTAACAGTAATGAGCAGATATAGATAATATTTATTATGGTATGCTAAACAGATGTAACAATAATCCATCGTCAGTCAGTCTTGTGCAGATATAAATGGTACTTATCTGTTGTGTTTTATTAATTAGTAATGCCAAATCTGCTTGCTTCCCTTGTGATTTGATGCCCTTCTTCAATTTAGTTGTTCTCTTTTAAATTTTTAATTCTTTTGAGTTTAGGGAGTCACACCCTTTCATTTGTTAATGCCCTTATAAAAGGGTCACACCCTTTGGTTATGAAAAGTTACACCTGTTTGACAATAACTGCTGTCACTTTCATTTCTTATTTAATCTTCACCTATCTCTCACTTCTCAAATCTGTCTTTACTGCTTCTCAAATCTGCACATATCCCATTTAAGATTTGCATATCTTCTTCTTCTAGATCTACATATCTTTTTTTTTCTTGGTAATTGGTTATATTTTATTAATCTAATTGGGAAAGAACTTGGCCCGATCCAGGGGTGGCTACATCCAAGAGAGCCACCTCCCCCAAAGAAAGGCAAACCACAGAAGACCCATTAACAGGTCCAAACCAGAAAGCACCTGCAAAAACAAATACGATAATGGCCATCAAGATTTGTTCTTATCTCCTCCCATCTTCTGAGAACGGAGAATCATGTCAAAAGAGTTCTTTGCTCTTTTCCCTTTTTTGCCTTTCACTGTTTCCCAGCCGTCTTCCACCTTGGCTGCCTCATCTTGCCATGCCATTCAATTTTCCTCAGATCTACTCCCTACTGCCAAGCTGCTATTGCCCTGTTGATTCTGATTTTTATCCGAAAGTTCGTCCTCCTTATCTTGGGACCCTACAGGTCTTTTCTTTTCTCTTCCTTCCGGTGTAGCAATAGCCTTCTTACAAGCCTCCAACATTCCTAGATCTGTCATGCTAGCTTGAACACTGGACATAACAAGAAGAGCATCTTGACTCCTATCCTCACATTGTTGTTGCGATGCCACCCCATTCACAACTTGAGAGTAACTCTTTTGTTGCTCCCCCTTCTTCTCCACCGTATAATGGTAGTGTGAGACATCTTTCCACCAAGAAGCTGCCTTAGCCATTCTCTGTTTGGAGCACTTGGCTGCCGTATGCCTTGTTTGAAAAAACTTCCTGCATTGGAATAAAACCCCTTCATAATCCAAAGGTTGTGTTCAACATCCATTCGAAGTTTTGAGCAATATTTCTGCAGGGAGGCCTACAGAAATATCCATTTCCACCAAGATACGGGCATAGGTAGAATGCAAGAGATTTGAAGACCCTTCATCAACCATTAAGAAATTTCCTAAAGAGTTTCCTATAATTTGAAGACATGAATCAAACCAACAATGTAAAGGCAAGTTCAGAAGTCTTGCCCATAGTGGAATCATGTCAAAAGTTTCAGAAGTTAGACAAAAAGAAGGGTGCTATGGTTTCAACATCAGCGGATACTTATTCTTCCAATTCCAAATGCTATGACATAAAATCTTTGTTCTGTCCTGAGCATTTTCAAAGACCACAATGAAGAAACCCCCAGCACTGATAAAATCTGAACATACCTTTCCAGACTAGGCTCCCAATACTCTGAAATCCATTTATGTAGCTCGCTTAGACTCGACCAAAAACCCCTAAAGCGTCCAATCAGACCCAGACCAGAAAAAACTTTAGCATTGTGTTTTACTTCCTCCACTTCATCCGCTAAGTTCACCGTAATGGGCGTTTGGAATTTGATTAGATCCACCATTCCTACCCTCTGTTGGTGTCGTCTATTCAAATTTGAAATCTCAATCCCTCCCCAGGCACATCCCACTCCATTTGGCCCCGACCTAGCATCCCCCATGCCACCCATCATTCTACATCCCTGAGGCTGACCATCCAATACAAACCTAAACCGCCTATGCTCCATTCCTCGCCCATTTCTAAGGGCGGTGTCTGCATTCTTCCCGCTTGTAAGCGACGACAACCCCCGCCCAAGACCAGGCTGAGCAACACCACCATTCACGAAACCATTCCGCTCCCCCGTCATGGACAAGGTCGTCTTGCCCAACCCTGCCCCACCCGACGTTTTGGAACTAGCCCTAGCCCCACCATTGGTGCCGTCGTAGTCACCATTTCGTAGAAGTGGCAAAACACCTTGTGCCCCGTTTTGATAATCCTGCAGACCATTATTCCCCTCGTCCACCTGCAAAGAAAATCGATCATTGCCACGAGCAAGCCGATGAGGGAAAACCCTAAGCACATTAGTAGTTGGGAGCGGCTCCATCTTTCTCACAACCTAATTAATCTAGATCTACATATCTTATTTTCTTCTTTGCTTCTCAATTCTTATTTCAGATCCCTCCTTATGATTCTGCTCTAAATCTTGCTCTAGAACTCCTCTACTCCCTTTTATCCATTCCATTTGATCCTTCTTTCCCTTTATATCCTCTAATGTAAGGGAGAGGTCACACCTCTTCATCATGTCTGCTTTTTGGCAAGAGTCACAACCCTTCATAATTGTCTCACTTTGAAAGAGTCACAACCCTTCATAATTACAACCCTTTCGAAGAGTAACAACCCTTAATGATTACAACCCTTTTTATAAGTTACAACCCTTCATCATTGCTGCCCTTTGAAAGAGTCACTTCCTTATTTTCTTCACATTCCTTTCTTCTTCCATTAATCTTTCTTTAATTCCTATGCTCTCCTCTTCTTCCTTTCTCCATATTCCCTTTCAAATGAAGTCTCCTCCCTTTTATACCATATGTTGAGGGAGTCACAACTCTTCATTGTGCATCTCTTGAACCTTCATTAACTTAATTAACTTGTAATTATATATTATTATTATTTATCTATTTATTTGTTTTTATATTTTAGTTTTATTATTATTTATTATTAAATCCTATTTTAGAAAGTGGACATTACAATCCACCCTTCCCAAAATTGCTTGTCCTCAAGCAATGTCAGTTTTTACACAAATCTTTCAATGTGAGTAGATTTTGTTGCGCAACTCTGATATTAACCCATGCATTGATAATTTGCAAGGTTTGTAATTTTAAGACAAGTTTTCTCTCATCTTTTAGAGAAAAGGATTGAGACCATCTTTGTAGCGACATCAAAATTGATTTGGATTGACCAACATTTGCCAATAAATTCATATGTTTTGGGTTCACTTTAGTTATTGTCTAATTCTATATCAACCAAATATAGAACCACGTATGTAGCATGCACTTGAAAATAGAAATTATACACATGAATGTATGAAGACAAAGCATATACAAGTATACACAAATTAATGAAGTCACAGAGCATACATGAAGTACACACACAATACATGCATTGTTAGATTCCTTCATATTAACTATAATGATTTATCGTTTCATCTTTTACCCTGCAGGATGACACGATCATGCTTTGATACCACTTGTAATGTCTCTAAATTATAGATACCCAAATTTTGCCCTGGGTTACAAATTTTTAATTGAAACATATTAGGGTTAGATATAACTTTCACTTTGATTGAGACCCTACAAACAAGTTAGGAATCATTTATAATCATAATTCATAAAATAGATCTCTATAATTAGAAATAAGCATATATTAGAAGTATAGATCTAATCACAAGATTACTTAAACAGTTTATGGGGGCTAAACCATAGAAAAGATAGGGTGACTCAATAGTGTGCCCTAGAGATCCTCTATCCTAGGCCAAGAGCGGATATACCATACCTGTTGGTCTCATGTGGCCCATCCATCCATATGAGGTGGAGTACCTAGTGAGGTGTCCTATAACCGTTCCCCTCAATCTTGCCACTTCTATCCTACTTCCCATGATCAAACATTCTTAATGCATTTGCTTGCCATGATAGAGAGCATGAGGAGCATTCTCAATGGGGTGCCCTGAAGGTTCATCCTTCCTAAGCCCAGAGGCAGTACCCTTTGTACCCCTTTTGCCTCATGGGACTCTCCGGTCATATACCATGAGGTTCCGTGCCTAGAAGATGACCCCATCACCATTCCCCTACATGTGATTCCTCATTTCCGCAGTCACAATAGGGTGTGCTGAAAGTCCATCCTTCCTAAGCCCAAAGGTAGTAACCTTTGTACCCCTTTGGCATCATGGGACTCCATGGTCATCTACCATGAGGTGGCACACGTAGAAGATGATCCCATTAATGGTCCCCTACTTGGCTGACCTTAAGAATCAATCAGTACATATAAAAGTTTCAATATTATGCATGTATTCTGTATGTGCAACAATCAGTTATCAACAACATATCCTAATCAGTAATGAGCAGACATAGATAATATTTATTGTGCTATGCTAAATAGACGTAACGATAATGCATCATCAGTCAGATTTGTGTAGATATGAATGGTAAGTATCAGCTGTGTATTATTAATTAGTAATGCCAAATCAGTTTACTTCTCCTATGACTCAATGCCCTTCTTAAATGAAGCTCTCTTTTATATCTCCTTTGAGTGTAGGGAGTCACACCCTTTCATTTGTTAATGCCCTTATGAAAGGGTCACACCCTTTGGTTATGAAAAGATACATCTGTTTGACAATAACTGACATCCCTTTCATTTCATATTTAAACTTCACCTATTTCTCACTTCTCAAATATGTCTTTACTGCTTTTCAAATCTGCACATATGCCATTTAAGATCTGCATATCTTCTTTTTCTAGATCTACATATCTTATTTTCTTCTTTCCTTCTTTCCTTCTCAATTCTTATTTAGATCCCTCCTTATACTTCTTCTTTGAATCTCTTCTAGATCTCCTCTATTCACTTTTCTCCATTCCATTTATTCCTTCTTCCCCTTATATCCTCCAATGTAAGGGAGTGGTCACAACTCTTCATGTCTGCCTTTTGGCAAGAGGCACAACCCTTCATAATTGTCCCTCTTTGAAAGAGTGACAACCCTTCATAGTTACAACACTTTTGGAGAGTCACAACCTTCATAATTACAACCCTTTGAAAAAGTTACAACCCTTCATTTTTGCTGTCGTTTGAAAGAGTCACTTCCTTATTTTCTTCACATTCCTTTCTTCTTCTATTAATCCTTCTTTAATTCGTATGCTCTTTTCTTCTTCCTTCCTTCATATCCCCTTTCAAATGAACTCTCCTCCCTTTTATTTCTTATGTTAAGGGAGTCGCAACTCTTCATTATGCATCTCTTGACCATTCATTAACTTAATTAACTTGTAATTATATTTTATTATGATTTATCTATTTATTTGTTTTTATATTTGAATTTTATTATTATTGTTATTTATTATTTAATCCTATTTCAGAATGGGGACATTACATAGGTTGTTGTAGCTTGTTGTCCATAATGCTCAAGTCTAAAGACGTTTGCTCAATAATGCTTGCTCAATGATATAATTGTAACTTATCAACTTGCTAGGATGAAAGTGAATTAGAAATGATGCCTATTTATAGGGTTCACAAGTTATTTCCTAATGTAGGCCGACTTTGAACGGTCATATCAAATATCGAGATTGAATCACAAATGGTGGGAATTGACACATACATTGGATTTTGGGCCCCTTTTGGAGGGACTATGGCGCCATGTACCCTATTCCACTAGGAATATGGCACTAGGTGCCTTGGACCACCTAGAAAAGGGCCAGAAAAAGATGGTTGCAAAGTGTAGGATTCCAAGACATAGGATCAGGTCATATATATTACAATAGTTTGGATGTGCTAGGGCCAAAAAATAGGCTTGAAACAAGCCATGAGAGAGCACACTAAAGCAAGGGCCCAAAAAGGAGTGAAATTGTAAAAAGTCTACAATTTATGACACTACATTCAACCCCCATATTAGCAGGAGTATGAACTTAGGCTCATACTCATGGTGAAGTAGAGAAACTTGGAATGACTAACAAGAGATAAGATGTTAGTAAGTTGAGAGATTAGCCCCTCAAACTTATGATCTGAACTCACACAACAACATCCAAGGAAGGACACACAAGACAAAAGACAAAACAAAACAAAAAGGCTCCAATTGAACTAGTTGAAGAGACATTGATAACCAAAATGTCTTGATTTCTAACATCATTCTCGGAATGCTATTGCAAGAGGGCAAGCAAACTTCTAGAAAGAGTAAGATCATGCACCAATTGATGAGATAATAATCCACGGTCCAACAATTAGCAAGTTGTATTATGCTAGGTTTCCATGGGAAACTCATGAATTACACTGGCCAACAAGGTGTGTTATGTTGGGTGATTCGTGTTAAAGACATGGATTTTACTAGCTAGCAAGTTGTACTATGCTAGGTGATTCAAGCAAAGAGGCACAAATTCTACTAGCCAACAAGTTGCGTTATGTTGTGTGATTTGTGTAGTGAACAAATGATTACACTAGCAAACTCCATAATTCTGGGTAACCAACAATGACAATCATACTAACAAGTTGTGATATGTTAGATGACCAATGCTCAATGATCAGTCTAGCAAGCCTTGCTAGACTAGTTGACCAACACTTTGGGAGCATGCTCATGTTTTTCTAAGGGATCATACTAGCAAGTTGTGTTATTCTAGAAGATCAAGGTGTTTCATGTGGATGCCACTCAGGTCCAGCAAGGTGCATTATGGTAGGTGGTCTAGAGATCATAACTTGCTTCAAAACAACACACTTGTAAGCCACACTATATTAGATGATTGAAATGTTAAATGCCATGTAAGTCACTAGGGATAGATTGTTTACTATGCCTCAGGGGGTGCTATGCAACACAACACCACCACTTTGGGGGTACACCAATGAATAACTATGAGCAACAAGGAAGCCTCGTATGTGAAGATGAAAATGCAAGATGCAGGTAAAATGATGCAAAATTGACAAGATCTAGCATACACAGACAAAAATAGAATTGGAAGCAAACACAAGAGTACAAATCTAGAATTAGGAGATAGAGAAGAACACATGACATAAATTTGATGCAGAGAGTGTCAGACAATGGAGTTGGGCGACCTAGTCTTGAAGGCCCTTTTGTCAATTGAAGGTTTCCGATTCTGGTTCCGAGGGCTCTAAATATTTGTCTCTTTGAAATTCGGACAAAAGTGCTAGAGTACGGAGCTGGGCTATTAGTCTAGTGGTTTTCACTTGTTCAAAATTTCGAACTCTGCGTTTCAGTTACTCTGTGCTATTCCACAACTTTTTGCTATCGGATTTATAACCTACACACAGAAGAAAAAATGTTGTGTTTTATAGGGGTTTGCCTAGGTCAAACCTCGTGTTGGTGTTTACACCTCCACTACAGCTATGATGAAAAACAAGCTTACCCCTGACAGGGAAGAGGCTAAATCAGAATTGAAATGATATAACCTTAGGATAATGGTGGTGTTGCAATTGTCTTTGGACAAGTCCTTCAGGTGTTGATGCAATAACATGACATGACAAGATGTAACAAGATCAATCATGAAAAAGCACTTGCATGTAGGTTGTTGTAGCTTGCTGCTCCATAATGCTCAAGTTTGAAGATATTTTCTAAATAATGTAACTTTTAACTTATGATGTTGCCAAGATGAAAATGAATTAGAAATGATGCCTTTATATAGGGTTCACAAGGTTTTTTCTTAATTTAGACCAACTTCCAATGGTCATATCAAAATATCAAGATTGGATCACAAATGGTGGGAATCAATGCTCACACAGGTTTGATTTTGGGCCTCTTTTGGAAGGATTGGCACTTGGCACCCTAGTCCACCAGGATTATGGTACTAAATGCCCTAGTCCACCTAGAAAAGGACCAAAGAAAGATGATTGAAGAGCGTAGGATCCCAAGACATAGGATCAGTCACATCATGAGGATTTGACGATAGTTTGGATGTGCCAAGGCCAAAAATAGGCTTGAAATGAGCTGTGATAGAGCATACTAAAGCAAGGGCCCAAAAAGGAATGTGAAATTGTAAAAGGGTTACAATTTACGGCACCACACTAATCTTGAGAGGCATTCTACAATGGAAGCAAGGGGCGGAGTGTAATGGCATGAACATCTTAACAAAAACTCTTACCTTTAACCTTAAAATTGACAACTATTTACATATTAATATTTAAAATTAAACGTAACATGTAGAAACACACACACACATCTATGAAATGAAAGGCCTATAAATTTTGAAGTTTAAATATAAATTTTAATCATCTTTTAAATAAGTTTACGGGTCAAGAAAGAAAATATTTTGATTAGTTAATTTGGGATATTTTTTAATTTGTTAATTATAGTTGAAAATTTGATGGGCACAAGTTGAGTAAAGATATGAACTTTAAATAATTAAATAATTAATCAAACAAAAATTATGGAAGAAAAAACAAATAAAGTTTTAAAAAATGTGGATACAATAAAGTTATTCTAACAAAACTAAGATAACTCTTAAGTGAATAAAATAGCTTCAAATTGATATCTCTTGGCATTTTCTTAGATAGATGCATTTAAGATAACTATACTGCTAGATACTTCCAATCCTGTTAGCATGATTTGATACAAGTGCATGCAATCAGGTATAGAAAATTAAATGTGATGGATTTACGTATTTAACAAATGTATGGTCAAGCTTTGCTATTCTAGAAATTGATGGAATTCAATATTCCAAGATTAGGTGCCTTTCCATTTCTTCTTATAGATACTTAGTTCAAAGAATTCCTTTGGAAAAACTCCCAGAATTCATGCCTCATGCTAGTTTGTCTCTGAACATACACCCTTTATAGTGGTGCTGAGTAGGTACACAGCTATGTGATGATTATTATGATGGCGATAGTGGAGGGCTGTTTGTTTTTTCTTTTGGCAGGTGTTTTGCCCCCTGTTTACCCAAGTGGGAGTATACCTTCACCTTAGATGCTCCGTGCAGAGTTTCTATTTTGTCAATGTCACCTGAAACTTGCACTTGACCTTGTTTGTTGAGGCATGCTGCGCACTGATTTGGATGTGGTATATTACTCAGTTTAACATCAGATTCGATAATGAAAGCCCAATTGACTTACCATTTGAGCTCGTTCCAGATGATTGACTTACTAGATAATTAGAATGAAATAGATATGAGTTAAATTTTGAGCTTGCTTATATTGGCAAAATTGGCAATTTTTTCTTTTATTTTTAATTTCATAGCTTGTGCATCAACATAAGGTTAATCTCTTGAAGCATGACTACCTTCTTGTTTATTTGTAGGCATTTGTAGACAGTGGCGCCCAGATGACCATAATATCTAAGAGTTGTGCTGAGCGATGTGGGTATGCCTCATAATACCAAGTGCTGTAGTTCCAAGGATGACCAATCAATTTAATAGAAGCTTCTTTGGTATCCATGGAATGTTAGTGGCTGCATCATGTCCTTTTTATGATTCTGAGTGTGCAGATTATCTTTATCATTTGATTATGTGGAAAAATCATTAAGGTTAATTTTAATCATAAGGGTAAAGTATTCATTTGCAAAGAATATTTTTATCTTCTAATGAAAGACTTCTTTGTGGACCATTCTTGCACATATAGTCCCTTCCCAGATGGTTATTAACTACTTTATAGCTCAAAAGTTTCATGAAATGTTGTTAAAAGTCTTTCATCTAGGTTCTTAATAGGGACCTAGAAATGCTTTCTTGACTGGCCAATGAGTAAATGATAAATATCACTACTTTGTCATAATCTAAATAGCAATGTGCTTTATGCGGCTAGCACAGCAGTAAAATGGATTATAGAGATCTTACATGTATATCTGGTTGGTTGCATAATTTCTTCTGTCTGTGTTGTGCGACTAGTTTTCTGTCATAGGAAATTTCTGAATGCTTGATGCCAGTTTTCAACCCATTTGAGAATGATAATGCATCCTTTCTATTTGGCTTTTTCCATCACCAGTTGTTCTTATACATGTGTCATCTTTGTGGTCTTCAGAGACATTTGAGTTTGAGTCTTTGTGGTCTTTTACCTCATGGAACTTATGTGCTGCTGAAGTTTGCATTCCACAGATTTGACAATTGGTGATAGAATCATGGGTTAAATATCTGTACCAAATGTGCTAAATTTGTAATTCTGGTTTAGGCAAATCTTATGCCTTACCGCTGGAAATTGTGAATTTTTTAATTTCTCTCAATATAATTGTGCTCTGTACATGTTGAATGAGTTACAATTTGGTCTCTTATACAAAGATATTTTGTAGAACAGCTACACGATTAGAATTTGAATTATCTACCTTGTAAATAGATTCTCACTATTGATGGCTTTTAATGTTCCAACAGATTGTTTCGGCTTTTGGATAAGCGGTATACTGGAATTGCTCGTGGTGTTGGTCAATCGCCAATAGTGGGGAGAATACATGTTGCACCAATTAAGGTAAATGCTTACATTTACATGAATTGTTAAATGTCTTGTTGAAAAATTGAAGGATTTACCTACAGATATTACCATATCTATCTTCATTTGCTCTCTTTCAATTATAAAGTTTTTCATATTTTAGCAGTCATCAATTTCTTGTATTTTTCTTATTTTAGATTTGAAGTTTTCTTTTTATCCCAATTGCAGACCTAGGCTAGAGACAGTATTTTTCCTATTCTAGATTTGAAGTTTTCTTTTCTATCTAAAGTGCAGACCTAGGCTAGAGACACGGTACATACTTCCAATTTGATTCTCATTAATGATATAAATTGTGTTCCATGGGGATGCTTACCCGGCCCCCAAACCCCCATTCCCATCCCAGTCCTGTCCCTTTTCCCATTCCCATCCCCATCCCCATCCCCATCCCCATCCCCAATGGTGTTTTGGTATGACGGATGGCAGGGTATGTGCCCTGGTCCTCTGCCAAATATTCAAATCTTCAAAACACTTTTGAAACATGTTGCAGCAATAGCAACGCTACTGTGATGTTTCGCCATCCACAAGACTGCCGAGCACAGTAGATGTCCCTCAACTGTCCCAGGGATGGCTAGATGTACCCAACAGGAAGATGAATATTATTAATGTTTAATTTCCATAACATTAAAAGTACTGTTAAATATATCATGACTGCATTAGAGCAGCAGTACGACATGACAGTTTTATATCAGCAACACTAAATATATCATGGCAACAGCATAACAACAGTAAAATTAAAGCTATTAGATTTAAATATATCTTTCTTCCTTATGCTCTCTTACATCCTGATGATGGGTCACGTAGCGTGATCCGAAACACTGATGTAAAATAATTTTTACACAATCGAATCCAGAAACTATTACAACAGTAAAATTGCTCATGAGAGCAGTGACAGCAGCGACAGTATTGTAACAGCAGTAAATATATCATGATTCAGATTCATGGCTGACGATGTAATGGTTAATAGGAACAGAAATAATTTGGATTTCTGATTTCATTGTTCGAAAAAGTCTCAAACTTCAAAATTTTTGATATGGTATTAGTCAGTTATTACTCAGTTAAAGAGGAGATTAAAGGTGCATTGGCCATGGTCTGATACAGTGTGGTATAATGTGAGATGTGCAGACAAACAATTTTCTTTTGAATGTGGTTTGGCAGACTTCTGCAGACATCATCCAGCATCATTTTAAGAGTCTTGAAATATTGTTGCTGTCCACTAACTTGTAGAAGTTTATCTCCTGTCATGTCCCCTCTCTAATTAGTCCTTGAATTTGCCCTAAAATCACAATTGCACAAGATTAGTAGGATTTCTTCAATTGTGTAATTCAACAACTTTAAATCCTGCAACGTGTTTAGGGTTCATTTATAATCATAATGCCATAGTTAGATTTCCTTAATTTAGAAATAAACATATATGTGGGATGTAGATCAAACGAGTCCCTAAGTTACCGGTTCGAGTTTGGATCTAAGTTCAGGTACGAAGAACCGGTTCACAAGTTCGACAAAATTTTGAAAAGGGGTTTGGGTTCGGGTTCGAAGAAACGTGTAAATTTTTTAAAATTATATATATATACATATTTATGAAGCCTAGAAGCATGAGTTAAAATTAGAATGTCACATAGTATCATAAAAACATTTAAACAACAAAACACCATAAAGTTGTAATCATAGCATTATGAATTGTGATCATACCATCATATACTTCAAGTTCAACATTAAAAATTCAAAACATTAAAAGTTAAAACTAAATCATAACATCAAGTTCAAGTATCATTGTTTCATGTTCAACTAATGAATTAAAAATTTATTCATATTCATCTTCATCTTCATCTTCATCTTCATCTTCTTCTTCAACATTAGTTGACTCAGCAATAGACCTAAGGCCAATGGGATCAGCAGCAACAACAATAATATTGGCATCAAAATCTTCAAATTCATCAAGTGCAAGCCGAGAAGTGGAAGCATCCAAGTCCGCAAGCTTTGCATTTACATCCCACCTCTTCGTGTCCCCTTCTTTGTATTCTTTAGTCTTGTGTGAGAGAAGACGCAAGTTGTAATGCACAAATACCAAGTTCTCCGCTCTTTTTGATTGCAATCTATTGCACTTTATTGAGTGGATGAAATAATATGTGCTCCAATTTCTTTCTGATGCAGATGAACTAGCAACCTATGAAGACAAGAAAAGGTAAACAATTAAAATAAAATTATTAATCTTACAAAATAAAATAATAAAAATTACTTGCTAGTCATGAAGATAAAGTAAGCTAATTTTTTTTAAAATAAAACTTACTTGTGATATAATTTTTATTGCAAGGGGCTGCAATGTTTGGAATCTTTGGCCATGGAGGTACCACCAACTATGAGCATCCTTCCTAAACCGATGACGAAGAGCATCATTACTTAGACCTCTTGCATTCACACACTCTATGAACTCATCCGTAATCAAATCTCTCATATCATCATCAGGAAAGAGTCTTTCAAATGCTGCCTTGTATCCATCAGACACTTTTAAATCTCTATAGGGTGGTAGCCTTCGTAGTAGATCAAGAAATTGGTTGCTATAATATTTGGACGTCAATGCATAGGCAAGCAAATGTAGAGGAGTGGTCATTTTATTCCATCGTTCTACAATAATTGCTTGCAATTGTTTGAAGAGGGTCTCTTTGAGATCTTGCTCTTTTTCATTTACAATTTGCTTGATCTTCTCAAGCGTCGAGTCTATGCCATCATAGATCTCTCCAAGGCAAGGCCTATCCATGTTAGCGTACCTAAGCATGCTCATAATGGGCTCGGTGAACTTAATGAGATATTCCACACGTTCCCACCATAAGTCATCCAATATCCTTTTCTTTATTTTGGCTGCCCTCTCACTGTTGCTTCTCTTCCATATAGCCCAATTGTTGCTGATTACCATATTGCAAAGTGCCTCTTTCACTTGCACAAGTCGTCTCAAGACGATTAAATTTGATGCAAAACGAGTTTCTGCAACTTGTAACATAAAAAAATACAACTATTAGATACATACTTTATAAAAGAATACACATTACACAATAAAAAAATGAAAATCAGAAATTGTAAGATACTGACTTTTAAAAAAAAATTAAATTACTAACTTTAGTTCAAGTTCACTTACTTTTAGTAACTCCAAACGTGAGAACATTCTGAATATTCCTTGAGTCATGTGATGGTTTGTGATGAACATCTGGATGTTCTTAGCCTCTGCATACACCTCCTTGACCCACTCAATTGTGTTCCCAATCTTTTGTAGCATAAGATTGAGTGAATGGACTGCACAAGGTGTCCAAAAGATATGCTGATATCGCTCTTCAACCAACAAATCAGCAGCTCTACAATTCTTTGCGTTGTCCATTATGAGTTGGACAATGTTACTAGCACCCACTTGTTCAATAGCAGAGATGAGAATATTAGCAATAAATGGCCCATCTTTTACTTGCCCCTCACAATCCATCGCTTTCAAAAGCATTGCCCCTTTAGGGACACCGCTAGGACATTGATCAAGGGACGATTTCTAACATCTTTCCACTCATCTGAAACAATTGATACCCCTGTCTCAATCCATGAATCCTTTACGGGCTTCAATTGATCATCAATCGACTTGACCTCTTGATCCAACAAGGTGGTTCGTACTCTCTCAAAACCGGGGCCCTTATATCCTCTTGGAGCTTCATTGACACTTTTCAACATCTGTCTCCAATATGGAGAGTGAACAACATTAAAAGACATCCCATTTGCATACAAGCATCTTGCCACATCAATGTCGGCAATTTCCCGACTTTGATTTTGAAATGCAGTTTCTAGTGGTCCCTTTCTTTTGTGTGGAAAGCCAAGGGGTTCTTTTGTTGGCTCATGGCTAGCTAAGGTAGTAAAATAGGGGTGGTCTTCTATCACAATATTTGTGGGGGGTTGCTTTACCTTTGCTTTTTTTTTACTTTTAGTTTTATTGCCAATGCCATCGGTTGAATTTTGCCTACGTTCTTCTCTCTCTTTTGCTGCCTCATGCTCTTCAATATATTTTAGTACAGTTGCATTTGGTATAGGTGCACCTTTTTTTCTAAGGCATTTCTTGACTCCTCTACCAGGGTATCCACACAAATGGCCTACCGCACGAAAATATGAACTATTTCTTTCTACATCACAACTCCGACATTTCCAACGGAATGCACCACCTCCTGGAAGGGGTCTTATAATATCAACATGCTTCCACAAAGGAGAATCAGAGTGGGGTTCTATTCTTTGTTCGGTATTGCCTACTGAGGAAGAGGCAGATACCATTGTAGTTCATTTTCCTATGGCAAGAAATTTCAAATTGTATACATATTCAATATAAAACTTAAAAGCAAGAGAATGAAAAATTATAGAAAAAATAGCTAAGTTCTTATGGAGAATGAAAGAGAAATGAAAAAAATAAAAAACTTAAACAAAAACAAAAAGCAAATGGAACAAGAACTTACCTCTACTCATTGTAAGCTTGCAAAGGTGTACGAATGAGGCACAAACACTTGAGGAAAGCTCACAAACCAATCTTCCAACTCCTCCTTGCACAACCAAGAACTTGCTCTTTTGCTCTTGCTCAAGTCAAAGTAACCTACTTGCACACCACAAATGAGAATTAGAAGCAAACATTAGCCTTTCGTATCCACCTTTTAGGGTTCTAGATATCAAAATTTTATAAAATTTGCAAAAACATGTCACTTAAGTGACGTCCGTGGGTCCCAGTTTGTCGAAGTTCGTTGCGGGTTTGATTTTTTGCATGCTGGTCTGCCCGGGTCCAATCGTCCATGGCAGAAGTTCGAACTGGGTCCAAAAATTCGAACCCTGCCCGGACCAACAGGCGGACCGGACTAGGACCAGGTACTGGTTCGTACCTAGGCTGGTCCGGAGGGGTCTAGGGGCGAACTAGGGTAACAATAGATTGCTAGATCTAACTTTAAGGTGATCCAACCACAAAGGGGATAGGGTAGGATGACTTAATGAGGTGCCCTAGAAATCACCTACCCTGGGCCTAAGAGCAGATGTCGGGTCCTATCCCTGTTCTCCTCCATCTCACTACCCCCAATTTCCGTCTAATGATTGAACACCCATTTACCATGGTAGGGATTTGAAGGAGCATTCACAATAGGGTACCCCGAAAGTCTATCCTTCCTAAGCCCAAAGGCAGTCCACTTTGTCCCCCTTTGGCCCCATGGGGACTCCCTGTCACAACCATGAGGTGGTGTGCTTAGAAGGTGACCTCATCACCGTTCTTCCAATTGTAAACCTTCATTTCCCCCACCATGGCTGGTTAAAGCAGTCAGAGATGTAAATATACGTTGTATTTTACCCAATTCACATATTCCATATGTCCATATATTAAACCAAGTCGTAGATAATGAATCAGAAATATATCTAAATATAAACAACAATATATTTTATCTCAGAAATATGCCACTATATGTATGTACTATAAACGTTTATGAGTGATATAAGCAGTCGTATGCAAGCATCACATATATGCATTTAATTCAGTAATGAGCAGCCTCAAATATTAAACCACAAATGCATATTAAGATACTCATAACAGAGATTGCAGATTATAAATATGAACTGTTATATGTCTTTTCTTATTACCATTGTCTGTTCTTTTTAATTTCTTTTCGATGATCTTGAGAGAGTGGAGTCGATTCCCAATATATATTCGGAAAACTGAACAGTTGCTTGCATCTTTTAACGGTGAGAAATGTCTCTCCCCTATTTGCTCCTCTTCATGACTAATATAAATCAGAGGACACCATTCCATAATTAATAGTTATTCTGTGGTCTTTATTTAAATCGCATTTGTCTTAATAACATCGTAACACTTCATAAGTAAACCAGCTTAGTTTTAACATCTGAAAATTGCTTTCTTTAAACCAGTAATTGCTGTTTACTTATTGTGCCTCTCCAATCTGTTCTTCATAATAATTCGGTTCTTTTAAATCGTTTCCTTTTAATTAGTGTTTGCTGACAGTGATTAGTCTTTCTTATTGATTTGACACTTTATGCTGAATGACTAAGTCGATATAGTAATTGGTGACATAATATTCATTGTTATCATTGACTAATATATTCACCAGGTTGCTCATTCAGTATGGCCATTGGTTACCTCAAGAATGAAATGATACTTTTAATCACCACTCGTGTCTTCCATATAGTTCCGTTATCTAAGTGAGCTACCCGATGTTGGGTCTTCTGACTCTTCTCCATAATATACTCTGTCGGCACTTGCATACATTGATAATGATTATTATAGTCACCGTCCTCCATGTTGCTGTTAACGATAGTAATGACTATTCATAGATTAGTTGACTAATTCGATGTTCTTCAACCATTAATCTGTAAGCTCTTTAAGTTGCTATTTCTTATACTGAGGTCAATATCCTTACACTTACTTAGGCAGTGAATAATCTCATTAGATAGAATAGCAATAACAATTTCCATGCTTCAATAAGACGATGCTCTTAAGATTGCTGCCTTAGTGATTGCTTTGTTTCCTTAACAATATTAATTATCCTATTCTTCGATTATTGATAAGAATTCCCATGCTTATTAAATGGCCATTCATATCAGTCTTAAATCTGTTTCCTCCCCGATGTGCATGAAGTGGTTTGTGTGATGATATTATCACCGTGATATCCTCTACATCATTACATCTCAATCGTTTCTTTGAATACTTGCTATGTTCTTTTATTGCTTGTATTGATATATATAAATAACATTTGTTGGCGCTTGAATAAGGATGGTATCGGTATCGTATTTGCCAACCTTATATCTTGACATCATATTCATCTTCAATAATGACCCATAGTGATATCATAATTAATTTCTGAGTGCCACATACATGTTCATGGATTGATGGTGAGTCATCCATATATTTGGTTTCAACTCTGTAATTGACTCTTGTATGCTTGTTCTGTTCAATAATAAGTTTAAATCTTTAATTAAAAATTCTTTAATCGTATACCTTTAGGCCTTGAATGGGGAAGTAATATTGTCTAGGATGGTGCGGACATGACTTCTCCCTCTTTTTCTCTCTTTCTGTATATATATTTTAAAAATTTCACACACGCACATTGAAGTCCCCTCGGCATCCCCCAAAAGTTGTTCTCTGTCTGCTGTCTTCAAATGTGCCCCCTACCATCTTGCCATCCTCGTTCCATAAACACTGGGGAACATAGGAATAAAATATGGGGAACACAGGAATAAAATATCCCATTGCTGACTATGCTTATTGAGCAACTTCATTATAATTTCTTTTAGTGGTTTAACAATTTAACTTCATTTAAGTAGCTATTCATCGAATCTTACTGTTTCTTTAATTTATGTTCAGAAATTCAAAATTCAAAATATTAATTATTGGAATCATCAATTTGATAATAATAGAAACCTATGATAAAGGGAAGCAAATGTGTTTAAATTGATAGCTGATATCCGGGGTGTTTTCCCGGGTAGATCCATCAGATCATTGGTCTTCAATACCATGCACACCTTCATGGTGCATGACATTTTCACAATTTGTTTTTTTCTTACTATTTTTAAAATTTAGGAGTGATTTGGGATGTGAGGCTTAGATGCCTATTTATAAATTTTTTTGAGTGTTTAGAGTTTGGGTGGGGCCCATAGACCATTATGGTTAGGGTTTGTGGCACATAGATTGAAAACGTTTTTTGATTTAAAATTTTTTTTATCAACTTCTTCATTTTCTTGCAGTGGGGGATGCTTGTAAGTTCTCGGGATGGCTGAGAGACTCTTGGGAGTCCCTTGGGTATCTTGAGGACGTCCTGGAAATGCTCCCTTTTTGAGGGGGATTTGTTACAAACCTCCCGAGGTTGGTGGTAGAGGTGGTGGGATGATGGGGGAACATTTTCCTCCAAGTCCCCACATCTTGGAAACATCCTTGTCCTGGAAACATGGGGATTTATTTTGGTGGATGATGCATCTTCATGGAACACTGGTTAGAATCGTGAATAACTGAGCAGTGCGATGACTTTAGATAATTGTTTGCATCATTTTAGCAGCTTTTATCAACATGAGATATCATCAATCCGCCTTTGGTCTGTAGTATATTGTTTTGTGCAAATACACAAGATGGGATCCAAAAAAAAGCATGTAGCATCCTAAATTGATAACTTGGCTTACAGTTTCTACAGCTATCTGTGCTGTGTCCTCTTTATCACTGTGAATAGGTGGTGTATATTGGAAAGCAAATTTTTTATTTTATTTTTGGACAACAATCAAAAGATGCAACAGTAATGTTTTTCTGTGAATGACATGCAATACCGGTCAACCCATCCATGACAATAGAGCACCCAGTAATATAGCTTTATTGTTTTGTTTCTTTGTTGCGTTGGAAGAGACCCAACAGAGGATGCTGGAAAGTGCCCCCAGGATGTTAATATAGACACCTTCAACTAGGAGCAAATGTCCCCAAGCCCTTCCTATCCTTCAAGGATGTCATGGAACATGTCCTGCAAGTGCCCCACATTCTTGAAATTTGAGGATAGTCACCTGGGCACCTTCAATTGGAAATGAATTCCCTCAAGTCATTTTCCACCATTGAAGAATTTTATGGGATATGTTATGTAATCCTCCACTGTTCCTGATTTTTCAGGGGCAGGCAGCATGCATCTTAGACTTAACGGACAACTTTTTTTCTGATAGATTGATGTGGCTTCAGTCTTTTTCATCAGCATTATTATTCTTTTTAAATTGACACAGGAATGAAGAAATTTAATACAGCATACAACATTTGATATTTGATGCAATACTAGCAATTACTTTTGATAACATATCTTATTATTGAAGAAATTATTTACTAGAGATCTTCTGTCGCAGGCTGATGTTTTACTATATCACTTATTAGTTATTACTGATTCAAAACGTGTTTATGATGTCCAGTCACATGGATGGTTTTCATCATGACAATTATGTTTTTTCACCTTCAATTTTAATATGAATAAGTCTACATTTATTAACATTTAAAAGTTTTCATATAACAGTTATAAATCTCTATTTTACTCCTGAGCAGATAGGGACAATATTCTACCCCTGTACATTCACAGTGCTAGATTCTCCTGATTTGGAGTTTATTTTTGGACTTGATATGCTTCGAAAACATCAGGTATTTGAGTTTCCATTATTTAGCCACTTTTAGCTTTTCTATGTTAATGGTTTCTTTTCATTTCTAGATTCTGATCATTTATTTAAATTATTTTTGTCTTTTTAGTGTGAAATTGACTTGAAGGAAAATGTTCTGCGTGTTGGTGGAGGGGAAGTATCTGTACCCTTTTTGCAAGGTAAAAGCCTGCATCCTTTTTGTGTTGTCACATAATTTGGAATGCGAAATGTGGTTTCAAACAAGTATTTTGTGTTTAAGGAAATTTAATGAGATGCACTAATTTGGTGCAATGGTTTGCTTGTATTTTTATTTATTTTTAAACTGGAATGCATGAAAAGATGTTTTTATGTTTCCAAATTAAGATCTTATAATTTGAATATTAATTTAAAATCTATGTTGCAGAGAAGGATATCCCAGGCCAGTTTTTTGATGAAGACAAATTTGCAAATCAGGGGGCATCTGCTTCAGCTGTGAGTTTAAATGGATATTAGTAGAATGTTCTGACATGAATGTTTTCTTTTATACTTATTTTTCTGGAAATGAAAATTGAATTATAAACAAGGAGTTACAGATTTTTTAAAATGAGCCCTCAATCATTCCGTTCTTGTGTTTCCAGGAGTAATTAATCATAATATTTTTTGAAGTTACTAATATTGATTTTAAAAAGGGCTGTTCTGCTTTGCTATCAGACAATGGTGGTTATATCTTTTCTGTTCCCATTACTTCTATATGTGTACTGTATATTTTTGACCATGTATTTGTGAATAAAAGTTAAACTAGCAATTGCACCTTGGTGTGCAATAGGTACGCCAAAGATATATTGAAGATCAATTACGAAAACATTTGGTCAAATTTTTGTACATGAGGCTAATAGGCATGTCATTTAATAAATAATTTTTTCTGTAGAATAACAGTCTTAATAGAAAATTCATAGCTTTAAATCAACACTCCATTCAAATAGAAGGATCTAAACAGATTTAAAACAAAACCTTTGCAATGGAGAGATAGGAAAAGACAAATAAAGAGATAGAGCTAGAGTGGTAAGGATATATTAAATTAATTCTACTAACTTTTAATCATACTTTATAAATTAAAAAAATATAAATAATTAAAAAAGAGAATAAATATAAATTAATAGAACAAATTAAATGCAAAGTAAAATATATTAAAGTCTAAAAATTAGAAAATGAGAATTTTATTTTTTTATATATTAAATAATGAATTTGTTAAGCCAATAAATAGTTCAATAAAAACACAACTTTTATTTTATTCGAAATAACTATAAAATATGTACCTACAATTGTTTATCAATATATTTCAAACATTGCTAACATTAATCAAGTTTTACAATTGTTAGACTTGTCCAACTTTTTTCACACTATCACTCTCAATTGCTACCAATATTGTTGTTTGAACTAATGTTTTGCTACTACAATTGCTCAAAAAAATAATAACATATTTACAGCTAAACTATTTGATTTAACATTTTTCATAAAGAAAATATAGAAATATAACTTTTTTCTCCCAACATTAGGCAACTATACTGCTCTGCAGCCCTTGTTTTAAAAATGAACCTATATTATATAAAATATATTTCGTCTAAAATATAAAATACACTATCTTGCCAATCTCATGGTTAGTTTTACCATGTTTGACTTTCACTATGTTTGATCACAAAAAATTACTTGATCCAATCAAACTATAAAAAATACCATTTTTAAAATAGAGAAATCAAAATATAATGTTATCTTAAACAAACTTGTAAACAAAATTTGAAAAATTAAAAAAAAAATTCTTGTCAAATTGAGAAACCAATCTAAAGTAAAAATAAATATAATATCTCTTTTCAAATCAATCAAATAAACACAGCCAATCTCATAATTAACTTTTTCATATTTGCTTTATGCAATCACACTATAAAAAGACTCAAAATTAGAGAAAACAAAATATATAATATTTACTTTCAGTCTGTTAATATTTATAGCCTGTCGGCTTAGATCAAACTGGATTGCAGAATTAATAATTGTTTATTATTAATTAATACCCTAGATTGCACGATTTTATAATAATATTAGTATTGTTATAAAATAAAAGCACTTAATATATATTGTGTTTAAAAAGGGTCCATTATTAAGGAACAAGGTCGGCCCTCCTTAAGGATGAAAAATTCACATATATATTGGAATTGATTTTGAGAGCAAGAGACATCAAAAACATAACATGCCTTCCTGCCCTCAAGAATCGGTCATTCCTGCATATTCAAGAGCAGCAATAGAAAGCAAATAACAAGGGCAAGATTTTTGGTTCAAAAGACTGGAAATTGTATGCGATCTGCATATATATTCATGGCAGAGATTTATAGTTTGGATCTGCAATATACAGATTGGTGCAACATCTTGAGCTGGGCGAATTCCAAAATGGAAATTAATATATGCTCCTTCCATTCTTTGCTGGGCGCAGAAGTGACTTCTTATAGTCACTTAGAAGTGAGCATTTGGTGGCAGCAATCCACATTCAAAGCACAGTTTATATAGCAGAATCGTAGGTGCTGTTCAAGGGTTTCGATTAAACCTTTTAAGTGCGAATCTGACCAGCCCCTCATGCATTTCGATCAGACCTTAAAAAAGTTGAAGATTAGCGATCAGGGATCCTCAACAAATCATTGAGCAACAAAGGCACCATTTCCGGGTATCATCCATTACTCTTCAATTTTGATCATGTTATGCTTAGTATTTGTTAGACCCTCTATAGATTGAACATATTCCTTGTGATAATCTGAAATATATCAACATGGTATTAGAGCTACGGTAGAGAAAAGATCCATTTCAGATTTAGGAATTCAATCTAATTCTTTCTAAACTAAGAATCTTGATGGCATCTAGGGTTTGGTCTGAATTGAAATAAGGGTTTTTAATTTTCAGTTAGTCGCCTCTATGGGAAATCTTAGTAATTATCTTTTGATCTAGAAGGAGTAGATCATCTTGAGATTAAGTGCATAGCATGTATGATTTAGAGGGAGTATATTGGATACATACTTAACATAGTATTGCACATACCTTCATCTTGTTTGATGTATGGGAACTTTTGGTATACATACTGGTTCTATGCATGTGTAGGATTGCATATTGCAACCTTGCAAATTATCTTGGTCATACATATCTTGCTGATTGGCACAACAAATTGTCATAGCTGAAATGTTTGAAAAGAACATGATTGAATTAGCTATTTGATATATCTAAACTTATAGCAGCAAATCTGGCATTGTGAAATGCATACTCTGTCCAGGCATAGGTTATACTTTACACCGTTATAGAGGAACATGCACGGCTGATTGTTAGTATAACTTTGTATGTGTTGACTTTATGTTGCTGTGATTGCATATTGGCATTTCTGCATGATAGGATCATACTTGATATTAGCTGAAGTCTCATGTTGCATGCTTCCGATATTCATGATTGAATCATTCCTTGAGAGAGCTACATAGAATTCATGCTTTAAATGCAAATTGCCCTAGCTAGTTCTAGATGGAATCTACGCTTAAGGGGGAGTTTTTATTATGGGCTCACTTGCACCTGGTATAAACCTCTCTCTTCTATATGAATAGGAAGATTCCCCGTTGGCATAGCTTATGATTGTATGTGTGAAACATTCATAGCTGATTGGAATGTCTGTTTAGCTTGGATGATTATGTATGAGGAACATACCTTACTCTATGTCTAAAGCTGTTATGAATAACTGGTCTTACTTTGACATATAGATGCATTCATTAGTGGATGAATATATGATGACTATCAGCTCATACTGTGTATATTACAGTTGGAGCATATTTTTTGTTATGGATGTATGTTATGTACATGAGTAAATACATCTCTTGGTTATGTTAGCATAGGAACATGCTGACATTGATTTGTATATCTTCTTTACTCTTTGTTACAATTGACTTATTGTTTTTCTTATGCATAGGTGCATGAATGTTGGAACATTCTTACTTTGGCATAGGCATATCTTTTGAGAGAACTATATTACATCTGGTTAGATGTTGGTTATCTTTAGGTGATTTTTCTTATGCACAAATGCTGGATAAATTATGCTGGTTGTATGGGGCATACATCTTTTGTGAAGCATACTTTAATATTATGTATGAATGGGTCATACTCTCTTTTACTGATTATGGCTAATGACTTATAATCATATTGGCTAATCTTATATTTGTAGGTTTCATCTGGATATACTTATGTTTTTTTGTTCGCTAAGTTATTCTTATGAATTGAAGAATATCATTTGATGTTCTTCGAGTCCAAGAGACTTGTGGATCAGGGTTCCACACTTGCATGGATCAGGGATCCATTGCTAGTAATGGGTGAGACATCATTGGATGTCAAAAGACCATACACCTAGTAATGGGTGAGACATCATTGGATGTCAAAAGACCATTACGCCTAGTAATCGGTGAGACATCATGGATTTGATGTCAAAAGTCCATTACACCTAGTAATGGGTGAGACATCATTGGATGTCAAAAGACCATTACACCCAGTAATCGGTGAGACATCATGGATTTGATGTCAAAAGTCCATTACACCCAGTAATAGGTGAGACATCATGGATTTGATGTCAAAAGTCCATTACTCCTAGTAATCGGTGAGAAATCATGGATTTGATGTCAAAAGTCCATTACTCTAAGCAATTGGTAAGACATAATGGATTTGATGTCAAAAGTCCATTACACCCAGTAATCGGTGAGGCATCATGGATTTGATGTCAAAAGTCCATTACTCCTAGTAATCGGTGAGACATCATGGATTTGATGTCAAAAGTCCATTACTCTAAGCAATTGGTGAGACATCATGGATTTGATGTCAAAAAACCATTGCTCCGAGCACTTGGTGAATATCATGGACTTGATATTCATGAGACCAATGCTCTGGATATCATGGAGTTGATATCATTTGAGTCTTGGAGACTCATGGATCAGGGATCCACAATTGAGTATTTGGTAACATCATGGACTTGATGATACCATGAATATCATAGAGTTGATATTCTAAATTCTTGAGTCATGGGACTCGTGGATCTGAGAAATCCACATCTAGATAGTAAAACATCATGTACTTGATGTTGGTATGATGTCATGGATTTGACATCTCTTGAGTCTTGGTGACTCATGGATTTAGTTATCCACAAATTGGATGGTATACATCACGGACTTGATGTTTCTATATATTGAAAAATTTGGCAATCCAATGTTATCATGAATATCATGGACTTGATATTCTTGGGGATCTAATCAATCCACTCATTCGGAGGATAACGGTTTTGAGCCAAATTTTTATATAGACTTGGACTTATGGTAGATAGGATCTACCTTCATAGACTTGGAATCTATGATATCTTTGGATAGGGTATCCGAGATGATTATGTTTTTGTTCTCACTATCAAGGGTGATAGTTAAGGGTGTGTCTTGGTATAGATGAGATCTATGGTTTGATCTTACCCTCCAGTCTAAGGGGGAGTGTTAATATTTATAGCCTGTCGGCTTAGATCAAACTGGACTGCAGAATTAATAATTGTTTATTATTAATTAATACCCTAGATTGCACGATTTTATAAAAAGGGTCCATTATTAGGGAACAAGGTCGGCCCTCCTTAAGGATGACAAATTCACATATATATTGGAATTGATTTTGAGAGCAAGAGACATAAAAAACATAACATGCCTTCCTGCCCTCAAGAATCGGTCATTCCTGCATATTCAAGAGCAGCAATAGAAAGCAAATAACAAGGGCAAGATTTTTGGTTCAAAAGACTGGAAATTGTATGCGATCTGCATATATATTCATGGCAGAGATTTATAGTTTGGATCTGCAATATACAGATTGGTGCAACATCTTAGAGCTGGGCGAATTCCAAAATGGAAATTAATATGTGCTCCTTCCATTCTTTGCTGGGCGCAGAAGTGACTTCTTATAGTCACTTAGAAGCGAGCATTTGGTGGCAGCAATCCACATTCAAAGCACAGTTTATATAACAGAATCGTAGGTGCTGTTCAAGGGTTTTGATTAAACCTTTTAAGTGCGAATCTGACCTGCCCCTCATGCATTTCGATCAGATCTTAAGAAAGTTGAAGATTAGCGATCAGGGATCCTCAACAAATCATTGAGCAACAAAGGCACCATTTCCGGGTATTATCCATTACTCTTCAATTTTGATCATGCTATGCTTAGTATTTGTTGGACCTCTATAGACTGAACATATTCCTTGTGATAATCTGAAATATATCAACACAGTCAATTATAAATTTCTAATCAAAAGGTAAAAAATAAATATCACATCACTCTTATATTTCCTGTCAAATAGTTGCTCAATTATTCAAAAGTACAGCATGAAACAGTAGAATAAAAAGCAGGGACACCATGCATACAGTTCATGGGGTAACTAATATGCAAGTTGGGATGCTTTGTCAGTGTGGAAATATCATCTGTGTTAAGCGAAACCTCAGAATTTGGTGAATGATATAGTACTGATGACTTTAATCCAAATGTGATAACGAAAGCTCATATATTTTGAGCAGGAAAAAATAAATTTTTATTGAACCCCAGTACGCTCGCTGCAAAATCAGTATCAGAAAATGACATTTAGGGCACTGACTACAAGAATAGGTTTCCATCAGTCCCCAATTGCAGTGAGAAGATGGGAGGAGCCGATGAGCGGCACATCACACTGACATAAAAAAAAAAACCAATGGAAACACTGGAAAATGGATAGCTGTGATTTATTCAATCCTCTTGCATGTTGTTTCCTTAATTCTCAACCATCCAATGCTCATCCTAGGTCGTTCTTTTCAGGTATGAAACGCCTTCGGCGTAAAAATCAAAAGCCTAAATGAATCATAAATGCATTCGTTGAAATGAATGTCCATTAGAATGACTTAGTTGCTTCTTCAGGTTGTTGATTAATGATTAGCAATAAGAAGGATATTTTTTTAATAGAGCCATCTTGGTCTCAATTGTTATTTGAATAGCTTGAAACTTAAGACTTTTGTATGTACTAATTAATTGAGAGCTTAAAAGTATTTTTGAGAGGATGCATTGTGACCGAACTTTTTTACACCTCAAAGCACTCATTTTTGGCTGATGCTTCTCGCAATACTTAATTTCTTTTCCAAATATGGATCAGATATGCCCAAACATAGCTTATAGGTTATCTTTAATATGCCTACAGAAAAATGCCATTTATTGCAATGTACTTGGATTGATCTTCTGATTTCCTTATCTTCCTTAAGTACTTTCTGTACTACCTTAAATTATGGTACTGAGTTTTTGTTCCACTACAACATGCAGAATCAAATACTCAATGTTTCGAGATGAAACACCAAACACTCAATTCTCTCTTGATATAATGTCATCTCTCATGCTAAGTTTGCAAAGTAAGATCATGAAATGACTTCAAGGTTCCATTAACTGTGGATACTCGGTCAGTGAAATGATGTGATATGCTGGTAAACACTTGGGGACTTACGCTATTTATTCAATGGATATCAACTGCTTGCACTTCTAAAGACTTAGCTTCACAATGTGCAATGAAAATATAATTTTGATCTCTCCAACTTCCAGTCCAACTTAAACTTAAACTTAACTTCTACTCCTAATTATGAATGGAAGGAAGTATGGATGACTTGGACTCTACTAGATGCAATCTTGTCAGTGGCTCCACCCACCTAGTGCAAGCTTCTATGGAATACTCAAATGGTTTTCAAATCAATATCTCCTCTTCAATCCCATTAAATAGATGCAAATAAAGATTGAATATCAATTGAAGTTAAGTGCTTTCAATCATCGGCTAACCACACAAGGCACACTTACAATTAGCAAAAGGCTAGTGGCCCGGTTTTGTTCGAGTCAAGCAAGTAAACATCCACAATTACTTTCATTCAACTAAATTACTTCAACATGAAAATGAAATCTACTCCAAGTTAAAGATTGGGGAAACCATGCAACACTGCAAAGCAACACTAAGTAATTCACCATGAAAACCAACAATGAATTATCAATCACTTTGATATCATTATAGCGACAATTTGATCAAGTCCCTCCCTTAGCTAGCCTACTCTAATTCTACTACTAGTTCTCTAGCTTCTACCTTCTACTCCTCTACTAACTGTTACAAATGAGAAGGCCTTGGCCTTCCTTAAGTTCCATTACAATTAAGGGCCAAGATCAATTCAAGATCAAGGGCCAAGATTCATCCCTACAAACCCTAGTTAGGGTTGTCACTTTGTCAACCAATTACATGAAGGCACCACTCCGTGGGCCAATAAGAAAATTACAAAGGCTCTGATAGCCAATGAGAAAATTGTACACTTAGCTTATTGTGATTGACTGGGCTTGAAATTGGAATTTTCTGACTTGAGAAGACAACCAGGTGCCACCTCATCATCTTTATCCCATAGATTTGATCCATCTTTTGATGAAGAGAAAGTATCTCTTGATACTCAACATTTCTAACTTGATTAACTCTTCCGAAAATATCAGCTTCTTGAAGATGATTGTGATGGTTCACATTCCCAAATTGCTTCATCTTTCGAATCTTCTCCATCTTCTGAAAGTTTTCCTCATGGCCTGACTTGACTTTGCATCTTGCATTTGTGATCTTGATCTTCAGATTTCTCAATGATGTCTTCATGTAGCTTGGATCTTTCTTGATTTCTTGAATTTCATCTTGATCTCAATCTGAATCTGCATGTTGATAGCTTGAATATGAATCTTTCCTTCTCACTTTGTGTCTTCGAGCTTGAAGTCTTGTTTGAAATCTTGAGCTGGAGAAACCTCCTCACATCCACCTGATTTTAAGCTTGGTCTCCTTGAATCTCCTTGCCTCCATCTTGAGTGATCACCTTGCAAAACAAAGAAGAAGGCTTTAGTAAGTTCGTGAAAGAAATCTGAAAATAAAATCACATTAATAATGAACAAAATGGATTTCTCTTGTTCAAGATTAGGCCTTTCTATCTTCTTGTAATGACAATTTAGCATTAATCCATCCAAATTCTGAAAAAAAAACCTAAGTCATTTTGATGCATAACCTGCACAGATTTCATTTTCTTGCCCCTCTTGCCTCTGATTTTGAAGGAAATCTGCCCTTATGTGCAAAATTTAGTGTCTCAATGCCCTCTAAACGCTATATTAGATCACTTGCCCTTTGAATGGGAAGCTCGCTGCCTGAAATGAAGAGATAAAGATCGCTTTGATCTGGTGTTAAAATGAATCTCTTTTGGTTTCCTTATATAGGCGTTGGGTTTTGAAGGGGGACATCTTATGTGGGGACCGACTTTGACTTTTAATAATCAATAAAATAAAATAAAAAAGAATCAATTTTATATAACTCGCAGCTCCGAAGGCCAACCTGGCTGGGAATTAATTATGATTTTTCCAATGTTTGCTTACCCCCCCATCGAAACGTTGTCCTCCTGCTTGGACGGGCCTCCCACATGAGGCGGAAATCAATCAACGAAGAGGGCAAAATCTTCAAGGGAGGTCGGAATCTGCCCTCCCGGGAGGATTATATTATTTTCTTATTTGGACTTGGATGCTTGTTACATCCTTACTTCCTGCATTCGATCCTCATTGTCCTATACCAACTCGCTTAGATGTTAAAATGCCTAAGACTATGTATGCCATTGTGGCAGATATCTAAGGGGTTCGAGGATTCTATGTTGGGTCTGAACGGGATTCCTACGCCTGCGAGGATTTTGTCCTCAAGCTTGGTGGAATTCCGATGGGAGTGAAGATCTTCGGACTCCACCTCTATTCCCTTTCACTTCATTAGTACCTTATTCATGCCCTTTTCTAAAGCGTACTTTGTCTTTCCTCACATAGCACACAAGATCCTTCAATGGTTGAGGATGAATTTTAATAGCTCTAAGGATTACTTTCACCAGCTGTGCAGAGATTTCATAGTCGTGAAGATTCTATACTTGTCGCTCACTCCCACCATCCAAGTTGCTGATCCTTCTTGGTCTCACGCCTCCGAGAGATATCAAATCTGTGTCAGTACTTTGAGGTGGAAATTTAGATTGTTGAAGGATTCATCTAGGAGTGGAAATCTCCTACCCAAGAGGAATTTTATCCTCGGGGGATGGCGGATTCTGCCATCCCTCAAGGAATTCCTTCACTTTCAAACCTGAGTCCAGCCAACAAACTTTTCATCACTTCCTTCTATTTGATGTAATCTTTCGAACTCGCTCTGCCTTGCGTTCTTCGTCTTGTGTAAACTTTGAAGCTGGAGCCATAGGCAGAATTCAAGAGTCCATGAGGATTTTCGATCCTTTCTTACCCTCTCACACTCGACTTACATCTTTACCCTCACTTTCCCTCATTGGTGCTGTTTTGCATTCATTTAACGTCAAAGCCTTGCATTCATTCAGATCTAACCACCGAATTGCCTCCATTTTGAGAGTGGGAATCACGCTGTCTATAGGATTTGGGCACTCTTTCCCAACTCCAATTAGACTTCCTCATTTCATAATCAAATTATAGTTGTGAATATTGTCCTAGTGGAAATTTGGAAGGCATGAGGATTAGTTCTTGGAGCTGGGCGGAATTTAGCTAGGACAGAGGATTGGAATGTTCTTGGGGTGGCGGAATCTGCCACCCTTTGAGGATTCTTCCTCACTTAATAGGATCTCTGCCAAGACCTATTACCTTCAAAACTTCCATCAAACATCTTAACTTATCTATCTGCCCAATCATTCCATCACTTAGGATGAAACGAACCTCACTTTAGACCCCAAATAGGAGGCAGAGTTGGCCTTCATCAAGCACCTGTCTCAAGCTCAAGGTATTGATTGATTGATTTCATTCCTCACCTGGACTCTGTCAAACTCTTGCTAAGGCTTGGAGACTCAGAATTGATGCTCTCTAAGACCCTAGAAACTAATAAGAGCAACTACTACTGGCGAAGCGAAAAAAGGGGGTTCCCCATTTACAATGGGGCAATGGTGTGAAAACCTCACAACATATGGGATTCTGAAATACTTTGAAAGCATGCGAGGAATGAGAATTTTTACTTGGCCTTGAGGGTGATCATGTTTTTATCCAAGTTGTGCACTTCAAAGGTTGAAGTTCACTGTATTATTTGTAAATTGTAGTAATACATCTATCTATCTATCTACCTATCTATCTATATTATGTGAAGACAAATCTTGTTCAGAGTTGTTAATGCTTGATTCTTAGTGTGCTATTGTCTTGAGATTTGAATGTCTCAGTTTTTATGGATAAACTATATAGAAGATTTTGTTGAATATTTCGAGTACTCATCTTCAGGGAAATAAAAATGAGGAAGGTAGCTCACTCAAGGACAAAAGCTTCTATCCAATTTATCCAGAAAAGGATAGGCAATGTTTTTCTCTAGGAATATTTTCTCAAAAGTTTCTAATTGTTGTTTCATATTTTTGATGAAGATAACCTGCCATGAGATGATTTATGCTTAATTTTTTTACATTATGACATTCGTATGCATTATTTATTCCTCTATATTGTTACAGATAACATGACCCTCCAATCCCTTGCCCCTCTCTTCCCTCCTCTGTGTGTGTGATTGGCTTTGTTTCTAAGCAATTTCAAGATTGGGAAGAAAAAAGAAATAAACTGAGTATTTCTGCATATTATTCCTTCCGTTTACAGGAGTTAGGCTCTGCTAGAAAAACTGGAAGTTCAAGTACACCTGCACCTTCTACTGGTGAGCATAAATAATTTCAAGAAAGTAAATTACAAATTCTTCATCAATTTAAAAAATTATCAGTGTCTTTATTTGTGGTTTTTATGCTGTGATGAGTGACATTTGTTATCATTTTGTTTTTCCTGTCCCTGATGTTCGCTTTTCTGAGCTTGTCTTAATTTTTGGCAGGTCCTTCACAAGCTAACCCTACACAGGCAAGAAAGCAACATCTTTTATTATTATATATTCTTTAAGGGTATATTAGCACATACAATATTTTGTTGCAGGTTTCAGTAGCACCTGCAGCATTTTGTTGCTCACATTGTTTCTATTTTGGTAGCAAGCACTTTATGGGATGGATTCTTACAAACGATTGAATTAAAATGTATGGTCAATAATTTCAGGGATCTAATCAAGAATCAAAGATCATCAAGCTCATGGAACTTGGGTTTGACCGTGCAACAGTGATTCAAGCACTAAATCTTTTTAATGGTAATGAAGAACAAGCTGCTGGTTACTTGTTTGGGGGCTGATGAGAAATTTGAGTCCTTTGTGATATGAAGAGATAATTATTCAGACTTCAAAAAAAATCCACAGTTTCGTGATTAAGTGGTAATTTCTGTGAGATCACATTTTATGATGGTGGTCTTATTGTACTCTATACATTTATTTATTTGCTCTGCAAGTGCTGTTATCTTGATTGCCAAATGCATTCTTTTTGTAGCTCAATTAATTTTCAAAAGATGGTTTTTTCATCATATGGCAGTGTGACGTTTTCACGTTATGTTTTTCTGTTAATACTTGTCTGCATACAGCTACTATTAAAATGGTGTTTCAATAAAATAAATCTCTCAGATTTATTGGGATGGCAAGTGAATATAAATACCCCAAAGCCAAAAGTTTCAAAATTTTGTTTAATTGTATTTGCTACAGTAAATTTGAATTAGTAAAAAGGGCAAATGAATATTCAATTTTTAAATCAATTTCACGCCCTTAGTTCTAGAATAAAATCTTTTGATAAAATCATCCCTGTTTCCCAAGAGTTAGCAGACTGAAACTAAGAAACTTCAGTGCTGCTGCTGTCTTATTGGAATTAGCCAAAGAATGCATGAATTTCATGCTGCTTGTACTAGTTCTTAGGCATGGAAATATTTTACATATAAATTTCAGTGTTACCTATGATTTAACACAGAACTCTCTCTCTCTCTCTCTCTCTGAGTGATTGGGTAGGGGTCTTCATATCATCACTCTCATCTCACATCTCACCCTCAAATTTCAATACACATCACTCGGCATTCATGACAACTAAAGTGAGGAGGATTTTTAAAAACTTACAATCAGTCTCTAAGGGAGTCATATATATCTGCCCATTTCTGATTTGTTCAAGAAGAAGATCAAAGAGAACAAACAATAAAGATCAGGCAGCACAACATTAGTAATTGCAAGTTCTCAGTGTTTGCTCAAATTTTTATGTTATTTGTGATGTCTCCTTCACATTTCTTCTGGAGTGTTCCCTAGGATGTTCCCATATCACATGGATGATAATGAGGAGATATTTTGTTTATCTCCATCCATTACTGGGATGTCCAAGAGCAGGGGAATCGTGGTCACTATATGAATCGATTCCTCAGCAGTGCAACAACATTCAGAACGCATTTCAACAAAGTTGATTTTTTCCTACACAAATGGTTTTTGGTATTTACATATAGAGAAACTTGCATGCACTGATTACTAAAGCCTAATAGTTGAACTGATATCAAAAGCATGATATGTGAACTGATACCAAAGTTGATTGATTATGATAAATACTTATTTGCTAGTAAGACAAGTAATTTACAAATATGCAATTGGCATAAGCTAAACTTATAAATTAGACTCTATAGGTGAATAGATACTGCTACTTACAAATTTGTTATGCGGCTAGCAGGGATGTTCTGAACGGAATGTCTCTATTGACCAAGATTTACTGTAATTCCTCTTCTTTCAATGAATAGTTACTATACATTAAATATGTAAATTAAGATGAAAAGATGATTAGTCACTTGCAAGGAACACGCATGCTAGCCTCCTTTTAGTTTGTATTCCATGGTTCTGTAATTTTTATTGTTTTTCAATAATAGACACCATTAGACTTGTGTGATATCCAGATGAGTTTGGGTTTTGTGGTTTGACCGTGTATATAGGTAAAACTCAGGATGATGGTGAAGATGGCACGTGATTTAGAGTAATCTAAAATAATTAACATTTGGACACTTCGATAGCTTTCGTGAGAAACATTGATTCTCTCTGTGACAAGTTGGGAAAGCACATGCAGAAAGTGTTTTTCGACTTTAGCTTATCATGTCTCAAGCACCTGTTGAAAATGCTTTACAATATGAGTATTATCATACCTTTTATTGACAGATTAGATTGTATTGACTGTTTGGTAGATAGGATGTTTATTGAGTGCTTATTAGTGTGACAATAATTTAATTCAATTTTCATGGCATTTAATAATAAATCTAATTTTATATATGATTTTTTTTATGATGGGGTGAAGCAGTTCGTCCAGATATATTCCCAGGTTTCATCTCAGAGAAATTCCAAATAGATCACTGAAAGACCGAAGGCATGTCCCAATCTGGGGAGTAGGCGTCAACAACTCATGGAAGTCCGGGGTAAGTTCATATCGAAGGAGATACTCGCATTTACAGAACAAGTTCTGGAACAGAAATGATTTCTGGGAAAGTGGTAAAGCTTATAGACGAGAGCTGGGAAAAAATCCTTACATTCATGAGAAGAGGAGCTGGAATAGAAATGATTTCTGGGAAGGTGGTAAAGCTTACAGACAAGAGCTGGAAAAAATCCTCACATTTATGAGAAGAGGAGAAATAGAACTTTTCGTCCTTCAAGTTTTTAACATTTCAGAAGTAGTGGATTGGGAGAGGAGTGAGTCAATCCATTCCGCTTTCAACATAATGGATCTTACCGGTGAAGCATTCTTTTTGGACACATTTAAAAGGAAGGGAGCAGGAAGGTAGGATGGATAGGAGACCAAAGGAGATGGAGAAAGATTTCAATGGTAAATATCAGCAATGTGCATCTTTCCCCAATAATATCCCAATTTTTCTGACTTCCAAGAGGGGAGCCCCTTTCAACCCACAACTTCCTAGGAAAGCATGGTCGTAGTATCATTGGGACTTCAATGCCAAAAGAAATCAACTGTGGAGACAATTTAAGGCTGGATTTTTTGGAGACAACTATAAGAGGTTAGACTCAAGGAAGAACTGGAGCCCAAAAGGTGAAAGGAGCACATGGTTGGAACATAAAAAGAGAAAGAACACTTATTATAGTAAAATAGATGGCTTCAAGCAAGGGGTTCACCAGAGAAGTGGTATCCTAAGACAAAAATGGGTATGGAAAACTTATGATCGAGAGACAAGACATATGCAGAATGATCTGCACACTTCAAAATGCAGACCAAACACAAAAAGAGTAGAGGGACGTGGCCAAGGAGATTTGGGAATCAATAGGAATGAAGATAATGGGCCCAACGATCAACACTGGAAGCAAAATGACCCATTGTCTACAGAGCAATCTCAACCATATATCCCGCTATTGAAGGAGGTTCTTTAATCAAGGATAAAAAAATTAAACCATAAGGCTTTAATTTGTAAGTTCTAGGATTATCCTATCTCGTTTAGTGAATTGTTGCAATGGATTAAAAATCACTGGCCAAAAGTAGAAAACTTTTCTTTTCTATATAAATCAAATGGGATATTTACAATAATTTTCATCTGAAAACAAGATAGAGATAGGGTTTACAAAATACGTATTGGTTTGTCAAAGACCATGGCTTGCATATGCAAACATGGGTGCCTGCGTAATTTCTCAATAGATAAGTTAAACATTAGATTCATTCTTTTTTGGACAATCTTTAAAAAAATTGTTGGCATTAAGTGATGATAACCGGTAAGCCTGCTACTGGTACTAGTGTTGTCATTGATTGGCAAAAGAATATAGAGACTTGTCATCTCTATAAAGTCTAAAGATCCAAGGAGATCTGTATGAAAGGAGGATGGTTTGGCAGAAGGTGTGGCTGTTAGCAAATACCACCGGTCACTATATAAAGCCTCAGCAACCGGGTAGTGTATTCAGTTTAGCATTCAATCTTCAACCAAAGACTTGGCTACAACTGGTATAGTCAAACATAGCGAAAGCAATAGCAAACCGGTATCAACATACAATCGAGGACGGTGCAATCGGTGAGCCAAGGAAATGGACAGTAACAGGTTAACTACTCTTACTTGTTCACAGCATGAGGATCTCAACCGATCTAGTAATGATTCCGGTATAAACTGAGGAAGTCATAATCAAACTACTTGTTCTAACCAACTCCTTGATCGGGATTTTTTGTGACAAATCTGCAGGTCTTTAAGTTAAACTGACGATCGGTTTGAGGCGCGCTTGGAGGATTTAAAGCCGAAATCAGTGGCTTTAAAACAAAGCGTTATCTCCTATAAAGAAAAGTTGCTTGACACGCAACTACTGCTTTCTATATAAGACAGATAAAGCAAGGGCATGCATCAGATGTTTCCTCAGTGAACTGGTACTCCACTGAGTAATGAATTCGATAAGGATCTGTAATTAGGTCATGCATAACGAGCACAATTAGGGCTAAGACTATATATTCTTCTGATTGAGAAGAAGAAAAGTTGCCTTCATTCTGCCAGAGAAAAGAGTGAACCTGAAAAGCTCGAAAGAAGCTAGGGTAAATCAGAAAGAGAAGAAGAGAAAGAAGCAAGTGTAGAGAAGCACAACGGTAGAGGAGACCACACCTGTGGCGACCGGTGACGATTCTCAGCTGAGCACAAACAAAGATCTTATCAGGCTATGGAAAGCCAATTGTAAAAGGTCAATCTTCTATTGTTTTCTAGCAACTACAATAGTTAAATCCCAGTATTTGGGTGGACTCTAACAGGTCTCTTGTATCAAATCCCTTAACTGGGTGGCATCTTGTAAGGTGTTCAAAGTTCTTTAACCAGGCAAGCACTAACCGACCTTATTGTAATAAATCCCTTAACCGGGTCGCACCTAGTAGTGTGTTATTATTCTTTAACCGGGAAAGCTCCTTATAGGGGGTACTCCAGAAGAGTACAAAATTTGTGAGGTCTCCTCACACCGTGGTTTTTACCTTAAACGGGTTTCCATGTGATAAATCTGGTGTCATTGTGTGATTGTTTGCTTACTATTATTATATGTTTAAATCTGATTGTCTTTCAGCTGTAAGTTTACTTCACCGGATTTAAAGTCAAGAAGAAATTTTAGAGGTGCTGATTCACCCCTCCCCTCTCAGCACCGGTTGAGACTGTCAAATATGCCATCAAATTATAGAAGGGCATATATATTGGGGTTCATAGGCAATAAGCTGGGGATCTTTTTGAGTTTAGACTCTTCTTGTTTGGTGAACTCTCTTTTATCGACAATAATATGTATTCTCCTTGATATAACCGAAGTCCTCCCGCGCTCTATTAAAATCCTTTTCAATTCAAGGGTATAGATCCAAAGAATCTTTTATGAAAAAGAAGAGAACTTTCAAAGAATCCTAGACTCAGATATTGCAACTTGTGGTTGGTCTTGGGGAAATAATTGAACATCAACAATTAGAACAATGGGAAGCAAACTTCATGATGTAGGAGCATTTTGGGTTCATGGCAATCTTGCATCAACCAAAAATAGTTCTTTGTTATTTTTGTTCCTCTTTACCGAGTGGAGAGATTATGCTGGCCGATTGTCATTTGTTCGAGATAGCATGTGTGATCCTAAAGCCTTATTCTAGACCTATCGAGGATCATCTTCCTATGATCACACCTCTTGTTGTTCGTGGTTGTTTGAGATTTGATCCATTTTCTGTCCATGAGTAATGTGTTTGTTGCTTGCTTGGACCTATTTAGAGATTCGATATGTGGTCGCTGACCTTTGGCTTCCGACGGTTGCGATCTTAGTGTGTGGTTTGTGGATCTCTAGTGGATCATTTCTTATGATCACACATCTTGTTGTTCCTTTTCATGGATCTTTGATTCATTTTTGGGTTGGGTCTATTTGTTGTACACGTTTCCTTCTTGGGGAATGTAATTTCTCTTGGCTGACCTTTAGAGGCGTTGCCTATATGTAATAACTCGACGTATATTGAAAAGGGGGGTCCTGTTGATTAAAGAAACCTAGATCTAAGACTTTGGCAGATCACAATTAGGATTTGAGATTCATTTTCTTGTTTATGATTGTAACTGGGAAGGCTTGGCAACCCGACATGTATGTTGTTTGATCTCTGAATGAATATATTGGATCGTGCATTTTCTCTCTAGATTTGAGTTGTTTTTTTCCTGTGTTAATCTTAGCTGCGAGGTTGGGCATCTCCTTTGGGCATTCTCCCTCCTTGGCATTGTGTCACTTCACTAATAGACTCAATTTGAATCATTCTAAGGGAAGAGAAGCATGGTTTATTCTTTTATGAGAGTCAAAAGTGGAATTCAAAAAGGGTGTCACCATTCAGAGAAATTTCAATGGTAAGAGAGGACAAAGTTCAACTCAACGATGCAAACTATAAGACAAGTGAATACAAAGTACTCTAAAATGATTATTAGATGGTTTCTATGGTTTTTGTTTCGGAGTTTTCACAAACAGAGGAAGGTGGGGAGATTTCTTTTGAAAAATAAAAGTGAGGATGGACCAAACCTCCCCCCCGTTTGGAAACTCATAGATATTGAACATAAAATGTTCAGAGGCATACATGGGTTTAAAGGGGAACCTCTTTACATAAAATCTGATATTTTTTTTCCAATGGCACATACCTTGGTAGATTGGTTAAATGTGGATGCCAATACTTTGAACATGAAGATCTCAATTTCCATTAAGAAAAAGACAAAAGTGAAGGAGGCCTTGGATAAATACAAATGGTATCAATCCAATGAACAATGTTATGTAGGGGAGGGGAAGCTCATTCCCAAGGAGAAATGAAGTTAATATCGTGGAATGTTAGGGGCATGAGTACCCCTAACAAACAACATATTGTAAAACATTGTATATCCTCTACTAAAGTTGATCTTTTCCTTTTACAAGAGATGAAATTGCAATCAGAACAATGGATTGAATTTAAAAATAAAACTGGGATATGGAGTGCGGAAACAGTGGAAGTAGAGGGCAATTCGGGGGGATGACAATAATTTGGAACTCAAGCAGATTCAATTTCCACGAAATAGGAGAGAATCAACATTGACAAGGGGGTATGGTTTCCAACTATAACAATAGTGTCAAATTTATAATTGTAAATGTTTATGGACCCACCTCAACAAAGATGCTGAAATTATGGAAAGATCTAATTTTATTTCTTAAAATTTTTAAGGATGAGATGATTTTTATTGGATGAGACTTCAATGCAATCATCAATCTCTCAAAGAAAAGAGGAGGTATTAAAAAATAGATGCAAACACAGGTGAATTCTAGAAATTGGGTCACCCAAAACAATTTTTTAGAAATAGTGATGGATAATGGAGTATTTATATGGAACAATAGAAGGGAAGGTTTTAGTCAGATAGCAGAAAAACCGGATAGGTTTTTCTTTAAAGGTGATCTATTGCTATTCCCATTCAATTTAAAATCCTCCATTATGCCAATTTTAGGATCAAATCATTTTCCTATTTTGCTTGAGATCTTGGAAGATGGAAAACCCCATGTTGTCCTTTCAAGTTTGAGAATATGTGGATGCAACATGAAGACTTCTTAAGACTTATTGAAGAATGGTGGTCAGAGAGGTAGTTTGAAGGATCCAAACTATTTTGCTTTGTAATGAAGCTTAAATTGATTAAGAAAAAATTACTAAAATGGAACGGGAAACATATTAAAAATATTTTTCATCCAAGATAACCATAGAAGATAGTATTAGGGAGCTCAATGAGGAGGTGGATCAATATGGCATGAACACAAACATGTTTATTAAGGAGAAATAACTTTAAACAGATTATGAAGAGATTTTAGCAAAAGAAAAAATTTTGTGGAGACATAAATCAAGAGAAATTTGGCTAGAAGGTGGTGATAGAAACACAATTCTTTCACAATAGCACAAGACAAAAGATGAGTATCAACATAATTTAAAAACTGAAAATTGAAAACAATATCATTACAAAAGATCCTGAAGAAATAAATGCCAAACCAGTCAAATTGTTTAAAGACATCTTGAGTAATGAAGAAGGTTTAGACCTTGAGGCACAAAGATTGATGTTGGAAGGAATACCAAGAATTATCACAGCGGCTGAGAATAATTTTTTGAATTCAAAGATGGATAAACAAGAAGTTAAAAAAGCTCTTTTTCAGCTTCATCCAGATAAAGCACCAGGACCAAATGGTTTTCCTGCTGCCTTCTTTTAGAAGTGCTGACACATAGTTGGGATAGATTTGATAGAAGCATTGGAGGTAGCCAAGAATGGTGGTAGATTCTTGAATGAAATCAATAATACATTTATAGCATTAATTCCTAAAAAAGAAAAAAGTGACATTGTTGGATGAATTCAGACCCATTTCTTTATGCAACACTATTTATACAATTTTAGTTAATAGACTTAACAATTTATTGTCAATCATCATTTTTGAAGAGCAAACAGGTTTTGTATCGGGTAGATCAATCTTTGATAAGGTTATTATTGTGCACGAGGCCATACATTTAGTCCAAAAGTCAAAGGAACCGAGTATGATTATTAAACTGGACATTAAAAAATATTATGGCAAAGTTGACTGGAGATTTTTATGTAAGTGTATGGAAGCATTTGGTTTTAATAGAGTTTTGATTAGTCTTATCTTCCATGCATTTCAAGTCCAAAGTTTTCAGTACTCATCAATGGTTCTTTGCAAGGTTTCTTTGAATGCTCTAGAGCATTCGGTAGGGGGATCCTCTTTCCCGTTTTCTATTTATTATAATGGTAAACACTTTAGGCATATCTTTACAACAAGCTCAGAATGCAGGTATCATTAAGGGAATCAAGATAACCCCCTCATTCTCACCAATAGTTCTTCAATAATTTGTGAACGACACCATGTTCTTGGGCAAAGGTGATAGAGGGGAAGAAAGGGTCGTCAAGAGAATTTTGAGCACTTATTCTTGGGTTTCAGGACAAAGTATAAATAAGGAAAAATCAAATGTTTTTTTCTTCTTTGTGAAGCCTACAATTCAAAAGAAAATTTTAGAAACTTTGGGCTTTCATGAAGGAAAGTTACCATGCTCTTACTTGGGAGTCCCATTGGATAAATCATTGAGATACTCCAAAATTTGGGACAGAGTGGGAGAAAGGATGGGATAAGAAATTGGACTCATGGAAATCAAAGTGGTTATTTTGGGTAGGAAGAGTAACAATGATAAAAGCAACATTATTAGCCATACCAATATATCTGATGCCATGTCTTTCTTTATTAGTAGAAGCATATGGTAAGTTGATTAAAAAAATGAGATTTTTCTTTTGGTAGGGGACTGATACTAAGAAGAAATATATGATGATAACATGGAATAAAATTTGCAAACCCATAGAAGATGGTAGCGTGGGTGTCAAAAATCAGCTATGGCAATACAAAGCGCTAGGAGCCAAATTATTTTGTAAGCTTTTTAAAAATCAAATTTGAAATGGGTCAGAATTATCAGAGGCAAGTACTTTCCACAGATTGGTAATTCTGAATTTTTTAGGTCCGAACATTTTCTTAGGGGATCTCACTTTTGGAATTTTATTTTATCTTGTAGGAAGGTTATAACAAATCAAATCTTGTGAGATATTGTTAATGGGAGACAAGTTCTCATTTGGAAGGACTTATGGGGAGGCTATCCGACTATTCGGAATTTGATGGGTACAAGTAGACTTTTAGATATATGTGAGACTTCTTAGGGCCAATATGTTAAGGACTGTAATATTGGATCAATATAATCCTCTCAAATGTCATTGGAGACCTTGGGAATAATTTCATCTACCCAAGAAGATCTAGAGCAACTAAAGAGAATTTTGGAAAATAGACTACTTGTGTTTAGAGAGGAAGAAGATGAGATAATCTGGAATGGTTCTAAATCAGACAATTATAATGCAAAGGACGAGTATAGTTCATTGGTAGAAAAAAATGATTTGTAGAAAGTTAATATGCCCATTCACTTATGTTGGAACAAAAGTTTACCTAAAACAAGGATATTTGCATGGGCAACTCTTCAACGTAAGATCTTAACAATTGAATGGTTTAGAAAGTCAGGTTTTCAAGGTTCCTCTTGGTGTGATTTATGTGAAAATGAGGAGTTTATAAATCACATTCTTGTCCATTGCCCCTTTGCATTAAAAGGATGGAATTAGTTATGTGCCCGACTGGGGTGGTATTCAGCTATACCAAAATAATAATGTCACCGTTTAAAGGATGGCCAAAATTACAATCTGATAGTTTATTTGCTAACTTATGGATAGTTTCCCTATCTTTATTGATCCGGGAATTGTGGAAGGAAAGAAATCACATAAACTTTCAAGGCAAGAAGTTGGAATGGGATTAGTGGGTCAACAAAGTGGAAGCGAATATAGTAGAGACTGTGAATTCCAGATCCAAAAGTTCCAAAGTTAAACATTCAAAACACATAATGTGGGATGGTTTGATGACAAGAAGTTGGTATGGATTAAAAAAACCTAATTTTGTTGGTAGACTGACAAAGAATAATAAAGATAGATCTAATTGTAGATGGACCCCACCTAGACAAGATTGGGTTAAGTTGAATTTCGATGGATTTTCAAATGGCATATCAGGAGTTGGATGTGTCATTCATTGAGATAAAGAGAAATTTTAGTAGAATTGGCCAAACCTTTGGTAAGCGATACAAACAATGTTGCTGAATTTAAGGCATTGGTTGAAGGTTTGATTCTATATGAAGAGTTAGGATTTAAGAGGGTGGAGATAGAACAAGACTCTACTAATATCATTAATGCCCTTAGATCCAGATAGTCCATCAATTGGAGATTAAAGTTACTTTTATCACAAGCTTTGGAACTATTGAATTATTTTGACAACATTACATTCAACCACATTTATAGAGAAGATAACATTGTAGCGATCTATTATCTAATTCGGGAGAAGATCGTCAAATGATTAGAAAGATATATGACAAACATATCCCACTCTTTACTCCTTCTAATTAGTTGATTCAAGGTTTCATAACATTTTAGGGAGATCAACATTTGAATAGTGGAATGATGTCTTCTCTTGCTGTAGGTTGCTAGTCAAAATCGGAAATCGACATATGAAGCAGAATGATCATTATTAATCAAATCAAAGTGAAAAGATCTCTTAATAAGCATTCAAAGGGAACATAAGAAGATGCTTTAACAAAAATGGCACTATTGGCTGGTGAACGTTGCATTCAAATCAAAGTGAAGAGATTTATTAACAAGCATTCAAAGGGAGTAGGAAAAATGCATTAAAAAATGACACCGTTGGCTTGTGAATGTTGTAGTAGTAGTTGATATCATTGTGGCAGCAGCTCTGAATGGATCATCATTCAAATTGAGAGATTTTGAAGGAAAAAACTATTGGATAGTGAACATTTTGACAACAATGGAGAATTGGTCATCACCCCAAAATTGAATGGCTTTATTATTTATTTGGAGTCGAGTATTTCATGTCTAATCGAATTTGAAGTTTGCAAAGGACGATGCTAGTGTATGGATCTCTCAAGAAACTTTTCTTAAGAAACTTGAGGTCAGGTAGAGTTTGTAAATTCGTATTGGTGAAGGGTAAAAGTTGGAGCAATTAATGAGGGCCATCATTGATATAATGTCTAATTTTCAATATCCACGCCATTCTCCTTATGGGACAAGTGCCAACGTGAAAAGGTAGAGCATTTATAGTGAGAAATGACATCTCTCTTACAACTATCTATACGATGTAGAGTAGGGAATCAATAACAAGGAAAGGCTCCAAAGATTGGGAATGTTGCCAAAGTTAGTAAAATTTTGGCCAAAGTTACTTATAGATGAAATGCCATATAAAATAAGGCAAAATTAGGAGTATTGTTAATTTAGCAGAAGCTATTCTCCCTTGATAACTAAGGCATTGATGATTAAATATTCTATATGGTGGAGACTTTCCACATGGATGATTTGATAGTTGGCGGTTGGCAAAATCTCAGGAATATAGAATTTTCCATAATTACAAATCACTAAGGCCCCATTTGGTTGAGGAATTAGAATTCGAGTCAAAACCTGATTATCTCAAAATAAGGTTTTGAAATTCCAGTTTTGTGTATTTGGAAGATAGTTTGGACCGTTTGGTTGACCCAAAAGATGACTGAGACAATCCATCTTCTGCGTTTGGTTGCCATTTTCAAAATTGGAATTAGAATTGAGAAATTCCCATTTCTGTGTTTGGTTATGCAATTTCAAATTGAAATTGGAATTACATTATCCATTTCTGTGTTTGGTTCTACATTTTGAATTGGTATTAGAATTTGACAAGAAAAAATTTAAGTTTTTTTAATTATTATATAATGTTTTAATTTAATATTTTATTTATTTTGTCCATTTTTTTATTTATATATTTTTTTATTAATTTATATTTTTATATAGTAAATCATAAACAAAATTTAATTTTTAAAAAAAATATTGTGAATAGTAAACTTAACTTTTTAAAATAATTTTATACATTATCATAAACAATATTATAACAAGAAAATAATGATTGCATCGCTCGATATCACATCAAAATATAAATAAATCTTATAGTCCACATATATATATCTATTTCTGCATAATGACCTAACAAAGTAGTGCGATTGTTGCACAAAGAAAACATCGTAAAAACATGACATCGGCTTTATAGGTAGCCTCCGCTTTTGCAATAGCTGTCTTGAGCGCCTTGCAAGACTTGCACTCATCATCCACAATAGGTATATGTGTAGAAGGTGCAGATGATGTAGACAACGATGGGGTGTCATCGGCCCACCGAAAGTAGTCACATCCACCGCCATCCTACAGTATAAATCTAAGTTAGTATTGCTATAATGACTAATATTTATTCTTTGTAAATATTTAAATATTGTGCAACTAACAACCTTTTTCTTATTTATGCAAGTCCAAAATTTACGCTCTAGATTAGTGTCTGTGTGTGACGTCCTCAACATGCAGCGCACTCCATCACCACAGTCACACACAGGGACATTTATCATAGCCATCACCATTGTATCAAACAAATTTTTGTTCATTCATACTATTTTTGTTCATTCATATAACAACATGATTATATTCTTAGTACAAAACGAAAAAGTTTCATTTATGTTGAAATTACAAATTTATACAAAAACTACAATGAAACATCTATAACTTCAGATAGAAGATGGGGATGAACAATATCCATGAACTGAATGGTGGTGTGAAAACACACTGTTAAATAAGAAAACGCAAGGAAATCCATGCTCTACGCCCTTATGCCCCACATTCGACGAGTAGCCATCTCATATCCCGCTCATTCTTCCCATTACTGTCCGTATTGTTAGATGGTCAATCCTGCATCTACAAACTAAACATGATAGAAAAACTAAAACTTGTTTATTTTTAAATGGAATACACCAGGGAGTACCGTCAGAAATATTGACCGTTTACAAATATGAACAATAAACAATCATCAAATAGCTCATTTTTTTATCAGCATATGTGGATATTTTTGGCATCAATGTTTGAAATAGCTTTTGGATTCGATTGTGTAGATATTTTTGGCATCAACATTTTGGATCACACTCTGTGATTGCAATAGAGAAAAATGATGGATTTTTCTTTCAATCATTTTTCTCTCTTCCATCCTGATGAAGGATCACAGAGTGATAAAAAATGTTTATGCCAAACATATCTACAAAATCGAATCCACAAGCTATTTCAAACATTTTTAATGTCAACATATGTGTAGTCTCACTTTATCACCATATGTGAAGTCTCAGAACTATCCATTTCTATTTCTGTACCTATCATGTGGTTTTGAAAAATGAATGAAATATCAAAAGAAATTCAAAATGAAATAGAGCATTGAACAAAGTAGAATTATTCCACTAAATTTTGTAATGCAACAGTAATAACAAGATGGTTAGGCTATATACATATAACATGGGACAAAATCATGAACAATACAGTCATCTACGAAAACACATTTATATCACCATCTCTTCTGAAGAACTAGAAATGGACAGTTCTAAGACTACACATTGACAATGCATTAAATTAAGCATTCATCATGTGGTACTCCTTGGTGTATTGGTCTCTAATATGTTAAAAGCAACAAGACAAGATATATACCACTAAATATGTAAAGATGCTATTATACAATTGATACATATAAGGTTATTAATGCAAATGTCAGTTAGTAGATAGACGAGAGACATTTTCATATTATTGTTTAGAGATAGTTTCATAATGCAGTAAAATTTTCACAACAATACAGATATATACTATTTTATTGCTAGTGGACACATAGTAAAGACGTGATCGTATCTAGCAGGTCTTGAATTGTGACATTAATAAATTAGCTAGAAAGATATCAAATGTACAAGAATAAAGATCGGATTTGACAACTTTTAGTTACAATGAAGCATAAAGATCAAAACAAATGCTAATAGTTGATATTAAATTATCATAATGAAGAAATTTTCTATAAGTTCAGTGACAGTCCCATCTTATTAAAGATAACAAACTAATGGATGATCGTGTAGTCTTCAATATGATTTAGCTAAGAAAAGAAAAATACTTATGTCATGCCACTCACAATTTGAAATTTAGATTAATGTTTATGGGTGTCGATTAAAACATTTGCATGCTCCTGCATTTATTCCTATTAATTGTCTTTGATTGAACAATTAATGGCATCATTATCTTTTTTACACATGCCAATACAAGTGTCATTCTAAAAATCTAAGGTGTGCATTAGGAAAGCACTCATCCAAACTTGGAGAAAGTAGATTTTTGTTTTATCATAGCATCCAAAGTACTCCATATGTGTGATTTATGCCATTTATACTATTGTGGCATATGAGATTGTTTTGGTAGATGGAAGATTAGTTAGAGCCACAAAAGATAATGAGTTTTTTGATCTATTCTATGCAATCCCATGGTCTTAGGGTACATTGGGTTTACTGGTAGTAGCAAAAATTAAACTCATACATGAGTAACAAGGGGCCAATTAGGCAACAAATTGTCCTTATTAGGGGATGTATAATTGGGCTTGTGAGGCTTCTTTGTAATGCATCGGGATGTGATGCAGTCAAGGATGGAGAATCCAATTAAGGACTGTCCAAACTTGCAACCAACACCAACACAACGAAATAACACAACACCAAACAAGATCTGAAAGAAAACAGATTTCTTTATTCATCAACTAATTGATTACATGCAATGTGCCGGGCTATAAGGCCTTCCCGGTTACGACCAATTACAAAGCAAGAAATAGTTCTACAAGATCACGCAGGATCCAACACACTTCTCCTCAGCTAGCCCAGGTCTGCAACACAACAAGACACTGGTAGGCACTCCAAGAAAGATCTAAACTTGTGCTCACAAGCCACCGATCAATCTCCTTGTTCCTAAGCACACAAGCTACTAACTCTGCTACCTTCTATCCAGATCTAATCTAATTCTAGATCTCTGCTTCTACCCCCTCAAAACAACTACCCAACATCTACTTAAATACTAATCATCAGCCACAAGTCGGCTGGATCAAACAATTAACTCTTACAAACAAACATTAAATGCAACCACAGTCGGCTCACAAATAGCCTTACAAATATTTAATTCATCAAGTCGGCCTCTAGATCCATATAGGAGAATGCAACACGCTAAATCTAGGTCCCCACAAGTCCAACGGTCAATCCATAACTTGAGGAGCGCAACCCAAATTAAATGCACCAGTCGGCCAAGCCGATTTATCCAAACTGTTGGTCCATTTTCCTATCAATGCAAAATCCTGTGAAAATGGCCTCTTCCTTGCAAATTTTGAAGTTATGCCACCCCGCTACACAGTTTTAACTTGCGATGAAAATCTATAATGTTTCATGGTGTGTGCCCTTAACGCTGTGTTCTTCATATTGTCACCATGCTACAGTTCAGATCGCACCTAAATCGCAAAATCCAGAGAGTTATTCAAGTTTTAAGGTTTGCAGGAAACAGTTTCAGAATATGCCTAAGTGTCGAAAACCCACAGTGTTGTCAAGAACCCATGATGTTTTCTATTGTCTGTATGAAAACCCTGGTTGTTTTCAACCTTGTGCTTCCTATTTTTGCACGCTTGTCTTCTGGCGTTGAAAACCCTAGATGTTTTTGATCCTTCACTATTGTAAAAACTTTGGATGTTTTCGACCTCGCTTTTCTTCCCTTTTGCTGGCATTCCTTGTTCGTCAGTCTTAACTACGCAAGTGCGATCGATTGGTGGGACCTTTTCCTTCCCAAGGGGTTAAACTTCAGTAAGATCTCGCGGTTGTCGTTATACCGCTAGGGAAAGCTACTCATTTTTTAAGATTGCGGTATAGCGACAACCGTCGATCTTCTTCGACGATGCAATGGACCGTGGGACTGCTATCAGAGGATGTTGAGGTGGTAGAGTTCTATTGGATGCAGAGTGGTGATGTGGTGAAGTTGCCAGTCGCGAGCCCGGTTGTCAGATCCCTTTGATCTTATGGCTGTCGCATGACCGCAAGGAATATTCTTTCCCCTTGCGATCATGTGACAACCGTCCGATCTTCTAGTGATTCAAAAGGGCAACAATGTGGTGGGTCCGGTTCTCAGTTTGTTGCGACGTGTGCACTTTTCATTGGTAGCGGAGTAGTGACTTGGTTTTTTGTCAGTGGGGCCGAGGGTTGTAGTGTTTAAAGGGGTCCAATTGATTGGTCTCCATGACGAGGTTGTTCTTGATTGGCCAGCGGGTGACAAGGTGGCAGTCTTGTGGCCTTGTCGCATGATCGCAAGGGCCATATTTTGGCCTTCGATCATGCGACAAGGGTGCCACGTTGGTGGGGAGCGGTGACATGGTGTTGATGTGGAGGTTTGTCACATGTTCGCATAGCCCTTTTCCTAGTTATGTGATCATGCGACAACTGTTTGGATGTCGCGGTTGCCGAGTTAGGGCGGGTCCACAGTGCTAGTGTTGCCAAGTTGTTCGATTTTGATTGGTTGCTGACTGCTGACGGGGCTGTTGACTTTCCAAAGGGGCCCGCAACTATTGTGAATTAAATGTGACCACCTGATTTTTTGGGAAAAGAAAGAGATCGACGACCGCATTTTAAATTTTGCTGATTAGCCGTTGGATTTTTTAATTTCAAACTTGCCGAGGGTTTCCTGTGACCAAAAGGACTAAAATTGAATGCTTTCCTGGCGGATTTTCTTGTTGGTTTGATGGCAGTAGGTGTTGCGATCTGGCCCGAGGGTCTATGTGGTTGGCTGCATGATGATTTTGTACCTGGTGGAGTGTATTTTTGAGGTCGAGAAGCTGTTTGTAGGTGGCCGATTTGACTAGTTTTTATGGCAGTTCTCTGGTGTTCTATACTAAGCTCGTAGATTTTCATAATTGCAGATCTATTTGAGATTTTTTTTCTCCAGGTTGCTTGGTTTCCAGCCCCTGCAATAAGTTTTTGACCGTTTCCAATTGGTATGGCGGTTGTAACCCTAACCCTAGTCACCCTAAGCTTCATGCAATCTCTTTGAGATTCCCAAGGTGGCTAGTGGTATAAATTTTTGATTTTTTGATTGAGAAAGGGTTCAAATTTTAATCAGTCCAGAGGTTCTGATTATAGTTAGTTCCAGGGGTTTGTAGCAGGGCTATATCACATTGCATGTAAGCTAAATAGAATTTCTGGAAGTCTTTTGTAGGTTATTGAAGTGGTTTGATCTCTGTCCTACTTTGATCATGTACATGACTCATTATACTTAATATAAGTTTTTCATGCTTCCAAGTCTCTCCTTGGTGTCATTCTTGTGAATGTTGGATTTTTTGATCCATTGCATAGGGTTACCTTTGCATATGTTCTTGTCTTTAGTTCTTGATCTAGGATCAAGTGAAATATACTTTAGAGGGGACATAGATTCAGTCTTGGTTGTCTACAGAAGGATTTTAAGTAGTGGATGGGCTGGAATGTTTATATTTATGGCTATGAGTCTTTGACAACAGTTGGTTCACGTTTCATTATTTGTATGTGAGGTCTACCCAATGGATAATGGCACTGATCAAGGATTAGTACATTTAGTTGAGTCCAATGTCTGATTGGCTCTTGTCTACCTTCCCTATCCTCATTAATCAAAGACCCTTTTAAGTTTTAAGTATTATTGTTGGTAGTAATACCCTTCACAAGGCCATTTTATACCCAATAGCAATTGAGATTCAATGAATGTCTGGTTAACATTTAGTAGTCTCTTGTTATCATCTGCTTTGTTTAATCTAGTCCAAAGTCCTAAAATGCCATAAGTTACTGGATTAGGTGCACCCACCATGGTTTTGCAGAGCCATAAGTGAAGAGGGCAGTCTTGTCCCTATAGTTGGTCCAGTTGTCTTGCAGAGCTTTCAAACTTGGATTTAACCACTCCTAACATTAGTCTCAAGGCATATGGGCAGCCCTAAGTGGCGTAAGCATTTTCAAACACCAACACAAACAACCAAGTTGGTTAGCAAGAACACCGAGCGCCAGTAAGCAACACCGAGACCCCATCGATAACCAAACACTGAGCACTAGAACCACTGATTCCCCGTCGGTAACCAGGCACCGGGCACCAGGAACACCGAGTGACCATCATCCATTGAGCTCCGTTGGTACTTCCAACCGAGAACCTTTACCATGACCACCGAGCTCCATCGGTGAAGCAAAACAAACTTTGATCGAGAACCATCATCAAAGACCGAGAAACTCTAGTCTTCTACCGAGATCACCAGCTAATTAATCCAACTCCACCAAACAGTTACTGAGATTGCTAGAATCTTCAGGAACCGAGGATGCCCCTGCATCAGACACCTGGGGTAAATAAGAAAGTGTGTCCCACACTTTACTCCTTCAAGAAAATCTTCCATCCACTTCATCTTCACACAAGGCTTGTTAATCCATGAAGCCAGGAAAATACACAAGTCTATCAGCCAAGTCCTCCTTAACCGATTTGCCACCAACCAGTCAACATGTTCAACATCCAAAACAAATAGAGGATTCAACCCATCACCAAGTATCAAGTCAGAATCCCATCTAAGAATCTCATCACAAGACTTATCACTACCAACCAGTGACTCAAGTCCGCAATCAACAAACAACATTTGCACCTCAACACTGAAAAAAAGCAATTCAGCAACACCATCATCACAAAGGTGTTCAGCAATAGGTAACTCTTCACCAACAATAGTTTGATCAAGCACAACCAGATGCTTTGCAATTACCATGTCAGGCACAACCAACTAAACATGAAAACCAATCTCCTCACTAGCCTCAACAAGGTCAACAACACCATCGGTAAGCACAGGTAACTCAACAACCACAAGTTGCTCTACAAGTTTTATGTCAGACTCCACCAATTGACCATCAAAACCAATCCCGCAAACCTCCACATGTCTTCTCTTTCAGACCAGTCTTCTAACAAGCCAAACAACTTTCGTCTGGATCGGCATGCTCCAACTCCGGTAAGCTCTACAAAACTCAGCAACACTTTCTTTTGCAAGGTTCTTAACTCGGCTCAACAAATCCACTTCCAACCAAGAAAACCTCTCAAAAATCTTCATCTCCACTACATCATAGAGATCTGTAATCGCACCAGGGTTCAAACCTCTCGAAGACATCCCCAAAGATCTTTGAAAACCCTCTGCAACAAACCCAACACCGACCACCTTGTGACAACCTCCAAGTTGTATGCAAGTCAGATTACAACCTGCCACCTCGCACAAACAACTAGGCCACGATTTCACAAGTTTAGTAACACATATCTGCAACTCGGATTGCACACAATCTCTTCACCAACCTTTCTCCAAACAAGATAAACTTAGCTCTGATACCACCTGATGCAGTCAAGGATGGAGAATCCAATTAAGGACTGTCCAAACTTGCAGCCAACACCAACACAGTGGAATAACACAACACCAAACAAGATCTGAAAGAAAAAATATATCTTTATTCATTAACTAACTTATTACATGTAATGTGTTGGGCTGTAAGGCCTTCCTGATCATGACCAATTACAAAGCAAGAAAAAATTCTACAAAATCATGCAGGATCCAACACACTTCTCCTCAGCTAGCCTAGGTCTGCAACACAATAGGACACTGGTAGGCACTCCAAGAAAGATCTAAACTTGTGCTCGCAAGCCACCAAGCAATCTCCTTGTTCCTAAGCTCGCAAGCTACTAGCTCTGCTACCTTCTATCCAGATCTAATCTGATTCTAGATCTCTGCTTCTACCCCCTCAAAACAACTACCCAACATCTACTTCAATACTAATCATCAGCCACAAGTCGGCTGGATGAAACAATTAACTCTTACAAACAAACATTAAATGCAACCACATTCGGCTCACAAATAGCATTACAAATATTTAATTCATCAAGTCGCACTAGTAAATTTTAGCTTGTTTTCAACGAGGATTAGTTGATTATTAGATGCCCATTGGTCGGCTAATCGACTATAATGGTCGTTGGAGTTTTTTAATTGATATTATGACACATCAAGTGTTCGTCAAAATTGCAATGTCAACAGTGGTTGAATTATTGGCGGAGATGACATCGAAATCATTGCTTCAACCTGGAAGAATTGCCTGTTATATTGTTTACCTTGGCGACCAATGTTGGTCGAAAGTGTGACATACAATTTTTGTAATAAATGTCGACTGCATAGCTCTCTCGTGGATACTCCTATTTTTTGTTGGTTGAAAAAGTGATCGAAAATTTAATTTAAAAAAAATAAAAATATATTGATTATCAAATTAAGCACAACAATATTATGTTGCTGTTGTTTACTGTTTGGGAAAGGCTTTCTCGGACTGCCACTCTCCACCACCCGCCATTTCCACCTTAGCATTCCCATTTCTTGGGGATACTTCTCACTGCGTATGACAAGGTAGAGCTCCTTGTCCATTTCTAGCTGTACATCTTCTTTCCTCAATCCTACATGCAATACATATGAGACTGTGAAGAATGATAAGAGAGAATAGATGCACCACTAATGTCCAACCCACTCATTTTTTTCAATACTAATATAGAAACTAACATAAAGATATTTGTGAAGGTTTTATAGACGCGGGTTATTGAATCATTATCTTTGCACTAGTACTCAATCTGGAAACCCTTGTATGTATATAGCCACTCTAGCAAATCTCCACATCTAGAAAATCTCCACAAAAATCCCTTCTGGCCTCCACTGCATATACGTCTTCTCAGAATCTAAAAACTTTGGCCCATCATTGATTCTCATTAATGTACCAATTTGGATAGTAAGTCTAATTTAATTTGTCCATGGACTAAGACCTTAAATTATTGAGCTTCTCTTTGTTTCGAGAAGAGTATAAAAATCTCTACTTTAACAGGGCCAACCATGTGAAGGTGGAAGCTCATCTGGCCCCTCCTAGGAGCCTCTTATGACCCTTTACGACATTTTAAGACCTCTAAGATGTATTCTTAGGGATCGTAAATGGTCGTAAAGAGTCATAAGGGGTCCTGTGACACAACAACTGAGAAACATAATTGTAGGCATTGTGGTCACAATTTTTTGGAGACAACATAGTTGAGTTGTATACCCAGACGATGGAGAGCAACTCCCGCATCTTCGATTCCAAGTTGACTACATCTGTTGCTCATGAATACAAGGTCCTCCAACAGATGTATTCAACTTCGAATCGAGGGTGCATAAATTGCTCTCCTTTACTTGGGTACACAACTCAATTACGTTGTCTTCAAAAGATTGTGACTATGATGCCTACAATTATGTTTCTCAGCTATTGTGAAATCTACATTTATGTTTCTCAGTTGTTGTGTTTATGTGCATGTTTTTAATATTTTTTGGATAGTAAGTCTAATTTAATTTGTCTGTGGACTAAGACCTTAAATCATGTAATGAGGAGGCTTAGAACACTAGTATATGCAAATTTCATTTTTTAATAATAAAAATCTATTAAAATGTTTATACCTTCTCTCATTTGCTGGTGTAATTCCTCTTTGAGTATCCCCTTTGTCCTTTGCATCCAAAATGAACTCATTCAAATCCCTCATTGGAATAAAGGAAGGATGCTCAAACTTTAGCGAGACTTCATACCACATAGTGTTCGTAGATTACGTTCAATGCGTTATTTACATTCGTAAATCAATGTTGCGTACAAATATGCGAACGGTGCGTGGTACGAAGGCTTGCTCAAGCTTGAAAATTATAGTCAATCCATAGTCAAGGTCAAGGAAAAAATGGAATAACCAAGAAAACACTATACGTTAAATCATGTGATTGATAGCAAATTGGGGCTCACCTGAGCCATAAACATGAAGAATTATTCTAAAAAAAGATGTAAACCATATATATGCGCACTTGAGGCAAAGAGAAGTTACGTCATATCCATATTAAAATATTAGTTACAATATGAAAATACTAAACTAACTAATTCCTGAGTTCATCTCTGCATATGGTCGCAACAAAGATATGTGATTACAATACAAAGAAGGTATCGTAAAAATATAATTTCAAAATTTTCCCTAGCTTGACATGTTTTGCACTCAAATCCTTCATTGCGGATAAGTGGAGATGGGCGGATATATGCAGATGAGTTGTCATCGACCCAACTAAAGTATCTGCAACCATTATTTCCCTGTGATGCCCAGTCTACATTAGTTCTTATATTATAATGAATAGTATTTACATTAGAAACATTAAATATATACACATTAGCAACTTTTTTTCTATTTGGGCAGCACCAAAAGGGTCATCTAGGGTTGTTTAGTGTTCGTGAAGTCTTCAACACACACTGCCCACCACCACATTGACATTTTGGCACATTGACAAGAGTCATTGAGCCTATATCAATAATGCACCGCACTATCGTTACTACATTTATTATTTTTATATGAAATACACCAAGGAGTACCATCAGAAATATTAACCATTTACAATAATGAAAAGTAAACCTAAATCAAATAGCTCATTTTTTTTATCAACATGTGTAGTCTCTGTGTATATGAAAAATGAAAGAAATATGACGCTGAAATAAAATAGTGAACAAAATAGTATTCCACATAGAGTGATTGAAATATACCATCAAAAGAAGGTGACAAAATCTTGTCATGAAGCACAAACATAGGAAATAAAAAGGGGACAAAAGACAAGAAATAAGAAAAATCATTACGACTATAAAAAATCATTTATACTATAATAAAAGAAAGAAACACTCTTTGTCAACAATTTTCAATATCATTAGGACTATATAAAAATAATTAAGACTACAAAATCAAATTTTAGAAATGGACGGTTCTGATGCTTTTCCATTACAACAATTGAGCATTCATCATTTGGTATTGTGTATTCTATTTAAGTATGCCAACAATGTTCAAAATCCTGTCACCAAGCACAGACAAGAAATAAGAAAAATCATTAGGACTATAGAAAAATCAAGTTCTAGAAATGGACGGTTCTGATATTGCTTTGCCATTACAATAATTGAGCATTCATCATTTGGTACTTCTTGGTGTATTCCATTTAAGTTTTTCAGTTGCCGTGTTTATGTGCATGTTCTTTATGTGTTTGGCTTCTCTCTTTCGCAAGGGATACGTCGATAGATAATTGATTTGAAAGCATAATGATTTGATAGTCTTTTTTCAAGATAGGCGTAATCATCCTGCCAACCTTAATTAGCAACATTTGTGATATATGTCAAGTACTTATAATCAGTATGCCCAACAAACATAGACTTAGTAGTAAAAACATGTCCTTTGGTTTACTAGCTTACTTATAATCAGTATGTCCTTTGGCTTACTAGTTTAATCTGGTTTAAGAATGGTTTGTTTCATGTTTGAATGTACCATTGAATAAAGCTTGGCTATATTAAGTACAATCTTAAGACTCGTGACTCTTCAAATTCTCTTGTTTCCTTTAGACCTCCAAACATGTGTACTTTGAGTAGTCCTCCAACAAATGGACTTGTGATGATTTTCACAATAGTACATGTGTAGGAGGACTACTCAAAGTACTACTTAGGCAAATCTGAATGTTCATCACCTGTGCTACTGTGCATATAAGAGTTGATCATAATAGGTATATGCTAGACCTAGCAACAAATAGATTTGTGGTGATTTTCACAATAGTACATGTATTTCTAGCACGAAGGAAGATTTGACCTAGCCAAATCTTCCTTGTACCACACAAACTATTAGAGTAAAGTATTAATTATATTAATTAACTTTACTCCCTTCTTAAGATGTCAACTCTTTTGCTTTAGTTGTTTATATTTAAACACACATGCACGAGTTGTTTTAAACTCATGCACTAGTCGTTTTAAATATAAACTTGCATGCATTAGTCTTGTAATAATTTAACTAATTATTACATGCACTAGGGTTTGCCTTTCAAGACTTTTTATCTCCTTTATAAGGATGATCCATTGTACATTTAATTCATTCATTATTTGAGGATATTTTCTTCTTCATATTTTTGAGTCAAACTCTTGCCCTCTTCTTATCTCTACTTCCTTGTAATAGGTTTTTGTATGCAGGTGATCTTCAGGTTTTGTGGATTTGTATTGCTCAAATCCTACATAGTATCAGAGCCTAATCTGCTACAGCTTGTTCACGTTTGAAGGATTCAGATTAGGGTTTTTTTTTTGGTTTTTTATTAAAATTAGGGGGTCCCTAAATTTTGGTGCACTTTGAGCTCAAACAGACCTCATCGTTGAGCTTGCAGCGCCCCAAAATTGCTATTTTGGTATACGACACGTCCAATTTGGACAACTTTGCATTTTGGGGCATTTTTTTGGCATAGAAAGCTTGATGTACTTTTCGAGATAGGATTTGTACGGATTGACACGTTTCCTAAGATAAATTTTTTTGTATTTGACACGCAAATCAAGGCAAAAAAATTTGTTGTCCGACACACAAATTAAAATAAAAAAAATTTAGCATGCAAATCAAGGCAAAATTCAAAAATATCTGGCACGGATCCCGATGCGTGTATGTGATTTTGAAATTTTGAAATTTTTTTTTTCTCATTTTGGGTGACGATGACCATTTGGCCATCAAATTTAAGCCAGTGCATGTAGTTTTAGCCCCTGGTCATATGGTGACCAGGGGCCTAGAATTTTAGCCCAAAGGGGCTTGCATGCTGTGATAGCCATTTGGCCGTCAATTTTAAGCCCATGAAGTGCTGACATCAGCACATTTAGACACCATTTGGGCTCTCCAGCGCAACAATTGGTATTTTGCTCATAACTTGAGCATACGGTGTCGAAATTGGGTAAACAAGATATCATCAAAAAGCTGGTTCCAAGCTCTATCTAGATCTGAAGATTTGAATTTCTGATTTTTCTCTTTTGATAGTGTTTTTTTTACTGTCAAAGCCAGATGTTCAGTTTTGCACTCCGGAAGCTCTATATTGGACATCCGGACTTCGTTTTGGGAAAGCGAGATATCGTTGGAAAGCTTGTTCTGAGAGATTTCTTTTTCTATGAGTCTTTTTTCTAGATTCTATTCTAGGTATATTTTATTCAATTTTTTGCATTTCTACACTCTGGTGGATATCTTGGATGTTACAGGTCCTGAGATCTCTTCCCTTTAAGGGATGGCTCTTCTTAGGTTGTTCTTTTATATCAGCAGCCTTCGCTCTTCTTTGAGCAGTGTATACTTCACTTTTGTAGCATTCTTTTATGCACACGTACTGAGATAAAGTGTCATTCTATTGTATGATGAGATCTTGCACATGTCTGTGCTATTTGTACTCACACTTCATTATAAAATGCCATGGGGGGTTTGATGTTTGCCTTTGTTTTCCATCTACCTTTGTCAAGTGAGTGTTCCTTCCACAACATTAGCCTCAATGTATCTTTATTTGTGCTTGTGCTTTCTATGCACCTTCGATGTACGTGGTTCTTCACGATGCAGTTCTTATTGGCACTCTTCTCAGTGTACCTGTCACCTCTGTCTTGTCAGCATTATGGGGGGGGGTTCTATTGATCATTCTTCTGCTTCCTTGGTTTGATAGTGTGAGCTATGTATTCAGTATTTGTTCCTATGTACTAGTCAGATGCAGTGGCTGGGTACCTATGCATTTTGATGAGATAGATCTGTTGGTTAAAAATCTCAATTTTTGTTTTTTGCCCCAAAAAAAAGGATGTTTTCAAAAAAATTTACAGTCTTTAGGATCTTCTAGGTTTAAAAATCCCAAAAATAAAAAAACCCTAGTTTATCCAGGCCCTATTCTAATTAGTCATTCCCTTTTTTGGTCCACTTAAGTTTTCCTACGTGCACGTGATTATTTCTGTCATGCGTTCGCTGAATCGTGTATTATTGTTTCATGTCCTTAAGTTATTCAGCGAACTGGCGAATGTATTAAACCCATGTTATATGTCATGTTAGTCGCTAAGTCTCCAAGTTACACAATAGTTACCTCAGCCTTTGTGCGAATCAAAAAATGTGTTATCTCTTATTCACTTAGTATCCGGTGGTTTCCTGTTAACTTTCAGTGACCTAGCGTGACGGTTATCTTGTATCCTCTAAATTTGGTGGCTCTGACAATGAAATTCAGCGAAGGTTAAAATTTTTCTCTTGTCGCTTAATCATAGGAAAGGATGGCGGTGCCCTAAATTATTTAGCGATTAGGCGAATGAAGTAAAGTTAAGTGTGTTTCTCTTTGGTCACTGATTCTTGTAATAAAAGGTGATGGTCAAAATTTGTCTAGCGACTCAGCGAGTGAAGTATTCGTGCATTCTCATAAAAGGTTTGTCATGTCAAAGATCATTCAATGATTTAGCGATAGCCACAGGATGAAGACAGGATCAACGGCCAGCGTGTAATCTCAAGACATGACTCAGGGTTAGGTGGGATATCTGGTGACTTGGCGAATTGGGCTTTCGCATGTTTTCCAAATGTAACCCAGGGTTAAGGAAATATTTAGCGACTTGGAGAATGTTTTCAGTCGCTTGATCGCTAGATCACTTGGAGTTAAGTGCTTGTCGGGGTTAAATAAAGAATATGAGGTGGATCCAGTGTTAGATGGAGCTAAGGTGTCCATTTCTTATTGGTTTCAGAGTAGTTAGTTGGCAGTTGTCAGTGGGCCCAAGATTTTCGGTCTGAGAGGTGTTAAAGATCGACTCGATCTCGCAGTTATCGCTATACCATTGATATAAGATGCATGAGGTTTAACCTTGCGGTATGATGATGACCGCTTGATCTTCCAGATGGTTGCAGAATGAAAGGTGGGACCTGTTGCCAGATATTATGATGTGCCTGCTCCTAATTGGCCACTGGTTTGGTGATGTGGAATTTGTCAGTGGGGTCAGATCTTCCAAAGGGTAAAGCTCACATTGATCTATGGTTGTCGTATACTGCCGAAATGAAGTACATGATTTTTAAGCTTGTGGTATAATGACAGCCATTTGATCTTGTCTGAGGGATGCGATGTAAGTAGTTGGTTTGATGTGCTACGTGATGCTGAGATGCTCATTTCTTATTGGCCGAAAGACTGATGATGTGGCCATAGATTTTTCAAACGACCTTGTGATTATTGCGGAAATAAATGAGAGCCACCCGATCTGTCGGGAAGAGATAAAATCGATGGCTGTGTTTTAAATCTGGCTGATTAACCATTACCACCCAATTTTCAAAAATTTAAAAGGGTTTTTCAGCAACAGAAGGGACTGGTATTCAATGTTTAAGCGGCTGGATCTGGTAGATTTGATTTTATCAACTGTCACGATGTGGTCCAGAGAGTTTGATGATTAATTACAGAAGATTTGTACCATAGAGAATGGGTAAGAGTAGCTCAAGGCATGTTGCAGGTGAGTGATCAGATTGATTAGCATGGTGGATTCAATGATCTTCGGTACACTGCTTTGAGAATTTTCATAAATGAAGATCAATCTTGGATCTGATCTCTCAAGGTTGCCTAGTTTTCCTCCAATGTAATAAATTCTGATTAAATCCAGTTGGTTTGGTGGGTGAAAACCCTAACCCTTTCCCTAGTCATCTGATGCTTGTTGCATTCCCATTCATAGGGGAATTCCAAGGTGGTTGAGATGGATATATAGAGTAAAAGACTCATTCTTTGAGGTCGGTCGGAGAGATATAGAAAAATTTGAACATAATTGCTTTGAAGCAGATTTCCAAGCTTTGTGTCTGATCTTCTGAGTAATGGAATTGTGAATGTAGTTGGCAAGTTGATTTTAATACAAATACACTCCAACTTCTGCCATATACGGTTGTTGTCTCTTTACCTTTGTATTGTACTCTTGTATGTTTTACATGTTAGGCATTTAAAATATACCAGTTGTAAAGCAACTTGCCTGATTGATTTATGAGTTTCTTTCGAGGAAAGAATTAAAAGTTCTCATAGTTCATCTTGAGGAGTAGATATATCTGTATGGATTTTGATAATAATAGTATTTGGTTAACAGAATAGTTTATAAGGCAATCTATTTGGATTTGTGGCTGGTATGCAAGGCATACTGTTGTATTTCTTTTAAGATTATCTGGTTGATTTGCGTTTGGATTTCTTTTGCCCATCAGATAAGGCACTAGTTTGGTGTTTGTTTCTTATGGTTTTATCTTTCATAGATCTTCAGAGAAAAAATTGAAACTTTCACATCATTTACGAGCTCATTTTTCATTTCATGTTTATTGCACAAAATAGATAGGACTGTCCCTGAAGACACACAGTTCATAGTTGTTGATTCCTTGAAGAGAGAATCATTTAGGTTGTCCCTCCTTAAAAGGAAGGAGGATGAGAATCCTTAAATCACTGATCTTTGCTTTATTTACAATCATGTTTTGCTTGGTTAAACTCTGCATCAAATTGATCATGGTCATATGCAGAGTATTCTATAGATTGATGCATTAAGAAGAATTAAAAGCAGATCAATGTCCACTCATATAAACACTATGTAATCAGTTATCATTAAAAGGTAATACTTGCCTGAGTATGTGGAGCTCAAAAATGAAGGAGGATCTTATCCAATCCTCAGTAATTAGGTCTTTCTCTTATTTGAATCAGCCTCAAGAAGCCTAAGTTCAAGGTCAGTCTGATCCTACAAGAAAAATCCCCAACAAATTGGCAACTCTGCTGGGGATAATATAACAAAGATGAATCTAGTATCTCCTAAGGACTATTGGACTACTTTCTTTGAACCCCAAAAAGAAATTGGGTGGTGACTCTTTACCAAATCTCTAAACCAGTGTTCCAAATAAAAATTTCCCTATTTTATAATGACTCATAGAAATACAAGATCTTGGAGAAAGGAACATCCAGAAGAAAATATAGAGGGAGAAGTACCAGCTACATCAAGACAAAGTCATACGAGGAAGGAGAGAAATAGCAATGACATGTCTTTTACATGGAAGCAGAAAGGAAATACAAGGACAGAGGGATCCTGTTCAAATAAATCAAGAAGGAAATACTTCTGAATATGAGGAAGCAGTTGATTTGGGATTGAATCAGTATGAAGACTACTACTCACCTTTTGAAAAGGATGGAAGGAGAACTCAACCTCATAGGAGAGGAATCCCTAGGAATAATAGAAGATCTAGAAGCCAAACTAGGAGTAAGCAAGACTTTGTTCCTTCTTTTCCCCATGATTCCCCCTTACAGGGCCACCAAATACCTGATGACCACCAAGAGGAGGTCCCTGCCCAAGAATCCTCATCTGAAACAACCCTTCCTAATTCTAAGGAAATTTTTGAAGAAGTGTTTGAATTGGAAAGAAAGATCTAGGAGAAGATTCAAATAAGGCAGAAAAGGGAAAAGGAAAATGAGGAAAAGATTAGGCACGCTATGATTAGAGTAGAGCAATTGAAGAAGCAATTGTTAAATTTTGAAGCCTTGAATCAGGTTCTTGTGACAGAACAAGCAGAAGATCAACCTATTTTCCAGCAAATTTATGACATAAGAAATCCTAGGGACAAAGGTAAACAAAAGGCTGTAGGGGTTTCAATAAATGAACCAAATCCTGCAAAGAAGTCCCTAGATCAAGCAGCAAGATTAGATGCTAACTTGGAAAAGGCCAAAAGGGAACAAGAATTATTGGCTAAAGAGTTAGAAAAGGCAAAGCTAGAAGCCACTGCAGCTGAAATAAAAAGAAAGATTGACTTCCTTAAGAAATCTTCTGGACCCACCAATACACTTTCCACTTCTTTAGCACATGGTGCAAATGTGTTGAACACTGCCAGAACTCCAGGTATGCCCAGGACTTTTACTATTTCAAATATTCAAACATCCATAGGTGCTAGCCCATCTCAAATAGGATCCATACATGAGAGGCACAAGCAATTGGTTTTTATTGGGATTCCTGGTTACCCAAATCCCATCCCTAATGAAATTAGGAAAGAGCTTCCAAAATTCACTGGAAGCAATGCAGTCACTTGTGAAGAGCATTTGAAAAGCTTCGTTGATGTAATAGATGACTACAACATTGAGCTTGATGATGTGATCATGAAGCTTTTTGTTCAGTCTCTGACCGAAGATGCTAGAGATTGGTTTAGAAATTTGCCTCATGTTAGCATATTCTCATGGGAGTAGTTCAAACATTTTTTCAAAGAACAATATGGTGATAAAACCAATGGAGGTTTCATGGTTAATGAATTCAACAACATCAAGAAAAATCCAAATGAGGGTGTTGTTGAGTTTAATGTCAGATTTCAGAAGGCAATGCATAAATTGTTGCAAGTTATCAGACTAGATGACAAGATTTGTTTGGTCGCTTACCTGAATGCTTTTGATAAAAAAATGAGATATCTTTTGAGAGATAAGAATCCTAGAAATCTTGTAGAGGCTTACAAGATGGCCATAAATATAGAAAGCAATAGAAGAATATTAGGGAAGTTGGAAAGGAGGGAGGATTATAAACCTTCAATCTCAAACAGAAAGGAGCCAGGGAAGTCTGACACAAAACCAAAAGATGATGATAGTTTAAAGCAAATTTTAAAAGCAATAAAATATTTAAAGCCTAGTGAGGCAAGGAATAGTAGAGTGCATGGAAATGATAGGCCATCCTTCAATAACTTTAACAAGTTACCAAGAATGCATAACTATCCCTACAACACTCAGTGGAAAGATGGGAAGCCAGTACTCCCTGAAAGAAAGGATAAACCAAATGATATGACCCCGTGCCCCTTGCATAGAAATATAGTAAATATGAATGATGATGTTCCTTGGTGTATTATTTTCCAATCACCTCATGACCCTTATTACTGTGCAATTTCTCAAAGTGTTTCTGCAGATGAGGAGCAAGACAACAACAATGAAGAGTCTTATGATGATCAAGGATGTGGTATGACTTCTTGATACATATATGATGAAATGGATTCCATTGAAGAAGATGAAGGCCAAGATGTTGGTAGTTCCCAAGTCAAAAATGAGATTTATCATCAACAAGTGTTTTTTGATGAAGAAGATAGTCACCTGGATGTAGTCCAGTGCAACACTTTAAGAAATGATGAGCCAATAGTGTTGAGAAGACCTTCTGATGAAGAAATTGCACAAATCACAACAGACATGGTCACCCAAGCCAAGAGTAACTACAATTTGAGAAATAGGGTAGTGGGTGATTTAAGTGAAAAGTCATCTGGTATATTTATCAAAAGGATAGACAGAGATGTAAAACAAACTCAAGACAAAAATAGGGTTGCTAATGTTGTTAGAAGGACTAAAATAAAAAAGAATGTAACATTTGTTCCTACTAGTGTAACCTATAGAGTAAAGAAAAAACCTCTCCAGGGGACTGTTGTTGCTGCCCAAAAGGAGATCAAAACCTTGAACAAGGATCAGCATGGCTTTAGGGAACATGAAGAAAATAAGGAGGCTACTATCATTAAGCAAGATGTAGTTGACCCCAAATATGTTCCAATTGACATGGGAAAACTGTTATCACAAATTACTATCAAAGTCCCCTTATTAGAAATGATGAGAATAGAAGAGCATAAAGACAAGGCTTTGAGTTGGGTGAAAGGAGCTTTTCCTTCTGATGCCCAAAATTCCACCAAGACTAGTGGAATGGCTACTGCAGCAAGTGATTCAACTGAGAACCAGTGTGGGGAGATTATCTTTGAGATCCCTCATATTTATTTAGATACTAATGTTGTTAATTCTATGACATGAACTATTGATCCTTTCTTTCTGCCCCTAATAGTAAATGGAAAGTTGTTAAGAAATTGTATGATTGATTCAGGAGCCCCTAATACTGTTATGCCTGTAGAAATAATGAAATCTTTGGGTCTAAAAGTAGATACACCTCATGGAAGATGTCAAGCTATGGATTCAAGAGAGGTCCCTGTTATTAGTACTGTAAAAGCATTTCCTTACAAATTGGCAGCCTTCCCTGACAAGTTGTTAACAATGAGTGTTCTGGTGGTTGATATCCCACCTCATTATGGAATGTTATTATCAAGGAAATGGAGTGCTTCAATGGGAGGTAGTATTCAGTGTGATTTATCCTTTGCAACTTTCAATATTGATGGTGACAATGTGAGAATATCCAGAGAAAGCAGAACCCCACACATGATAGAGCTAAATAATATGGATGAGTTGAATTGTTGTGTGGATGTTGACATGAAAAATTTTAGAGTGGAAAAAGCCATTTCACAAAAGGAAGATTCAAATCCATTGACTCAGGAACTGAAGAAACAACAAGATGGACTGTGGCAGATGTATTTTGATGGAGCATGCTCAAAAGAAGGCTCAGGAGATGGAGTTCTATTCATATCTCCATCAGGGATGATTCAACTTTATTTGGAGTGTCAATAGTTGAAATAAAAAGTAGACCAGTTGTTGCAGACAACATTTACAATTGGTAGGTCTTTGAGGATGATCATGACATTTTGAAATTTATGCAATGCCTTGACATATACGAGGGTCAACTTATAGACTGCAACACATTGGTCGAGGAAATTGAAGGTAAGGACATGGTCATGGGAAATGAGGTAATCCAGTTGAGTTCAAATCATATCCCTAAGGGTTTAACTGAATTAAAAGCATTATATGGTAGTCAAAATGATTATATGTCAAAAACAAGTAGTGCTAAGGCTGAAGATCTGGAGGAAGTAAATTTGGGATCACATAATGCAACTCAAATGGTTTATATTGGGAAGGGATTAGCCCCTTAGCTGAGATATAACCTGATAAAGCTGTTAAGAAAGCACAAGCATGTGTTTGCATGGTCCTATGATGACCTAAAAGCTTATAGAGAGGACTTGTTCCAACATGAGATCCCATTAAAGCAAGATGTTAAACCATTTAGACAGAAGCAAAGACCCATTAACCCAATTTTGCCTCCTAAAATATAGCAGGAGTTGGCCAAGTTGAGTGATGCAGGAATAATCCAACCTATAAGGCATTCAACTTGGTATCTAATTTAGTCCCAGTTAGAAAGAAGAACAGTGATATTAGATTGCGTGTGGACTTAAGGAATCTGAATGTTGCATCATTGAAGGACAATTATTCACTACCCAACATGAAGGCAATGTTGCATAAAGTCACTGGATGTGAGTTATTGTCCATGATGGATGGTTTCTCTGGATATAACCAGGTGTTGGTGAAAGAATCTAAACAATTCAAAACAGCATTCACAACACCTTGGGGAACCTATGTATATGTCAGAATGCCATTTGGCCTTAGAAATGCTGGAGCAACCTTTCAAAGGGCGATGGATGTTGCTTTCAAAGAATATATAGACTTGTTTATGGTGGTGTACCAGGATGACCTAACTGCTTATTCTAAATGGGCTATTGATCATTGCTCACATCTAGAAAAGATTTTTGTCAAAGCTCTAGAATATGGTGTGTCTCTGAATCCTAAGAAGTGTAACTTTGCAGTCAAAGAGGGAAAGTTGCTAGGACACATTGTATCAAAAGAAGGAATAAGAATTGATCCAAAGAGGGTTGAAGCTATCAAAAGGGTTACAACACCCAAAAATCTTAAAGGGGTGCAATCATTTTTAGGAAAAATCAGTTTTGTTAGAAGATTCATTGCAAATTTTGCTGAAATTGTCAAACCCATAGTAAAATTGCTAAAGAAGGATGTCAAGTTTCAATGGACTACAAAAGCTCAGGGTGCATTTGATAAAATTAAAGAAGTAGTTCAACAAGCACCTGTGCTTAAGTCTCCTGATTATACTAAGCCCTTTTCACTTTTTTCTTTTGCATCATTTCACACCATTGCTGCTGTATTGTTACAAAAGGATGAAGAAGGTTTTGAGCATCCAATTGCATTTTTTAGTAAATCTTTACAAGCTGCTGAGTTGAATTATGAGATGATGGAAAAGTAGGCATATGCACTGGTAAAAGTAGTAAAATCTTTCAGACCTTATCTGGTTTGTGCTAAGGTAGTGGCATATGTCCCACATGCAGCAGTAAAGGATGTCCTTACTCAGTCTGAAGTTACTAGTAAGAGATGCAAGTGGATTACCAGGATTCAAGAATTCAATTTAGAAATCCATATCACCAGGTTGGTAAGAGGACAGGGCCTAGCAAGATTAATGACTAAAGAAAATATGGATTTAGTCCAGGTTAACAATGAAAGAATTCCAGATATGACAATACCAAGTATTGAGTTGCAACCATACTATGCTGACATTGTATATTTCATTAAGAATGCCAAATGCCCAGAATATATGATAGATAATCAAAAGAGATCCCTAAAATTGCAAGCTTAAAAGTATACATTGATACAAGGGGACTTGCATTGGAAAAATAGAGATGGGGTCTTTTTGTTTTGCCTTGATAAGTGTCAAGCAGAAAAGGTCTTAAGTGAAATGCATGCTGGTGTTTGTGGAGGGCATTATTCAACAAAGACCACTGCCCATAAAATTTTGAGGGCTCGCTATTTTTGGCCTACATTGTTTAAAGATTCTTTCTAGTTTGTTAAGAAGTGTGAAGCCTGCATGAAATTTGCTTCTAAATTAAAATACTCAAGAGCACAATTGTTAAACCCAATAGCTGCTGAGGCTCCATTTTCCATGTGGGGAATGGATTTCATAGGTGAGTTTGCTGAGAAATCTAGTGGAGGACACAGTTGGATACTTGTTGCGACTGACTACTTCACAAAATGGATAGAGGCCATTCCCACAAAGAAGGCAACAAGTAAAGTTGTGATTGATTTCTTATTAGATAACATTCTGACTAGATTTGGTATCCCTATGAAATTGATCACATATAATGCAATGTGTTTCAGATCAGATGAGTTCAAGGAGTTTTGCAAAGATAATGGAATCATGAAATCTTATTCATCTCCCTACCATCCTTAGGAAAATGGATAGGCTGAGTCTAGTAACAAAAACATTCTAACAATCTTGAAGAAAACACTTGAGAAAAATAAGAGAGCTTGGCATTCCAAGTTGAAATTAGCCTTATGGGTAGATAGGATCATAGTGAAGAAGGCCACTGGGAAGTCTCCTTTTGAACTAGTGTATGGTTTGCAGTCAAGGTTACCCATAAACAATCTAATTCCAATTTACAAGTTTATACAAGATGAGGAATTGGATGTCTCAGAGCCAATGCAGGACATAATCATGCAATTGACCGAACTAGATGAACTGAGAAGGGAGAGTCAAAAGAGCAATATCAAGTTGGAACAAAAGATGAAGTAGCTTTTTGACAAAAGAGCAACTACCAAAAAATTCAAAATAGATGACTTAGTGCTTCAATGGAATGTGAGAGCAGAAAATAAAGGGAAGCATAGAAAGTTTGAATCATTATGGCTTGGTCCCTTTGTGATTCATGAGAGTTTTGGAAAAAGATTCCTACTTGTTGAAGAATATGGATGATGAAATTTTTGAGTTGCCAGTGCATGGGAAATTCTTGAAACCCTTCTTCAATTAAGTTTTTGATTCTCATGCATATGTAAATCTCTTGTAAATTTTGTATAGGTTTGTTTCCTTTCAGGTCGTGTGTTTTTGTTTCTATTTTAGGTTAGTGCGGTTTTTGGTCTGCATCCTAGAGATCTGTGGTTCTTGTTGAAACTTACATTTCAACATCCTCAAATAGAGCCACTGTTGGTTAAAAATCTCAATTTTTGTTTTTTTCCCCAAAAGACAAGATGTTTTCAAAAATTTTTACAGTCTTTAGAGTCTTCTAGGTCTAAAAATCTTGAAAATAAAAAACCCTAGTTTATCTAGGCCCTATTCTAATTAGTCATTACCTTTTTCGGGCCACTTAAGTTTTCTTGTGTGCACGTGATTATTTCCGTCATGCGTTCGCTGAATCGCGTATTATTGTTTCATGTCCTTAAGTTATTTGGTGAACTGGTGAATGTATTAAACCCATGTTATATGTCATGTTAGTCGCTAAGTCTCCAAGTTACACAACGGTTACCTCAGCCTTTGCACGAATTAGCGAATGTGTTATCTCTTATTCACTTAGTATTCGATGGTTTCTTGTTAAATTTTAGTGGCCTAGCGTGGCGGTTATCTCGTATCCTCTAAATTTGGTAGCTCTAACAATGAAATTTAGTGGAGGTTAAAAGTTTTCTCTTGTCACTTAATCGCAGGAAAGGATGGCGGTGCCCTAAATTATTTAGCGATTAGGTGAATGAAGTAAAGTTAAGTGTGTTTCTCTTTGGTCCCTGATTCTCGTAATAAAAGGTGATGGTCAAAATTTGTCTAGCGACTCAGTGAGTGAAGTATTTGCGCATTCTTGTAAAAGGTTTGTCATGTCAGAGATCATTCAACAAATCAACGATAGCCATAGGATGAAGATAGGATCAATGGCCAGCGTGTAATCTCAAGACATGACTCAAGGTTAGGCAGGATATCTGGTGACTTGGCGAATTGGGCTTTCGCATGTTTTCCAAATGTAACCCAGGGTTAAGGAAATATTCAGCAACTTGGAGAATGTTTTCAGTCTCCTGATCACTAGATCACTTGGAGTTAAGTGCTTGTCGGGGTTAAATAAAGAATATGAGGTGGATCCAGTGTCAGATGGAGCTGAGGTGTCCATTTCTTATTGGTTGCAGAGTAGTGAGTTGGCAGTTGTCAGTGGGCCTAAGGTTGTCAGTCTGAGAGGTGTTAAAGATTGACTCGATCTCACAGTTATCGCTATACTGTTGATATAAGATGCATGAGGTTTAAACTTGCAGTATGGCGATGACCATTCGATCTTCTAGATGGTTGCAGAATGAAAGGTGGGACCTGTTGTCGGATATTATGATGTGCCTACTCCTAATTGGCCACTAGTTTGGTGATTTAGAATTTGTCAGTGGGGTCAGATCTTCCAAAGGGTAAAGCTCGCATTGATCCTATGGTTGTCATTATACCGTCGGGATGAAGTGCATGATTTTTAAGCTTGCAGTATAACGATAGCCGTTTGATCTTGTCTGAGGGATGCGATGTAAGCGGTGGGTCTGATGTGCTACGTGATGCTAAGATGCTCATTTCTTATTGGGCAAAAGACTGATGATGTGGCCATAGACTTTTCAAATGACCTTGTGACTATTGTAGAAATAAATGAGAGCCGCTTGATCTGCCAGGAAGAGATAAAATCAACAACTGTGTTTTAAATCTCACTGATTAACCATTACCACCCAATTTTCAAAATTTTAAAAGGGTTTTTCAGTGATAGAAGGGACTAGTATTCAATGTTTAAGCAGCTGGATTTGGTAGATGTGATTTTGTCAACTGTCACGGCATGGTCCAGAGAGTTTGATGATTAATTTCAAAAGATTTGTACCATAGAGAATGGGTAAGAGTAGCTCGAGGCATGTTGCAGGTGAGTGATCAGATTGATTAGCATGGTGGATTCAATGATCTTCGGTACACTGCTATGAGAATTGTCATAAATGAATATCAATCTTGGATCTGATCTCTTGAGGTTGCCTGGTTTTCCTCCAATGTAATAAATTTTGATTAAATCCAGTTGGTTTGGTGGGTGAAAACCCTAACCCTTTCCCTAGTCGTTTGATGCTTGTTGTATTCCCATTCATAGGAGAATTCCAAGGTGGTTGAGATCGATATATAGAGTAAAAGACTCATTCTTTGAGGTCGGTCGGAGAGATATAGAAAAATTTGAACATAATTGCTTTGAAGCAGATTTCCAAGCTTTGTGTCTGATCTTCTGAGTAATGGAATTGTGAATGTAGTTGGCAAGTTGATTTTAATACAAATACACTACAACTTCTTCCATATACAATTGTTGTCTCTTTACCTTTGTATTGTACTCTTGTATGTTTTACATGTTAGGCATTTAAAATATACCAGTTGTAAAGAAACTCGCCTGATTGATTTATGAGTTTCTTTCGAGGAAAGAATTAAAAGTTCTCATAGTTCATCTTGAGGAGTAGATATATCTGTATGGATTCTGATAATAACAGTATTTGCTTAATAGAATAGTTTGTAAGGCAATCTATTTGGATTTTTGGCTGGTATGCAAGGCATACTGTTGTATTTCTTTTAAGATTATCTGGTTGATTTGCATTTGGATTTCTTTTGCCTGTTAGATAAGGCACTGGTTTGGTGTTTGTTTCTTATGGTTTTATCTTTCATAGATCTTCAGAGAAAAAATTGAAACTTTCACATCATTTACGAGCTCATTTTTCATTTCATGTTTATTGCACAAAATAGATAGGACTATCCCTAAAGACACACAGTTCATAGTTGTTGATTCATTGAAGAGAGAATCATTTAGGTTGTCCCTCCTTAAAAGGAAGAAGGATGAGAATCCTTAAATCATTGATCTTTTCTTTATTTACTATCATGTTTTTCCTAGTTAAACTCTGCATCAAATTGATCATGGTCATATGCAAAGTATTCTATAGATTGATGCATTAAGAAGAATTAAAAGCAGATCAATGTCCACTCATATAAACACTGTGTAATCAGTTATCATTAAAAGGTAATACTTGCCTGAGTATGTGGAGCTCAAAAATGAAGGAGGATCTTATCCAATCCTCAGTAATTAGGTATTTCTCTTGTTTGAATCAGCCTCAAGAAGCCTAAGTTCAAGGTCAGTCTGATCCTACAAGAAAAATCCCTAACAGGATCATTTACCATATAGACACTCTTTCTTTCCTATTTTTAGAGGCACTCTTCCATCTTTGATTGATCAGCTCTTCAGGCTTTGGTGTTTTATACCATCTGTATCTTCAATTTTAGTTGTTTGCCTTTGTTTGCCTCCTTATTCGAGTAGTGTCATTTGAGGGAACTCATACAAATTATAGTCTTGTCTACTTGGTCATGCTCTATTTCAGTGGAGGATCTTCAAATCAGCAGTTACTTTTTGACAGAGTTTGCATCTTCTTGCTTCAGTGATGTTTTACATGCTCATTTTTTGTTCCTATTTTCTGGAACATCCCTAGTTTTGGAGGCTTCTTTAGTCTTTCAGACTAGCCTTTGTCTATTTTTGGAGTAGAGTTTTTCCCATGTGGTTTTCTCTATTTTTCTGCTTTATATAGACTCTCTTTTGTACTTGGGTACCTTATCAGGCCATGTTGTCAGGACCCATTTTTATGCTTTCAACACTGTAGTTTCCTTTGCTTTCTTCTTGCATTGTTTGTAGATGCATTGTTGCTCATCTTAAGGGGGGGTGTTAGAGTAAAGTATTAATTATATTAATTAACTTTACTCCCTTCTTAAGATGTCAACTCTTTTGCTTTATTTGTTTATATTTAAACACACATGCACGAGTTGTTTTAAACTCATGCACCAGTCATTTTAAATATAAACTTGCATGCATTAGTCTTGTAATAATTTAACTAATTATTACATGCACTAGGGTTTGCCTTTCAAGGCTTTTGATCTCCTTTATAAGGATGATCCATTGTATATTTAATTCATTCATTATTTGAGGATATTTTCTTCTTCATATTTTTGAGTCAAACCGTTGCCCTCTTCTTGTCTCTACTTCCTTGTAATAGGTTTTTGTATGCAGGTGATCTTCAGATTTTGTGGATTTGTATTGCTCAAATCCTACACAAACAACTGTGAATAACTATGTCTACTCCAACCTTAATTGTTTAAGAATTCATCATATTAGTTAACGTATGTTTAAGAATTGTTGGGAGTTTTATTAGACCTTTGTTGTAAACATGTCATTGGTTCAGTTTTGTAAATTTGTTTTTTGTGTTAAATGCATTTAAATGGAACATTAAGCATAATAATAATATGCTTAATCTATTAGTAAAATAGCAAACCTTGAGGTAGGATAATTTCTTCTCATGAGGAAAGGAGGACCATTATCAACATCGGCACAAGAAGGTATATTTTGTATACACCTAAAAATGGTCATCTAGACTATTAGCCCCTTTCTAGCATTATTTTCTAAAATCATCAATTGCTTATTTTGATTAAATCTTGGTTCTATCATTTATTCGATTATTTTCTATGGGCTAACCATCTTATCCTAAGTCTTTATTTATTAAAAGGAATATTTCCACCTCTTTCAATTAAATAAAAAGCCCCTACTTTTCCTCTTATCCTAAGTTGCACAAATAAAGTATTATTCTTATTTTATAAAAAGAAGAAAAACACTTTTTATCTCATATGGATACAAAAGTCAACTCTTATTTTCTCACTGGAGGATATTTGTGCACATGGATTGCTCCTCTTTCAAACTCCACCCTTGATTAAATATTTTGCCTCTTAATCTCCATGGTCCATTCCTTCTCATTTCTTATAAAAGGAGAGCTCTCTTCTTCATTCTAGATCCTCAACTTTTTATGCTAATGTTATGCTGCAGGTTTTCTAGGTCACTTTGGAGCTTTTGAAGATTTGGAGCATTCTTGGGTTTTGCATCTACATGCTATCATAGTTTCATTTCTTGCATTATCATAGCGTTCATAGCTTCATATTTAGCTTAGTTTCCTTTATGCTTTAGATTACTTCATGTAGCTTAATTAGGAGGCTTTGTAATACTTTCTCTTTCTTTTCATAGCTTAGTTGCATTGTTCTTTCATTTTCATAGCTTAGCTTGCATTTCCATTCTTAGCATAGCTTGCATTTCATTTTCATTTGATTCTTGAGGATATTGGCATTCTTTCCCTTGTCTTCATTTGAATCTCCCATTGCATGGTTTACTAGCAAGGTTATTGGCTTAATAGCTCTAGCTGAGAGCACTCTTAAAACCCTTGCACTCCATGCCTAGGGAGCTCTAAATTGATTTCTCAAGGTTTCCAATCCATAGATTCTCTTGGAAGCAATGATTTAGAGAAGTGCACTATTTAGTGTGTACATATTTAAATCAATATGTTTGGTCCAAGGTAAGGTATGTACTCCAATTATTGATTTAGGGGCACATAGCAATTTGGTTTCAGTTGATATGGTGTCTAAGTTGGGATTGGCATTAGTAGAACATCCTAACCCTTACAGTGCCACTTAGGTAAAGCAAGAGTTGAATGTGAAGGTTAGTTAGAGGGCTCTTGTCAATTTTTCAATTGGGGCCATATCATGATCAGGTTTGGTGTGATGTCATATCTATGAATTGTTGCCATATGATATTAGGTAGACCATGACAATGTATGAGAAGGACAATTCATGATGGCTACTCTAATACATATATTGTTCACAAAGGCAAAGAGAAATTTCAGTTAATACCACTGACTTGCAGGGATAAAGACAAGATAATAATGTGTTTTGGTGATACTATTCCTTCAGACCTCCAAACATGTGTACTATGAGTAGCCCTCCAACAAATGGACTTGTGATGATTTTCACAATAGTACATGTGTTGGAGGAAAGCTCACAGTACTGCTTAGGCAAATCTGAATGCTTAGGCATTTGCACCCGTAGAAAACTGTGCCCCCATGTCCCATGGGATGCCATGCCTCCTCCAATGTTTATTTCATACACCATGTGGTAGTTAGACTGTGTGCCTTGCCTGTGCAGAGAGTATTTATTGCATAATTTTCAAAGATGATATAAATATATTATATTTATACTTAGCAAGATTTTAATATTAATATGCTTAGCAAGATCTTGCTAAGTATAAAATATAATCTTGATTATACATAATCTTGCTAAGTAAAAAAAAGGTGAATTTCATTTCTCATTTCATTATTTCATTTAAAAAAAAAAGAAGTAAGTCTGGTTCTCCAATGACCACAACTGATTTCATATTGGTTGGATCAGTTGGAAGACTTTTTGGAAGTGGGTTTTAAACCTTGTCCAATCACGGGATTGGCACAAGGAGATGATCTTCCAAGCAGCGTTGAATAAAAGAAACCCAAAAAACATTCTAAGTACATTTTTGTTATCATACTCTGTCTATTGCAAATAGGTAGATGGATTGATCATTCTGCAAGTTCATTGTGTAATCACCCAAAAATAGTCACCTAGACTATTGGCCCCTTTCTAGCATTATTTGCTAAATTCATCAATTGCTTATTCTTGATCAAATCCTAATTCTATCATTTATTCAATTATATTCTATGGATTAACCATTTTATCCTAAGTCTTTATTTAATTAAAAAGAATTCCCTCCCCTTTTATTAAATAAAAAGCCCCACTTATGTTTTATCCTAAGTCACACAAATAAAACATTATTCCTATTTAATAAATAAGAGGAAAATGCCTTTTGTCTCACATGGGGCACAAAAGTCAACACTTCTTTCACATTGGAGGAGACTTGTGCACAAGGATTGCTCCCACTTTCAAACTCCACCCTTGATCAAGTCTTTTGCCTCTTAATCTCCATGATCCATTTATCTTTAAAAGGAGAGCTCTCTTCTCATTCTAAGATCCCCAAATCTTGATGCTAATGTTGTGCTGTAGGTTTTTTTAGTGCCATTGGAGCTTTTGAAGAACTTGTTGCATTTTAGTCCTCATATTTGCATTGTAGCTTAGTTCCCATGGTATTCTTAGCTTAGTTTCCTTTCATGCTTTAGCTTAGTTCACATAGCTTAATTAGTAATGGCTTGTAACACTCTCATTTCCATAGTTTAGTTGCATTCTTGCATTCTCATTCTAATATAGCTTGCATTGCATTTTTCATTGTGATTCTTGAAGATATCGACATCCTTGCCCTTGTCTCTTTGAATCTCCCATTGCATGGTTTACTAGCAAGGTTGCATGCTTGATAGCTCTAGCTAAGAGCCCTCTAAACACCCTTGCAGTCCATGCCTAGGGAACTCTAGGTCACTTTTCAAGGTTTCCAATCCATGGATGCTCTTGGAATCAATGGCTTAGAGAAGTGCACATTTTGAGTGTACATTTTTGGCGCCCACCGTGGGGTAGAAAATTCCATTTTTGGCCTCATTTTATTTTACTTTATTTTTTTTGATGATTTTTGTGTGCTGTCCGTACTCCCATGCATCACTATTATGGAGTCTCGCGCAAAGTTTCTTACTGTATCACAAGAAGTTGTGTTGGTATTAGCATTTCTATGCATGACAAAGGTGTTTTCTCATGTGGGCCTGTGTATTTTCTCGCACGGGCCCTGTGTACTTTCTCATGTGACACTGTGTACTTTCTCACGTGGTCCTATGTACTATCTCGCATGGAATTTTGATAGAAGAGACCTAAACTTCTAGATTTGCTAAGTTTTTCTTGCTATTTTCAGATTTTCTACTTTCTAATTTTTGATTTGCTGTGTTAGGATAGAAATTTATTTGCAGATTATACTTGGTTTTGCTATACTAACCTTTGTGGGCCTAATGAGTTGTGCTTGTAGGTGTGCCCTAATTGCTTGCATAATTTGCTAAAAGAATGCATGTCAAAGCTTCAAATCAACAAGGGCTACTAATCTTTCTTGCAGGGCTGCCCAAAACATAAAAACCAAATAGCCAAATGCTTGTTCTTTCTTTTCATTTTTAAGTGCGGCATTATACTAGTTCATTTTCTTAGGCACTTAATATCTTGTCATTATAGTCTTTTGGTGGTAGGAGAGTATGCTCTTCACCCTTGTTGTGAACCAGAAATCTTGACCCACCTCTAGATTTCGAAAGCAAGAGGGTTAATTGAACATTGCTTGGCATGTTTGGGAAAGGCTTTTGAGATAGGAGAGTATGCTCTTCACCCTTGTGGTGAACCAAAAATCTCGACTTTCAAAGGTTGATCCACTTCTTGTTTAGTCTAGAATCCTTTAGAGGGCCTGCTCTTGAGCAATCAAGAGGAACGACCCGAGTGGGGACAAGCTAATACCTGACTATTCCGACCCACTATAAACTCAAGGCTATCAAAGACACAAAACTTTGGTAGACGTAATACTTGTCTTCACTTAGTATGAGTACTTGTGAGATTGTGACCATGAGAAAAATGCTAAGCTAGAATGCTTAAGGTACTGTTGTGGCTGTGAGGTCTGTTACTTGCCACAAGGTAAGGAGTCCCTTCAAGGAGCAAGAGAGGTATTGCGAATGGAAGCCCTTACTACAAACCTTAGATAGAAGCTACCCGATTTTGCCGCTCAACATCTTGGTGCAAGGATCGATCCTAGTGGACTACTCATATCACCCCAAGATTTTACACTAACCATCTATGTTCCTTTGGTTGTGTCATTGGCACTTCCATGACAAAGCCAATATCTATTATGGGCAACCACTTTGTGTGAGGCAATGGGACATCAAGTGTGAGCTAAGTTGTTGAGTATTGAGATTTTGTCTCTCTAAGTTAGCAAGTGCTTGAATTATCTTTGCTATGATCTACCCGTGTAAACATTCTTGAACATCAAACATCACAGTAGTGTTCATAGGATTTTTTACTTTGATATCCCAAGTGCATGTCTTGGAAAGGTTTCTTTTTCCCTTGTTCAAGTGTTTTATGACACGTTTGATCCCTCACTATTTGCAAACCTGTCTATTTTCTATTGTTACTACTTTCCAAACTGAGAAATTGAACTTATTAAATTGCAACTTTGATCAAATTACCTTCAAAACTGGGTTTTACACATTCACTGGTCAAACATTGTGCAATATTGAATAATCATCGCACCACTTGTGTGAGTATAATTGCATGATACTTCACTGCTGACCTTGTATCACATGAACTTTATACATTCTATCGTATCAACTACCTAGTTACTATCGCACTGCTATGTGAAAAATATCATCTGGCCAAATTGTATCATCCTACTATCCTGTGAACTATCACACAGAATCATTTTGCTGTCTTATTGCTGTCTGCAATCCGAAGCTGTCAAATTTGAATCTTAGTTTTTCATAGAGTGTCCTTTCCTATTCTTACCTGAATCTGGCCTATTATTTGCATGTTTAAGTTTGTTCTAGACTGAGAAAGATGAGTTAAAACTATTGGGTTTGAGCCTATTAAATGCTACTTTCGATCACTTGTCATACTCCAGTTACCTCTCTAGCTATTTGCTAATCGAGCTTCTTGCTCATATCTCAGCTTGATTCAATTGACTGCTGTAAATTCTTGAGCACCTTTGACAAGCCATCTCTATTGTTCTATCCTAACAAGTGATCTTTATTGGCTTTGCTTATCTAAAAATATAAGAAACTTTACCTCGTTCTATTAGTCAAACAACATTCCTTTTTCATGCCAGTTACAACTCAGTTTCAATTTGAGCAGGGGAGTCACCCTCCATTCAACTACACATAGTTACCCTCTCCTACAAGATGCTCACGAGCACTAGTTAGTGATGATAGTTCTAGCCCAGACAAATCTGAAGATTCCAAGGATCCCAAGGTCACCCCATGGTATAAAGGAGGCTTCCTTTTTTCTATATTCAAGGTTCCCAAAAACACAAATAGTGTCTCACTTACCTTGACTGAACAAGAGAAATATCGCCATTTGCAAGAACACTTTGCGCATAGAGACAACCAAGAATGCTTAGATAAAGAGCATAATAAGAACATAATGGATGCTGCTAGGCACATGGCTTCAAGAGGAATGTCTCATGATCAACCTGAGACTAGCAGTTATGAACATAGACCTTCTTTTGGTACTAGTGGCTATTATGGTAACAATACACCACCAAGGTCTCCTCCAAGACAAACTTTTGCCACATCTTCTTCACCTCCTAGACCTCCTCCCTCTCATCATGAGGAAGAGGCCAATGATGACATTTCTAGTGAAGAACTTATGAGGTTTGAACAAGATGAAGCTTCCCAACGTTTGATGCATAAACTTTTAGAGCGTAATGGAGATCAATACTTTCAATTCATGACTTCTAGAGGATACAAGCTCCCTCCTGGTTATGATGTCCGCCAAATAATTCAAGAAAGAGTGCCAACTAAGTATGAAATCATTAGAGAGGAATTAAAATGAATGAACCAATGTCTTGCTCAACTTGCAATAGAAAAGTAACCTCCAAAGGTCTCTTTTGTAGAATCTATTTGTGCTCTTCCGTTTGATAGGAGTCTATATATGGTCCTGTTTCCTAAGGATATTGAGGTTCCCAAATATGATAAGTATGATGGAAATGGTGACCCCCATGACCATGTGTGTCATTTTTAGGCTCTTAGCATGGACTTCCTCCAAGAGGACACATTTCTACTATGGTTGTTCCCTAGGAGTTTAAGAGGACAAGCTCTGGAATGGTTCACAAAATTGACCTCTCCTCTCAAGACCTTTGATGAGTTGGCTAGGTGTTTCACTCAACATTATTCATACAACATTCAACAACCTATTACCATGATAGATCTAAGTGCTCTTAAGAAAAATCAAGGTGAACCATTCGCTACCTACTTACAATGTTGGAGGTCGTTATATTCTAGATATCCTCGTCAACTACCCGAAAGGGAAAAGATTGAAATCTTTGTCAACACTCTTGTGCCTGAATTATATTATGATATAAGGAAACAACTATTTTCCTCTTTCAACAATATGGTTGAAAGTGCATACCGTATTGAGGATGTTGCCATAAGGAAAGGGGATATTGTCATCAACAAAGATACCAGAAGTAATAGAAAGGACAAAAACAAATATGTTGTCAATGATGGGGTTGTGGATGTTCCTAAAGCTAAAGAGCCTGCTTTCCACCTCTCCAACGCTATCTATGCAGCTAAACAACAAGAAGCTGCCAACACTAAAAGTGCATCTAAACCTCAATATGCAGACAAACCCAAGAAGTTATATCAACGATGAGTCTACACCAAGTTGGCTGAAACTTATGACATGATTCTTAAGACCTTGGTTTCCAACAAGTATCTTACGCTTCCTGACAATTCTCGTCCCTTCAATCCACTAGTTAAGCCTGATTGGTGGAGAGAGGATCATTTCTGCAATTACCATAGAAATAAGGGAGACAACATGGATAATTGTTTCAAGCTCAAAGATGCTATTCAAGATCTTATTGATGGAGGCACAGTTCTCACAGACAGCTTGATTAAGAATTCTAATCACAAGGCCTTCAAAACCCCTCTACCTGAGTATGAAAAGGGGGAGTCCTCTCAAGACAATAATAAAAATCATGATGCTAAGATCAATTATACATATACTAATGACGAGAGGGTGATCAACATGTTAGAGCCTGTTGAGAGTGTTTTTATGATGAAATCTCAAGGTAATAGTGATGTCAATCATGATATGCCTAAGTTGGTCTTGCAAACACTTGATGGTTTATCTTCCCAATGTGAGACACTGAACTCTATTACTAGGGAGCATGCCAAAATTGTCCTTCAAACTGCTCACTATCCCAAACAAGCCTTGTCTTCTAAACAAGTGGCTCCTCCAGCCATATCTAGCTATGATCTTGTTCACCAGTTGCAATGAACACCAGCCCAAATATCCATTTTTTGAGTTTCTTGAGCTATCCCCCTTGCACAAAGAGATCCTTGAAAAGGCTCTATGAACAATGAATGTCCCTAATAACATTGATCTAGATAGGTTCCAGGCTATGGTCAACCATATCTCATCTCCTCACTATCTCTCATTTTCCACAGAGGATGACACGTCCCTTAGTCACCCACATAATCTTGCTTTACATATCGAGGTCCAAGTCTACCATACTTGAGTCCGCTGAGTCCTAATAGATAATGGTGCGGGGTTGAATATTGTTTCCTTTCATGTTGTGCAATAGTTGGGATTATCCAAATTTTCTGTAGATCCTAGGTGAAAGATCACTATTAAAGCATACGATGAAGTGGAGAGGTCTTCAAAGGGTCTTATTGTGCTGCCTATCTGAGTGGGTCTAGTTGCGAAAGATATTGTGTTTCAAGTATTAGACATCCCACTCACATACAACATTCTTATGGGTCATCCTTGGATCCATGACATGAAAGTTGTTCTTTCTACCTACCATTAATGCGTCAAATTCCCATACAATGGAGCTGAAATTGTGATTCCTTGAGACAATGCTATTGCTATTAATACTCTCACTACCATTAATACATTTGTCTCGCACAATAAACCTTCTCATGATCCTAGTGCGTCCCTTATTGTTGCTGAGCATAAATTAAAAATGATGAGTATTGGTATGGGTGAATACACATTGGATTTTATTGTTGCTATGCCTACCTCTCCTAAGTCATATGGTAGACCTTCAGACAAGATGAAGCCTTCTACTTCCACCATGATGGTTTTTGGTACCATTTTTCAAGTGTCCATACCCTTAGAGGCAGAAAAAGAAGAACACACTGTTAGAGATTGGATCTATAAAATGGAAGAGGATAATACGATAGTTGCTACTCCCATCTCCCCTAGATGCTATGGTAAAGGCTACACATTTTTGCAGAAAATGGGCTATCAAGGTCAAGGACCTTTAAGTAATAATGGACACGCTCTAGCTTAACCTTTGAGTCATACCGATGGTCAACACTCTAAGGATACCACTGGTCTAGGGTACGATGCCGAAGACAACCCCCCTGAATGTTCCATAAATACTCCCATGATTAGTGACTCAGATATAGATATGGATGAATCACCGCTATACACTATGGCCCAAATGGGAGATGGTCTCCCTTCTACTTCACTCCTTTGGGGAGAAGAATGCATGCCTAATGATGACACAGTTGAAACCTCTACATCTAAAGATGATGTACCTAAATGTAGAAATATTGCATGATTACTAGAAAGGGGAGATCTCACACATAATGGCATGGGTGCCTCTATGTCTCAGCTTCCTAAACCTTCTTGGTGAAAACATCCCAGTAGAAGTTCAATGACCGATTCAAATGAGTATGAATGGGACACTCTCTCAGAAGGATCTTCCACAGTGGATATGGAAGTTCATGTGATTCATACTTATAGTGCCCAACCCAATGTAGTTGATGAGTCTGATGTAGGGTTTGATGAGTTTGATCCACGTATTGCTTTAGTGAACCATGCTGGTCCTTCTATGCCAAATCTAGATCTTGATACTTTTGGAGCCTACTCTATAGGTTCAACTTCTCTCATCACCAAAGATGATACCTATCACATCAATAACCTTGAACCTATCACTTCACTTCCTCTCATACACTTAGATCTCATAGATTGGTCCACCCAAGATCAAAGACCTATATTGCCTTCCTTCCAAAATGACTATGAGATCACTTGTTACCTCAATGCCGTTGAACCTGTCACCTCTTCCACTAGTGAACCAGCAACAAATATGAAAGAGTCAGATATCAAGTAGCTCAGTCATAAAATCAAAAGAAAAAATAAATGGTCGGATGGTGAAAACCACATTGTAGCGGTGTTTGAGTCTCAAAATAGTAAAAAAAAGACATATCTAAGGGTGAAAATGTCTCCGAGGCACCCAAGGATGAGGTACTTGGTAGTCTGCCCAACTACTTCCAGGAAAGATCTTCAGTTCTGATAGAACCTACATAGCCAATCAACTTGGGAACATAGGAGTCTCCTAAGATAATCCATGTATCTCAGTCCCTCTCGACAGAGGAGAAAGAACAATTTACCACATTTTTTTAGGAGAAAAAGATCAACTTTGCATGGACATATTTAGACATGCCTAGTTTGGACACTGATCTTATTATGCATCACCTCTCTATTTCTCCAGAGGTAAAACCTGTCAAACAAAAACTCAGAAAGATGCATCCTCATGTGGCATTATTGGTTAAAACTAAACTTGAGAAGCTTCTAAAAGCTAACTTCATAAGAGCTATTGACTATGTTGAATGGATTTCCAATATTGTTCTTGTTTCCAAACATGATAAGTCCATTCACGTATTCACTGACTTCAAAAATCTAAACAAAGCATGACCTAAGGATGATTTTCCACTTTCAAACATCGATATCATAGTGGACATGACAACGGGCTATGAAATGTATTCCCTTATGGATGGCTTCTCCAGATATAACCAGATGAAAATCACCCCTGAAGACCAAGAGAATACAAATTTCACATGTGCATGGGGTACCTTCTATTGGAATGTCATGCCATTTGGTCTTAAGAATGCTAGTGCAACCTATCAGAGAGCTATGACTACCATATTCCATGATATGATGCATAAAAACATGGAAGACTATGTTGATGACACACTTGCTAAATCACAAGTAAGAAGCAGTCATTTATCCAATTTGAGTTTGATATTGGACCACATGGAATGATTTCAACTTAGATTGAATCCTAAGAAATGTGCTTTTGGTGTCACTTCTGGGAAACTGCTAGGCTATATCATATTAGCGAAAGGAATAGAGGTAGACTCGAAAAAGGTACAAGCTATCATGGAGATGCCACCTCCTCGCAACATAAAGAAATTAAGGGGTCTCCAAGGCCATCTCCAATCTATTAGGTGGTTCATTTCTCAATTAGCTGACAGAGGTCAACCCTTCAACAAGAATTTGCATAAAGGGACTACTTGCATATGGAATGAGGAGTGTCAAAAGAACTTGGATCAGATCAAGGATTACCTAGCGACACCTCCTATTCTTATGCCACCTATTCAAGGGAAACCTTTGATACTCTACATATCTACTACAACAAATTTTGTAGGAGCTCTCCTTGCACAACAAGATGATAGGGGCAAAGAATGAGCTATCTATTACATCATTCACACCTTGGTTGCCTATGAGCTCAATTATACCAGCATTGAAAAATCTTGTCTAGTAGTAGTGTTTGCATCCCAAAAACTCAGACATTACATGCTCACACATACTATGCAGCTGATCGCCAAAATTGATCCTTTAAAGTACCTCTCAAGTAAAGCTGCGCTTACCAGACGACTTGCTAAATGGATGCTGATTCTTTCATAATTTGATATTCAGTACGTTGAAAGGAAAGCCATTAAAGGAGAAGAAATCATAGATCAATTGGTCTAATTTCCCATGACTGATGATGCTCCTCTTTAGATAGACTTCCTAGATGCTTTGATCATGAATGTCATAGGGCGTATGTGGAAAATGTTCTTTGATGGATCTCATACACAGAATGGGGCTGGCGCTAGAATCTTATTTGTTACACCTCATGGATACACAATTCCTAAATCATATAAGCTTCTCTTTCCATGCACCAATAATATAGCTAAATATGAAGCCCTTCTCAATGGTGTTCAACTTGCCCTAGAATGGAGGATTACAAAATTGCATATCTTTGGAGATTCACAGCTTGTCATAAATCAAGTAAACAATGATTACCAGACAAAGGATGACAAGTTGATTCCCTACAAGAAGCTGATAGACTTGTTTAGGAATTATTTCATATCTGTTACATTCCAAAAAATTCCTAGAGTTGAGAACAAGGCTGTTGATGCCATGGCTACTTTGGCATCCATTCTACAATTGGAAGAACACGAGTCACGCTTTGAGTTCCTGGTGGAAGAGTTGCATCATCCTACCTATGATTCTCCTAAGGACCATGTCATTTACACTATGGTTAGTCATGATTCATCCCACTATGCTACTATATTTTCCTATCTCCAAGATCAGATTATTCTTGAAAATCTAACATGCAATGAGAAGCGCCAACTCATCTGCAATGCCTCACATTTTACCCTTGTCTCTCATGACTTGTATAGGAAGGGTATAGATGGAACTCTCCTTAGGTGTCTAGAAATAGATGAGTTAGAGAAAGCACTAGTTGAAGTCCACAATGGCATATGTGGTTCACACTCTAATGGTCTTGTGTTAGCTTAGAAATTTCTTAGGGCTAGTTACTATTGGCCTACTATGCAAGCTGACGCTATTCAATATGCCAAGTCTTGCAAGAAATTTCAACTACACGGGAATCTCATTCATGCTCCTAGACGTGAGCTTATTCCCTCTGTTACATACTGGCCATTTTAGCAATGGGCCTTTGACTTGGTAGGAAAGATTCATCCTAGTTCTTCAAGTGGGCATAAGTTCATTATTACAACTACTAAATATTTTACCAAATGGGTTGAAGCTGTCCCACTGTCTGCGGCTATGGGAAAACATGTTGCCTTTTTCATTTTAAATCACATCATTTTTCGCTATGGTATTCCTTCTTCCATAGTCATAGATAATGGCGGCTAGTTCAAGAATAAAGACCTGAAACAATTGTGCAAAAAATTCAAAATTAAACAACATTGGTCTTCTATTTACTACCCTCAAGGGAATGGCCAAGCTGAGGCCTCGAATAAAACATTACTGAAAATCCTTGATCGGATAGTGCACAAATCAAGCAAGGATTGGCATCTGCAGATCAATCCTGTGCTATGGGCTTATAGAACTTCTATTCGCACTCCTATAGGTGCCACACCTTTTTCCTTGGTCTATGGTTCTGAGGCTGTCTTACCATTAGAGGTCGAGATACCATCATTGAGGGTCTCTTTGCATGGTTTGATTACCAATGAAGACCATAGGGCCATGAGAGTTCATGAGCTTACTACTTTGGAGGAATGCCACAAAGCCACCTTTGATCACATGCGCACTTATCAGAAGAGAATGTCTGCTACCTATAATAAGAAGGTTCATCCTAGAGAGTTCTAGGTGGGTGAATTAGTCCTAAGAGAAAATCCTAAGAATCAATAGAATAGAGAGCAGAAAGGCAAGTTTGAGCCAAATTGGTTAGGGCCTTACATCATCACAGTAGCATTTGGGTCTGGGGCCTATCAGTTATCTACACCTGAGGGAGAAGAGCTTGTCGAACCTATTAATGTTCTACATCTGAAGAAGTTCTATGCCTAAGGTTCTTGAGCTCTTTGTATATATCTTATTGATCCTGAAAAAATCTCAAAAAAATTCATATATGATGTTGAAAAAATCCTAAAAAGCATATAAAGTCTTGAAAAAAGAACATCCTAGTGAAAACCTAGCAATAGGCACTTTGATGTCTCACCAAAAAAATTATATATTCCAAAAATTCAAAAAAATAGAAAAGTGCCTTGGTGAAAACCTGGAAACAGGTGCCTTGGTAGCAAAAATACAAAAAAATAATAAAAAGTCTTGAGAAAAATCTACCAAGTGGTGAAAACCTAGAAACATGCGCTACTTGGGACCCTTGCACCTATGTCTATCAGTCTTGCATGGTGCTCTTTCTCTCCACTTCTCACTTTGTCTCTCCTAGCCTGGAATTGACTATTGTCTTAGTCTAGGGGGCATACATTGTTTTATCTTATCTTGGGTCTCTTTGTGTGTCAAGTTTTCTTGGGAAACTTGGTTCAAATAGTGTTTCTCAACACTTTCCAACTATGTTTTTCAACTCTTCCCTAGCATCAAGTGTTTCTCAACACTTATCAGATATCCTACCCACAGTCTAGAATGATATGATATTTCTCACCAGCAGATGCGATACTTAAAGTTTGACTCTATGACCTACACACATGCACTTAAACACTTGACGCGTTGAGACTTGTTTGACTTTATTTCTTTGTGTGCTATCTATGATGATTTCTTTTGATGAGTGTTCTCTCCCTAAATAGTTTTCGATGATGCATAGCTAGAAGATTGGGGGCATGAGGACATGTTTTATTTATTTTCTACCTGTGGGTATATCTTGTTGATCCTAACTGTCATGAGTATTTATGCTTGTTACACTTGATACTAAGGATCTACAATGTATTAGCCTTCACTATTGTTTTCGTAAGTGCATGCTTATAGTCATCTTGACTTTTTTGTGTCTCGATGCGAGCATAATCTTGATATACTAAACTTAGGGAACCTCACTACACTAGTCATCTTGACCTACATGTCTTTGATGCTTAGGTGGGATTACCACATACCTATCTCATACAAATCATATTCATATACCCATAGTTATACTAGTGTGTATTGTATGATCTTGTGACACTACTAATAAAGCTCAATGATGATTATTAGAGTCTAATGACTTTGTAACCTTGCAAGTAAACCACTTTTCATAGTATCTTACATTCTTAGGTTCATGTTAGTTTAGTTTTGCATCTTGCATATGGAGAGAGCTATCCTTTCATCTTTCACAGACTTGTCAGTCAACTATGCTCACCTTTCCCTTCCTCTTGACCATGTCTTTCATCCTTGTCTTTCATATCACATCCTTTTCTATTCTTGTCATCACAAGGGGTTAATCTTATAATATCTCAAAATTACACAAAAATTGCACCTCTGGCTAATTTTGATGTTTGGGATCCATTTTCGGGGTCAAAATCAAAATCTGAGTTCATCTTGATGGTCAAAATCACTTTTTAAAAAAAAATTTCTCTTTTTTTTGCACAATTGGCTAACTGTTTGAGGCCTAGTCCTTCAATATTCGCTGGGGCATCTTCATTTCTTCATCTCCATCTCTCTCAACCTCCTAGTCTCTCATTCATTTCCTTCACTTCATCTCTCTGAGGTTTTGACTTTATCTTTATCCTATATCTTTCTCAGTCAAACCTAGTCAAACTGGAGCATATTTTCACTACTTGATGGTTATTCTATTATCTTTCATCTTCGATTATGATTTCTAGTGATTTGATCATGTTTCTCTCATCTTACTTCTGCATTCCCTCTACCTCATTTCAAATTCAATCCCGAGGGGGTAGACATATCCTATCAGCTATTTTGAAGAGCATATGCTTGACCATTCCATTTGCTCTGATCGATCTCTTGTGCTTGACATGTTAGTTCTCATCTCAAGTTCTGATACTATCCATCTCTTTACTAAGTGTTTAGTACTATCGCTACTAGGCTGGCCATGTAGGATTTGCTATCTCTCTGCACTTCATTCTTTGGAGTCAGATCTCTATCTATTGCCTTCTTGGTTGATCTATTCTTTGACGTAATGTGTTCCCAAATCAATCACACATTAGTCAAAGAGGGGCAAATGTAATCACCCAAAAATGGTCACCTAGACTATTGGCCGCTTTCTAGCATTATTTGCTAAATTATTCAATTGTTTATTCTTGATCAAATCTTGATTCTATGATTTATTCGATTATATTCTATGGATTAAAGATTTTATCCTAAGTCTTTATTTAATTAAAAGGAATTCCCTCCCCTTTGATTAAATAAAAATCCCCACTTATGTTTTATCCTAAGTTGCACAAATAAAGCATTATTCTTATTTAATAAATAAGAGGAAAAGGTCTTTTGTCTCACATGAGGCACAAAAGTCAACACTTATTTCTCATTGGAGGAGACTTGTGCACAAGGATTGCTCCCACTTTCAAACTCCACCCTTGATCAAATCTTTTGCCTCTTCATCTCCATGGTCCATTTATCTTTAAAAGGAGAGCTCTCTTCTCATTCTAAGATCCCCAACTCTTGATACTAATGTTGTGCTGTAGGTTTTCTTGGTGCCATTGGAGCTTTTGAAGAACTTGTTTCATTTTAGTCCTCATATTTGCATTGTAGCTTAGTTCGCATGGCATTCTTAGCTTAGTTTCCTTTCATGCTTTAGCTTAGTTCACATAGCTTAATTAGTAATGGCTTGTAACACTCTCATTTCCATAGTTTAGTTGCATTCTTGCATTCTCATTGTAATATAGCTTGCATTGCATTTTTCATTGTGATTCTTGAAGATATCAACATCCTTTCCCTTGTCTCTTTGAATCTCCCATTGCATGGTTTACTAGCAAGGTTGCATGCTTAATAGCTCTAGCTGAGAGCCCTCTAAAAATCCTTGCACTCCTTGCCTAGGGAGCTCTAGGTCACTTTTCAAGGTTTCCAATCCATGGATGCTCTTGGAATCAATGGCTTAGAGAAGTGCACATTGTGAGTGTACACATTGTATGCACTGTTTATTCTAATCCATCTTAGTTTTGACTGTCGTTTGATTTCAAGTTTTAGTTACATTTACATAGTCAATTATGAATTGAACACATGGCTTGATTGTCATAGAAAACCTGATCATGTAATGGTTAGAGAGTTTTAATGTCACTGCAGGTTCATTTGCACATCCACAGTTCTTGTTAGAGTTCATTAAACTAGACTTTGCAAACATTGTATTTTAAATTTGGTGTTGATCTACTCAAGAACCCAACCCCACTAATAGATCAGCTCGAGAAAATCTATAGTCAGCTCTATAACGTAGGAACATTTCCAGGCATTAGTTTTACCATGGCAATGTATGAGAAGGACAATTCATGATGGCTACTCTAATACACATATTGCTCACAAAGGAAAAGAGGAATTTTAGTTAATACCACTGACTTGCAGGGATAAAGACAAGATAATAATGTGTTTTGGTGATACTATTCCTCTTCATAAGAAAGGAAACATTGTAGGTGATACAAGTTGGTATGGGCAACAAGCATACAAACATGGATTGACTAGGACAATGCTGAACAGTCCTAGAAATGTAGACTTTTGGGATTTGAAATATGTTCAAATAGGTATAGTCAAGTGTCCTATTGAAGGGCAGCTAGTAAACAACCATGTTCAGATGTGGACGGATAGTGCCTCTGATAAGAATCACTTTACCTAAAGATTGTGCCATGTTCATAATTTTTGAGCTGTGTCCATTTGATTAATTCTACAAATTTTGGTTGCACTCCTTGCATTGGTTGACATTTTCGTAATTATAGGGTTTGAATTTCACAATAGAAGGAAATCAATACTAAAATGAAACTTTGGTATGTAGGATCTACATTGCCTATATACATTTGTGACCAAAGATATGGACTGATCTACAATGCCTCCAAAGCTTCTACTCAAAAGAATCTTCTCACCACTCAAAGACCATGCCCATTTTTGATTCTCACTCTAGCTTTAAATTCTTTACCCTCTACTTAAATGCTAAAGATAGCACAAATGTTGAAGGATGTCAAGCATGACTAGGAATACAACAACAATATTACTCTCTTACATGTAGCAAAGACATACAAAAGAATCTTCTCTCCACTCAAAGACCATGCAAGCTTTTATTCTCCCAATAGCTTTAAAATTATGTATCTTCCACTTAAATAATGAAGATGGCACAATGTTGAAGAATCTCTATTGTGAGTTTAGAAAACAACAACACTATTGCAATGCATGTAGCATAGGCATTCTATTAGTTTTGGCTAGAGGCATAAGCTGAAATATTATTCAATTTGAATAGAAGCTTTGAATAACTTCCAATAGCTACAACATGAATGGAGTGACTGCATTAAACTTATTCCATATTAGGTTTTCCATGTAACAAGAATAGAATTCAAGATTAGAAGTATTAATTTAATAGGGTTCCAGAACATGACTCTTAAGTGCTTCTAAAATCTATAGCAATTTGTAACAGACCCACAACGGATATTTCATATCCTCTCTCAACGTGTTCCATAAGGATTCTAATGCATTTGATTGCAATCTCATCATGACTCATAATCCACAATGATCTAATATGTTAAAATTTTACTCCAATCACCATTCCCATCCTTGTACCCTTTGCTACATCCCATACCTATGGTTCATGAAGAAATATGCTACTAAACTAAGCACTTGGTGGGAATCGAACTAGTGACCACTGGATGGGAAATAAGCATTTTGGGCCCATAAACACAGTTCAAATATATAGCTGAATACAATAAAAGTGCAGGAACTGACTTACCTATTGAACACACATAGTGGGAAAGTAGACCTCCATGGCTAAAATTCCAACATTCTTTGGATGTGAATCCATTTTCTTCTAGTAGGGATAAAAACAAGATAATAATGTGTTTTGGTGATACTCTTCCTCTTCATAAGCAAGGAAACATTTCAGGTGATACAGGTTGGTATGGGCAGCAAGCATACAAACATGGATTGACTAGGACAATGCTGAACAGTCCTAGAAATGTAGACTTTTGGGATTTGAACTATGTTCAAATAGGTATAGTCAAGTGTCCTATTGAAGGGCAGCCAGTAAACAACCATCTTCAGGTAAAGTGATACCTATGCTAAAACTGAGAAGTTCACCTCTTACCCCTCACTTATAGTTGTTCCTTTAAGGGAAGATTGTAGGGCCCAAATGATAGCCTTCAATTATATGTACTAAGTGTTACAATGGAAATGTACGTCTATAGGAGATTCTCAACATTGAGTATGGGTTTAATGAGTGGCAAAAGAAGATAGAGATCTTCAAGGAAAGTGTATCAGACATGAAACAAGGACAAAGAGAAGATAGAAAACACCGTAACCATCATAGTCTTCTAGAGTCAACAACATCAATGATAAAGGGAAAATAAGAGGACAATGTTTGCATGAACAAAAGCCCTAAATCATCAGATTTAAATGAAAGTCATGATGTTAAAGGACAACTAAGAGAAATTAATATGACAATCCAAGTGCATATGATATAGACCTTTTATCTAAAGACAAATCAAGTCTAACCAAAGATATTAGAGGGTGGTAGTTTTTTATTAACGATAGAGATATAGACATAAAGCAGTCCTTTTGGAATGATGAACATGAGGATGAATAATAGTGGGTGTAAGTCATGAAAATATGACAGTGGTGATAGAGATTACTAGAAGGGTTCAGTTTTGAATCATAGTAAGGAAAGAATGATAGACACATAGATAATGAAAGGAAGAGTTCTTAGACACACTTGAGTCAAAGACTATAAAATGGTTGATATGATGATCTCAATTGAAAAGACAAAGAAAAATGACAAAGCAATGTAAAGGGACCTACAAGATTGTCATACAACACATGAAAACTACTACAGATAAGGTGAAAGGAACATAAATGTGACATTCCTCTCAAGGGTGTATCATGAAAGACATAACCTTTTATACTTCTTAATGTGATAGTTTCAAAAAGGACAGTTCTATTCAGTCACAAGACCGAGTGTTTCATGATAGTCTTCTATAGATAGTGTGATGTCCCCATCTTTAACCTAGTAACAGAATAGCAACAAAACACATGTGGTCAAGGGGTGGCAGAACTTGAGCACCTCAAGATAGTTAGGATATAGTGGAAAATTGTACATAGGAAGTAAGAGTTCAAGTAGATAGTTTGCATATTCTTTCCACAAATAGTCAATAAGAATCAAATGTATCAAGGAAAATCACAAATTCTTTCAATAAGATAATTTTCCTATTTAGCATCAAGGAGCACATCAAAGAAATGCAATATGAGAATGTGTTATGATCAAGGATGATAGATATCAAGTATCTCCATCAATCACTACCAAGCTCACATGTTATCAAGAATGAAAATCTTGTGGACAACCACCTTATCAACAAGGCATTTGATGATCACCTTGAAAACATGCTGAAGAATCTTCAGGACATAGTTGCAGAAGAGCAGGGTACTTTCACAAGGAAAGGCACAGGGTAACGACAAAGATTTTTATTTTTGATGTTCAGAAGTGCATTTACCCGTGAGGCACTCGCCTCATACTTCCAAATATCAGTACGTATTTAGTAGTAAGTGAACTTGGATGATGTTGCAATCAGTTCTTGTCTCATCATGAAAGCACTTCGATAAGGATGCAGATGGTTCTATTTATACTCCTCTATTCTTGTGTTTTTTTACAACACAATGGCAAATCACCTGGGCATAACATGTTGATGTAGCAAGGTGGAAGCATTGCAGGAAACACCAAAGGAGCAAATACAAAGGATTTGTAGCAAGGCGAAGGAGAAGGAGCATGTGACTATGGTGTCAATCATGGGGGGTGAATTTTGGTATGGTGGCCATGTCCATGATGACATTCTGGTGGTAGAGTTGTTCCAGCTGATCATACAAATTTTTGGGGACCCTCTGCATGGTATGGGACTGGCTCGTAGAATCGTGGCAGATGAAATATACCTAGAGGTGGTGGAGGCAATGGACAACATCAATACCCAACTAACAAGAAATGGTTTGTTGGGTTTCTTTGCATTGGAAGCTGAAGGAAAGAAGACATTGATGAAGAAGGCATGGTCAGCCTTCAAAGAAGGTGTTAAGGAATATGATCAGGTGAAGTTTGGAGCCTTTCTCCAAGAAAACAAGAAGCTCTTTCCGGAGGAGATAGGAGAAAGATTGGTAGAAATTGGTCAGGGAATAATGTATTTATTCCACTAATCACTTTTGGTTGTAATCTAGAGGTTCTTCCTCATATGTAATCTTTATTTTCAATGAATACAAAAAGGGTACCACCCTAGGTAGAACTTATTTAAAAAAAATGACAATCAACACTTACCAAATAGAATCGAAAAGTCCCATGATCACTGGGCAAGTAGTTCAAACCCTATTCTGGCCTGAGAAATTTTCAAAATTCAAACCCTATTCTACCTAGTATTATAAATATTACCTTGCAACAGGTATGGGCATGCAAGTAGAACTTTTTATGGCATGCAACAGGTATGGCCGTAGGAGACATGTATGCAAAATGTAGAACCATGTCCAAGGCCCACGTAAAGCTTTCAAAAAAATGCAGTTGGCAGGTGTAAAGCCAAATGCCACAATCCTATGCATAAACCTGCAAAACATTTAAGGAAGCCCTTGTTCAATACACAACAAAGCAAAGAAGAATGCATGAATTAATAACCCTCTACCACATACCTTATGTAAGATTCATGCACAAAGAAGGAAGCCCTTGTTCAATACACAAAAAAGCTTAAGCTCCTGCTGCTACCCCATGATGTCAAGTATATTCACGCGTGTGCGCTGCTCTTCCTTTTTTCATAAATGAAATAATTAAATGAGAAATGAAATTCCCTTTTTTTTTAAAAGTTATGCCCATGTTTGTCAAAATTTTGACCACCACAGAATTTGTTGCTATTTTGACAAAAACGGGCATAAATTAAAAAAAAAAAAAGTTTTCCTTCTATAATTCGACCAAGCAAAACCTTATTATTCTTTGGTCAAAAATTTTGGTAGAAAAACTATGTCGAATGTACTAGTGTCGGCCTCCAGATCCATATAGGAGAATGCAACACGCTAGATCTAGGTCCCCACACATCCAATGGTCAATCCATAACTCAAGGAGCATGACCCAAATTAAATGCACCAGTCAGCCAAGCCAATTCATCCAAACAACCAAGTTAGTCAGCAAGAACACCAAGCGCTAGTAAGCAACACTGAGACCCCGTCGGTAACCAAAAACTGAGCACTAGAACCACTGAGTCCCCATCGGTAACTAGGCACAAGCACCAGGAACACCAAGTGACCATCATCAACCGAGCTCTGTTGGTACTTCCAATCGAGAACCTTTACCATGACCACCAAGCTCCATCAGTGAAGCAAAACAAACTTTGGCCAAGAACCATCATCAAAGACTGAGAAACTCCAGTCTTCTACTGAGATCACTAGCCAATTAACTGAACTCCACCAAACAGTTACCAAGACTGCTAGAATCTTCAGGAACCGAGGATGCCCCTGCATCATGATGAGTGATGTGGTGGGTAACACTATTAAAATATCCTGTCTAGGTAACAATATTGAGCTCATGCATCCACCAATTTATATTCCACTGTCATCCACTACAAACTTCCGATCATAATGCAAATTGCAAGATACATTTGATCTTTGGCATTATCATGACTTGCCCTTAAAAAACCATTATTTCAATTTGTGTTTATGATTTTCTTCCTAATTCTAATCATGTATTAAGGCTCCAGGAATTAACATGAAAATATCCCTATAAGTTCAATTGCTCAATAATATAATTTTATCAGTTCAAAAATGGTATGTTAGAGAAGTTTCTAAACTGTTTATAACAAGACAAGTAATCACTTGAAATACTATGAAGTTATGTCATCGGAAACTACCTCATAGAAAATCATTTCATAACATTGTTCATAGTGGCAGAGATCTCTTATTTTCTATCATACATCCTACTCTGTTACTATCAAGAGGACATTATATTGCATTACAAGAAGACATTTAAATCATTATGAAAAACAACTTCAAAACATAAACATAGAGATGCAGAATGTTTAAATGGACTTAGAAAATGATATAAATATAAACATAAATAGTTGTATCAATGTATGTGAACAAAGTATGATAAAGTTTCAACTCATGATAAAGTTTGATAAAGTATGTAGAAAATAACTATAATCCACCAAATGTGGCTGCAATCCAGTCCACTCTCTCATCCTCAGTCATCAACAAGAACCCTTTGGCTCTTTCATGTTCAACCATGAAGGTGTTGTATAACCTCAAGAATACAGCTTGACTCACTTCAGGGATGGATTTGAGAGCGATGTATGAGCCCGTCAAAGCATTGTCATCATTGGATTTATCAATTTTGTGAAGATGAACATTGCTGATGCCATCTTTTATTTTCTTCATTGTTTTACAGATTACATCCAAGGAAGTGACCATACTTGCCTTCCTCCTCTTTCCCACCCTTGATGATGATGATGTAGGAGTGCCTCTAGCACTTGCAGTTGTAGTGGACTAATTGGAAGGATTATAAGGTTCTTCATCCAAATCAACAACACTATCAAGATTTACACTAAAACCAATATCCTCTTCACCATGCACATTGAATGGCTCTTCCATAGGGTTCCCTTCTTCAGTCTCATGGGCTATCATAGCTACATTACCTTCAACAATGTCATTACCCACAATTGCACCCAATTCATTGAAGTATTGGAAGGGTTGCCTCTTATACACTTTGGAATTTTTGAATACTCTTCTTTGCATGTTGGCATAAATAAATGGATTAGGCTCAACACTTTTTCATTATTAACTTTATAAGAAGGCAATATTATTTCCATCAAAATAGTAGAGAGATCACCCTACCTTCAGAAGCTCATCCAACATGCTATCCTTAGCATCCATGCACTGAGTTGCCTCATTCCAAGAGAAACCACTTGTATTTCTTAGCTCTTTCATCACTCTATATGAAAGCTTCCATGTTTTCAGCTTGTTTTTGAAATTGTCATTTGTTAGATTGAGGTTCATATCCACTTTGAACCTCCTCTCAATGGCAATCCACACTTCTTTTTTGAATCCTCCATCATCTTTTCTTCCAAGCTATACTTGCTCAAGGAGCAAGTCTAGAAACTTACGTTCCATCTCTTTTGTCCACATTATCTTCTTTGAGGAAGAAGATATTTGGCTTGTGTTACCAATTTCTTCCATGCTCATCATTAGTTCTATGTATGCCGTGCTATAGATCAGCTGATCACAATGTACATATTGTTGTTAATGGTATAAATATATTGTTGTTAATGGTATAAACATATAACATGGAATATATTTATGGACACAAAAGAAAAAGGAAACCATGATGTATATCAAAGTATCTTCATACATTAGTTTACTCAAATAACAACATTGACCCATAAAAGTCCAATACTTCCAGATACAAACAAAAGAAAAAGGAAACCATCATGTCTATCAAAGTATCTTCATACATCACTTTACTCAAATAAAACACATTGACCTGTAAAAGTCCAATAAAAGGAAACCATCATGTAGTCTTGACCCATAAAAGAACAACTATTCTCAAGATCTGTACTCTTCCCACATTCTACTTGCTATATCATCTCAGAATTGTGCCCATTGGTCTCTATCACATTGAGACAACCCATATGTCTCCAGCATTGGTACATCTATCCCATCACGATCATCTTCCTCTTCGGTACCAATTTATGATGGAATTATGTCCTCTAACATAATGTAGTTGTGTAGTATGCAACATGCTAATACAATATGGGCTTGTGTCATGATAGAATAAGATGTGGCATGCCTCAGGATTAGAAAATACTACTTGAGAATACCAAATGTACTCTCTACTTAATTTCTAACAGAGGAGTGTCAGTGGTTGAACAACTCTTGTCGAGAGTTTATTGGATTCTCTCTTGAAAACTCCTTCAGGTGGTAGCATGTACACTGATAAGGAGCAAGAAATCTAGGTGCATTGGGATATCTAGCATCCAATAGAAAATATTTTCCTACATAAATAAAGTATATTATTAAAATTTGAAACATTGATTGTACCCTTGAGTATATTAAACTATGATTTGGCTTATCGGGGGGAACTGTTATACACTAAGTTTACACCCTTGTTTCAAGCTCTCTTGGTCTTGATAACCTAGTATAACATGGGAATCATCTCTAGGTGTGGGACCTATGCTAACTAAGATGAGACCTCTAGATTCTAGGCTGGTTCCTCTTGGATAATCACCCAAATTTGCTTCTTGACATGAAAGTAAAATTCTTGAAGGGAACAAGGATAGAAGGAATGCATGAAAGGGAAATGACTAAAAAGTAAACTATCCTACTAGGTGATACACCAAAATGATGGTTTGAATCACAATATAGAGGATGAAATCAATGCAACAACTTAGGTCTAGGAGATCACAACTCTCTGAATAGGCTTGCATCAATATTTCATAGAAGGGTCCACAATAGAAAGAGGCTATTTAGGGAAAGAGAAAATTTCACAAAACAATAGCATTCCGAAGAATTTAGACACAATCTATAACCTGCAAACAAACATTCACCTCTGCAATTGGGTATAGGAATGAGACAGACTGTCAGGGGGTTGAAGTATACCCACAAGAGCATTCAAATTAGATCATCCACAGGAATACACATGAATTGTAGAAAGAAAAAGGGATCAAGAACCCTAAGATATCGCTGAAAACATACATATACTTCAATTCAATAAGAGAGAATTTAGACAAGGAAGCATAGGGACAGAGAGGATGTCACAAAATACCTCTGCAATATCTAAATTATCAATGGGAGATTACAGAATGTAGAAAACCAGAGGGTAGAAAAAATGCCACGGATAACTTTCTAAGAAAGAGAACTTTCTTCTTTACAAAATCTGAACTTTGAGCTTCAAAAAGCTCCAAAAACATTATATACATCTCCTTGCCTGCAGGTAGGAGTCAAAAACTTAACTAGGGTTACATAGATTGTCAGATAATAATCAAACCCTAATTCTATCAAGTCTGATCATAAATATTTATGAAAATATCTTAACTGATCAGATAAGTCTTTGTGTGCCCATCCTTGTACTACATCTGCATGCAAACAAGCCGCCTTGATCCATCTACCACCCTAAAACTTGGCCTTGCCATGAATTTTTGCAATTGAAGTACATAAGTCCACAGGTGGCACCATCTTTCAATGTTTCTTCAGTGTGAGAACACCAACATGGTACCTAAGAAATTAGATCTTTTAATCATCCTCCCAACTGCAACTATCCTAAAGAATTCAATTTGAGCTACCCACTTTGTTGCAATCGACCGCTGGATCAAAACCCTAGCGAAATCCTGCAAAGATATATTTGAATTTAAATATTAACTGTTAGCAGGTTGAATTTTAAAACACAGCCATCGATCATAGTTTCTCCCAGTAGATGAACGGTTAGATTGACTCAAAAAATAGTCGTAAATCCTTTGAAAAGTCTTTGACCACCTCATTGGTCAAGAACTAATGAGAAGGAAAACCTCAGCAACATGTAGCACATTGGACCCATGACCCACTAGGATTCTCATCGGATGATGGTCGCATGATCACATGGGCTCAGAAGATTCCATGAGATCATGCACCCACCGTAGATCTTAGTTCCTTGCCATCTCACTCAAGATACTCAGACCCACTGAAAAATTCCACCAGTAAATACTCTAACAATGGTCCCATTGACAGGTCCCAATCATTGCTTAGTCAACCAATAAAATGTGAACACATCAGAAAGAAAGGACCCACCTGATAGAGCCTAGAAATAAAGCAAGATCGATGGTGGGCGTATGATCGCATGGGCTTGGAAGGTTCTTTAAGATCATACGCCAACCGTCAGATCTTCTTAGAAAGATAGTGCACCGGGCCCACTCTAACACAGCTCCACACATCATCCTTTGGCTAATAAAATGTAAGTACGTCACCATCCTCTGACAACTGGGTCCACTTGAATCTGATTTAAACCATGCCTCTATCTGGTGATTCTGTGACTAAGGGAAAATAAACCGTTATGCTGGGTCGCTAGATGTTTTATTAAGACTGCTAGGGATTAAGCGACCATGAGAATAGTTCATTCACCAAATTGCCGAATAAGAAAGGATGACTGCCGGGAAAAAGAGAACTGGTGAACAAAGGAATTATAAAGCGCACATGTTGAAATGGGAACTTTAAGTGGCCAAAAAAGGTAACGAAGGATTATAACATGGCCTAGGGTTTTTAGGGTTTTTTGGCTCCAACGACTAGATTTTTCAAAATTTGGACCTACAGACCAGGGAGTAAAGAATTGTAGAGGCTAGAGGATAGGACATAAAGCCATGAATTTTTTTTGAGGTGCTTGGCAGGGTTAAAACACAAACCTTGGATGGAGCTTAGCCAAATTTGCATGGAACAGGAGAAATTAGGTAACATTTTGGCAATTTCTACTGGATGTCAGCCTGCTAGACATGGAAACCAGTGACCTTGATGCAATCCATTGGGCATGGGGTCAATTCTTGAACATAAATTTTTTTTGATAGAGAGGTAAAGCTGGAATTGAGGAACAAAAAATTGTGCACGAGCACTTTTTGAAAAGTAGGAAACTAACCTAGGAAAACTAGAAGAAAGCAGGGGAAAAATAATTACAAATATTTACAGAGATGGATTAACCTCAAACTAGGGCTTCAAGTGGAAAGCATTCACTGATATAGGCAAGGCATCTCCTTCAAGAGTTGACAGCTGAAAAGCATTAGATCCCTTGCATTCTATTATAACAAATGGCCCACCCCAGAGTGAATCAAATTTTGTATGTCTGCCAAGTCTAGATCTGAATTCATCCCATTTGAGAACCACATCTCCAACTTTGAAATTTCTGGCTATGGCTCTTTTATCAAAAATTATCTTTGTCTGTATTTGGTGAAATTCCATGTCTTTCATGGATTTATCTATGAATTCTTCTAACTCTATGAGCTGAGCATACCTGACCTATAAGGGATCTCCTTCTTCAAATAGGACATACTAAGTAGCCAAGTCCAAAGATGGTAACTCAGTTGAAATGGATAGCTTAGCCTCTCTTCCATGCACTAATATATAAGGAGAGTTCCCAATGATCTTCTTTGGGGTAATTCTGTCTAACCACAAGGCAGACTCAATTTAGTATGCCAATCTCTTTGGTTGTCCTGTAGAGTTTTCTTGATTATCCTAATTAAGTTCTTGTTTGTTGATTCTGCTAAACCATTTCCCTGAGGATAATAATTTGAGATTGTGTTTAGATAAATGCCATTTTTGATTGCCCATTCTGAGACTTTAAGGCCTATGAATGCCAATGCATTATCTGATATTATGGAGTCTGGAGTGCCAAATCTATGAACTATATCATCATAAAAACTTAAGACAACACTCTCATTTGATTCTTTCAAGGCAATTGCCTCTGTCCATCTAGTGAAATAGTCTATTGTAGTGATTTTCCACTTATGGCCTGCACTAGATGGAGGATTAATCATGCCAATAAAATCTATACCCCATTTCATAAAAGGTTTCTCTATTCTGATTGGCTGAAGGGGCAGGGCTGCAAGTCTTTCTTTTCCTACAAACATGGCACATTTGATACATTTTCTCACATGATCATGACTATCCTTAAAGATAGATGGCCAATAGTATCCAGCCCTCATAATTTTAAAAGTAGTAGCCCTAGGAGAAAAGTGACCTCCAGAAGGTCCATCATGAAATTCAAATAGGACATCAGCTATCTTTTTTGAATCAATACATCTTAAAAGGACACCATTGTGATCCTTCTTGAAAAGAACCTCATCTATCAACACAAAGGGAACAGATTGTAATCTATAATATCTTCTTTTTGCTGAATCTAGGCCTACAAGACATTGTCCTGTCTTCAAGTAATGAACCATATTAGGCAACCAACCTGATGCCTTGGTATGTTCCTCTGAATCATGCACAAATAGAGATGCATTTGTTTGTTCTATTTTCTTTGAACTTTAATCCTCTACCAAATGTTCACAAAGACCTCTTCCTCTAACTAGTTTGGTGGTTTGAATATCAATGTCATATTCCATTACTCTAGTAATCCAACCAACCCTTTTCTCATTCAGGTCTTTGGAAAGAAAAATTCTTTGACACTTGGATGAGTAACCTTCAAGTGTACCTTGTTATGGGTCAATAGATATCTAAACTTTTTAAGGCTTTTCACCATAGCAAGTACATGTTTCTCTACAAAGGAGTACCTTTGTTCATACTCTTCTAAACCTTTGCTGAAGAAAGCAATAGGCTGCTCCAATCCATTTGAATTTTCTTGAGTCAGCATTGCAGATATAGCATCATGACCTCCATAAGCATAAAGGATAAAATCCTAACTAAAGTTTGGGTTTAGGAGAGTAGGAGCTTCTATTAAGGCCTCTTTAATAGCTTGGAAATTGGCTTTTCCTTCTTTAGTCCAGTTGAAAGTTGAACTCTTTTTTAATATGGCTATCAAAGGCTTCAATAAATCTACAATATTAGGCAAGAAATGCCTAACAAAATTAATCTTTCCTATGAAAGATTGGAGACGTTTCTTATGATGTGGCAATGGTAGCTCTAGGATGGCTGCAATCCTCTTAGGGTCTATTGTAATTCCTTTCTTGGATACTATATATCCTAGCAATTTTCCTTCATGGACTGCAAATACACACTTCTTGGGATTAACAGATATCCCAAATTCTCTACATCTTTCAAAGATTTTCCTCAGATGTTTGATATGGTCTGCTGCATGTTTAGAATAGAAAGTTATGTCATCTAAGTAGACCAGTACAAATTTGTACATGAGGCTTTTAAAGGCCATATCCATTGCCTTTTGAAATGTAGCACCTGCATTTGACAAACCAAAGGGCATCTTTTGATAAGCCATGGTTCCCCACTTGGTTGTAAATGCAGTCTTATATTGGTCCTCTTCATTGACTAAGATCTGATTGTATCCTAAATAGCCATCCAATAATGAAAATCTCTCAGTTCCAGAGACACATTGTAAGATTTGTTCCATAGAGGGTAAGGGATGGAAGTCTTTTAAAGAGGCCCTATTGAGATCCTTAAAATCAACACATAATCTCAACTCCCCATTCTTCTTCCTTATAGGAACAAGGTTAGAAACCCAACTAGTATGCTTGATGGGGTAGATGATACCACTTTCTATCAATTTGAGCACCTCTCTATGCATAAGTGGCTCAAGCTTGGGATTAACAGGCCTTTGCTTTTATCTCATTGGTTTGGCATTAAGCTCTAATTCAATAGTGTGTTGAGCAAGGGCTAGATCAAAACCTTTGAGGTCTTCATATTTCCATGCAAAAAACATCACTGAATTCTCTAAATAATTGGGTGTAAGCTTGCTTTTTTGAATCAGTTTTTTCCTTCCCAAATTGTAAACTTTTACCTGGTTCGAACTCTAGTTCAACACAATGTTTTTGTTGAACTACCAGGCCAAATTTATTCTTCTTAACTTGATCATCCTTGTTGAAGATAGTCTCTAAGGTGACAAGACCTCTAGGCATCTTATTAGACTTAAGCTGTATCACTTGATCACCATAGTTTTGTGATAGCCTATCTTGATTATGTTTTGAGAAGACATCTTCTTCAAACAAGAATTGCAGAATTTGTTCATTATTGTCAAATACTTGCCAATTAGTATCATTGTCAGGAATAGAAGGTCTGCCAATCACTTTGATATGCTATTGGTCCATTTCTTTTGAAATGCTATTGGGGATGTCATATTGAGATCCAATAATAGCTAATCTATCTACATTTTGATTTAGCTTCCTAGGGATAGCAACAATATTGAAAGCATAAAAGTCTTCAATTGCATCCCAAACTCTATGTTTGTATGCTCTCAAGGTGTCATTTTTGGTTGCACTTATCCCTCTTACTTGGCTGACTACTAATTCATTGTCACCATAAGCTTTTAAGGCTTTAAGCCCTCTTTTCCTAGCCCATTCCAGTCCATTCACTAGGCTTTCATATTCTGTAGTGTTGTTAGTGCAGGAGAAACTAAATCTGAAAGCTATATAATATCTTTCTCCTTTTGGGGACAGTAGCATAGCACCACCACCAGAACCATGTCTACTTCTAGCTCCATCAAAAAATAATTCCCAAACTAGATTGCCCTGATCCTCTGAATCAGTGTCTTCCTTGAGAAGACTTGGCTCTATGGATCCACTTTCTTGTATCAAATAACTCCCAAAATCAGCATCCCAAATAACATTTTCTTGAGCTTGAAAAGTATTTTCTGATTCTAGTTCATCTAAGAAAATATCGGGGATACTTTCTATTTTAGTGTTTGCTTCTTTGATAGTTGGGAAATCACTATCATCAAATATAGGGCAGTTCACATTGATGGTATTGGATACATATGGCTCTATGTGGTGTGCCACTAATGATTCTGATTTAATGGTAACCTTGGTACCATATCTTGTGTGGAAAAGCATGTGAGACCAATCAGAAGAAAGGTAGCCTCCTATTTTGGCTGTGAACTCCCCTGATAGACATACAACAAATAAAGCAGGGAGATCTATGATATAAATATCAAGTAGGATAGAGAAATTAGGACTAGCATGAAGGATTAGGCTAGTATCCTTAGCAATACCTATAGTGTTAACTGAGGATCCATCAAGTTGTGTAACCTTCTTTTGGAGGGGTTCATATTTAAGTCCTAATTGATCAACCACTTTTTTGGGCATTACAATGCTAGTAGCTCCATTATCTACCATACAATTATGTACTAAAGATTTTCCAATGATTAAAGACACATAAAATAGATGTGGCTTTGAGTTCCTACCTTGAGTGGTATTGCCTTTGGGGTTGCAACTTGGAGCCTCCCTTTCTTGATCAGTGTTGACCAACATTGGCTTTGCAGCTTCTTTTGTAGGCTGAGGAGTAGTCATTTAAGTCATAGCTTTCTTCAAAATCTCAGGTTGCCCTAGAATAGCCAGAGTCCCACATAGACATGGTAATGTTCACTTTCTTCATGTTGTCTACAATGTTGAAAGGTGTCACAGTGTGTACTCTTTGTTGTGTTTTTACTATGATGGGCTCCACCTCTTTGAGAGTCTGGCCCTTTTTGCTTGTAATGACAGGAGACTTCTTGAATGTGATAGGAGTAGCTTGCTATATTGGCTTTGCAGATGTAGTGGCTTTAGTCCCAAAGTCTTCTCACTCCATATCTTGAGCTCTTCTCTTTGACCTTGTATTGGCAGCAATGGAAGGTTCACTAATGACTCCATTGAAATCCTATTGCTCCCAATTAAGGAGAGTAGTCTCATTATCTTGTGGTTCTTGTTGAGGAAATGATCCATTGGAAGAAGCCTCTGATTGAGCTTGTGAGGCATTTTGAATCATTAGTTCTTGGTTCATCCATCCATTTGAACATGTAGCCTGATTATGAGGCTGATTACAAGGGAAACACCATTCATTGTCCATAGCTATATTGTTTTGACTAGGGACCATGTCTTAGAAAGTAAAGTCCACCAAGATAACTGAGAGGGGGGGGGGGTTGAATCAGTTATCAGATAATTATAAATTTTAACATCTTCAACAACATTTAACTATGTAAGCAATGCAATTACTAACCATACAAAGATATTCATACACAATTACACAATAACACAAGATATGTTGACTAGGGAACCTCTTGATCAAAGAGTAAACCTCGGTGGGAATGATGCCCCAAAAAGATGCACTAATATGAATATTCCTTTTGAGAGGATGAAATCTATTAGGAGTCTTATGAAATACATTCAATACATATAAATCCCTGTTAGGAGATTTTGAATCCCTGTTAAAAGATTCTAACCCTGTTAAAAGTTATGGAAGACAAAAGGACCCACTGCCCAAACAGCTTCAGGGTAAGATCACTGAACACACTATCCAAATAACCTTGATATTATTCAGTAGAATAATATGAAATATGTTACCTCCTTACTATTCCAAACCGCACTCACTACTACATTAGATCTCAATTCCAGATCTTTGAACTTCGCATGTCTTCCTTCACAACTTCACTTTCACAATCTCTTAGGCTCTTTTCTTCACTTCATGCTTAAATTCTCATGCAACCAAACCATGCTCAAACTTCTTATTTTTTTATTTCAACCACATACAATAAGGAAAAACATTCCTTCCTTTATACCACACTCAAATAATTACAAATGAGTCGGCACACAAATACAAAATAAAAGTTTCCATACACTACATTAGAATTACAAAAAACTGTCAGCTTCCAAATGCAATAACTCTTCACTCGTGTGACCTAAAAGTTTTTTCTATGAACCACATCACCATCGATGCATCTCAAACTTCCCTTTAACTACACAAAACCAAATTCCATCCCTATTAGGAGATATCATCCGATTTCCACAAACCGCTACTCAAGAACACTGCCTGAATACTGCTTTTACCAAAATGCTCATAACTTTCATGAATCAATGAATTACAATCTACACTCTTAACCATAGACATATAACATATCAAAGAGTATAAAATTAGCATCACATAGCTCCAACTACAATATCCCACGTGCGCTAATCAAAACACTGTCTGCTTCTCTGCTAGTCTCCAGAAGATCAATGTGTTGACATCAATGACAATCATAGTCATGAATGCAACAAAAACTACTACAGAATGAATACCAACATCTAGCATTCATTCCTAACAATCTCCCCCATTGGACTTGATGGAAACATAGATGAAAAACATCCAATGTTCCAAAAATCCAATACTGCTGCACTGCTGCACTGATACTCTGAAAGTTCTTCAAATCTTCTTCATCAATCAAATCTTGCTTTGTTATCCTATTAAGTTCTCTCCAAAAGATGGTACATAGGGTTTTTCATGTACACTTCTCCCCCATTGACATCAATGACAAGATTTTCATCAGATACTCAAATGTATCCTTAGGCAAAGGCTTTGTAAATATGTCTGCTATCTATTTCTTTGTGCTTATGTACTATAGTTTGACTTCTTTCTCAACAACTTTCTCTCTTACAACATGATACTTGATCTCTATATGCTTAGTTTTAGAATGTAAAACAAGATTCTTAGACATATTGACTGTACTGGTGTTGTCACAATGTATGACAAGAGGTTCAAAAAATTTAATTCCAATATCCTTCAACATCTACTTCATCCAAATTATCTGGTTACAATTGTTTGCTGGTGCTACATATTCTACTTCTGCTGTACTCTATGAAATACAATTCTACTTCTTGCTTAACCATGAAACCAATCTTCCTCCAATAAAAAAGGCTCCACCACTAGTGCTTTTCTTATCATCAACACTACCTCCCCAATTAGCAACTCTACATTCACATAGGGTGAAATCATTAGATTTTTCATACCACAATCCATAGTCCGTTGTGCCTCTTAAATATCTCAATATCCTCTTTACTACTGCATAATGTGATTCTCTAGGTTCAGCTTGAAATCTTGCTACCATGCCAACTAAATATTGTATATCTATTCTAGTGTGTGTTAAGTACTGCAATCCTCCAATCATGGATCTGTATTTCTTCTACTCAACTACTAGTGTTTCATCTTTGCTCGATAGTTTGTGTCCTGTAACCATAGGTGTTCCAACTGGTTTATAGTTCTCCATTACAAATATTTTCAGCAAATCATTCAAGTACTTTGTCTGGCTAACAAAGATACCATCATTTTTCTATGTTATTTGTAATCCCAAAAAGTATTTCATCTCACCAATCATGCTCATTTCAAATTCTATCTTCATTTCATCAGCAAATTTGTGACTAGCTTCATCTTCTCCTCCAAAGATAATGTCATCAACAAAAATAACTATAACTAACAATCCATTTTCAATTTCTTTTGTGTATAGATTACTATCTGCTATTCCTTTAGTAAATCCCAATTTCAACAAATATTTATCCAATCTAGCATACCAAGTTCTAGGTGCTTGCTTTAGTCCATATAAATATTTCTTCAGTTTACATACCATATCTCCTTCTTGAGTCAAAGGAAAACCTTCAGGCTTCTCAATGTAGACTTCTTCTTCCAATTCACCATTTAGAAATGCGGACTTCACATCCATCTGATACACTTTGAATTTCTTAAAAGCTGCATAAGCCAAAAACATTCTTACTACTTCAATTCTTGCTACTGGTGCAAAGGTTTCTTCATAGTCAATTCCTTCTTGCTGTGAGTATCCCTTACATACTAATCTTGCTTTGTTTCTTACTACTTCTCCTTGTTCATTCATCTTGTTTTTGAATACCTTTTTAGTTCCAATCACATTCTTGTCTTTAGGCCTAGGAACCAATTCCCATGTCTTGTTCTTGTCAATTTGATCTAGTTTTTCTTTCATAGCATTAACCCAATGTTCATCTTCACAAGCTTCATTAGTAGATTTAGGTTCAATTTGAAAAATCAAACATAAATGTACCTTATTTCTAGTAATAAATCCTCTATCCAAACTTCCAATAACTTGTTCAATAGGATGATGTCTAGATAGATACCTATTCGGTGTCATAGTCATAGATCTTGCTTCAACTATAGATTCTTCTCTAGTTTCTTCTCTAGTTTCTTCTGTAGTATGATTCTCATTCAAAAATTCACTGTCAGTCTCATAGAATAATTTAGTAGTTTCAATGTTAGGCTGAGGATTAGCTTCTTCATCAGATTCATAATCAAGCATTCTTTCCTAAATTTTAAACTTCTCATCAACTTTAACATTTGCGCTCTCAACAATAGTTTTAGTTCTCTTATTGTAACATCTATATGATTTTCTCTTGAAAGAATATCCAAGAAAAATACCTTCATCACTTCTAGGATCAAACTTTCCAATATCATCATCTCTCTTTATATAACATTTGCTTCCAAAAATTCTAAAATTTTTAATTGAGGGTGCATGTCCAAACCATAATTCATAAGGTGTCTTATCTGTGTCTGCTCTGATTTGTACTCTGTTCATTGTATATACTGTTGTATTCACTGCTTCTCTCCAAAATGTCTTCACCAAGTTATTCTTAAATAACATAGCTCTTGCTACTTTAGTTACTGACCTGTTTCTTCTTTCTGGAATACCATTTTGTTCAGGTGTTCTAGGGGCTGAAAACTATCTTTTAATACCATTCACTTCACAAAAAGTGTTAAATTCTCTAGAAGTAAATTCTCCACCTCTATCAGATCTCAAATATTTAATCTTCATTCTAGATTCATTCTCAACTTTATTCTTAATGATCTTAAACTTATCAAATGCTTCAGATTTTTCTTTCAAAAATGCAATCCACATCATTCTTGTAAAATCATCAATGAGAATCATAAAATACCTTTCTCCATAAAATCCTCTAGTCCTGATAGGACCGCTCAAGTTTGTATGAACAATCTCCAACTTCTCTGCCGATGTGAACTTCTTACTAGGAAATAAACTTCTCTTTTGCTTAGCCATCACACATTCTTTGCAAATCATGTTAGTAGGCTTCATAATTTTAGGCAAATCCCTTACTGCAAATGTAGTACTTACTTTCACAATATTATCAAAGTTTATATGACAAAACCTTCTATGCCACAACCAACTGTCATCAATTTTAGTAATCAAGCAAGTCATCTGAGTAGGATTCAAATGAAATACATTACCTCTAGTTCTAGATCTAGTTCCAATTAGATTTCCATCTTTATCCTTTATCACACAAGTTTTATCAGTAAACCAAACTTGATATCCCTTATCCACTAACTGTCTAACACTCAAAAGATTATGTTTCAATCCATTAAAAAAGTAAACATCATCAATATTAGTCTTTCCATCAAGAGTAATAGATCCTATACCTTTAATCAAACAAGGTGCATTGTTACCAAATCTAACAACTCCTCCATCATAATTGTTAAACTTTATGAACTTCTTCACATCTCAAGTCATATGATGTGAAAAACCACTATCTATGATCCAATCATCTTTCTTTTCAACTTGGGAAACTAATGCTTTTTCTTCTTTAACATCAGATTCAAAATTTTCTTCTTTAATTGCTACAAATCCTATTTCATCATTATTCTCAGTATCACTTTCACTCAAAGTTCTTTCTATACTAGCTTCAAGATCTTCATCATTAGCATAATAACATTTGTTAGATCTTCTAGGCTTGAAATTATTTTTGTACTTCTTAACTCTCTTAGGATATTTAGATGCAAAATAACCATATTCTTGACAAGTCCAACATTTAAAATTTTTTTTACCGTCTGTTTCTCTTTTCACAAGCAAGGCAATACCTTCTTCAATCTTTTTATCTTCTTCATTTCTAGATTTGCTACTGCTGGCATACTCTCCACTCACATTAGTACTTCTTGACAAAGTAGGATGAATACTAAGAGCACTGAATGCTGTCTCCATTCTAGGTAGGTCTCCTGATAACCTCAGGTTCATCTCTGCTGCTTCCAATCTTCCAAGAAGAGTCTCTCTTGTAAACTTTGTAGTACAAGGTATAACTTGTTCAATCATTTGTGTTGTCTCCTTAAATATAGGAGTCAATGTCCTCAAAATTTTCCATATCACTTCATTCTCTATCTTTGATCCTCCACAAAATTTTATTCCTTCAACAATTTCTGACATTCTACCAATATAGCTTCTAACAGATTCATCTTCCATCATTCTAATATCTTCAAATGCACATATCCAATTATGTAATCTAGCTCTTTTTGCATGTTCATCACCTTCAAAAGTAGAGTGTAAAATTTTCCAAATTTCATTTGATTTCTTAAAACATTTTACCTGATTGTATTCATTTTTTGGAAGTGCTGTCAAGAGTGCTTTTCTTGCAAGTATGTTACACATGAATAGATCTACCTCATCTTTATCACTTGTTTCAAGACTATGTTGGTTCTTGGATAGGATTTTACACTCCATGAGATACCAATATGCTTATGATGGATATTGAGGATTGGTTAGTTCTAAATGTGAACAATCTATAAGCAATTGGTCCAACTATAGGGATAAGACTACCCTGTTCTTCTTCTGGCTCTGCAAAACCAAGGTAGGTGCACCTGATCCAATAGTATTAACTTTGACTGATAGTTCCAACTCTGCCCCTTATTTCTTTATTGGATCCTTCAACAGATGAATACAATGAGAGAATACTAAACAAGAACCTATTGTTCATTGATCCTCCATCATTGGGTAGGACAATACATAAATGTAAATAAAAGTAAAGACTGCTAGTGATTTAAATGATTGGGATTATAAGGTTTGAATCACTCTTCTCAACACAAAGATAGGAGAATATAGGCCAGTGCCTTATCCATTGGGAAAAATATTAAGGAAAAGGATGAATACAATGGTGTCTGAAATTGGTCTTTAGACATAAACACAAATACCTCAACTCTTTCCTACTTAAGAAAATCCTTCAAATAAACTCCAAGAACACATATTCCACTTTGAGAAATATTTAATGTAACTCTAGGTTGGAACTCAAAGCATTAATACATTCACATAAACCTTATACAAAGATTTAAAGATTCAAAGAATAGAGCAAAGGAGAGACAAAGATCTGAGGTTTGTATTAACTATAACCTTTCACCATGTGCATACAATATCTTGAATAACAAGCTTGCAAGATAAGAACAACCTATACTTCTTCTCTATTGTTTGATAAAATGATATCAAAAATTATAATCCTTGACTGAAAGTTAGGGTTTTAGAAATTTCTATCTTTTTTTTAACATGTAAACTCCCATCCCTTAGAATGATCATGAAAAATCCCTTTATACTAAGAGATGAAACAAGCAACTGATCATTCTAGGGCTACAAAAATTAACCTAAAAAACCTTTACAACAACCCCAAAGGGTTTACAATAACTGCACTACTAAAATAGATGATATATTTACAATTGAGTTGACATGCTTTATGTTTTCAATGCTACCCTTGGCTCCTTTTCAACAAATCTAATTTTATTATCTCACTGTCAAACTGCAATGAATGCCCTTTTGCAAAAATTCAACCCTGATATTCATTTGGCTTGGCATCATAGGAAATAAAATTGGATTTTAGCTATAATTTATGCCTTCTATATCCTTTCCCAATTGCAATCTGTATTGAAAAATTCAATTCCTAGCCATTGCATTGCTTTACATGACTCACTGGTTCAAAAACCCTAGCAAAAACCCTATTGGATATTTGAATTTGAATAAAAATGGTAACCGATTCAACTTTAAAATGTGATCGTTGATCTATTTTATTCTCGACAGATCGGGCGGTTCACAAAAATCCTTCAATAGTCAACAAAAACTTTTGAGAATCTTTCGGCACCTCATAAAACTCTCGACCAATGAAAATTGAGCACGTCAGGGATTAATCAACAATTTGGACCCACTGCTTATAAGCCTTAGATCGAATGGTTGGTGCATAATCTCATAGCCCTGATAGACTCCATGGGATCATACGCTGTCTGTTAGATCTTCCACACTAGAATTCATTAGAATCTCTCAGGCCCACTGACGTGTCTGCATTTCTTTCCAGCTCAGCCAATCACAACATGACACCTCAGCTATGAATCACCAGATAGTCCCACTGTTCTTCGCTAACCCTTAACCCTTTGACCCATTTGGAGAATACATGACCAAAGACAATCACATGTTCATTGAGAAATTTAGGGCCTCACTAATTTATTTGGAGATTCAGCGAATAGACATTCGCGTATCTGCTAAAAGATTTAGAAATTTGCTAGGTTAATTTGCGAATGAGTGAACATAGAGGAAACTTTATTGGCCCACTAAACATTTTTTTTGAGCCACCAAAAAACCTTGATAACCCTGGGCCCACTTGAAAATCACCACATGTCATCATACCATTCGTCACCTCCACCCAGTCACCTCTGATAAAGGACCCACTCTTCCCTCGGCATCTAATCGGATGATAGGTGTAAGATCACATGGGGGAAGAAGATTCCATGTGATCATATGCCGATTGTCGATCAAAAATCTTTGACACAGGCCCCATTGACAAGCTCCACCTCATTATCATGTGGACTAATTAAAAACTGCCAACTGCGCACACCTGGCAGTGGACCTGCTAAAAGAATAGATTATGTCACAAAAAGAATCAATAGTTGTCTTATAATCTCATGCATTTGACACATCCTTTGAGAAGACATGCCCACTGTTGATCTCTATAGATGTTAGAGCCTTTTGACATGCTGACAAACAGGACCCACTACCCTTGCCAAATCACCAATAGGTGGACCAATCACAGATTGCTAATCGTGCAAATCTATCGGATGACCCCACATCTTTGAAACACCACATCATTAGGAGAGATCAATGGCCAACATAAGATTGCAAGCCTCTAACACATCACTTGTGAAGATACACCAACTGTTAGAAGTAGATGTTGTCAGAGTTGGGCCCAGGAAAGAAATAAGGGGGAAACATTAGGAAAAACTAAATTGCTAGACATAGGAAAAATCACATTGATGGACTTAGGAAAAATAAAGCTAGGCGCTCAAAGACTTAGGGAAAAAGAAGACCACCGGGTGAAAATATTTAACACACATGCGTTATAAAGTTTTTAAGTGGCCCAAAAAATAATGCAAATTTAGAACAGGCCTAGGGCACACTTAGGGTTTTCCTTGCAAACAGGTAGATTTTTGAATTTTGCCTAGGGTTTTTGCTAGGAAGATGGGAGAAATACCTGCAGAGGCATGAAATTTTTTCTTGTGCTAATAGTGGCTCATGCTTGGGGACATGTATCTCCTATAGATACAGTGAGAAACTAGAATCTCCTAGTACAATAGACTAGAACCAAAATTTTTGACAAAAATAGGGAATTGTACACAAAAACATAAACAAAACCTGTATAGAAACTACCAAAATTTTTGGGAGAAATAGAATTTCAAAAATTGAGTATGAACAGGCAGCTCCACGAGCTCTCTTGTCAAATTCTTTAGAATGTAAGAACCTGCTCCCCATTTTTCTTCAATAATATATGGGCCTAACCATATGGGATCAAATTTCCCATGTTTTCCTTTGTCTTGCATTCTTACATTCCACATTAATACCATGTATCCTTCTGAAAAATTTCTCTAAGTAGTCCTTCTATCATACAGGACTTTGCACTGGGCCTGCAAATTCTCATTCTTGATGTGTGCATTATTCCTTACCTCATTTAATTGAATCAGGTCATTCATTCTAACTGTCATATCTTATTCAACATCTTCATCATATTTCTGAATGAATTGATACATCTGTGACAAGTTATTTTGGGGTAATCTTGTATTTATTCCATACACTAAGTCAAAAGGGGCACATCCTATTGCTTTCTTTATTGTAACCCTATCAGCCCACAGGGCTTGTAGCAATTTGGAGTCCCAAGCCTTCTTGTTTTTGTCCAGAACTCTTTTCAAAATCATGATTAAACTTTTATTGCTAGATTCGGCCTGGCCATTGCCTTGTGGATGATAAGTAGATGAATATGAAATTTTAATACCATTATGTCGGCAGAAATCAACAAACTCTTCTAACCTAAAACATAATGCATTATCAACCACCATAGTTTTTGGACAACCAAACCTTGTCAAGATACTCCGCATCATAAAATCTGTCACCACCTTGCTAGTTTCTCTTCTTGTAGGGATTGCCTCAACCCACTTAGTGAAATAATCTATTGCCACTAAGATGTAGGAATGTCCATCACTGGATTTATTAGGGATTTCACCAATGAAATCCATACCCCATTTTTGAAAAGGGGCTTGAACAGAAATAGGTCTGAGATTCAAATTCCCACTAAATTTTAGTTTTCCTGCAAACCTTTGGCAAGGATCACACCTCTTGACAAATTGATGTGTATCCTTGAAAAGTGAAGGCCACCAAAAACCTACCCTGATGATCTTGTGGGCTGTGGTCTTAGCCATGTAATGTCCTCCACAAATTCCACTGTGCATTTCATGCATTAAGAGCTGGGCTTTATCATGGTCTACAAACCTGAGCAAAACACCTTCATTACTCCTCCACCAAAGCTCACCATTTATAATTGCATATCTCAAAGAGTGGAGTTTAACAGTTCTTCTCTTATTGTCATCCATTTCAGGGGGTATGACCATCTTTTGTAAATACTTGACAATATCCTTGTACCATTCACAACAATCCATGTTACACATGTAAGGCCTTTGATCCTCTTCTAAAGCATTTATCTAGTTTGCATTTAGATTACTTTGGGTCATCAATTTTTCTAGGCCTTAACCTCTAACCAACTTTGTAATGTGGATATCAATGTTAAATTCTTGAATTCTTGTTGATCCACCTACATATTCTTCCTGAAACCTCTTGTTGGACCAAGATGTCCTTGACTGCAACACTTGGAACATAGGCAACCACTATGGCTCCCACCAAATAACATCTAAATGTTTTAATGGCCTTGACTAAGGCATAAGCCTGTTTCTCAATGATATCATAATTTAATTCTATTTCTTGTAAAGTCTTGCTGAAAAAGGAAATAGGTTGTTCAAAACCTTCGGCATTCTTTTGTAAAAGTATTGCATCAATAGTATGAGCAGATGCAAAAGAGAAAATTTGCATTGGCTTGCTATAATCTGGTGTCTTCAAGACTGGGGCATGCTTAAGGGCCCTCTTAATGTCATTAAAGGCTTGAACTACTTCAGTATTCCATTCCATTTTTACTCCTTTCTTTAACATCCTTGATATGGGAATACTAATTTCTGCAAAGCTCATAATACACCTTCTTAAAAAGCTGACCTGTCCTAAAAAGGACTAAATTCCCTTGATATTTTTTGGTAAGGATAGTTTGTCAATAGCCTCTACTCTTTCAGGATCTATCCTCACACCACCTTTTGAAACAATGTGCCCTAATAGTTTTCCTTCTATCACACCAAAGGCACACTTCTTTGGGTTCAAAGAAACCCCATATTCCAATGCTCTAATAAAATTTTTCTCAAGATGTTGACAATGTTGTTCTTCTTTTGCTGAAAAGGCTATCAAGTCATCCTAATATACCACCATAAATCTATCAATGAAATCTGCAAAGGCTACATCCATAGCTCTTTGAAAAGTAGCACCAACATTAGTCAACCCAAATGGAATTCTTACATAAACATATGTCCCCCATGGAGTTGTAAATGCAGTTTTAAATTGTTCTGTATCTTTGACCATAACCTGATTGTAACCAGAAAAACCATCCATCATGGACATCAATTCTGATCCAGTAACCTTTTGTAACATGTTCTCCATATTGGGTAACCCATAGTTATCTTTAAAAGAATTTATGTTAAGATTCCTAAAATCTACACATAATCTGATATTGCCATTCTTTTTTCTGACAGGCACTAAATTTGAAACCCAAGTGGAATGCCTAATGGGCTTGAGTATTCCAGCATCCATCATCTTCTTGAGTTCACTTTGCATTTTGGATGCCAAGGTAGGGTTAACAGGTCTCAACTTCTATCTAAAAGGCTTTGTGCCTTCCTTGAGTGAGACCTCATGCTAAAAAAGGTCCTTTCTATAAGCTTTAAGGTCTTCATAAGACCAGGCAAGAACATGCCTAAATTTTTTGAGCAGGTCAATCAAATTTTTTCTAATTCTTAGGGAGAGAGACTTGCCTATATAAACTTTCTTGGGAGCTATCCCTGTGCCCAAGTTTATCTCTTCAAGCTCATTGATTTTATCAGTACTAGCTGAGAAGGCCTTGTCTTTATTATCAAATGCCCTTTCAAGAGAAACTAGTCCTTTAGGAACCTTGTTTGATTTTAATTGCAAAACCTCTTTCCCAAAGATGACATCTTTGCCATTCACTATATTAACATAAGCACTAAAATCCATTTCTTTATCACCAAAGTGAGATTCACAATGGAGAAAGCTTAATATATCTTGGTCATCAGAAAAAACTTGCCAATTATCTAGATTGTGAGGGATGGAAGGTCTAGCTTGTACCTCTATATTAGAAACATCTACAAATGTAACATCTTCTGGTCTAAGGGCTATATCAGCCAAAAAATCTACCATCCTATTCTGACTTCTTTCCATCCAACAAATATTAAAAGCACTAAAGCTTTCAATCTCATCCCATACTGCATTCCTATATTGTTTCAAATTTTGATTCTTTGAAGCATATTTTGATCTAATTTGGGATATGACTAACTCAGAGTCACCTATAACTTTCAAACACTTTATGCCATGCCTTGATGCTAATCTTAGGCTGATTAACAGAGCCTCATACTCTGCAACATTATTTGTGCATGAAAACAACAAAGTAAATGAGAACTTGAAAGTTTTACCATTTGGAGATATAAGCAATATTCCATCTCTAGATCCTTCTTTGCTATTTTCTCCATAAAAATACATGGTCTAGAGATTATCAAGGTCAATCCATCCTTCTTTGATTTCTAATTTGTGGGGAGGCTCAACACCTTCCTCTGCTTCCTTATCTTGGACCTTGAAAGCATTAATATCAGTATCAAGGAAACAATTCATGTTGTCCTGCTCTTCTTCATCAATCATATGAGGGGTCCTGGATTCCCTAGTGACCTTAATATTCTATCCTTCAAAATTAAAAGTAGAAAATGATAAGTCACATTGTATGCTACCTCCCATAGAGGCACTCCATTTTCTTGATAGTAACATTCCATACTGGGGAGGAATATCCACTACCAAGACACTCATGGTCAATTGTTTGTTGGGGTATGTAGCCAATCTGTAAGGCAAAGCCTTAATAGTACCAACAACTGGTACTTCTCTTGAATCCATAGCTTGACACCTTCCATGGGGTGTATCCACCTTTAATCCCAATGACTTCATAACCTTAGTAGGCATTACAGTATTTGATGCTCCAGAATCAATCATGCAATTCTTTAGCAACTTTCCATTTATTTGTAGAGTCAAGAAAAAAGGGTCAACTAATCCTGCCGTAGTATTAACAAAATTTGTGTCCAAATAGATTTGAGGGATTTTAGAAACAATCTCCTCACTACAATTTTCATCTTCTTCATCCACAATTGCTACTTGTTTCTCAATTTTTCAGTTCTTTGAGAATCAGTATGTACTACACCTTTTACCCATTTCAAGGCATTTTTCTTATGTTCTTCTATTCTCATCATTTCTAATAATGGAACTTTGACAGTGATTTGAGACAACAATTTACTCATGTCAACTGAAACATACTTTAAATCAGGTACGCCTAGTTTTGAATCTACAATCTCTTTATCGGCTTCTTGGGTGGATGTATCTACAGGTTTGTCAGTTTGGGCCTTGTTTTTCTTTTGCAAAACTGGTACAACCTCAGCAGTAGGCCTAGTTTTTACCTTATAAAGAATATTGGGCTTAGCAACTTTCTTTACCTTGACTTTATCAATAGGATCAACATCCTTAGTCTTATCTTGTGAAGCTTTTACATTCTTATCTATTTTCTTGATAAAAATGCCAGCAGGCTTGGGTTTGCATCGCCAATAACTCTATTCCTCAAGTTATAATTTGCCTTTGCCTGAGTAACCAAATTGGCTATTATCAAAGCAATTTCTTCATCAGAAGGTCTTCTCAAAGTAGTTGTTTGTTCATTCTTTTGAACATTACACTGGATGTTGTCAGGCTCACTATCTTCATCATCTGAAAAAACTTGCTGATGATATGATTCATTTCTAGTTTGGGAATGTGAAACATCCTGATTTTCATCCTCTTCAGTAGAGTCCAACTCACTCAAAACATGAGAAGAGAACATCCCACATCCCTGGTCATCATAAGGTTGTTCCTCATTGCATTCTTGCTCCTCCTGAGAAGAGACATTTTGGGATATGGCACAATAATCAGGATCATGCAGTGATTGACAAGCAACACACCATGGGACTTCTTCCACCATATTCATTGAATTTCTTTGTAATGGATCAGGGGTCCTATCATTTGGTTTTTCTCTTTTCTCAGGAATAAAAGGCTTCCCATCTTTCCATTGAGTGTTGTAAGGGTAATTCTACATTCTTGGCAACTTGTTGAAATTATTAAAGGGGGGCTTGTCCCTCTTGCAGCTTTATTACCTCTATTTTCACCAGGCCTTAGATCTTTGATTGCTTTTAGAATCTATTTTAGGCTTTCATCATCCTTAGGTTTCACACCTTGGAGCTTTCCTGGATCTTTTCTATTTAACAAAGGAGACATGTTATCTTCTCTCCTTCCCAACTTTCCTAAGATTCTGTGGTTGCTTTCTATGTTCACAGCTAACTTGTAAGCTTCAACCAGACTCCTTGGATTTTTGTCTCTCAATAGGTATCCCATCTTAGAATCAAAAGCATTTAAATATGTGACAAGGCACACCCTATCATCCAATCTGATAACTTGCAACAATTTATGCATGGCCTTTTGAAATCTAATATTAAATTCAATAACATCTTCATTGAAGTTCTTTTTTATGTTATTGAATTCATTCAGCATGAAACCATCATGTGTTTTGTCACCATACTGTTCTTTGAAGCAATGCCTAAGCTAATTCCATGAACCTATGCTACCATGTGGAAAAGCTCTAAACCAATCCCTTGAGTCCTTTGTTAAGGAATGCACAAATAATTTCATGATAACATCATCTGGGACAATGTTATAGTCATCAATTACATCAATGAATTTCTTTAAATGTTCTTCACAAGTTACAACATTGCTTCCTGTGAATTTAGGAAGCTTCTTTCTAATTTCTTCAGGGATGGGGTTAGGATAACTAGGGATACTAGTAAAAACCAACTGTTTACATCTTTCATGTATAATCCCTGAGTTAGGAAAACTAGCACCCTAAGATGTGCATGCATTAGTATTGGTGGTGGCAGAACCATTGAAACCTCCTGGTGGGGGAACACTAGTTGTCTGATTAGCTATGTTTTCAGCATATGCTCCTTGTGTCATATTTGAATTGGAAAAATTCATAGGTCCTATAGACCTTTTAAGAAAATCAATTTTCCTTTTCATCTCTAATGATGTAGCCTCTAGTTCTGCTTTTTCAAGTTCTTTGGCTAGCATTTCCTATTCTTTTTTGGCCTTTTCAAGGTCTACTTCCAATCTTAAGGCCTGGTCTATAGGGATTTTAGGGTTTATAGGCTCTTTAATTGAAATGACCACTTCCTTTTGTTTCCCCTTATCCCTTGGTTTCCTAGTTTCAAAAGTCTTATGGACAACAGGTAGCTCATTTGTCTTTTTAGGAATAGGAACATAATTTATAGCCTCTAAATCTAACAACTGCCTTCTTAATTAGTCAGCCCTGATCATGGCATGTCTGAACCTTTCTTCCTTCTCATTTTCTCTCTTTTGCCTAATAGCTACTTGTTCTTGAATTCTTCTTTCCAATTCATATACTTCCTCAAAAATTTTCTCAAAATCAGACAAAGTGGTTTTAGACTCATCCTGTTGTGCTTGGGGCTCTTCTTGTTGATCCTAAGACTCATGGGGGCCTTGGGGCATTGATGAATCAAGGGTTAAAGGGGGAACAAAATCCTGTCCACCCCTACTTTTGCTTCTAGGCCTACTAAATTTTCCTAAAATCCTTCTATTTTGGGATGGTCTTTCACCCTCTCTGTCTGTTGGGGAATAATAGTCTTCATACTAGTTCAGGCCTGAATCAACTGCCTCCTCATATTTTGAGGCATTTCCTTGCTAACTACGAGGAGTAAGACCCTCCCATCTTGGGTTTCCCCTTTTCTTCCAGGTTAGAGATATATCGTTAACACTTTTTTCTTTCCTAACCCGAGTTCTTCTTGATGTGGCAGGAAGCCCACCCTGCAAGCTTTCTTCTGGGTGTTCCTTCCTCCAAGACCTTGTGATTTTGAAACTCATTGTGATATATTACTTAAAGCACTAGTTATAGAGATAATTAGAGTCGCCACTCACAATATGTGAGATAATTTGAAACCTTACTAAAACTGACTCTTATACTCTTTAATGAAGACCACTGGATAAATGATAAGTCGACCAAGAGTCTAAGCTCAACTTGTACCCGCGTTATCTATGCTAATTTGTAACACTAGAGATATCAAATAATTGAAATAGGTAGGTTAGGAGTCAATCTCAACTTGAAAACTACACTATTTTCTCTTGACAATATTTCTCTATTCTCCAGTAGAATCACTGATTTGATGGTGACCTGGAAGGGCTGAATCAAATGGGTAATGAGATATTGAAATTTGTAATATAAACACTAATTCAGAACTGATTTTACTTGTTTTTTATGCTTTATTCCCCAGTAGAGTCACCAATTTGTTGGTTCCTAGATAGGATTTTACACTCCATGAGATACCAATATGCTTATGATGGATATTGAGGATTGGTTAGTTCCAAATGTGAACAATCTATAAGCAATTGGTCCAACTATAGGAATACGACTACCCTCTTCTACTTCTGGCTCTGCAAAACCAAGGTAGGTGCACCTGATCCAATAGTATTAACTTTGACTGATAGTTCCAACTCTGCCCCTTATTTCTTTATTGGATCCTTCAACAGATGAATACAATGAGAGAATACTAAACAAGAACCTATTGTTCATTGATCCTCCATCATTGGGTAGGACAATACATAAATGTAAATAAAAGTAAAGACTGCTAGTGATTTAAATGATTGGGATTATAAGGTTTGAATCACTCTTCTCAACACAAAGATAGGAGAATATAGGCCAGTGCCTTATCCATTGGGAAAAATATTAAGGAAAAGGATGAATACAATGGTGTCTAAAATTGGTCTTTAGACATAAACACAAATACCTCAACTCTTTCCTACTTATGAAAATCCTTCAAATAAACTCCAAGAACACATATTCCACTTTCAACAATATTTAATCTAACTCTAGGTTGGAACTCAAAGCATCAATACATTCACATAAACCTTATGCAAAGATTTAAAGATTCAAAGAATAGAGCAAAGGAGAGACAAAGATCTGAGGTTTGTATTAAGTATAACCTTTCACCATGTGCATACAGTATCCTGAATAATAAGCTTGCAAGATAAGAACAACCTGTACTTCTTCTCTATTGTTTGATAAAATGATATCAAAAATTACAATCCTTGACTGAAAGCTAGGGTTTTAGAAATTTCTATCTTTTTTTTAACACCTAAACTCCCATCCCTTAGAATGATCATGAAAAATCCCTTTATACCAAGAGATGCAACAAGCAACTGATCATTCTAGGGCTACAAAAATTAACCTAAAAAACCTTTACAACAACCCCAAAGGGTTTACAATAACTACACTACTGAAACATATGAGATATTTTCAATTGAGTTGACATGCTTTATGTTTTGAATGCTATCCTTGGCTCCTTTTCAACAAATCTAATTTTATTATCTCACTGTCAAACTGCAATGAATGTCCTTCTGCAAAAATTCAACCTTGATATTCATTTGGCTCGACATCATAGGAAACAAAATTGGATTTTAGCTATAATTTATGCCTTTTATATCCTTTCCCAATTGTAATCTATATTGAAAAATTCAATTCCTGGCCACCGCATTGCTTTACATGACTCACTGGTTCAAAAACCCTAGCAAAAACCTTGCAGGATATTTGAATTTGAATAAAAATGGTAACCGGTTCAACTTTAAAACGTGACTGTTGATCTATTTTATTCTCGGAAAATCGGGCGGTTCGCAAAAATCCTTCAATAGTCAACAAATTTTTTTGAAAATCTTCCACCACCTCATAAAAATCTTAACCAATGAAAACTGAGCACGTTGGCGATGAATCGACACTTTGGAACCACTCCTTATAAGCCTTAGATTGAATGGTTGGCACATAATCTCATAGCCCTGATAGACTCCATGAGATCATATGTCGTCTGTTAGATCTTACACACTGGCATTCTTTAGAATCTCTTGGGCCCACTGACGTGTCTACATTTCTTTCTAGCTTAGCCAATCACAACATGACACCTTAGCTATGAATCACCAGATGGTCCCACTGTTCTCCGCTAACCCTTAACCCTTTGACCCATTTGGAAAATATAAGGCCAAAGACAATCACATGTTCGCTGAGAAATTTAGGGCCTCACTAATTTATTTGGAGATTCAGCGAATAGACATTCGCGTATCCACTAAAAGATTTAGAACTTTGCCAGGTTACTTCATGAATGAGCGAACACAGAGGAAACTTTATCAGCCCACTAAATTTTTTTTCTGAGCTACCAAAAACCTTGATAACCCTGGGCCCGCCTGTAAATCACCACATTTCATCATACCATTCGTCACCTCCACCCAGTCACCTCTAACATAGGACCCACTCTTCCCTCGACATCTAATCGGATGACGGGCATAAGATCACATGGGGGAAGAAGATTTCATGTGATCATATGCTGACCATCGATCAAAAATCTCTGACATAGGCTCCACTAACAAGCTCCACCTCATTATCATGTGGACCAATTAAAAATCGCCGACTGCGCACACCTGGTAGTGGACCCACTGAAAGAAAAGATTATGTCACAAAAAGAATCAATGGTTGTCTTATAATCTCATGCATTTGACACATCCTTTGCAAAGACATGCCCACTATTGATCTCTGCAGATGTTAGAGCCTTCTGACATGCTGACAAACATGATCCACTACCCTTGCCAAATCACCAATAGGTGGACCAATCACAGACTGCCAACCGTGCAAATCTGTCGGATGGCCCCACATCTTCTAAATGTCACATCATTAGGAGAGATCAATGGCCAATGTAAGATCGCAAGCCTTTGACACATCACTTGTGAAGATATGCCAACCGTTAGATGTAGATGTTGTCAGAGCCGGGCCTAGGAGAGAAATAAGGGGGAAACATTAGGAAAAATTAAAGTGCTAGACATAGGAAAAATCACACCGATGGACTTAGGAAAAATAAAGCTAGGTGCTCGAAGACTTAGGGAAAAAGAAGACCACCGGGTGAAAATATTTAATGCACATGCGTTATAAAGTTTTTAAGTGGCCCAAAAAGTAACTCGAATTTAGAATAGGCCTAGGGCACACTTAGGGTTTTCCTTGCAAACGGCTAGATTTTTGAATTTTCCCTAGGGTTTTTGCCAGGAAGATGGGAGAAATACCTGCAGAGGCATGAAATTTATTCTTGTGCTAATAGAATGTGTTCTTCAATTATAGTTCTATCATTCTTTATAATCAACCAATAGCCTGGTCCTAAACACAATAGATGTGTCTTTATCTTTTCCTTCTAGATGTCAAAATTTATTCCATCAAACTTAGGGCTTTCTTTCCTAAAATTCACCATGGATCTCCTTAAGCTATTAAACTTTCCTTTCAAGGACCTGCCGCTCTGATACCAATTGCTAGAAAGTAAAGTCCACCAAGATAACTGAGAGGGGGGGGGGGGGTGAATTAGTTATCAGATAATTATAAATTTTAACATATTCAATAGCATTTAACCATGTAAGCAATGCAATTACTAACCATACAAAGATATTCATACACAATGACACAATAACACAAGATATGTTGACTAGGGAACCTCTTGATCAAGGAGTAAACCCCGGTGGGAATGATGCCCAAAAAAGATGCACTAATATGAATATTCCTTGTGAGAGGATGGAATCTATTAGGAGTCTTATGAAATACATTTAGTACATATAAATCCCTGTTAGGAGATTTTGAATCCCTATTAAAAGATTCTAACCCTGTTAAGAGTTATGGAAGACAGAAGGAACCATTGCCCAAACAACTTCAGGGTAAGATCACTGAACACATTGTCCAAATAACCTTGATATTATTCAACAGAATAATATGAAATATGTTACCTCCTTACTATGCCAAACTACACTCACTACTTCATCAGATCTCAATTCCAGATCTCTGAACTTCGCATGTCTTCCTTCACAACTTCACTTTCACAATCTCTTAGGATCTTTTCTTCACTTCATGCTTACATTCACATGCAACCAAACCATGCTCACAATTTTTTTTTAATTTCAACCATGTACAATAAGGAAAAAAATTCCTTCCTTTATACCACACTCAAATAATTACAAATGAGTCAGCACACAAATACAAAATAAAAGTTTCCATACGCTACATCAGAATTACACAAAACTGTCAGCTTCCAAATGCAATAAATCTTCACTCATGTGACCTCAAAGTTTGTACTATGAACCACATCACCATCGATGTGTCTCAAACTTCTCTTTAACTGCACAAAACTAGATTCCATCCCTATTAGGAGATATCATCCGATTTCCACAAACCGCTACTCAGGAACACTGCCTAAGTACTGCTTTTACCAAAATGCTCATAACTTTCATGAATCAATGAATTACTATCTATTCTCTTAACCATAGACATATAACATATCAAAGATTATAACATTAACATCACATAGCTCCAACTACAATATCCCTCGTGCGCTAATCAAAACACTGTCTGCTTCTCTGCTAGTCTCCAGAAGATCACTGTGTTGACATCAATGACAATCATAGTCATGAATGCAACAATAAATACTACAAAATGACTGCCAACATCTAGCATTCATTCCTAACATCATGTCCCTAACTAGATTCATATAATTGAGAGGTGTAGGGTTGTATGGTTGGAATGGTCTTTGATTGAAATTTTGCCTTTGTCCTTGATAGCCTCCTTGGTATGGTGGCCTATTTTGTTGATAAGGTTGTCCCTGATTTTGATATTGTTGATTAGAACCTTGGCCTTGTGACTAAAAGGGTGGTCTAATTCCTTTCCCTTGTCTCTTTAGGTTTGTAACCTCTTTAGTCAAAGTTTGCAGCAAGTTTTCCATTTCTTGCTGACTATTTTGTTGACTATTCTTGATCTCTTGCAACTCTTGAGAGAAACTAGCTTTTAGCTCTTGACCACTAGTACTAGCTTGAGGTGCCAATATGGTAGGAATAGGAGTAAATGGGGGTACTTGTGTGGGTGCAACAGGCTGAAGGCTAGGGAAGATGGGCATGGGTGGCCTTCTAGCTATCATACCTGCTTGAATCAATCAATTTTCAGCCCTGACAGCAGTATCAAAGGCTTGAGGTAAGGAGGTACCACCCATAGATTGGATCATGACAGAGATTTGGCCATTCAAACTTTGAAAGAAGTATAGGAAAGCATGGTCAGCTGATGGCCTCACTGAGACTAGAATTCTATTCCATGTCTTGAGGAATCTATTGTTATAGTCTGTCATTTGTTCTTGAGGGTCTCTTTTAATGGTTGTCAACTGTTCAACCAAAGACAAGTTGTCTAATTTATCCTCAAAATGCTTACTTAATGCATCCCCTAATTCATCCCATGAAGTAATGGAACCAACAGTTAAATTTCTAAGCCATTCAAGAGCCTTACCTCTTAGAGAGGCTGCTAATAGCTTGGTGGCCACATCCTCTTGAGTTATGTTGTGTATGCTGCATATAGTGGTCACATCTCTTATATGTGCAAAAGTAGTGGTTTGTTCTTCACTTGTGAAATCAGGTAGACTCTTTAGTTCTACTAAAGGCACATTATGATGTTGAGCAAAGGCTAATGGACTCCCTTGGTTGAAAGGTGCAAAAGCAAACTGTCTAGCCATTGTAGGGACTGAAACTTGCTGAGTAGCAACCATGTGAGTTGTATTGGATGCTAGATTTGAATCTTCTTCTAGATCTCTGGTTAGAGATCTTCCTCTTCTTCTGAGATGAAAGGGCAGAGGTGTCCTCTTTGAGGTATCAGGAGGTGTAGACTATACACTCCTTGCAGGAGATTTTATCTGACTTGATCTACCTTTGTAGCCTCTTTTTAAGGGCAACTCTAAAAATTTAGTAGGCTTTGAGCTTCTAGTCTCAATCTTTCTCATAAACTTTGAACAAGGTTATCCTAGATCTGTAAAATCAGTGGAGTCGCCAGATATACCTTATAGAAAAACTTCTAAAAGCCTATATTATGTGGTCAATATATCAGAGATAGCATAATCTTCAAACAATAAAATTTTGCTATCAGAAATGTTATGCCCAAGGTGAGTTGTCTTCTGAATTTGAATCTGATCTTAGTAACAGCTTTGAACATAAATCTAAACCTTAGTCCCACTGGGCATGCCAGAATTGTGATACACTAAGTTTGCACCCTTGTTTCAAGCTCTCTTGGTCTTGATAACCTAGTATAACATGAGAATCATCTCTAGGTGTGGGACCTATGCTAACTGAGATGAGACCTCTAGATTCTAGGCTAGTTCCTCTTGGATAATCACCCAAATTTGCTTCTTGACATGAAAGTAAAATTTTTGAAGGGAAAAGGGATAGAAGGAATGCATGAAAGGGAAATGACTGAAAAGAAAACTATCCTACTAGGTGATACACTAAAATGATGGTTTTAATCACAGTATAGAGGATGAAATCAATGCATGAACTTAGGTCTAGGAGATCACAACTCTTTGAATAGGCTTGCATCAATATTTCATAGAAGGGTCCACAATAGAAAGAGGCTATTCAGGGAAAGAGAAAATTTCACAAAATAATAGAATTCCTAAGAATTTAGACACAATCTATAACCTGTAAACAAACATTCACCTCTATAATTTGGTATAGGAATGAGACAAACTATTAGGGGGTTGAAGTATACCCACAAGAGCATTCAAATCAGATCATCCACATGAATACACATGAATTGCAAAAAGAAAGAGGGATTAGGAACCCTAAGATATCACTGAAAACATACATATACTTCAATTCAATAAGAAAGAGTTTAGACAAGGAAGCATAGGGATAGAGAGGATGTCACAAAATACCTCTGCAATATCTAAATTATCAATGGGAGATTATAGAATGTAGAAAACCAAAAGGCAAAAAAAATGCCACGAATAACTTTCTAAGAAAGAGAACTTTCTTCTTTACAAAATGTGAACTCTAAGCTTCAAAAAGCTCCAAAAACATTATATACATCTCCTTGCCTGTAGGTAGGAATCAAAAACTTAACTAGGGTTACATAGATTGTCAGATAATAATCAAACCCTAATTCTATTAAGTCTGATCATAAATATTTATGAAAATATCTCAATCGATTAGATAAGTCTTTGTGTGCCCATCCCTCTATTACATCTGCCTACGGACAAGCCACCTTGATCCATCTACCACGCTGTAACTCGACCTTGCCATGAATGTTTGTAATTGAAGTACAGAAGTCCACAGGTGGCACCACCTTTCAAAGTTTCTTTGGCGCGAGAACACCAACATGGTACTCGAGAAATTAGATCTTTTAATCATCCTCTCAACTGCAACTATCCTGAAGAATTCAATTTGAGCTACCCACTTTGTCATAATTGACCATTGGATCAAAACCCTAGCAAAATCCTGTAGAGATATATTTGAATTTAAATATTAATGATTAGTAGGTTGAATTTTAAAACATGATCATCGATCACAGTTTCTCTTAGTAGATGAAAGGATTAGATTGACTCAAAAAATAGTCGTAAATCCTTTGAAAAGTCTTTGGCCACCTCATCAGTTAGGAACCAATGAGAAGCAAACACCTCAGCAACACATAGCACATTGGACCCACGACCCACTGAGATTCTCATCGGACGGTGGTCGCATGATTGCATGGGCTCAGAAGATTCCATGAGATCATGCACCCACCATAGATCTTACTTCCCTGCCACCTCACTCATGATAATCAAACCCACTAACAAATGCCACTTGTAAATACTCTGACAACGGTCCCACTGACAGGTCCCAGTCACCGCTTAGCCGACCAATAAAATGCAAGCACGTCAGAAAGAAAGGACCCACTTGACAGAGCCTAGAAATAAAGCAAGATCGACGGTGGGTGTATGATTGCATGGGCTTGGAAGATTATTTAAGATCATAAGCCAACTGTCAGATCTTCTTAGAAAGATAGTGCACTGAGCCCACTCTAACACAACTCCACATCATCATCCTTCAGACAATAAAACATAAGTACATCACCATCCTCTGACAACTAGGTCCACTTGAATCTAATTTAAGTCGTGCCTCTATCTGGTGATTCTACGACTAAGGGAAAATAAACCATTATGCTAGGTTGCTAGATGTTTTATTAAGACTACCAAGGATTAAGCGACCATAAGAACAATTCATTCACCGAATTGCCGAATAAGAAAGGATGACCACCGGGAAAAAGAGAACTGGTGAACAAAGGAATTATAAAATGCACATGCTGAAATGGGAACTTTAAGTGGCCAAAAAAGGTAACGAAGGATTATAACATGGCCTAGGGTTTTTAGGGTTTTTTGGTTCCAACAGCTAGATTTTTCAAAATTTGGACCTGCAGACCAAGGAGTAAAGAATTGCAGAGGCCAGAGGATAGGACATAAAGCCATGAAATTTTTTTGAGGTGCTTGGCAGGGTTAAAACACAGACCTTGGATGGAGCTTAGCCAAATTTGCATGGAACATGAGAAATTAGGGAATAGGAACAATAAGAGGATTTTCTCTTGATAGACCTGAAGCTAGAACATGATTATCCATAGCAGACCCTTCCCAACCAGGAAGGCAACATTGAAACTTATAATCAAAGGAACACACACCCATAACATTTTGCGACAAGTTGTCTTTTCTATCATGATATTTACCCTGCATGTCGACATTGATGGTGACTGGTATATAGGTTCCATCGATAGCTCCAACACAATCCTATAGGATATGATATAATCATCAATTCTACAGTCAACCAATAATATTATAAGGATAAAAATCCATACAAGAAATTTTTAACAACACAATAATTACCTTGAAGAATGGATCAAAATGTTTGTTCCCACTAATTTCAGGAGGAGTGTTTGGACTAGGTGGTATAAAGCAATCATTGCGGAGTGCTAAGATAGCCCTCAAAACCTTGTGGAAGTATCAGCTGATTGTCTCTACTGAGTGCCCAAAGTTGTGTGCAATCTTGTGGTTCCTCAGATTGTGGCCAAGGGTGTGGAGGAACATCAAAAGTTGTTCTTCTAACATCAAGTGTATCATATCTGTCAAGCTTCCTTTCAGCCTTAGGATAGTAGCTAGACAAAATAAGGCTCCCCTACTCATGTGAATCTGATCATGACAATCCACATTGTTGGAATGAATAACCATTCTATAAAAAGAATTTCCTTTTCTTATTTGTTTACCCATTTGTGCACTGCCTTCTCAGGGTACCACTACTTTGGCTATGACAATAAAAGCAAGAAGAGCTATGAGAAGATGAGAATATGTGGTCTCCATAGCTACGCATCCTAAAACATCAATATTCTCAATAGGATCCATCAATGGCCTAAAATATGGACAAACCAGAGAGGTGATGAAGTCAGGCAATCATGTACTGGTGCTTATATACAATGTAGAGCACTGAACAATCAAAATTTTAACTTACTTGGGTCGAATAGCCTATACTGATTTCACAATAATATAACTATAATATAACTGTTGATTGAGTGAGTAGAAGGGGAACATTGATTATGTGTAACACTTTTAACACTGATTATGTGTAACATGTTTAACACTGTAACATGTTTAATACTGATTTGTGTTTCCAAACAAATTAAGAAGCTCCAACAATGTTGTGATGATGAGAAGCATCTATGAGTTCCACAATCTATACAGATAGAAATTTAGTTTTGTAAAGAAATATATCAACAAGTTTTGCCCACTACCATTTCAAGTAAAGAAATTTTATCGCTGCACAGAGTGTAATGACCGTACATGTGTTAACACTATTACTGTTTAACACTGATTATGTGTAACACTATGTTAATAAGGAAAATAACATTGATTATGTGTAACACTTTTGAGATAATATAAAAATAAAAATAACTCAAAATGTGTGGCCTCAGACCATACACAATAACTGTTTGTCAAAATGCCAAAGAAATGTGTTACACATAATTAGGTTTCCTTATTAACATAGTAGTGTTACACATAATCAGTGTTAAATAGTACTAGTGTTACACATGAGAAGCATCTATGAGTTGGACAATCTATACAGATAGATATTTAGTTTTGTAAATAAATATATCAACAAGTTTTTCCCACTACCATTTTCTCTTTCTTTGAAAAGTCTACTATCTAGAAAGTGCTATAACAACACTATTGTGTTGAAGCCTAAGACATAATAAGAAGTCATGTACTTGTTTAACAAAACCTACAAGATTATCTATTCCTCAAAGGAGTAACAGGGGGCCTATTAGGCATCAAACTATCCTTATTAGGGGATGTATAATTGGGCTTGTGAGGCTTCTTTGTAATGCATCAGGATGAGTGCTGTGGTGGGTAATAGTATTAAAATATCTTGTCTAGGTAATAGTATTGAGCTCATGCAGCCACCAATTTCTATTCCACTATCATCCACTACAAAATTCCGATCATAATGCAAATTGAAAGATACATTAGATGATATGTTCAATTTGTATTAAAATATCCTGTCTAGGTAACACTAGTACTGTTTAACATTGATTATGTGTAACACTATGTTAATAAGGAAAAACACACTGATTATGTGTAACACTATGTTAATAAGGAAAACAACAATGATTATGTGTAACATTGATAATGTGTAACACTTTTGAGCTAATATAAAAAAGAAACAACACAAAATGTGTGGCCTCAGACCATACACAATAACTGTTTGTCAAAATGCCAAAGAAATGTGTTACACATAATCAGGTTTCCTTATTAACATAGTAGTGTCACACATAATCAGTGTTAAACAGTACTAGTGTTACACATTATTGTAATCTAAAAAGTGTTACACATAATCAGGTTTCCTTATTAACACAGTGTTACACATAATCAATGCTAAATAGTACTAGTGTTAACACATGTTTAACATTGATTATGTGTAACACTTTTTACATTACGTAATCTAAAAAGTGTTACACATAATCAGTGTTACACATAATCTAAAAAGTGTTACACATAATTAATGTTACACATAATCAGTGTTAAACAATACTAGTGTACACATTATTGTAATCTAGAAAGTGTTACACATAATCAGTGCTACGCATAATCTAAAAAGTGTTACACATAATTAGTGTTACACATAATCAGGTTTCCTTATTAACACAGTGTTACATATAATCAATGTTGAACAGTCCTAGTGTTACACATTATTGTAATCTAAAAAGTGTTACACATAATCAGGTTTCCTTATTAACATAGTGTTACACATAATTAGTGTTGAACAGTACTAGTTTTAACACAGATTATGTGTAACACTTTTTTGATTACGTAATCTAAAAAGTGTTACACATAATCAGTGTTACACATAATCAGTGTTACACATAATCAGTGTTACACATAATCAATGTTACACATAATCTAAAAAGTGTTACACATAATCAGGTTTCCTTATTAACATAGTGTTACACATAATCAGTGTTAAACACTACTAGTGTTATACATTATTGTAATCTAAAAAGTGTTACACATAATCAAGTTTCCATATTAACATAGTGTTACACATAATTAGTGTTAAACAGTACTAGTGTTAACACATGTTTAACACTGATTATGTGTAACACTTTTTACGTAATCTAAAAAGTGTTACACATAATCAATATTATTTTCCTTATTAACATAGTGTTACACATAATCAATGTTAAACAGTACTAGTGTTAACACATGTTTAACACTGATTATGTGTAACACTTTTGAGCTAATATAAAAATAGAAACAACTCAAAATGTGTGGCATTAGACCATACACACTAACTATTTGTCAAAATGCCAAAGAAATGTCATCTCTGCACAGAGTGTAATGACTGTACAATACAAGATTATGTGTAACACTATGTTAATAAGGAAAACAACACTATGTGCATACAAATGTCTATCTAAAATGATTCCTGGGAAAATGATTGATTGATGTTGATAAACATAGATTTCAATAAGGTTTTTTATCTTCCCTAATAATAACCTTTGTAATCAAGTGATTTGGATTAATAAGACCAAAAAAGTGCACAAGATGATTGAGTTGACAAGGAACCAATTGATCAAATGTGATGACAACAAAGGGATAATGTCCAATTACAACAACTATGATGATTTAGGCTTACAAGGGTCCAAAAAGGGTATTGGAATCAATGCTACATTACAAAAATACTCTATGGGAGACCCCACTATCCCAGATATGACTCACAATAGACAACCTTTGATAACACAAGATGCAACTCGAAATGAGCACTATGAGACTGATAAACAAGGTACAACCCATAACTGATAGGTTGCCACTCAATTTCCTAAATGCAACTTAGTTTAGAAAATGTATGACCTTTTGGTAGAATGGAACCTTTTTCTAACACAACTATTGTTAGAAAGTGCTATAACAACACTGTTGTGTTGAAGCCTAAGACATAATAAGAAGTCATGTACTTGTTTAGAAAAACTTGCAAGATTATCTGTTCCTCAAAGGAGTAATAGGGGGCCTATTAGGCATCAAAATGTCCTTATTAGGGGATGTATAATTGGGCTTGTGAGGCTTCTTTGTAATGCATCGGGATGAGTGCTGTGGTGGGTAACGATATTAAAATATCTTGTCTAGGTAACAGTATTGAGCTCATGTAGCCACCAATTTCTATTCCACTGTCATCCACTACAAACTTTCGATCGTAATGCAAATTGAAAGATACATTCGATGATATGTTCAATTTGTATTAAAATATCCTGTCTAGGTAACACTAGTACTGTTTAACATTGATTATGTGTAACACTATGTTAATAAGGAAAACAACACTGATTATGTGTAACACTATGTTAATAAGGAAAACAACACTGATTATGTGTAGTACTAATAATGTGTAACACTTTTGAGTTAACATAAAAAAAGAAACAACTCAAAATGTGTGGCCTCAGACCATACACACTAATTGTTTGTCAAAATGCCAAAGAAATGTGTTACACATAATCAAGTTTCCTTATTAACATAGTAGTGTTACACATAATCAGTGTTAAATAGTACTAGTGTTACACATTATTGTAATCTAAAAAGTGTTACACATAATCAGGTTTCCTTATTAACATAGTGTTACACATAATCAGTGTTAAATAGTACTAGTGTTAACACATGTTTAACACTGATTATGTGTAACACTTTTTAGATTATGTGGAAGGGGAAATTGGCACCATAGAGGTGATGAAGTTAGGTCCGTGATCTTCTTGCATTTATTTTGGGGTTTCATTTTTGCATCTGCACCTCATTATGTGTAACAATGATTATGTGCAACACTGATTATGTGTAACACTTTTTAGATTACATAATCTAAAAAGTGTTACACATAATCAGTGTTACACATAATCTAAAAAGTGTTACACATAATTAGTGTTGTTTTCCTTATTAACATAGTGGTACACATAATCTTGTATTGTACAGTCATTACACTCTGTGTAGTGATGACATTTCTTTGGCATTTTGACAAACAATTAGTGTATATGGTCTAAGGCCACACATTTTGAGTTGTTTCTATTTTTATATTAGCTCAAAAGTATTACACATAATCAATGTTAAACATGTGTTAACACTAGTACTATTTAACACTGATTATGTGTAACACTATGTTAATAAGGAAAATAACACTGATTATGTGTAACACTTTTGAGCTAATATAAAAATAGAAACAACTCAAAATGTGTGGCCTCAACCCATACACACTAACTATTTGTCAAAATGCCAAAGAAATGTTATCATTGCACAGAGTGTAATGACTGCACATGTGTTAACACCAGTACTGTTTAACACAAGTAATTTCAAAAAACTTCAAGAAAATGCACTTGGCTAACTTTCATCTCATGCAGTCCATGGAAGAATTAAAAACAAAATGTCAAATGTCAAGAAAATGTCCTCCCAATTTGAGCCAAAAAAAAATATTTAAAATAGTGCACGGGCAACCTCGAAACCCTAAAAAGGATGGAAGTATTTTTTCATAGAATGTAACTGCAATCACTTTGCTGGTAGAGAATGCGAGCGCGAGAATGGTTACATACCTGACTCTGTAGAGAATGTGAGTGTGAGAATGGTGAGGACGCCTGAAACCCTTCATATTGAAGAACAAACCCTTCTATTTGTAGGAAACCCTTCTCTATTTGTAGCAAAAATGAGGCGGGGTTTCCCTATTTGTAGTGAAAATGAGGCATAGACGCAGAAATGAAACCATGAAAATGAGGTGTGGACATGAAAATGAAACCCCAAAATGAATGCAAGAAGATGATGGACCCGACGGGAAATTATATTTTGCCTCATAAAAATTGAAAACCTACATTTGATTTTGAATTCCACCTCTTGGGTGGGAAGATGGTGCCACCCATTTTAGGGCCTAAACCAGATTTTGAGTGAGGAAACCCGAATTGCAAATATGTGTTCCAAACGATGGATTTTTTGAAAAAGAGGAAGTCCCACCTCCAATTCTGCCCCAATTCCACTAACCAAACGGGGCCTAAAGAGATTTTCCATATTGCGATCTTCAAAGCTACTCAATAGTTTGCAAGTTTCTTTACCAAAACCACTTCACTCTATTTCTTTCTCAATAGAGAATGAAGGTCTTTGGTTGCAATAGGGAAACCATGGGTTGTAGAATAAAAATAAGAATGTTGAAGGGTAGTATGGATTCTCCTATTCTATTTAGAGTAACGAGACCAAAAAGACAGGTAGCTTTTTTAGGGGAAGTGACAAACTAGAGAATGCACAAAATTCTATAGGACCCACATATCATGGTGGGTGAGGTTGTATTGGGGATTTTAGGCAATGATTTCATCAGGGAAGACCATAAGTATAGATTGAATAAAAAGATTATGGCACTATTTTTAGCAATGTTGTTGCATGCGGGCATGAGCGAAAGGGCGACAGAGAAGATATGTAGGAACATTTTTCTTGGAGATTTCCTTATAGACATGACTAGAATCTTGAGGAATATAGACAAAAACCTCACAAATATGAGACCAAGGGACTATGATATCACTATAATTAATAGACACCCTCCCAAGAGGTATCTGATATTGAAAATTGAGGGCTAGAGAATCTTTAAGTATAGGAGATTTGGGATAAGAGAAAGGATTGACTTCCTAATGATGCTTTACAAATTACACCACAATGAAGGTCCAATTTGGGTTAGAGATTTCCTTAAAAGCCATAATTTGGTCCCGAGGAATGAAGGAGACCAAAAGCAGAGGAATATGGAGGAAAAAATTCTTTCTATATTCTCAAGGCCCTCCACTACAGGATATTGAGCCATGAGACCTAGATTGGAGTTCAGAGAAAGTGTTCATGAGAACCCTGCAACAACATGCAATCATTTAGGTGAGGAGAGGCATGTCAATGACTCATCTGTAGAGGATGGCTGATACTGAAGCAAATGTAGTTGAGGGAAGCAAGAGAGGAAGATGAATAGATTGTAAATGACTGAGGGGAGGCTAGTGATTTTTTGAAGAAGTCAATTTTATTTTTTGTCATTTTGATTTCGTAATGGAAGCATAGTTTAGGTTTTTACAACATAGCTGGTATTAGCTCAAACTTTATCCAAACCTATTTTTATGGAGCAGTGGTTTTTCTCCTAAAACTTTTATTTTCTTTAAAAAAAATGTCTTTTATGTTTTATTTTAGACCTATATCTATTAATATAATTTGGCTCTAGCCTTTTGTTGATAAAATAAAAATAAAAGTAATAAATCTAATTTTGTTGGCATTTTGTAATTAAGATTGATTTTTGTCTTTTACATGTTTCTTGTATATGAGACAATTAATTGATGTGGAAGATAATTGAAAGTTGTTCATTGAAAATACAAAGGTTAAGATAATTTTGTTAAAGCAAGTTTAAAGACATTATCCTGAATCTTCTAAATGATAGTGATGTAGTAATATAAAACACATTACAAAATAATACTAACTATACCCTAAGAAACCTTTAATAAGGAAAAAACCCAACCTTCAAAGATTTCTTATTATATTGATTGCACTAGCAGAGTTATAATTTCTCATAATGATTTCCTATATTGATTGAACTAGCACAATTATAATTTCTCACAATGTTGTCTCATATAGTTTCTCACAATGGCTTCTTATATACATTAACACATAACTTGGAAGCACCACTTTTTGACTTGCCACAACATAGGGTCCTCACATGATCCAATCACATGATTGCACACCATCACACTTCTTGTTACCTCACCTCTCCATCCTTACTTCCTCATTACTATACTTACCCATCACCCCTCTATTCTCCTTGATCTTCTTTTCTTGCTTATAAATGACTTGAGTCTACATGTTTATACCCTTCTTTATCTTTACAAATAATCTGCATTGATCTAAAGATGAAACTAGTATCAAAACCACATGAAAGATGTTGGAATTCCAATGGTTCATCCCTAGAGAACCTCTAAGTGAAACTTCATATCTCTCTAACGATCATCAGAACCTCTCAAAATGTCTCTGCCTTGGTGTAAACCCAAAATAACCTTCTGCAAACTAAAATAGTCCCAATTGATGACATACCAAAATAGTGCCAATTGAATCACTATCAACTTGTAGACATCTTTTCACTCAACTGAAAAATTAGACCAACCCAAATTACCTCAAACTTTGATACCAAATATAAATCACAAACAAATCTATTTGCAAAACTGCAACTTCTAATTACACAATATGGTAAAATACTAAAATATGTCAACTTTTCTTTTTTTAAAGGCTATCAACTAATTTTTAAACACTCTTAACTATAGATTTCTCATATTCTCAAGATAATCCAAATTCCTCTTTATGCTAAAAGGATTGCTTGCTATATCTAGTGTGTCCAAAGGATTGCTACATACAATGTGCAGGAGTAATTTTTTAATGGCTAATATTAACCAATTGGCTAATTGTTAAAACCGAAGATTCAAAATTTGGTTAATAGTACAAACTAGAAGAAAACCTAAATTCGTTACATTGTATACAAAAATATTTTGGTCCTAATTAAATTGTTAGAACATTTATTTTATTAAAATTTTAAAATCCAAAACATCACAACATTTGATGCCTTATTAGATGAGATTTATCTAAAATTTATATGTTATAGTAGAAAATAAAATCAAGTTGATAATAATATAATATATATATTAGTTTCTTTAGGATCATATCACCAATTTTTAATCATCACCATTGATTTTAGTTATACTCCAAAGGCTAGGGTTGTATTCCATAGGTTAAAATGTGTCCACGAATCTCTAATGACCATCAATCTTTAAATTGTATTATTTTGAAGATTTCCAATCTAATGGTTCGAGTTAAATTTCAGGGACCAAATCTTAGCAATAATAATGTACCGACACAACTAAAGGGGGCGGGGGGGGGGGGGGGGGGGGGGGGTGAATTAGTTGTGTGTGAAATCTTAAAATCTAAATTCCTTTTAAGATGATTAAATCAAACAAACTAAACAATAATGTAATCATAAGAACACCACAAAATCATAATACCATAACACACAAAATTGTTGTCAAGGAAAACCCTGTTAAGGGAAAAACCTTATGGGGATGGAACACACTAATAATGCACTAAAGATATCATGTCACTATTAGGAGACCTAGCCCAGTTAGGAGTTGATTATTACATTTAGTACAAGTCACTATTAAAGGACAAACCCTCTTAGGAGTCTTTCCAACCCTGGTAGGAGTTGATTACAAGGATAGGCTCACTGCCCGAGTAGACTGCCCAAAGTGAAGGTTAAATCCATCTTCTATAGGTTAAACCCACCTTCTGGATCCATTGTCCAAATAAATGTATAAGAGTATACAATAATAGTAATGAATGACTTAAAACAACTATCTTTACTGAAATAGTTCCAATGAAGTGCTTAATGAAATAATTCTGCTCTACATCCATCCGAACTTCCAACAACAAGTTCAAAACCTCTTCTCAATCATCGCACTTTGCCTATTACTCCAAGGAATGAATTTCCTTTATACAAGTTACAATAAGCAATTAGGTCAGCCTGTTAGGGCTTTCCCAATGCACAAATGAATACATAGACCCTTGCTAAGATACACATGGTATCTTAAACAAGTATATATAGCAAATATAAATCATCAAGTGCACACCAAGATCCATAATTCATGCTAGAAACCTTATGAACATGTTATCTCCTTTGGTCGGCCCCAACTAGGTCTTCCCAAGACCACACACTTCATCTAACGTCACCAAGATCCTGACGACCCAGTAATCTCACTAAATTTTCTTCCATGTGTATTCCGCCTGTTAGAAATTTGGCTGAGTTGATTACATAGATGTTGTCATTATGGAAACATATGATCCACATGAAGATCACACAGGTCAGAGAGAAAGTATGACAAAGCACATTGCAAATTTGTCTAAGTGCTAGACATTATTTTTACCAGTGAACCTGGACACAATTTTTGTTTGAGACATTGATTGGAGTAAGTTCAGTGCTTGAACACTTGAACATAGACTCTATTATGTCTATTGAACACCCATCTTAGAGTGCAAGTCAGTACGACATGTACAAAAGAAGTTATGACAGTTTTACCGAAGATAGTGTCAAGCTGATAGGATAGAATATGAAGACAGAACTAGTAACGAGTTAAGGGATTATTTTGTTTATGAAAATAATGACTTAACAATATAAAGGGATTACATCCTAGATGCTAACTCTTGGATAAAGCTATTGGTATAAATGTAATTGTAATTGTAAAGATAGATGTAGTAGTAATGAAATGTAATGAAGCAGTGATATGATGTGAAGTATATGATGCATATGTAATAGCAATAGTGAAAGAGAAGTGAAGAGATATTGATGCAAGAAGTATAAGGTTATGTACCTTAACCTATTTTTTGTAATCATTGTATATTGTACATTACTTGTTTGGGCAGTGGGCTCATCTGGTAATCACATTTTTTACTACCAACTCCTAATAGGGTTGAGGCTTCTAACAAGGCCTATAGTCCCTTAATCAGGACTGATACACTATATGCTTGTAATAGACTCCTAACAAGGTCAACATCCTTAACAAGATACTTTTGATTAGTGGATCTTTGTGGGTACCATCCCCACCGGGGTTTTCCCTTGGCTAGGGTTTCCTCGAGAACAAATAATGTGTTATGAGTTCTTTATTGTTATGCATGTTGTTTAGCTTCTTATGTTATGCATGTATAAAGATAATCTATTATATCCATAATTGGGCAAAAGATAAAGTTTGTAGAATACTGATTCACCCCCCCCTCTTAGTATTCCCTATTTCTAAAAATTGGTATCAGAGCTTAGTTACTCAGAAAATAATCATTCAAAGAAAGCCTAGAAGCTTGAGTAAGATCTCTATGGATATGGATCAACTACAAAAGAATCTTGAAGAAGCTCTTGAATAGATTGAATTGCTTACTATTGAAAAAGATACTTTGAAAAGAAAGTATGATGATGCAAAGAACCTCATTGAGAAACTAAAAAATAAATTGGAAGATCTAAGATCTGAAAAGGAATCTGAAGTTTTTATTGAAGATTGTGATGACAATTTAGAAAAAGCAAATGAGATCCTTAAGCATGAACTAAAGATAGAAAATTTGAAGCTTAGTTTGAAAGATGGAAATGGCAAGAATGAAGCAAATCTAAAATTTGAGAATGAAAGTCTAAACACTAAAAATGAAGGACTAAAATCTAAACTTTGTAAAGTAACATCTGAACTTGAGAAAGTCAATTTTCAGTATGATGAACTTGAGAAACACAATAAGATTGTGAAAGGTGAACTGACTCAATCCAAACAACAACTTGAAAGGCTATATTCAACTAGTGAGAAGATTGATGAACAAATATCTTATCAAAAACCATTCTATGATAAGACTGGTCTTGGATCCAACACTTTTAAAGCAAATGATGAAAGAAAGGAACCAGATCTGAAAGTATCTGAAAGCATAGATGAGAAGAAGTTTGATGAGATCAACAAATCTGAAGATACACCTAAAGAAGAAGAATCACCAAAGCAAGAGGAATTACCCAAAGGTATGCAAAGAGAATTCAAAAGTAGATGCTTTTCTTGTAATACTATTGGTCACATGAAGAGAGATTGCACAGGTAAACAATTTAAACCTCTTAATGGTTATTGTTACAATTGTCATGGTTTTGGACATAGAGCTATTGAATGTAGGAAACCTAAATTTATTGAGAATAATGATGGTAGTAGAATGTTTAGGAATACTAACAATGTAGATAAGAAACCTACTAAAGACATGAACAAAAGAAATGGAGTAATATGTTATAGATGCAACAAGGTTGGACACATTGCTAGAAACTGTAGATCACAAATCAATCATCCTAGACCAAGATATGGAAATAATGGAATTGTTTGTCAGATATGAAACAAGATTGGACAAACATCAAGGTTTTGCAGAATGAAGAATAGAGTTTTTTATCCTAATCCTAATCCTAGAAATCATGCAAGAAGAAATGAAGATGCAAGTAATAGTTAGAAAGGATGTTGTAGTAATTCAGATGAAGTGAAGTTTATCAAAAGTACAGATCAAGGAGACATATTCAACATTGAAGGTAATCAGGAAGGTGAAGTATTGAAAGGTAAGAATGAATCTTTACCTGACCTATCTCAAAGTACTTAATTTATGTAAATTGCAGTAGAATAGGAACTTAGATTAGTGTAGAAGTAGATATATGCAGAACTGAGTCTTGTGCAGTTAATGCAAGGTAGTCTATGATGTTCTAATGCTATGGTTAAGAGCACAAAGAAAAATATTATGTTTTGTGAGATCACAAGAAGTTTTAAGTTTTGCAGGTTAGCAGAAACAACTTTTTGGAAAGAAGCAGCAAAAGAATTGAATGCGATGTTAGATCTAAGTGAGATTGAATTAATAAAGGGTTATGATCAGTATTATTTGATCATCAAAGCCAATTCAAGTGTCAAGGAGATCAAAGAGTAGTGATTGAAAGCATTTTGCAAGGATTTGGAGAAGAATTTTGTGCCGAATCTACGCAAGCCCTAAAATCATGAAATTAAGGTATTTTACTTGAGAAATCTTTGAATCAGTAAAGGAATTTGAAGAAATCATGGATGTTTCCTTAATACACAATGTTAGAGATAAGAATAGACATAAATTGAAAAGGGAACTAGTAGAACCCTTGGAAGATGACCCAAGGTTTACATTATCATCCGTACCAGATGGAGTTTTACACTTAGAGAATGTCAGAAGTTATCTTGGATGCAAACTAGAGACAGTGAGTGATAGTGGTTTAACAAATGAATATCAGAAGATTTACAATCAGGATATGACACTAAAACAAGGTTTTGAATATTTGGAACATAATGAAATTGTTAAGTATGGATTACAGTATGAATTTGATATTGAAGAATGCACTAAGATTATCTTGAGAAGAATTCATAATGGAAAGTTTTGGCTAGAAGATAGAGTGAAAAATATTACAACATATTTGATTCATGAAGTCACTGGATTATCTAAAACTGGAGCTATTCCTTTAAATGAGAAAAACATGAGGAAAAAATTCATTGATAACACAAAATCATCCTATAATGGTAGAGGAATTGTGATTAGTAAGATCAAACAGGATGATGTGAGATACTTATGCAAGATCCTAACTACTAAGTTTTGTGAAAATTCAAGAGAGGATGAGATGGCAGCTGGAATGGTACATGTAGCCTATCTAATGTGTGTTGACATGGCACAAGTTGATATGTGTGAAATTCTAAGAATTCAATTATTTGAGAACTTGGAGAAGATTAAGAAAACTAAGTATACACAGTTTAGGTTCTCATCCCTAATCACATATATGTTTTTTTCATCTTTTGAGGAGATTTCCTTACACCATAGGAAATGACTGGAATGATGGACAAAATACAATGGAAAGGATTAACCTAGTGTACAAAAGACATGTTATTGATAGTGTTAATGAGAGTGCAATACTGGTTATTAAGACATTTTAGAATATTGTGTCTAGCGGATCAAGGATCCCTAAGTCTCTTGTTGAAAAATACAAAGATGATATATGTTTTATGGTGGATATTGACTTTACCTATATTGAAGCAGTGGGGCCTAGAACAAAGTTCATAGACCCTCTTGGCTATGAGATATCTGAGGTAGAGACTGAAGAGTGTAAGGAAACTCAGGTGCGAAAACAGCTTCCTACGCTAATCTCTATAGGAGAGTATTGTGCAAATTCTTATAAATCCTTACAATTTCAGATTCGTTAACTACTTTAACAAAGATATTGCAACCACATACCATACATATAGAAAAATAGAGAATGACACAATGATATACCTTGGGGAAAACCTTTCGGTAAAAAACCCCAGCACTCCAAAACCTGCACAATGTATTATCTTCAACACAAAGATTACAATACACTTGCAATGCAAGTTCTTTCAGGAAATGAGAGACAAAGCCAACAAGACTTAAATTTTGTTATATCTCTCCCATAGGAGAAGCATCATATATATAGACTCCTCTGGACCCAAAAATAGGCACAACCACCAAGATCCATGCACAAAGCCACATGTACACAGTTGTTACATGTAATCCCAAGAATAGGCATCCATCCCTAGAATAGACTATGACAGCTTGTCATAGAATCCGCCAAAAATAACGGTCATGAGAGAAGTGTAAGAGAATTTGTCATACCAACCTATTTTTGGCATATTCTCTTACACACACCAACCACTTCCTCTTGGGTGCCCAAATAGGCCCAAGTCATAAGATTCTCTTACACCTATCATAGCACATTCCTTAAATAGTTCTTACGCGTCATAGGAATCCATCATGACCATTTTAGTCATGATCTCCTTACGCACAAGATGCCGACACATCAAGTGGAGTGACACATCAACATGCCAACTAGACATGTACACTCACACTTAATTACATTATTTGCAAAAAATACATTTACAAAAAAAATAATAAGAATAAGAATTATCCAAGGTTGAGACACCTTATTCCTAACATTCTCCCACTTGTCAAACACCTTGTAAGAGCAACAGGAACATAACAGGAACTTTAACCGCTATAGGCCAAAAGGCCCATAGACTCTGAACACCATCTGAACTTCTCAGTGCCCACTGGTTTTGTTAATGCATCTGCAACATTCTTCACAGTATCTACCTTCTCCAAATTTACTTTTCCATCTTCCACCATATCTCTCACAAAGTGAAACTGCACATCAATGTGCTTCGTTCTGGCATGGAAAGTTGGATTTTTTGCAAGGCAAATAGCGCTCTGACTGTCACACCAAATAGTGATTTGTTCTGCATCAACACCAACATCAGAACAAAATCTTCTAAGACAAATGGCTTTTTTACAAGCATGAGTAGCAGCCATGTACTCAGCTTCTATAGTGGACAAAGCAACCACAGGTTGTCGCTGACTCATCCAACTAATGGCACCACCAAACATAGTGATCACATAAGCACTGGTCGATCTCCAACTGTCAATATCACCTACCCAATTTGAATCCACAAACCCATGAATACAAACTGAATGCGGAGATCCAGAAGAGTTACCATGATAACATATGGAGTAATCTGATGTACCCCTCAAATATCTGAATACTCACTTAACTGCATCCCAATGTACCCGTCCAGGATTAGCCATAAATCAACTTAGGACTCCCACTGCTTGGGCAATGTCTGGTCTAGTACAGACCATAGCATACATAAGACTTCCAACTACACTAGCATAAGGTACTCTACTCATGTCCTCCACCTCACTAGGAGATTTTGGACAATCATTTACAGATAACTTTGTTCCCACAGAAATAGGAACACATAGTGGTCTACAATCTACCATGCTGAACCTGTCCAACACAGACTTCACATACTTACTCTGACTCAACCAAAGTTTTCTGTTAGACCTATCTCTACTGATTTCCATACCCAAGATGTACCTAGCTGCCCCAAGATCTTTCATCTCAAACTATGCTGACAACTGAGATTTAAAATCAGAAATCATACCCTTACCCTTCCCAAACAACAACATATCATCAACATATAATGCAACAATAAGAAGGTGATCATTTTCAACTCTAAAATAAACACAATGATCTGATTTTGATCTTACAAATCCAATTGACAACACAAAGGCATCAAACTTAAGGTACCACATTGTAGGAGATTGCTTCAAACCATATAGAGATTTCTTTAATCTGCAAACTAAAGATTCTTTACCTTTAACAATGTAGTGCTCAGGCTGTGACATATAAATCTCTTCCTCCAAATCACCATGAAGGAAAGCTGTCTTCACATCCATCTGTTCTATCTCTAAATCATATGATGCAGGAAGAGATAACATAAATCTAATGGATGTCAACTTTGCAACAAGAGAGAATATTTCACCATAATCTATTCCCTCTGCCTGTGAATACCCCTTTGCAACCAATCTAGCTTTATACCTTTCAACACTACCATCTGCAAAGAATTTCTTCTTGAACACCCATTTACAACCAATAGATTTTCTCCCTTTAGGCAAAGGTACAAGGTCCCAAGTTTTGTTTTTCTCCAATGAAGCCATCTCATCATCCATAGCCTCAATCCAGGAACCTGCATCTTCCATGCCCAAAGCCTCTTTCACAAATCTAGGCTCATCAGTGTTAGTAATCAAAGCAAAGGCACAACTGGAATCTAACATAGAATAACCAAACCTTTCTGGTTGGTTTTTTTTTCTCTCGTGGATCTCCTCAAGGGCTGAGGTTGAGGTTGTTCTTCCTCTTCTTCTGAACTATCAGAGCTGCTAGAGCTCTCCTCATCATTAGGCCCAACATGGTCTCTCTGTTCAGTCTTCTCAGGGGTAGGAGGCAACTGAACAACATCTTTTTCCTTTTCTTTTTCATCTGGTTGTAGCACAATAGGAGAAGATGTTAGCTCTCTGAAAATAAAATTTCTACTATACAAAACCTTACTAGTCACAGGATCCCAAAGCTTGTATCCTTTCACACCAGCATTATATCCGATGAAAATACATTTAACAGCTTTGTTTTCCAACTTAGATCTTTTCTCCTTTGGAACATGTGCATAAGCTTCACAACCAAAAACATGAAGATGTCGAATTGAAGGCTTCTTACCAGACCACACCTCCATGGGTGTCTTACCAACAAGGGCTGATGTAGGAGATCTGTTAACCAGATAGCAAGTAGTGGCCATAGCTTCGGCCCAAAACCTTTGTTCTAAACCAGCTCCACTAAGCATACTCCTAGCCTTCTCCATCAGTGTCCTATTCATTCTCTCTGCAACTCCATTTTTCTGTGGGGCATAAGGAGTTGTCTTATGCCTCTCGATACCTTATTCTTTACAAAAATGTTCAAACTCTGTTGAGCAAAACTCACCACCATTGTCAGTTCTCACACACTTAATCTTCTTACTAGTCTTATTCTCTACAAGAGCTTTAAATTCCTTGAATCGACTAAAGACTTGTGTCTTACTTTTAAGGAAATAAATCCACGTCCTTCTACTGTAATCATCTATGAAAGATACAAAAAATACAGACTTGGATATTGAAGGAACTTTTACAGGACCAAATACATCAGAATGAATAAGATCTAAAATATTAGAAGATTTGTGAGAACTAGAGTAAAAATGAACATGATTTTGTTTACCATAGACACAGTGTTCACAAAAGTCAAACTCAAGATTGCAATCATTTAACCCCTCAATGAGATTTTTATTTTTTAGGGTTCTGAGACCCTTTTCACCAATGTGGCCAAATCTCATATGCCACAACATTATCTTTTCTGCAGGAAGCTTACCTTCCAAAGTGTTTGCACTACCATTAGAACCAATAGCCACAAACTTCTTCACTACTTGTTCAGATGGTGAGGATGAAGAACTATTACATAGAGGAATACATGCATCTAGCTAAAATAAGGTACCTCTCCTAGTACCCCTTGTAAGCACTATCGATCCTCTTATCATCTTGCATCCTTCTTTCAAAAAAACAACTTGCACACCTACATCATTCAGCATACTTACAGATAATAGGTTTCATGCCAAACCTGAAATGTGCATAACTCTGTTGATTCCCTTTACTCATCCATCAGGAAATTTGATAGTGACCCTTCTGCATCCAACTATCTTTAGGTGAGAATCATCACCCAAGTACACCTTTCCACCATCGAACTCTTCATATTTTGAGAACCAATTTCGATGAGAGGTCATGTGAAAAGATGCGCCTGAGTCAACCAACCACACATCATCAGATGCATGGGCTGCCAAAGCTGTGATGAATGCATCGCCATCTTCTTAAGATCTTTCTGTAGCTAAATCTGAACCTTTCTTCTTCTTCTTCGGCTCTTTGTAGTCTTTACGGAAGTGCCCAGATTTATCACAGTTCCAACATTTTTCCTTGGACTTATTGGAAGTCTTTGACTTCCCATGGGATTTGGATCTACCCTTATTGTCAGACTTATTGTCATTTTTCTTCCCTCTTTCAGTGGATCTCCCACGAACAGCAAGGGCTTCTTTTTCTGAAATGGAATCCTTTCTCCGCATCTCCTTTGATAGCAGTGAAGACACCACATCATCCATTTTGAAGGCGACTAAAGTGCTTCTGAGAGCCATCAAAAGATGGTCCCATGAATCTGGTAAAGAACACAAAAGTGTGTAGCAATGATCCTCCTCCTCTAACTTGACACCAGCTGATGTCAACTGTGCAGCCAGTAGATTAAATGCATTTAAATGATCCATTAAGGATCCACCTTCCTCCATTCATAGAGAGTACAACTTCTTCCTTAGGAACAACTTGTTCACCAGAGATTTGGCCTGATACATAGCCACAAGTCTTTCCCACAAACTATTTGTAGTTTTCTCATCTAGAACATTCAGAAGGACTGCATCGGTTAAACATAGTCTTATGAGACCCTTAGCTTTACGATCTTTGATATCCCAATCTACTTGAGCTATAGTTTCTGGTCTTGTAGCATTTGAAGTTGCTTCCCATAGGTCATGATCTTCTAACATGTCTTCCATCTTGAGTTTCCACAACTCGTAATTAGTGCCATTAAATTTCTCCACCTCCATTCTTCCATATGATGAACTTGCCATCTCAATTTGCAAATAAGATTCAGAATGCTCTGCAAAAAAATCCCACTCAAACTTGAGATTAGCTCAAAAAACCCTACCCAACAACTAGGATCAAAAGTTGATCAAGCTCTGATACCACTTGTAAGGAAATTCAGGTGCAAAAATAGCTTCCTACGCTAATCTCTATAGGAGAGTATTGTGCAAATTCTTATAAATCCTTACAATTTCAAATTTGTTAACTACTTTAACAAAGATATTGCAACCACATACCATACATATAGAAAAATAGAGAATGACACAATGATATACCTTGGGGAAAACCTTTCGGTAAAAAACCCCAGCACTCCAAAACCTGCACAATGTATTATCTTCAACACAAAGATTACAATACACTTGCAATGCAAGTTCTTTCAGGAAATGAGAGACAAAGCCAACAAGACTTAAATTTTGTTATATCTCTCCCATAGGAGCAGCATCATATATATAGACTCCTCTGGACCCCAAAATAGGCACAACCACCAAGACCCATGCACAAAGCCACATGTACACAGTTGTTACATGCAATCCCAAGAATAGGCATCCATCCCTAGAATAGACTATGACAGCTTGTCATAGAATTTGCCAAAAATAATAGTCACAAGAGAAGTGTAAGAGAATCTGTCATACCAACCTATTTTTGGTATATTCTCTTACACACACCAACCACTTCTTCTTGGGTGCCCAAATAGGCCCAAGTCATAAGATGCTCTTACACTTGTCATAGCACATTCCTTAAATAGTTCTTACACATCATAGGAATCCGTCATGACCATTTTAGTCATGATCTCCTTACGCACAAGATGCCGACACATCAAGTGGAGTGACACATCAACATGCTAACTAGACATGTACACTCACACTTAATTACATTATTTACAAAAAATACATTTACAAAACAAATAATAAGAATAGGAATTATCCAAGGTTGAGACACCTTATTCCTAAGAAAGAGTATGTTAGCAGGTTACTTAAGTGTAAGTTGGACACTTAGTGTAATAGGTTTGGAACCTTTGAGGAGAACTTCAACTCCGCAAAGATCTTAATTGAAGAGAAGAAGTCTAAGAAGAGAGTTGAGAGAACTATAAAGAAAATCCTAAAAGATACAGGGATGATAGAGCATGATTTTTTGGTAGAAAAGAAGACAGCAACAGTAATTAGAGAGAGTGGACAAAAAGAATTTTTGTCTATCCCTCCTTTATCATCAATTGCAGTACGACAGGAAGAACCACAAGTGAAGGTGAAGTGGAAGTAACTAAGAAGGATATAGAAGAAAAGATGTCTACTAGATCCACTTCCTCCACACCTAGCAAAAGAGTAAAGGAAAGTGCTATTGGACCAGGAAAGAGACATAAAACTTTAGTGCAACCAGTTCCAAGAAAGATTACAGAAATAAAAGATGATGTCACTACTAAGAAGAAAGCTTGGAAACCAAAAGTTGAAAAGCTTAATGAGTAGATCATTGAGAATGGTGACTTTACAAGAATGAACAAGTACTATGATCTTTATGATTATACAGACATACTTAATCTAGAGAATGCAATTGTGAAGCATATGATTTTGGCTGACAAGAAGTTTGATACAATTCAGAGACAAATGCCTTATGATTTATATAACAAACTTGTAAATAGGAAGAAGAGAGCATCAGAGGAGGACACAACTATCAGAGAAAAGATTGTGAGGAAGCTTTGTGAAATAAGAGATGAAATACATTTCAATTAGATCATGAAAGCCTTAAGCACCCATCTAAGAACCAAAAGGAGAACTATTCATATTATGGGAGGTAGGTATGAAGAAATCAATTCTAAGACAGAGCAAGCTATTATCAAGGTTATGGCAAAAAATGTTGGAGAATCATCGGTTGCAATAGAGCAAGTAGGTGAGAAAGAACAAGAGGACATTCCCTCTTCTCCAACCATTAATATTGCAGATGAAACAATGAATGTATAAGGTACAAAAATCACCTTGGATATTGATGAAAATGTATTCAAGAATTTGGAGAACATTGTTGACAATTTGGCCTTTGAAGAATAGGAAGCCACAAAACAAGAAGAGATGACAGAAACTACAATTGTAGAACCACTAGTAACAGAGGAACAAGTTCCCATTCCCACCAAAGAAGATATCAGTCTTACTCCTGAGACTGGAAAGAAGACTCAAATTGGATCTATGATTGAGCATTTGGGAAAGGAAGTAGATGATGATGATCAGTTGGAATTGATTACATCCTTGAATAAAATCATTGGCAAGAATAAGAAAGTGAAGAGTCTTGAAGGGTGTTTGAAGGAACTAATTGAGAAGTTACAAAGCACTGTAACTACACAAATTGCAGAAGCAGACCCTATGGAGAAAGAAAAGAAGGTAATGAGCACTTTTGACAATGAATTCACAAACTTGTCTGATATTGCAAAAGTGAAAGCACAAGCAGCCTATGAGGCTAGAATGCTTTTGAACATCAGTCAGAATATTAGGAATGATATCAACACTCTTGATATCTGGATCAAGGATTTGAGGAAGCATTTGGAAACAGGTAAATCTTTGTACATACAATGTACAAAATCAAAGACCTTGACAACAGAAGAAGATCAGAAGATAAAGTTGAAGGAAGCAGAAATTTTGGATGAAACTAACCTTCTGTCTAGCCCTAATGTGAAGGTATGTGATGTTGAGAAGAAAGTTTGGAAGCTTTATGATGAAATCAGAGTTGTGCAAGATGAGAGAGATAAAAAATTGAAAAGATTCACTCTTTTGAGAGAGCATGTTCTATAAAGTTAAGCATTATTGAAGAGTAGTTGGAAGAATATCTATCAGCTAAGACATCTTTTTAGAAGTTTAACTTTGAAAACCTCTAAGCATGTGAAATAACATCTTATGGATTGAGCACATTACTTAATGTGGTAGATTCCATTAAGAAATCATGGGAAAAGGAGATAGAAGCCATGAAGATAGATTTTGCAGATTGTGTTGCAAGCCTACCGGCTTTGCAATAATTCAATTGAGGTATAATCTTTTTGTGATACAATTTTGTAACCCTCCCTACCTTTATTTTGTCATTATTGTCAAAGGGGGAGAGATATATAGAAGAAAATCGATAGTATATGATAAGGATTGATACTCCTAGGGGGAGTACTATATTAGAGACAATATTTATTGAGGAGTTGTAAGGGTAGTATATATTTTATACTATGGCCACAATTTTGAACAATTTTGAGATTTTGAGTTGTACACTTAGCCAATTTTCTCACATGTTGCCACCAATGACAAAGGGGGAGATTGTTGGCAATTTGGCTGAGTTGATTACATAGATGTTGTCATTATGACAACATATGATCCACATGAAGATTGTACAGGTCAGAGAGCAAGTATGACAGAGCGCATTGCAAATTTGTCTAAGTGCGAGACAATATTTTTACCAGTGAACCTGGACACAATTTTTGTTTGCGACATTGATTGGAGTAAGTTCAATGCTTTCACACTTAAACATAGACTCTATGATGTCTATTGAACACCCAGCTTAGAGTGCAAGTCAGTACGGCATGTACGGAAGAAGTTATGATAGTTTTACCGAAGACAATGTCAAGCCGACAGAACAGAATATGAAGACAGAACTAGTAAAGAGTTAAGGGATTATTTTGTTTATGAAAATAATGACTGAACAATATAAAGGGATGACATCCTAGATGTTAACTCTTGGATAAAGCTGTTGTTATAAATGTAAATGTAATTGTAATTGTAAAGATAGATGTAGTAGTAATGAAATGTAATGAAGTCGTGATATGATGCGAAGTATATGATGCATATGTAATAGCGATAGTGAAAGAGCAGTGAAGAGATATTGATGCAAGTAGTATAAGGTTGTATGCACCCTAAAATGGTTAGCTAGACTTTGGGCCCCCATTCAACAATTTATCAAATCCCTGAATCAATATTTTCAAAAATTAACATTTTATCAATTATATCAATTTCCTTGATCAAATCCTATTTTATCATTTTTGATTATTTTTCTTGGGCTAACCATTTTATCCTAAATTCTTTATTTAATTAAAAGGAATTCCCTCCCCTTTTAATAAATAGCCCCCACTTTACCTCTTATCCTAAGTTGCACAAATAAAGCATTATTCTTATTTTATAAAAAAGAAGAAAAACACTTTTTGTCTCATATGGACACAAAAGTCAACTCTTATTTTCCCATTGGAGGATATTTATGCACATGGATTGCTCTTCTTTCAAGCTCCACCCTTGATTAAATCTTTTACCTCTTAATCTCCATGGTCCATTCCTTTTCAATTCCTTTAAAAGGAAAGCTCTTTTCTCATTCTTAGATGCCAACTTTTTATGCTGTAGGATTTCTTGGAGAATTTGGAGCTTTTGGAGACCATTTCTTGCATTCTAGTTTCTTTATTGCATCATAGCTTCATGTTTATGCTTTCTTAGCTTAGTTTCTTTTATGCTTTAGATTAGCTCACATAGCTTAATTAGTAAGGATTTGTAATACTTTTCTTTCATAGCTTAGCTTGCATCTTCATTCTTAGTGTAGTTGCATTGCATTCTCATTGTTGATTCTTGAGGATATTGGCATTCTTGCCCTTGTCTCTTTGAATTTCCCATTGTGTGGTTTACTAGCAAGGTTGCATGCTTCAATAGCTCTAGCTGAGAGCAATATACACATCCTTGTGACTCCATGCCTAGGGAGCTCTAGGTTGATTTCTCAAAGTTTCCCATTCATGGATTCCTTTGGAAGTAATGACTTAGAGAAGTGCAGTATTTAGTGTGTAAAAAGGTTATGTACCTTAACCTATTTTTTTTAATCAGTGTATATTGTACATTACTTGTTTGGGTAGTGGGCTCATCTGGTAATCACATTTTGTACTACCAACTCCTAACAAGGTTGAGGCTTCTAACAAGGCCTATAGTCCCTTAATCAGGACTGATACACTATATGCTTGTAATAGACTCCTAACAGGGTCAACATCCTTAACATGATACTTTTGATTAGTGGATCTTTGTGGGTACCATCCCCACTGGGGTTTTCCCTTGGCCAGGGTTTCCTCAAGAACAAATAATGTGTTATGAGTTCTTTATTGTTATGCATGTTGTTTAGCTTCTTATGTTATGCATGTATAAAGATAATATGTTATATCCATAATTGGGAAAAAGATAAAGTTTTTAGAATACTGATTCACCCCCCCCCCCTCAGTATTCCCTATTTCTAACACTGTCAAGCCTCAAGCTTACATCCCACAATTCATGCTCACATCGAATTTATCCTAAAAACTCAAAGACCATCTCTGTCATAATTCTCTATTACTGCACTGTGATCTGTCTTCACCAAAACAATCATAAATAAGGTAAAAGAATAGATAAGAATATGTGACTTTAGACATAAGGTCTACACACATCCATCATCACAAATCTAAGCTTGCATATCCTGTAATGTTGTACAATGTCCATACCACTATGTCAGACCTGCATGTTCCTATCATAACTAGTATGTCTGATGAAACCAATTGAAACATATATTGACATCAATGAAAAAATATGAATTTCAACACCTCAAACAATAACAATTCCAACACCAAAATGCACTTGTAGAGCTCCAATGTTCATGGAGCCTGAAATAGAACCCAAACCATTATATTGTAGATAAATTAATGATGGTGAAAAATAATATAGGGTTGATTTATAATATTCAATGTTTGGTTTGAAATATTAAGGAATTATAAACATGAACACTTACAACTTAAGATTTAAACTAGTAAATCACTGCAATATAGTAATTTAATCTTTTTAAATGAAGATGTTTCCTTAGTAATTAATGTAATTTCCTATTTTTCATCAATATTTGCCAAGGTTTTTAAAAATTTCTACTGATTTAAAAATTATCATTAAAATTAATATTTTTTTTCAAAAAATGGGAAAGATCTATTAATTAAAATTAATACTTTTTTCAAAAAGATGAAAAATTAACTAGGATTTTATCCTTTTTAGAGGGGTTTCTAAAGTTTCACTAATGTAGTCTATATAAGTGATGAAAAATCATTTTGACCATTATTTTTACAAATAAAAACATAATTGATAACTTTGAATTGGTTGAGCCTTCAATATTTATCATCATACTACATGAGACAATTCAATCCATTGTAACAATTGAGAAGTACATTAAGAAAACATAAGACTTGTGTGGTTTGAACCATTAAAATACTAGATATAGAATAGCACGGTAGTTGGTTACCAACATTTGATTTAAGTATGCAAATCAGAGTTCCGAATATCTCATAGTGGTTGCATATGTGACATGGTAGTTACATCCTATAATTTGCATCACAAGAACTGATCCAATCGACCAAAACACATAAGTGACAACATAATATCAAGAGAATAACATACATGTGCATTATTATAGTGTAGAATTATATAAAAGAACCATGTTGATGAAATTGAATTTTGATGAAGAAGACATGATTAAATTAGTAGGAGAATTGCACCCCAGATAAGAGAGAGAGAGTCATCTACAATAAGCATCAAGATCTTATGGAACATATGCAAGGACACGCCTCATTGAAGGAAAAAATTTAGGTGAGTGAATTATCTAAGAAAAAATAGTTAATAGATAAAAAAGTTCATAAACGTTTTAAATAAGTATGCCGCAAGCTAAGATGGTATACAAAACTATACATCTGTAAGGATCTAAAATATCATTTTAGTGATTGTGTTAGAGATGAAAAATTAACCTTAAGTATATTTGATGTACATATGAAATTGCACTAAAGGGAACTCTAAGAAGTCCATGCTTACCTTGTCAATGAAAAAATGGTAGAGCTTGTTTGGATGTAGATGAGTAATTGGGTTTCACCCCTATTAACTTGATAATAAAAAAGTAACATAAAATTTAATGTATTGCTGAATAGTCTCCCATGTCAATTTTTAATGTTCTACTTCTTGTGGTATAAATAGGAGCCTCAAGTGATAAAAGAGTCTAATATGTAAATATTAATTTTACAATGCCTCAATATTGACTTAAATGAAACTTATAGTTAGTCATTTTTTTTTCTCAGTAAGACATTGGAGGTCACAAGGAGAACCTCCTCCCCATTCAACATATTCAACTTAGAAGTCACATAAGCCACTTTACCAAGTTGAGTCAACATAGAAGCCACATAGATGCCACTTAGGGGGATATGAACATGGTTCTCCAACATGATAAACTTATGACGTTGTCATTTGAGTAGAACCACATTCACACTTATGACTGATCATTAGGCTCATATTTATATTTTCCAAGTACAAAGACTAGGGCATGAATCAGAGATTGAGTCAAACATTTTTCTACTAGATCGACACATACCTCAGTATTATTGATGTTCAAGTGGATCTATTAAATGTATGAAGGTAATTTTTAAAACTAATTTGTTGTTCAAATGAAATAGTTGAAGGTATACAAATAATTTTTGAAACCACTTTTGTTGGAATTTATTCTATGTTCACAAGAATTACAATGGTGTAGAGTTTATATGAATTTGGTTTGGGTAAAGATTTATATGGATGATGGTTTTCTTTTCTACAATATTTTTGATTTCTACATGCTTAGAAAATAGTGTAAAGATCTTAGTTATATGCAGTACTTTTCTAAGCATGATAATGAATGCCTCACTGTGGAAAGAAATTGAATGAAAATTTTCCAAGTTCATATGACATATGTATCAATACCAACCTCACATGGTTATGTTTGATTATGTAGTAGAAATATGTTCAAAATAATTTGAAGTTTTATTCATTGAATTTTTATTATTATTTTGGATCTAATCAATTGAAGTTTACTTCAACCCATTCTCACTGACTTAATTCAATAGACAAGAAACATGTGGAACCAAGAACAAACTTCCTCTAAAACTGGCTAAACCAAAGTTATTGTGAAGATATATGAGGATCTTTACTATCGACCATTCTTGATTGACATAGATTTGGAAGGATCTACATGTACTAAATATTTTGTAATGATTCAATACCAAAGCTATTAAAGTTCCATGAAATAACATATTTTCAGATTCACATAAACTTGTATTGTTGACATTAGGTTCCCGAAATACGAGATGTAAACTTTAGAGTTTTTACCTTCAAGACTAAAGGTTTCCCTTCAATAAGATAAATAGGGAATCATCCATAGAATTAGGATAGTTAAAGGATAAATGTAAGAGTGAGTAATCTCTCCTGTGCTTTGAGCTTAGCTTAAATTTAGGAGGGTGTTTGTATAGGTCATGTAAGCATGCTATTATATCAATTTGGAATGATTGATTATTATGCTATGCAAAAACTATACTTAATTTTTATGTACCTAAGGATATGATATTGTAATGCATTTAGGTGGATGGAGATGCCAACATGTGGCATCAAAAGTAGGTTGGGAGTCCCAAGTACCTATAATGTGGCTTGAGGTGAGTGTTTAAACTAAATTGATGATGGGCTAGCCACAAAGGGGATTGCAAATCATTCGGTAGAGAACTCCCAAAAAACATGTAAGGTCATAGGTTTGAGTCCTAGTTGTTCTAAATGAGTTGTCACTCAATATGTGGTATTAGAGCTACAATTTGGGAAAAGGTGGATAAAAACCTAGCTTTTGAAGCTTTGTTTATATTTACTAAGTGACTGAATATTTCTAGATTGTTTACTATAGTTTTTAGATTAGAAAAGGAAGTTACAATCCAAAAGTTGAGTTTTTGTCATCCATATTTATTGAGTTATTGAAATAATATTATTTTTCATAATTTCACTTGCTAGGGAATAAATCAAATAACTTTTCTGATATAATAAGTGGGCCAATCAACTCACTTGATCAAAATTATCCTCTAGAAGTTTGTTTATAAATATAAAAAAGTTGGATGCATAAAAGAGTTGGAAAGGGAAGTTATACATATTGACCAACTGATGAGATGTATTCTAACACATGGAATCTTTGATTGGGGGATAATTTGGGTACTATTTTTGGTGTATTTATCTTGTGGGTTTAAAAATATAATTGGTTTCCAAGTTTGTGTATTCTATATATTAGTTTCTTGAGATGGAGAATGAGTGTTGAGCTTTCTAGATACTATTAAAGAATGAGTGTTGAGTTTTCTAAATACTATTAAAGATATAAAAGTTCCTTCAAATCTCCAATGGGTGATACTCCTATGAAGGATTTCTCTACAAATGTATTGTAATAATTATTTATTAAATAATTCATTGATATTCTTTGGAGTGTGGGGTTTTATTTTGAAAGAGTTTTACCCACATAGACATGTTTTATGACATTCATTGTTTATTTTAATGCATGAATCACCCCTATACAGTTTGGAGGAAAATTTTAAATGCCTTCTATTTTTTATTGAAATAGTAGCAAAAAAAGGGTGTTATCACTTACACAACCACATCCCATAGGTGTTAATAGAGATCAACAACACACTAACAAAAAAGTTGATAGCTATTACAAGGATATGCCATAAATGCCACACTAGAAAAAAGCTAGTATTTCACCTCAAGAGTGGGTAGAGAGCTCACCCATGGTGTGGCAAGAAGAATTAGAGACGAAAGGAAAAAATTTCCTATTCCATCAAACAATTGTCCAAGTGATACTATCACTAGGATCTGCACCATAAGGGAGAACAAGTGATGAAACACTTTTTGAGAGATTGTCAATAGAAGGGGAAAAGTGCTAAGAAGCCTCCACATAATCAATTGAAGATTAGATCAGAGTAGGAGAAACAAACAAAGAAGGGTCAATAGGCTAGAGGGGGCTGCACTTCTCTAAGCCATTGATTCCAAGAGCATCCATGAATTGGAAACCTTGAAAAGCAACCTAGAGCTCCCTAGGCATGGAGTGCAAGGGTGTTTAGAGGGCTCTCAGCTAGAGCTATTAAGCATGCAACCTTGCTAGTAAACCATGCAATGGGAGATTCAAAGAGACAAGGGAAAGAATGCCAATATCCTCAAGAATCACATTGAAAATGCAATTCAAGCTAAGCTAGAATGAACATGCAAGAATGAAACTAAACTATGAAAATGAGAGTGTTACAAGCCATTACTAATTAAACTATGTGAACTAAGCTAAAGCATGAAAGGAAACTAAGTTAAGAATGCTATGAAGAGACTAAGCTACAATGCAAGTATGAAGACTAAAATGCAACAAGTCATTCAAAAGATCCAATGTCACCAAGAAAACTTGCAGCACAACATTAGCATCAAGAGTGGGGATCCAAAAAATGGGAAGAGAGCTCTCCTTTTAAAGATAAATGGACCATGGAGATTAAGAGGAAAAATATTTGAGCAAGGGTGGAGTTTGAAAGTGGGAGAAATCCTTGTGCACAAGTCTCCTCCAATGGGAAATAAGTGTTGACTTTTGTGTCCCATGTGAGACAAAAAGCCTTTTTGGTGTAGGGGCACCTATGAGGATAAAGAACACAAGGTCACTATCAGGACCTAAGGAGAAGACCTATGAATTCAAAAGAGGAATGAAGACCTAATGAGGACCTATGAAGTCATTTGATAATGTACCATGGCCTTTGAGCCATTGGGATGTAATAGAAATGTTAAAATCTTAAAAAAATGTAATAGATTGCCAAGATTGGCAACTAGGCCAAAATGGCTAAGGTGTAAGGTTTATGGGATAGGGGTAATTTGGAGTTGATGTCATGTTTAATATTATTTTAAGTTCATTATGATCCCATAATAAAGAAACATGGGTCAGTCAAAGGATAAAATGCAAAGAATGCATTACAAATCCAAAAATGTAAAAATTGACAAAATATTGTCAATATAGCCACAAATGGCTAAAGGATGGGATTAGGGAGTAGAATAGGAGTTTATAGTTTTCAATAAGCTAAAAATACATGTTAAAAACCATTATAGGTGATGTGAAGTCTAAGAGATAATAAGTCTTCAAGTTGACAACATTTTCATATGTTGTGAACAGTCAGTTTCGACTATTGCAGACAGTTACAAATAGTTAGGGGTTGCTGTCGGGTTTGTGGGAAAATATGGAGTCTATTTAGAGGTTCTTCCACATAGTAGAGGGGAGATAGGATCTATAATAATCCAATATGTAATGGAATCAAAGATGAAAGTTTTTATGAATAGAATTTAAATTCTCTGCAGTTTTGGAACTCTCTGCCCGTGGGTACAGTCTGATAATAGTGACTTGTTTGAATGTTATTTATTATGATATCTACTTGAATATGATCTAGGAACATTCCATAACATTTTTTTTTAATTCCTTACTTAAACATTTCACTATTGTGTTGATTGGCAATAAAAAGAACTTGACTGGTACGGGAACAGTCACAGTTTACAGGGTATAGTCAATAGTAAAAGTTTTGAAATCTCTTTAAAATGTGAGGCACTCCCACCACTGTGCTCACTATGGTTTGGTGGGAGATGCCAATGATACATTGTGTATATTAAATGTGACTTTGACTGCAAGGAAAGAGAGGAGGAATAACGACAGGCCTGGTAAAGCCCAATGAAGGATAAAGAGAATGGGGTGTTAAATAACACCAGTCATTGCTGGGAGATCCACGATGAATGGAGAAAGTAAATGATGATTGGGATGGTATATTATGATGCATTTTAAGGTGTTAGATCCCTTAGTATGGTTTTGTGTTTCAGGGAAGGGTGTGTTCTCTAAAACCCTAGGTTAAGGAACCTAGAAGCAAGGGTTAATTGCTATGTGAATAGGGTGAGTGGTAAAATGTGGAAAGTTTGAAAATATTATGTCTTAGAAGGTCTATGAAGACTATTTCACCTTTGGGAGTCTTGGAGTTTAGTGGAGTCAGAGGTTCCTTCTTTGAGCAAGGGCTAATTGAGCCTAGTTGAAGGGTAGATTATGAAGGAAGTGTTCACCAGTCAAATGGTTAGAACTTGGGAGTTTTAGGAATTGAATAAATTTCAAAAGGGTACTTGAAAGTATAAAAATATTGCTGGGTCATTTGGGAAATTTGGAAGAAATTTGCTGATTTCAGGTTATGAAGGGCTACTAACCAGGTCTAGAAGGGTTAAAGTGGGAAATGGTAAGTGTTGAGTTGTTGGGAGTTGATGAAGAGTTGGATCATGGTAGATAGGCCATGATAAGATGATCCAAGGTGTTAGGGTCAGTGTGAGAAGCCTGATTTGGATTTTGGTATGGTGGAGGTGCTAGGTACACTAGGTGACCTAGGAGGAAATTGATGCAATAAGAGATTGTGATGACGAAGTAGGAAATGAATTCATAAGAATGGTGTGTGGAAGTGATCTACCAAGTCAGAGACTTTCATCTGAACCTTGAGTTGAACTTGAATCCTTGAGTTGATTCCAAGACGTTGATGAATCCTCAAGTTGATTCTAGGTTCCTTAAGTGGATTATGGAAGGCTCTGCATCACTTTTCTTCTTATTTATTAAATAAGAATAATTATTTATTTATGAAACTTAGGATAGAAGGTAAGTGGGGGCTTTTTATTTAATAAAAGGGGAGGGAATTCCTTTTAATTAAATAAAGACTTAGGATAAAATGGTTAATCCATAGAATATAATTGAATAAATGATAGAATTAGGATTTGATCAAGAATAAGCAATTGATGAATTTAGAAAATAATGCTAGAAAGGGGCTAATAGTCTAGATGACCATTTTTGGGTGATTACATTTTCCCCTCTTTGACTAATGTGTGATTGATCTGGGAACACATTATGTCAAAGAATAGATCAGCCAAGAAGGCAATAGATAGAGATCTGACTCCAAAGAATGAAGTGTAGAGAGATAGAAAATCCCGCATGGTCAGCCTGGTAGAAACATTAATGAAAACTTAGGAGAGAGATGGACAATATTAGAACTTGAGATGAGAACTAACATGTCAAGCACAATAGATCAATCAGAGCAAATGGAATGGTCAAGCATATGCTCTAGAGAATAGCCGATAGAATATGTCTGCCCCCTTGGGATTGAAATCAAAATGAGGTAGAGGGAATGTAGAAGCAAGATGAGAGAAACATGATCAAATCAATAGAAATCATAATTGAAGATGAAAGATAATAGAATAACCATCAAGTAGTGAAAATAAGCCCTAGTTTGACTAGGTTTGACTGAGAAAGATATAGGATAAAGATGAAGTCAAAACCTCAAAGAGACAAAGTGAAGGAAATGAATGAGAGACTAGGAGGTTGAGAGAGATGGAGATGAAGAAATGAAGATGCCCTAGTGAAGATCGAAGGACCAGGCCTCAAATGGTTAGCCAATTGTGCAGAAGAAGAGGAAATTTGAAATGTGATTTTGACCAACAAGATGAACTCAAATTTCAATTTTGATCTCGAAAAAGGATCCAGGACATCAAAATTAGCCAGGGGTACAATTTTCATGAAATTCTGAGATGTTTTGAAAATTAAGTCAAAATGCCAAATAAGAGGTGAATAGATATGCATGATGATAAGATTAACCCCTTGCGATGACATAAATAGAAAAGGATGTGATGTGAAAGACAAGAAGTGAAAGACATGATCGAGAAGAAACAAAAGGTGAGCGCAGTTGACTGACAAGTCCGTGAAAGATGAAAGGAGAGCTCTCTCCATATGCAAGATGCAAAACTAAACTAACATGAACCTACTAATGCAAGCTACTATGAAAAGTGGTTTACTTGCAAGGTTACAAAGCTATTAGAATCTAATAATCATCATTGATCTTTATTGGTAGCGTCACAAGATCATACAATACGCACTAGTATAACTATGGGTATGAATATGATCTGTATCAGATAGGTATGTGGGAATCCCACCTAAGCATGAAAGATATGTAGGTCAAGATGACTAGTGTAGTGAGGTTCCCTAAGTTTAGTATAGAAAGATTATGCTCGCATCGAGACATAAGAAAGTCAAGATGACTATAAGCATGCACTTGCAGAAAATAGTCAAGGATAATACATTGTAGATCCTAGTGTCAAGTGTAACAAGCATAAATGCACATGACAGTTAGGACCACAAGATATACCCATAGGAAGAAGATAGATAAAACATGTCCTCATGCCCCCAGTCTTCTAGCTATGCATCATTGAAAACTATTAGAGAGAGAACACTCATCAAAAGAAATCATCATAGACAACACACAAAGAAATATAGTCAAACAAGTCTCAGTGAGTCAAGTGTTTAAGTGCGTGTGTGTAGGTCATATAGTCAAACTTTGAGTATCACATCTGTCGGTGAGAAATATCATATCATTCTGGACTGCGGGTAGGATATCTGATAAGTGTTGAGAAACACTTGATGCTAGGGAAGTGTTGAAAAAAATAGTTGGAAAGTGTTGAGAAACACTGTTTGAACCAAGTTGCCTAAGAAACCTCGACACACAAAGAGACCCAAGATAAGCTAAAACAATGTATGCCCCCTCGACTAAGACAAGAGTTAATTCCAGGCTAGGAGAGACAAAGCAAGAAGTGGAGTGAATGAGCGCCACACAAGACTGATAGACATAGGTGCAAGGGTCCCAAGCAATGCCTATTTCCATGTTTTCACCACTTGGCAGATTTGTTCAAGACTTTTTTATAATTTTTTTGTATTTTTGCTACCAAGGCACCTGTCTCCAAGTTTTCACCAAAGCACTTTTTCTATTTTTTTTGATTTTTTGATTTTTCAATTATTTTGGTGAGACATCAAAGCTCCTATTGCTAGGTTTTCACTAGGATGCTCTTTTTTTCAGGACTTTATATGCTTTTTAGGATTTTTTCAGCATCATATATGAATTTTTTTGGAATTTTTTTAGCATAAATAAGATATATACAAAGAGCTCAAGAACCTTAGGCATAGAACTTCTTCAGATGTAGGACATTGATAGGTTCGGCAAGCTCTTCTCCCTTAGGTGTAGATAACTGATAGGCCCCATACCTAAATGCTGCTATGATGATGTAAGGCCCTAACCAATTCAGCTCGAACTTTCCTTTCTGCTCTCTATTCTACTAGTTCTTAGGATTTTCTCTTAGGACTAATTCACCCACTTGGGACTCTCTAGGATGAACCTTCTTATTATAGGCAGTAGACATTCTCTTCTGATAAGTGCACATGTGATCAAAGGTGGCCTTGCGGTGTTCATCCAAAGTAGTAAGCTCATGAATTCTCATGGCCCTATGGTCTTCATCGGTAATCAAACCATGTAGAGAGACTCTCAGTGATGGTATCTCAAATTCTAATAGTAAGATAGCCTCAGAACCATAGACCAAGGAAAAAGGTGTGGCACCTGTAGGAAAGTGAATAGAAGTTCTATAAGCCCATAGCACAGGATTGATCTGTAGATGCCAATCCTTGCCTGATTTGTGCACTATCCTATGAAAGATTTTCAACAATGTTTTATTCGAGGCCTCAGCTTGGCCATTCCCTTGAGGGTAGTAAATAGAAGACCAATGTTGTTTAATTTTGAACTTTTTGCACAATTGCTTCAGGTCTTTATTCTTGAACTGACCACCATTATCCATGACTATGGAAGAAGGAATACCATAGTGGCAAATGATGTGATTCAAGATAAACAAGGAAACATGTTTTCCTATAGCTGTAGATAGTGGGACAACTTCAACCCATTTGGTAAAATATTTAGTAGCTGTAATAATGAACTTATGCCCACTTGAAGAACTAGGATGAATCTTTCCTACCAAGTCAAAGGCCCATTGCTGAAATAAACAATATGTAACAGAGGGAATAAGCTCGCATCCAGGAGCATGACTGAGATTCTTGTGTAGTTGACATTTCTTGTAGGACTTGGCATATCAAACATTGTTAGTTTGCATAGTAGGCCAATAGTAACTAGCCCTAAGCAATTTTTGAGCTAACATGAGACCATTAGAGTGTGAACCACATATGCCATCGTGGATTTTAGCTAACACTTTTTTTGACTCCTCTATTTATAGACACCTAAGGAGAGTTCCATCTAGACCCTTCCTATACATGTCACCGGAGATGAGGGTAAAATGTGAGGTGTTGTAGATGAGTTGGTGCTTCTCATTGCACGTTAGATTTTTAGGAATAATTTGATCTCAGAGATAGGAAAATATAGTAGCATAGCAGGATGAATCATGACCGACCATAGTGTAAATGATACGGTCATTAGGGGAATCATAGGTGGGATAACACAACTCTTCCACTAGGAACTCAAAGTGTGACTCATGTTCTTCCAATAGTAGAATGGATGCCAAAGTAGCCATGGCATCAACAACCTTGTTCTTAGCTCTAGGAATTTGTTGGAATGTAATAGATATGAAATAATTCCTAAGCGAGTCTATCATCTTCTTGTAGGGAATCAACTTGTCATCCTTTGTCTGGTAATCCTCGTTTACTTGATTTATGACAAGCTATGAATCTCCAAAGATATGCAATTTTGTAATACTCTATTCTAGGGAAAGCTTAACACCATTAAGAAGGGCTTCATATTCAGCTATATTATTGGTGCATGGAAAGAGAAGCTTATAAGATTTAGGAATCATGTATCCATGAGGTGTAACAAACAAGATTCCAATGCCAACCCCATTCTATGTATGAGAACCATCAAAGAACATTTTCCACACCCACTCTGTGATATTCATGATCGAAGCATCTGAGAAGTCTATCTAAAGAGGAGCATCATTAGTTATGGGAAATTCAGCCAATTGATCTGCAATTGCTTGTCCTTTAATGGCTTTCCTTTAGATGTACTAAATATCAAATTCTAAAAGAATCAACATCCATTTGGCAAGTCATCCCGTACGCGCAGCTTTACTTAAGAGGTACTTTAAAGGATCAATTTTGGTGATCAGCTACGTAATATGTGTGAGAATGTAATGCTTGAGTTTTTGGGATGCAAAGACTACTACTAGACAAGATTTTTTGATGCTAGTATAATTGAGCTCATAAGCAACCAAGGTGTGACTGATGTAATAGATAGCTCATTATTTTTCCATATCATCTTGTTGTGCAAGGAGAGCTCCTAAAGAATTCACTGTAGTAGATATGTAGAGTATCAAAGGTTTCCCTTGGATAGGCAGCATAAGAATAGGAGGTTTTTCTATGTAATCCTTGATCTGATCCAAGTTCTTTTGACACTCCTCATTCCATATGCAAGTAGCCCCTTTATGCAAATTCTTATTAAAAGGTTGAGCCCTGTCAACTAATTGAGAAATGAACAACCAAATAGACTGGAGATGGCCTTGGAGACCCCTTAATTATTTCATGTTGCGAGGAGGTGGCATCTCCATGATAGCTTGCACCTTTTTCGGGTCTATCTCTATTCCTTTTGCTGATATGATATAGCCTAGTAGTTTCCCAGAAGTGACACCAAAAGTAGATTTCTTAGGATTCAATCTAAGTTGAAATCATTCCATGTGGTCCAATATCAAACTCAAATTGAATAAATGAGTGCTTCTTAGTTGTGATTTAGCAAGTGTGTCATCAACATAGTCTTCCATGTTTTTATGCATCATATCATGGAATATGGTAGTCATAGCTCTCTGATAGGTTGCACCGGCATTCTTGAGACCAAATGGCATGACATTCCAATAGAAGGTACCCCATGCACATGTGAAAGCTATCTTCTCTTGGTCTTCAAGGGAGGTTTTGATCTGATTATATCCAGAGAAGCCATCCATAAGGGAATACATTTCAGAGCCCGCTATCATGTCCACTATCATATCGATGTTTGGAAGTCGAAAATCATCCTTAGGGCATGTTTTGTTTAGATCTTTGAAGTCAGTGCATACACAAATGGACTTATCATGTTTGGAAATAGGAATAATATTGGAAATCCATTCAGCGTAATCAATAGCTCTTATGAAGTTAGCTTTTAGAAGCTTCTCAAGTTTAGCCTTAACCAATAATGCCACATGAGGATGCAGTCTTCTGAGTTTCTATTTGATATGTTTTACCTCTAGAGCAATAGAGAGGTGATGCATAATAAGTTCGGTGTCCAAACTAGGCATGTTCAAATATGTCCATGCAAAGTTAATTTTTTTCTCCTAAAAAAATGTGGTAAATTGTTCTTTCTCCTCTGCTGAGAGGGACTGAGCTACATGGATTATCTTAGGAGACTCCTCTATTCCCAAGTTGATTGGCTATGTAGTTTCTATAGAACTAAAGATCTTTCCTAGAAGTAGCTGGGCAGACTACCAAGTACCTCATCCTCAGGCACCTCAGAGAGGTTTTCACCCTTAGATACATCTTTATTTTTACTATTTTGAGGTTCGCATACCACCACAATGTGGTTTTCACCATCTGACCATTTCTTTTTTCTTTTGATTTTATGACTGAAGTACTTGATATCCAATTCTATCATATTTGTTGCTAGTTCACTGGTGGAAGAGGTGACAAGCTCAATGGAATTGAGGTAACAAGCGATCTCATAGTCATTTTGGAAGGAAGGCAATGTAGGTCTTTGATCCTGGGTGGACCAATCTATGAGATCTAAGTGTATGAGAGGAAGTGAAGTGACAGGCTCAAAGTTATTGATGTGATAGGTATCATCTTTGGTGATGAGAGAAGTTGAGCCTATAGGGTAAGATCCAAAAGTATCAAGATCTAGATTTGGCATAGAAGGACTAGCATGGTTCACTAAAGCAATATGCAGAATGAACTCATCAGGCCCTACGTGAGACTCATTAACTACATCTAGTTGGGCACTATAAGTATGAATCACATCAACTTCCATATCCACTGTGGAAGATCCTTCTGAGAGAGTGTCCCATTCGTACTCATTTGAATCTGTCATTGAACTTCTACTGGGATGTTTGCACCAAGAAGGTTTAGGACACCCAAAATTAGAGGCACCCATTCCATTATGTGTGAGATCTCCTCTTTCTAGTAACCGCATAATATTTCTATGTTGTCTATCTCTAGGATCAAATTCATTAGGTACATTGTCTCTAGATGTAGAAGCTTTAGCTATGTTATCATTAGGTATGCATTCTTTTGGCCAAAGGAGTGAAGTAGAGGGGAGACCATCTCCCATTTGGGCCATAGTGTATAGTGGTGGTTCATCCATATCTGTATCTGAGTCACTAATCAAGGGAGCATTTCTGGAACATTTAGGGGGGTCATCTTTGGCACCATATCCCAGACCCATGGTATCCTTAGAGTGTCGACCATTGGTATGAATCAAAGGTTCAACTAGAGTGTGTCCATTATTACTTAAAGGTCCTTGACCTTGATAGCCCATTTTCTACAAAAATGTGTAGCCTTTACCATAGCGTCTAGGGGAGATGGGAGTAACAACTGTCATGCTATCTTCTTCCTCTCTCTATAGATCCAATCTCTAACAACTTGTTCTTCTTTTTCTGCCTCTAAGGGTATGGATGCTTCAACAAAGGTATCGAAAACCATCATGGTGGAAGTGGAAGGCTTCATCTTATCTAAAGGTCTACCATATGACTTAGGAGAGGTAGACATAGCAGCAATAGAATCCAATGTGTATTTGCCCATACCAATACTCATCATTTTTAACTTCTGCTTGGCAGAAATAAGGGATGCATTAGGATCATGAGAAGGTTTATTGTGTGAGACAAATGTTTCAATGATAGTGAGAGTATTAATAGCAATAGCATTGTCCCCAGGAATCACAATTTCAGCTCCATTGTATGGGAATTTGACACATTGATGGTAGGTAGAAGGAACAACTTTCATGTCATGGATCCAAGGACAACCCATAAGAATGTTATATGTGAGTGGGATGTCTAATAATTGAAACACAATATCTTTCACAACTAGACCCACTCAGATAGGAAGCACAATAAGACCCTTTGAAGACCTCTCCACTTCATTGTATGCTTTGATAGTGATCTTTTGCCTAGGATCTACAACAAATTTGGATAATCCCAACTATTGCACAACATGAAAGGAAACAATATTCAACCCCGCACCATTGTCTATCAGGACTTAGCGGACTCGAGTATAGTAGACTTGGACCTCAATATGTAAAGCAAGATTATGTGGGTGACTAAGGGATGTGTCATCCTCTGTGGAAAATGAGAGATAATGAGGGGATGAGATATGATTGACCATAGCTTGGAACTTATCTGGATCAATTTTATTAGGGACATTCACTATGCATAGAGCCTTTTCAAGGATCTCTTTGTGCAAGGGGGATAGCTCAAGCAACTTGAAAATGGATATTTGGGTCAATGTTCATTGCAACTGGTGAACAAGATCATAGCTACATATGGCTGAAGGAGCCATTTTTTTAGAAGATGAGGCTTCTTTGGGATCCTGAGTAGTTTGGAGGATGATTTTGGCTTGCCCCCTAGTAACATCATTCAGTGTCTCACTTCGGGAAGATAAACCATCAAGTGTTTGCAAGACCAACTTAGGCGTATTATGATTGACGTCACTATTACCTTGAGATTTCATCATAAAAATAGTCTCAATGAGCTCTAACATGTTGATCACCCTCTCATCGTTAGTATATGTATAATTGATCTTGGCATTGTGATTTTTCTTGTTCGCTTGAGAGGACTCCCCCTTTTCATACTCAGGTAGAGGGGTTTTGAAGGCCTTGTGATCAGAATTCTTAACCAAGTCATCTGTGAGAACTAAACCTCCATCAATAAGATCTTGAATAGCATCTTTGAGCTTGAAACAATTATCCATGTTATGTCCCTTATTTCTATGATAATTGTAGAAATTATCCTCTCTCCACCAATCAAGCTTAACTAGTGGATTGAAGGGATGAGAATTGTCAGGAAGTGTAAGATACTTGTTGGCAACCAAGGTCTTAAGAATCACATCATAAGGTTCAGCCAACTTGGTGTAGACTCATCGTTGATATGACTTCTTGGGTTTGTCCCCATATTGAGGTTTAGATGCACTTTGGGTGTTGGCAGCCTCTTGTTGTTTAGCTGCATAGATAGCATTGGAAAGGTGGAAAGCGGACTCTTTAGCTTTAGGAACATCCACAACCCCATCATTGACAACATATTTGTTTTTGTTGTAGGAATTTTTTTTGTCCTTTCCATTTCCTATGGTATCTTTGTTGATGAAAATATCCCCTTTCCTTATGGCAACATCCTCAATACGGTATGCACTTTCAACCATGTCATTGAAAGAGGAAAATAGTTGTTTCCTTAGATCATAATATAATTCAGGCACAAGAGTGTTGACAAAGATGTTGATCTTTTCCCTTTCAGGTAGTTGACAAGGATATCTAGAATATAATGACCTCCAACATTGCAAGTAGGTAGCAAATGGTTCACCTTGATTTTTCTTGAGAGCACTTAGATCTATCATGGTAATAGGTTGCTGAATGTTGTATGAATAATGTTGAGTGAAATGCCTAGCCAACTCATCAAAGGTCTTGAGAGTAGGTGTCAATTTTGCAAACCATTCCAGAGCTTGTCCTCTTAAACTCCTAGGGAACAACTGTAGTAGAAATGTGTCCTCATGAAGGAAGTCTATGCTAAGAGCATAAAAATGATGCACATGGTCATGGGTCACCATTTCCATCATAATTATCATATTTGATAACCTCAATATCCTTAGGAAATTGGACCATGTATAGACTCCTATCAAAGGGAAGAGCACAAATAGATTCTACAAAAGAGACCTTTGAAGGTTCCTTTTCTATTGCAAGTTGAGCAAGACACTGATTTGTTCATTGTAATTCATCTCTAAGGATTTCCAATTTGGTTGGCACTCTTTCTTGAATGATTTGGTAGACATCATAACCAGGAGGGAGCTTGTATCCTCTAGAAGTCATGTATTGAAAGTACTAGTCTCCATTACGCTCTAAAATTTTATGCATCAAACGTTGGGAAGCCTCATCTTGTTCAAACTATTAACATACTATCCTCGGGTTTATGTTAACATAGATTTGGTTTATTTTAGTTTATTTTCTGTTGTGGCAATTTTGCATAACAGTTTATAACTATTGTTTCCACTTCTTTATATTTTCCTTGTTACATTTGATGCAGTAACGGATGAGAATAATAATATACTTTTCTAGTTTCCCAATCTTTCATATATTTTCAATCTTGGGCTAACAATGGTATCAGAGCTTTGGAATACATTCATATATGAAGTTTTTTTTTGAAGATTGGAGCATTTTTTTTTCAGAAAGAGAAAATTGATTCAGGTGAAATCAATTTATTTATTTTTCAAAGTTTTTACAACTTGTTTTCTTTGCTAAATTATAGCAAGAACATTTGGGTAGTCATTTAAATTTGCATACTGTACAAATTGTATTTTTATTTTTATTTACACAATGCAATCTATTGTTTCATTGATTGGGGAAACATTATCTAGAAAAGATAAGTGGACAGAATGACATAGAAAAGTAGAAAATACACTTATTTTTAATGATTTATGGAATAATATATGTAATGGAAAAACTTAGCCTGCAGAACCAACTGATGCTAAGGAAAAAGAGATTTGGCAATATAAAAATTCAAAAGCTTTGGCTTTAATAAGAGCTTCTGTTAATGGAGATGTGTATAGACATATACAAGGATGCACATTTTCTTGGGATGCCCTTCACAAGTTAAAAAATTTATTTGATTCTCATTCAGAATTAGAGTTTATTCAATTACAGTTAAAACTATTTAATCTTGAGTTGAAAAATGGCGATGTTATGAGTCTAGCTTCTGAAATTAGAGCCATAAAACAAGATGTTGATGCTGCTGGTGGGAAAGTTGATATATATCTCACAAATTTTATTAAAGCACTTCTTCCCACACATTCTACTTATCTAGAGTCTCTTCAAGCAAGCAACCAATTGAAAACCATTACTTTTGATTTATTGGTTGAAAATTTAGCTGAATGTGAGAAAGCATTTGGAAGGAAAATAGAAAATACCAATGAAAATGTTTGTCTTGCTCATCAAGAGAAACCTCTAAATAAGATCTCTTCTAGAGGTGCTTTTAGTGATAGAGGAAAAGGTAGAGGCCAATGGAGGAAAAATGATAATCAAAATGATAGAAAATTTATGTATTGTAAAAGATGTGGTAGAAAAGGTAGTCATGAAGCACATGAATGCAAGCTCTCATGGGATAAGATTGAAAGTTTAAAAGAAAATTCCTTTAAACAAACAGATAAAATGAAAATCCCCAATGATGATAAATATTCAGATGATAAAATTTTAGGAGCAGCCCAATTCGCTTGTGACAGTGATAGTGATCCATATGTACTTTATGTTTCAGACTTCACTTCTAATTCCTCATGGTATGATTCTTGGATCTTAGATTCAGGAGCCACACAACATATGAAATTTTGGTGTGATTACTTTGAAGAATTTCATGAAAGTGTCTGTGGTCCAATTTATTTAGTAGATAAGTCAAGTCTCAAGCCTATTGGAAAAGGAACTATTCAATTTAAATTGCCTAATCTTCTAGATTTTGTGCTTCATGAAGTATTGTTTATTCCTCAATTACAATGTAATTTGTTATCACTAGTATTGATTCGTCAACAAGGCTACTCTATTTTGTTACAAAATGGACAAGTTGTTGTCAAAAAAATATCTAATAATGAAGTTGTATTCACTGGTTGTGAGGATGGAAGATTACTAAAACTAAATGGCACTTCAGCTCTTTCCAAATTTTTTGCATATCTTACTGAAGAAGGTAGTCTATCTCCTAGTCTCTTAGCAAGATTTGGGCATATTAGTTATGATAGCCTCCATATCATGCAAAAGAATGGTGTTGATGGCTTGCCTATTTTACCTAAAATAATTGAAAAATGTGAAGCATTTATTCTTGCCAAACAACATAGAAATCCTTTTCCTCACTCCACTTGGAGAGCACATAGAAAATTGTAGTTGATTCATTCAGATTTATGTGGGCCTTTACCAGTAACTTCTGCTGGAGGATCTAAGTATTTTATTTTGTTCATAGATGATTACAACCGCATGACTTGGATTTATTTCTTGAAACAAAAATCAAAAGTTTTTGAAATTTTTAAAAAGTTTCATGTTATGATTGAAAAACAAGCTCAATCTCATATTACTACAGTTCGAACAGACAATGGTGGAGAATTTAATTCTCTACTTTTTGAGGATTATTTACATCAAAATGGGATTCAACATCATCTCACTACTCCAGGTACTCCTCAACAAAATGGTGTTGTTGAACAAATGAATAGAACCATCATGAACATGGTTCACGCAATGTTATATTTTAAGGGAATCCCATTACATTTTTGGGCTGAAGCAACAAGAACTACAATCTATCTCCGTAATAGGTCTCCATCATCTGCTCTCCACCAAGAAATTCCATATGGAGTATGGTTTGGGTATCCTCCTTCGGTTTCTCATCTTCAGATTTTTGGGTCCACTTGCTATGCTTTAATTCCTAAGGACAAAAGAAGTAAGTTGCATCATCACAATTTTAAATGTATTTTTCTTGGATATTCTGAATCTTCCAAAGCCTATAGGTTGTATGATGAAGTTAACAAGAAATTTATCCTTACACGTGATGTATTTTGTGAAACTTCTAAAAGTGGTGAAAATATTGAATGTCAATTAAAACAACTTGATAAATCTGCCAAATCTTCTCCTTGGATAGAACATTCTTGTGAGATTTTACATTTTGGGAGAATACCAAGTCAATCAGACTCACCTGTAATAGATTCACATGTAGAATCTAAATCACCAACAGTTCTTACTCAAGATGATCCAATAAATGAACAAGAAGAGACCTCTTCTAATGATGAGCTTGGACCTTCAGAGCCCTTGGCTGCTAATGAAACCTCTACTCATGAAATGGTCTCCTCTTCTATGCAACCAAAATCTTCTCATAAGTGGGCAAAATAGGTTGAACAAATTTTGAAAGATTTAAGACCTAATGAAATAGGTAAAATAGGTATGAGAAGCTCTTACAAGGCAAGGCTACAAGATCAATCCAATGTTGTAGAAAACTTGGCATCTATTGATGAACTTAATCTCATAGTTGGTTATGAACTAACATCATATAATGGGGCTAAAAATATTGCAGTCTGGAGGCAAGCTATGCAAAATGAATATGAAGCTCTTTTGAAAAATGGCACATGGGAGTTAATTGATCCTCCACTTGGTTGTAAACCTATTGGATGCAAGTGGATTTTTAGAAATAAATATAAAGCAGATGATACACTTGAAAAACACAAAGCTTGACTTGTCGCCAAAGGATATGCTCAAAAAGAGGGTATAGATTATGATGAAACTTTTGTACGTACAGCAAAATGGACCACCATTCATGCTTTGTTGGCTCTTGCAGCTCAAAATGGGTGTAACATTCACCAAATGGATGTCAAAATGACATTCTTAAATGGTGATCTTAAAGAAATAGTATATATGACTCATCCGAAAGGATATGCAATCCATAGAAAAGAACATCAGGTATGCAAGCTTATCAAATCATTGTATGGTTTGAAATAGGCTCCCCGAGCCTGGTATGAAAAATATACAGAGCATCTCTTGAAGTTGAATTTTACACATTTTGAGTTTGATGATGCAACACTTTTTGTTAGAAAGATTTATAATATTATTGTCTATCTTGTTGTTTATGTGGATGATTTATTTATCACTAGTACTAATGAGAATATTATTCAAAATGTGAAAGACCAATTGAAGAAAGGTTTTGACATGATTGATTTGGGCCATCTTCATTACTAATTTGGTATTGAGGTGATTCAAAAACCCGATTCTATTTTCATCAACCAACAAAAATATATTGGTGAGATTTTGCATCAGTTTGGCATGGCTGATTGTAAACCCCTCAGTACTCCTATGGAGAAAAATCTTAAACTCACATTAGATGACTCATCAACATTGGTAGATGCAACTATCTATAGGAAAATTGTTGGCAGTTTGATTTATGCTACAACTACCTATCCAGATATTTATTTTGTTGTTGGAGTTCTTTCATGATTTATGCAAAAACCTAGAGAAACTCAGTGGATAGCTGCCAAAAGAGTTCTCAGATATTTGCAAGGTACTCAACACTATGGGCTCAAATACACCAAGACAAATAAGTTTTCTTTGCTTGGCTATTCAGATTCAGATTATGCAGGTGATTCAATTGATGGAAAATCTACATTTGGTTTTGTAATGCATCTTGGGTCTGCTGCAATCTCTTGGAGATCTAAAAAGCAATCAATTCCAACTACTTCTTCTTCTGAAGATGAATATATGGCAGCTTTTGAAGCAACTCAAGAAATCTTATGGCTTCGAAGGATTCTTGAAGACTTGCAGACACCACAGGTTGCCTCAACTCCACTCTTCATTGATAGTCAATCTGCTATCAAAATGGATAAAAATCTAGTATTTCATGCTCACACCAAACACATCAACACAAAGATTCATTTGATTCATCATTATGTGAAGGATGGCACTATACACCTTACATATTGTCCCACTATAGATCAACCGACATATATTCTTACCAAGGCACTGGGCAAAGAAAAGTTTGAGAAGTTTCGAGCAATGCTTGGCATAACCCCTTCAGCTTAAGGGGAGGATGTTAACATATTATCCTCGGGTTTATGTTAACATATTATCCTCAGGTTTATGTTAACATAGATTAGGTTTATTTTAGTTTATTTTCTGTTGTGGCAGTTTTGCGTAACAGTTTATAACTATTGTTGCCACTTCTTTATATTTGCCTTGTTACATTTGATCCTGTAACGGAAGAGAATAATAATATAATTTTCTAGTTTCCCAATCTTTCATATATTTTCAATCTTGGGCTAACACAAACCTCATAAGTTCTTCACTAGAAATGTCATCATTGCCCTCTTCCTCATGATGAGAGGGAGGAGGTCTAGGAGGTGAAGAGGGTGCGGCAAAAGTCCATCTTGGAGGGGACCTTGGTGGCATATTCTTACCATAATTGCCACTAGTACCAAAAAAAGATCTATGTTCATAACTGCTAGTCTCAGGTTGATCATGAGATATTCCTCTTGAAGCCATGCACCTAGCAACATCCATTATGTTCTTATTATTCTCTTTATCTAAGCATGCTTGGTTGTCTCTATGCTTAAAGTGTTCTTGCAAATGGAAATATTTCTCTTGTTCCGTCAAGGTAAGTGAGACACTATCCGTGCTCTTGGGGGTCTTGAATGCCAAAAAAAGGAAGCCTCCTTTATACCATGGGGTGACCTTGGAATCCTCAGATTTGTCTGGGCTAGAATTGTCATCACTAACTGGTGCTCATGAGCATCTTGTAGGAGAAGGTAATTGCGTATAGTTGAACGGAGGGTGACTCCCCTACTCAAATTGAAATTGAGTTGTAACCGGCATGAAAATAAATGTTTTTTGACTAATAGGACGAGGCAAAATTTCTTAGATTTTGAGATAAGAAAAGCTAATAAAGATCACTTGTCGAGATAGAACAATAGCGATGGCTTGTCAAAGGTGCTCAAGAATTTACAACAGTCAATTGACTCAAGCTGAGATATGAGCAAGAAGCTCGATTAGCAAATAGCTAGAAAGGTAACCGTAGTGTGACAAGTGATTGAAAGTAGCATTTGATAGGCTCAAACCCAATAGTTTTAACTCATCTTTCTCATTCTAGAACAAACTTAAAACATGCAAATAATAGGCTAGATTCAGGTAAGAATAGGAAAGGACACTCTGCGACAAACTAAGATTCAATTTTGATAGCTCCAGATTGCAGACAATAGTAAGACATCAAAATGACTCTGTGTGATAGTTCGCAGGATAGTAGGAAGATACATTTTGGCCAGATGATATTTTGCACACAGTAATGTGATAGTAACTAGGCAGTTGATGTGATAGAATGTATAACATTCAAGTGATACAAGTTCAACAATGAAGTATCACACAATAATACTAAAAAAAGTGGTGTGATGATTTTTTAGTATCACACAATGTTCGACTAGTGAATGTGTAAAACTTAGTTTTGAAGGTAATTTGATCAAAATTGTAGTTTGATAAGTTCAATTTCTCAGTTTGGAACATAGTAACAACAGAAAATAGACAGGTTTGCAAATAGTGAGGGATCAAACATGTCATAGAACACTTGAACAAGAGAAAAAGCAACCTTGCCAAGACATGCACTTGGGATATCAAAACAAAAAATCCTATGGACACTACCATGATGTTTGATGTTCAAGAACATTTACACGGGTAGATCACAATGAAGACAATTCAAGCACTTACTAACTTAGAGAGACAAAGGCTTAATACTCAACAACTTGGCCCACACTTGATGTGCCATTGCCTCACACAAAGTGGTTTCCCACAATAGATATTGGCTTTGTTGTGGAAGTGCCAATGACATAACCAAAGGAACATAGATGGTAAGTGTAAAATCTTGGGGTGATCCAGGTGGTCCAATAGGATCAATCCTTGCACCAAGATGTTGAGTGGAAAAATTGGGTAGATTCTATCTAAGGTTCGTAGTAAGGGCTTTCATTTGAAATACCCCTCTTGCTCCCTGAAGGGACTCCTTACCTTGCGGCAAGTAATAAACCTCACAGCCACAAGAGTACCTTAAGCATTCTTGCTTAGTATTTTTCTCATGGTCACAATCCCACAAGTACTCACACTAAGCGAAGACAAGTACTACGTCTACCAAGGTTTTGTGTCCTTGATAGCCTTGAGTTTATAGTGGTTCAGAATAGCCGGGTATTAGCTTGTCCCCACTTGGGTTGTTCCTCTTGATTTCTCAAGAGCAGGCCCTCTAAAAGATTCTAGACAAAACAAGAAGTGGATCAACCTTTGAAAGTTGGGATTTCTAGTTCACCACAAGGGTGAAGAGCATACTCTCCTATCTCAAAAGCCTTTCCCAAACACTCCAAGCAATGTTCAATTAACCCTCTTACTTTCAAAATCTAGAGGCAGGTCAAGATTTCTGGTTCACCACAAGGGTGAAGAGCATACTCTCCTACCACCAAAAGACTCTAATGACAAGATATTAAATGCCTAAGAAAATGAACTAGTATAATGCCGCACTTAAAAATGGAAAGAAAGAACAAGCACTTTTGGTTGTTATGCTTTGGGTAGCCCTGCAAGAAAGATTAGTAGCCCTTGTGAATTTGAAGCTTTGACATGCGTTCTTTTAGCAAATTATGCAAGCTATGAGGGCACACCTACAAGCACAACTCATTAGGCCCACAAGGGTTAGTACAACAAAACTAGGTATTATCTACAAATAAATCTCTATCCTAACACAACAAATAAAAAACCAAAAAGTATGAAACTTGAATCTTGCAAAAAAAAGAACCGAAAATAGTCAATTTTAGGCCTGGGTGAGAGTTTCTACTGGTAGAAGTTCGTACGATACTTTTCAATATAAGGGTGTGATACTTCTATTTTAGGTGACACTTTGCACGACACCAAATGATAGAGTGTTGTATAGCTGCACGATAGAGTTCTGTATGGTCGTAAAATACTTTTGATTGGAAAAGTATCGCATGGATATATAAGAAACTATCGTATGATACTGAGAAAATGTTGTATGATACTCTGTCAGAAAAAAACAAAAATACAGCCGAAACAACAAGATAAAAGTGATGAGAAAATAGTAGAAATGCAAGAAAAGAAAGGCAAAATAGAGCTGTTCTGCCCCACGGTGGGCACAAAAAATGTACACTCAAAATGTGCACTTCTCTAAGCCATTGATTCCAAGAGCATGCATGGATTGGAAATCTTGAAAAGAGACCTAGATCTCCCTAGGCATGAAGTGCAAGGGTGTTTAGAGGGCTCTCAGCTAGAGCTATTAAGCATGTTAGCTTGTGGTGACTAATCAGGAAAGTACTATCCAGGAAAGTACTGTACACTTTTCCTCCCGACCTCGCCGGGGTTCGGGGCTGGGCCAGGCCCTGAGCGGGGGTTTGGGGGCGGCAGCCCCCAAGAGCAGGGGTTCGGGGGCGCAGCCCTCGAGGAAAATTTTTTTGAGGCCGACTACCTTTTTCGATTATTTGGGCCGACTACTTATAACTCATTCTAACCCTAAAGCGGGAAAATATTGTATAATATGGCTTAGGGTTAGGGATTTTTACGAAGTATGATTTTAGTACTTGCGGCAGAATTGGGCTGTAAGGGATTACGGATTGTAATCAGGTTGTAATCACTGGATAATAATAATATTGGACTCGCTGTTGGTGGACGTAGCCCAGGGATTGGGTGAACCATGTTAAATCTATGTGCCATTGTGTTCTATTCTGTGTGGTTTATTATTTTCTGATATTAGTTATATTTGCACATAATTGTTATTTCTGCCTTGTTAATCCTAACAAGTGGTATCAGAGCGAGGTTATTTCATTCGTTCTTTCATCTATTCTCTAAAGCAGGTCTCACGAGTTAGTGGGAGAGTCTCTCGGTTAAGTGGGAGAAATGGCAGAAGAGGGTAGGCTGAAGGTTGATAAGTTTAATGGGCAGAACTTCCAGTTATGGAAGATGCAAATGGAGGATTATCTCTATCAGAAGGATCTATGGCGGCCATTAGAGGGAGTAGCAAAGAAAGAGCAATCAATGTCTCAGGAGGATTGGGATATTTTGGATAGGAAGGCACTGGGGAGTATTCGTCTATGCCTGGCACAATCGGTGGCATTCAATATTACTGAAGCAAAGACAGCTAAAGATCTGATGGAAACCCTAGCGAAGTTGTATGAAAAGCCTTCAGCTTCAAACAAGGTATTTCTTATGAAGCGTTTATTTAATATGAAAATGGTAGAAGGTGGATCAGTTACTGATCATTTGAATGAGTTTAATACAGTTACAAGTCAATTAACCTTAGTTAAAATTACTTTTGATGAAGAGGTTAGGGCTCTCTTGATTTTGTGTTCTTTGCCAGAAAGCTGGAATGGCTTGGTAATGGCTGTTAGTAATTCTGTTTCTGGTTCTAATACCCTAAAGTATGATGATGTTATTGGTGTTATATTGAGTGAGGAAATTCGTAGGAAAAGCTCAGGGGCATCCACATCGGGTAGTGTATTGAACACAGAAAGCAGAGGCAGAACAAGAGATAGAGGAAACAACTCTGGAAATCATGGGAAATCAAGAGGAAAATCAAAGGGAAAGAGGTCTGAATCTAAAGGGCCAAATGATTGCTGGTACTGTGGAAAACCAGGTCATAAGAAGAAAGATTGTTGGTCTCGGAAGAAAGATCAAGGAGACAAAAATGATGGAAACAAGGAGGCAAATGTGGTAAGTAACAAATCTGAGGAGGATGCTTTGCTCTTGTCCTTAGAAAGTATTGATGATTCATGGGTTTTAGATTCTGGGGCTTCATTTCATGCTACACCCCATAGAAGTTATTTTGTTGATTATGTCCAAGGGGATTTTGGGCTAGTTTATTTGGGAGATAATGAACCCTGTCAGATTGTTGGAAAGGGAAAAATTAAGATTAAGTTGCAGAATGGGAATCATTGGCTACTACAAGAGGTAAGACATGTTCCAAGGCTGAGTAGGAATTTAATTTCAGCAGGGCAACTGGGTGATGAGGGTTGCACAGTTACTTTTAATGATAAAAATTGGAAGGTTTCAAAAGGTTCCTTAGTAGTAGCAAAAGGTGTGAAAGTAGGCACCTTATATCTTTGTACAGGTCATACTGTTCCTTCTACTTTAATTGTTTCAGAAGATAATGAATGCTCAGGAACAGTGGCTGCAGTTGAGCAGGAAGAACATCAAACTGTTGCTGTAGATTTTGACACAGCACTGTGGCACAACAGACTCGGGCACATGAGTGAAAAAGGTATGAAATTACTTCATTCAAAGAAAGTTTTACCTGGTCTAAAATGTGTCAATATGGATTTCTGTGAAAGTTGTGTTTATGGAAAACAAAAGAGAGTTAGTTTTGTGAAGAGTGGGAAGGAAAAGAAAAATGAGAGATTAGAGCTTGTGCATACAGATGTATGGGGACCAGCTCAGGTATCTTCCCTTGGTGGCTCTCTGTATTATGTTACATTTATACATGATGCAACAAGAAAAGTATGGATTTATTTCCTTAGACAGAAATCTGATGTATTTCAAACTTTTAAGAACTGGAAATGGTTGGTTGAGACTGAGACTGGTAAAAAGTTAAAATGTCTCAGATCTGATAATGGTGGTGAGTATTGCAGCACAGAATTTGAAGAATATTGTTCCTCTAATGGTATTCGTAGGCAGAAAACTATACCAAGGACTCCACAAGAAAATGGAGTGGCTGAACGCATGAACAGGACAATAATGGAGCGTGCAAGGAGTATGAGGTTGCATGCTAGGCTGCCCAAAAATATGTGGGCAGAGGCAGTGAACACTGCTGTTTATTTAATCAATAGAGGCCCCTCTACTCCTTTGGACTGTGGTATTCCAGAGGAAGCATGGAGTGGTAAGAAGGTGAGTTATTCTTTTCTCAAAACCTTTGGTTGTGAAGCTTTTGCACTTATAGATTCTGAAAATAGAACCAAGCTGGAAGCTAAGTCAAAGAAATGTGTATTTGTTGGGTATGGCATTGATGAATTTGGTTATAGGCTTTGGGATTTTGAAAATCATAAAATTGTAAGAAGCAGGGATGTCATATTCAATGAGAAAGTATTGTACAAAGATCTGTTGCTGCAGCATGAGAAGAAAGAAAATGACTATGTAGTACTGGATGATACTCCACAAGTTCATGTTCCAGTAGTTCCTTATGCTCCGCAACAACAGCAACAACAAATACCACACACCCCAGTGAGTGTTAGACGGTCAACAAGGCTAAGTAGACCTCCAGAAAGATTTTCTCCATCTTTGTATTCTATTCTGTTAACAGATGCTGGTGAACCTGAATGTTATAATGAAGCTGTGCAGGTGGATACAAAGCTTCAGTGGGAGTCTGCAATGACAGATGAAATGGACTCTTTGCTGAAAAATCAGACATGGGATTTATGTAAGTTACCTGCAGGTAAAAGGGCTTTACAGAATAAATGGGTTTACAGGATCAAAGAAGAGGATGGAGGTACGAAAAGATTTAAAGCCAGATTAGTTGTAAAAGGATTTGCACAGAAACATGGTATTGATTTTGATGAGATATTTTCTCCAGTTGTTAAAATGACTTCTATTCGTACTGTTTTAAGTATTGTGGCTACTGAAGATTTGCATTTAGAGCAGCTTGATGTTAAAACAACCTTTCTTCATGGTGATTTGGATGAAAAAATATATATGGTTCAGCCACAAGGATTTGAGGTCAAGGGTAAGGAGAATTTGGTGTGCAGATTGCAGAAAAGTTTATATGGCTTGAAGCAAGCACCTCGGCAATGGTATATTAAATTTGACACTTTTATGAATGGGCATGGATATAGTCGGTGTCATTCTGACCATTGTGTTTATTTTAAGAGGTTGGATGATGACAGCTACATTATTTTATGTTTATATGTTGATGATATGCTTGTAGCTGGGTCTAACATGGATCACATTAAGGGGTTGAAACAACAGTTAGCAAAATATTTTGCTATGAAGGATTTGGGGGCAGCAAAACAAATCCTTGGTATGAAAATTTGTAGAGATAGAAAAAATAGGAAATTGTCTCTATCTCAGGCTGATTATATTGAGAAGGTGTTGCAACATTTCTGTATGGAAAATGCCAAAGCTGTCAGCACACCTTTGCCTGGTCATTTGAAATTGACTAAGGATATGTGTCCCAAGACACCAGAAGAAGAGACTAAAATGTCTAAGGTACCTTATGCTTCAGCTGTAGGGAGCTTAATGTATGCTATGGTATGTACTAGGCCAGATATTGCACACGCAGTGGGAGTCGTTAGCCGTTATATGAGTAACCCTGGTATTGAGCATTGGAATGCAGTCAAATGGATTCTTAGATATTTGAGAGGCACATCCAGTAAGTGTTTACACTTTGGGGGTTCTACTACTACTGTACAAGGCTATGTTGACTCAGATTTGGTAGGAGATATAGATAGTAGGCGGAGTACTACAGGTTATATATTTACTGTTGGTGGGACAGCAGTGAGTTGGATTTCTCGACTACAAAAGGTGGTTGCTTTATCCACTACAGAGGCAAAGTATGTTGCTGCTACAGAGGCAGCCAAGGAGATGATATGGCTTCAATTCTTCATGGAAGAATTGGGACATCCACAAAAGGATAATTTTCTACATACAGATAGCCAAAGTGCCATTCATCTTGCAAAGAATTCTGCTTTGCACTCAAAGACAAAACACATACAGTTGCGGTACCATTTCATTCGATTAGTTTTGGATGATGGACAGTTAAGGCTGGAAAAGATTCATACTGATGATAATCCAGCAGATATGTTTACCAAGGTAGTAACAAGGGAGAAGTTGAACTCATGTTCAGCTTCAGTTGGTCTTTTAGACTGAACAAAATAAAGGAACAACTGAGTCCAAGGTGGTTCAATCCAGTGGGAGCCTCATGTGGGTAGCGGTATTGCTACAGGATCAGTCTCCAAGTGGGAGGTTTTTTATTATCCTAACAAAGCATGCAACCTTGCTAGTAAACCATGCAATGGGAGATTCAAAGAGACAAGGGTAAGAATTCCAATATCCTCAAGAATCACAATGAAAATGTAATGCAAGCTAAGCTAGAATGAACATGCAAGAATGCAACTAAACTATGAAAATGAGATTGTTACAAGCCATTACTAATTAAACTATGTGAACTAAGCTAAAGCATGAAAGGAAACTAAGTTAAGAATGCTATGAAGAGACTAAGCTACAATGCAAGTATGAAGACTAAAATGAAACAAGCCCTTCAAAAGCTCCAATGTCACCAAGAAAACTTGCATCACAACATTAGCATCAAGAGTGGGGATCCCAAACATGAGAAGAGAGCTCTCCTTTTAAAGATAAATGGACCATGGAGATTAAGAGGCAAAAGATTTGAGCAAGGGTGGAGTTTGAAAGTGGGAGCAATCCTTGTGCACAAGTCTCCTCCAATGGGAAAGAAGTGTTGACTTTTTTGTCCCATGTGAGACAAAAAGCCTTTTCTTCTTATTTATTAAATAAGAATAATGCTTTATTTGTGCAACTTAGGATAGAAGGTAAGTGGGGGCTTTTTATTTAATAAAAGGGGAGGGAATTCCTTTTAATTAAATAAAGACTTAGGATAAAATGGTTAATCCATAGAATATGATCGAATAAATGATAGAATTAGGATTTGATCAAGAATAAGCAATTGATGAATTTAGCAAATAATGCTAGAAAGGGGCTAATAGTCTAGATGACCATTTTTGGGTGATTACAATATCCACAATGTTGAAAATCATATGAGACAAATAAGAATAAAAGATAAATTATAGTTATAACCAAAATATGTCAAAAATATATATGGTCTAATGATTGCGTGAAAAAATACAATATTAGAATTTATAATTCACATTTCTATTGGTTTTAATAAAGTATTGTGTCTTATGATATGATCAAGAAATAACAAAAATTGAAGGGAGATGTGAAATTGAAGGGTCTTGATATTGAAACAATCAAATAGATTTCATTGTTTGAATCAATATATTGGAATGTTCTTTGTAATATTCTCTTGTTTGAAAAATATATAGAGTGAATGACATATTTTAAAACATGTGCAACTATCACACGTATAAGCATACAATTATGTTTTTGTTTCTTTACTTCTATAACTCTACTCTTTTTTAAAAATAAATCATCAACTAACAATTTTTCTTTTTAATTAAAGTTCTAGCAAGCAAAGAAAGATGTAATATATTCTAATAATATACATTTTCTTTCCTTTTTTATATGTTAATATGAAAATTTCATTGAGAATCTTCTAAGCCATTTTGTTGGTGTGTATGTAATGTTGTGTTCAAAGAACTATTTGTAGTATAATTTCCTATAGTGATATCTTATAAGATATAGTCATGATATTGATATTTTCTCATGTTTATACTATATGTTATTTAATTTGATAATAAATTGTGATAATAAGGAAATATTCATACACATCTAATGAGTGATTTAATGAATTTATAATGTTTATAAGGTTAAAAAAAAGTCTTGTGATTTTTTTTTCAAATTTTAAGAACAATACATATTTAATGTGATCTTTTACATAATGTATCCTAAAAAATATATTGCTATAGGAATAGTTCATATTGTAAAATAGAAATTATAAATTAATCCTTATAGTTAATATTTATTGTATCACAGAAGAAAAGAAAAAAATATTTATTGTGTTAATGTTGATTTTCTTTGTAAATAATCACAAATTAAATTGATTACAATACCTTCAAAATACTTCTATCTTATAAAATCATCCAATTTTTTTGAAAACTATAACAATATGATGTAAAATTAACATCATGACAAATATTTATAATCTTGTTGACTAATTACTTCACATAAAATAAGTCTTAGAAAAATATGAACATTTTTTTGATGAAAATAGATAACCATATATATTAAATTAAAACCACAAATACATATAAATTAAAAAATTAAGGTTTGGGAGGAATAAGTAATCACTCCCCTAAAGTGTCAAATGAGCCTTGCCCAGATTAAAAAAAACCCAATAAACATAAGGGCATTACCTAGAACCACCAAAAACACATTAAACATATGGGCATTGCCCATAAACATAGCACCCCTAGGCATCCAAAGAAGTATCAGCTAATGGAGGAGGGTCTACATCGTCCTTCTTCCCCTAGCCTTCTATGAGATCTGGCTTAGGATTTGGAAGAGTCCACCCATCTACATTTTCTTCCTCAGCCTTATCATTTTTGCATAGATAAATTGCCAAGGAGAACCTAAGGAGCCACTTAAAAGAGGAAGGCCAACTAGAATCTCCACTAAAGTGGGCCAACCTAAAGGAGAAGTAGGAGCATCACTAGAGGGAGGCCACCCATATGCTAACCCATGCCAAGGTTGAGAACTAGACTATCATTTGAATGATGCCAAACAACTTGGGAATGAGGTGTGTGTGAACGCTTGACAGAGGAGCTGCAACCATGATGGCGGCCATGACACAATGAATGACCACCAAAAATAGAAGTATTTGGTGAAACCCTAGTAATCCTACAAGGGACATTACCCCAATGTTGCAAAATCTCTTGCAAGTGGGCCACATCAAGAGTCACCTTGTTAGTCTAAACTCGGATCTGTAACATAACATTATTACATATGAGAGCATTAGAAAAAATATAAATATTAGTATCAATATGGGAAGATGTAAATATAGCCACATTCCTATCCTTCCATATACTAAATAAATTTCCATCCTGAAAGTATGCCAAAGTTACAGAAAGAGGATGGGAATCTAGGGGTATCACTAAGGAGAACCATATGCCAAGAGAAAAATTCTAGTCAAAATGGGCTAAAAAAATCATGAATCCATATCCAATAATGTTGTGCCCTTCTACAAAACCAAAAAATATGGAGGAAGGATTCAAATAGCCAAAAAAAGGGAAGCATGGATCTCATATGTCTAAGTGGTGATTCTTTATGAGGAGAATCTCGATGACCATTTGAACGATGCCAACCAACTTGTGAATGCAGTGTGTGTGAATGCCTGATAGAGGAGCTACAACCACAATGATGGCCAAAGGATGGTGAACAACCACATGAAACATAAGTATCCGATGGAACCCAAACAACCATATAAGGGGCATTATCCCAATGTTGCAAAAGCTCTTGCAAGTGGGCCACCTCAAGAGCCACCTTTTTAGTTCGAACCTAGACCCGTAACATCATATTATTACATATGTAAGCCTTAGTAAAAACAAAAACATTAGTATCAATATGAGCATTTGTAAATATAGCCACAGTCCTGTCCTTTCATATAATAAATAACATTTCCATCTTGAAAGTATGCCATAATTGCAGAAAAGGGGATGGAAATCTAGGGGTATCACCAAGGAGAACCATATTCTAGGAGAAAAATTCTGGTTGAAATGGGCTAATGAAATCATGAATCCATCTCCAATAATATTGTGCCCTTCTACAAAACCAAAAAATATGGAGGAAGGATTCAGATTAGGCACAAAAAGGGTACCCATGATTTGGTATGCCTAAATGGTGAAGGTGAGAGCCTAAAGGCAAGACTTGGAAAAGAATACACTAGTAAAAATGTGCTATTTTGGGTTCGGTGACAATAGACCAGCTAGTAGAAAACCACAATCTCCAAGCTAAATGAGAGGATTGTAAATGCCATCTTTGGTTAAGAACCTAGACCATTGGAAAATAAGGAGAAAGCCATTGATATCCCTGTCGAGGTTGATATCAAGAGAATACCGTCTATGAGTACTAGGGCCATTATGTCTATTAGGGATTGATGGTAGAAATACTAATCTTGTGCAACAATTCCACTAGCAAAGCCAAGATAACTAGGTAAAAAATATGATGATTTTGGCAAGTCAAGTGGAATTGGACTTGCAAATCCTCCCGAGTGCATATAGACTTTGTAGGCCTATAGAATAGGTCTCAAGGGGTCTGAATGCCTTTTTATTATGAAAGAGAAGAGTATGGATTCCTAGAATATGGGCTAGAGGAAGGCCTTGAACCTGGATTAAAAGACACCACCATAGATTATGCTCATTGAAAGATAACCCATCTCAAAATCCATCTCCATCCCAATGAAGCCATTATTTTTCCACTTCCCAGGCTCTCCATATGCTTTTAGCAACAAAATATCCCTAGATTTGCACTAGTTCTCTCATGAATAAAAGGGTTTAAAATCCAATCCCTTTCCAAGCTAGATGATGAATAGGAAATCTAGAGGAGATGCAATGGCGAAGGATAATTTTCCAAGCTTCATTTCTTGAAATGGAATGAATAGCCCATTTGAAGCACAAGGCTTGATGTTGTTTTTGGGTGGAGAGGAGAGCGATGCCACCAGAGTCTGTGGGAAGAAAAAAATAATCCTAGGAAAATTTGTGGAAACCACATTTATCTATTTCTACGACCCAAATAATATCTCGTAATAACTTCTAAAGCTTGTGGTATGAAGATTTGGAAGGTGCCCAACACAAGGAGAAATAAACATGTGTTGATGCGAGGACTTTGGAATAGATTTGAAACTTCCCAAATAGGGAAAGAGGTTTTGTCAGTTAGTTAACCAATTTTGTCTCAATCTTTAAAAGCACTACATTCCAAAGCTCAGCCAATGAACCATGAAAGGTAAAAGGAATTCCCAAAAAATGAAAAACTTCCCCATGGTGAATCCATTTCCAACCATATTGGAGAATCCTTTTTTGTGCTGGAAGGAATGATTGCTAGTAACAAATGGTTTTATGCTGTTGAATAGATCAACCAGATGCTAAACAAAAGGTTTCTAAACATTGTAGTGCATTATGAATATTTTGTCTTTCCTTAATAAGAGTGAGGAAAGAATTATCAACAAAATGACCATTCACAAGCTAAGAAGGTGAGTCTAGGAGGGAAATACCCTGAACCCAACCAACTAAGATCGTATAGGAAAGCAAATATCCATATCCTTCATATGCAAGGACATATAAGGATGGAGCTAGAGGGAAACCTTGGTGAATAGACCTATACAAGACAAATGTATGGGATTGTTGGCCATTAATAGTAATGCAAGAAGAGGCATCAACAAACAACATTTGGATATAATGAACAAAGTGAGGCCCAAAACCAAGAGCTTTCAGCATGGCTAAAATGAAAGGTCATTCAATGCGATCATAGGCTTTGGAAAAATCAATTTTAAAATATGACATTCTGGTTAGATCACTGAGCCCATTCCATGCCTTCCCAAATAGCTATAATATTGCACATAATAAATTTGACTGGATGAAACTAATCTTCTCTAGTCATACAATTTGGGGAAGAAGGTGACAAATTTTCAAAGAAAGGGCCTTGGATATGATTTTGTAGGAGACATTAAATAAGGGGACGGGGCTCCAATTAAAAATATCTTCAAGATTTCCAGATTTAGGTATGAACTCAATATTCTCTTTATTAATTTCATGTCCTAAGGAACCAATGTTGGATTACAGAGGGGGGGGGGGGTGAATCAATAATCCTTGATTCTCTGTACCTTAAAAAATTTCTTTGATTCAACTCGGTGTCAACTTGGTCAGACATGTTAGATAACTGAGAGGGGGGGTGAATCATTTAATTCCATTTATCCTATAGTCCCAAATCTCCCATATGTATATATTAAAACTTTTCTATCAAATAATCAACTCGGTAAGTTATCAACTGTGTCTTACTCTTCATCTACCGATTACCAGTAAATTAAATATTGTGTTCACCGATCTATCTAGTTATGAAATGTGTAAAGAAAAATGTCAATTCAATACATTATACACACATAACACATAGATTTTTAATGTGGAAACCCTGTTAAGGGAAAAACCACCTGGCACTGGTAACCCAAAATAATTCACTCTTCTGAAGTGAGCTCGGTTAGGATCCAACCTTATTAAAGGTTATAAAGCACACTGTAAGGTGTGACTTGGTTAGAGGATTTATCACTAACAGTTCTCCTTTGACCAACACTCACTATGGGGTCAAGAAGAAAACAAATAACATTCTTTGAATGTCATATTGAAATACAAAAGACTGTTAAGTCTCACTCGGTTAAGAGATTTATTTGTAACAATGGTTAAACTGATACAGTAATGATCTGATTCAAATACAACTTTGATTTACAAATTTTTAGATCTATGCTAAGCTCAAAATATCTCCTATGATCAATAATCAATCCTTCATATCCTCCAAATTTTTCCCACTTGGTGTATGCTTCTTTGATGCTTGATAATGTTTGTAGTTCAACTCGGTTCTATCTTCAAGTAGTTTGATTAGTGGTGCATGAAAATAATCCTTTTCACGCAAATTCTCTTGCAGTATCAAAAATCCTAAACTCAATATTGAATCCCATGTCTCCTTATATAGACATCATAAAATGTTTTCTTTTCATCTATGGATTTTGTCTCTTAATCTTCACCATTCATTTTTTCACTTCAACCTTCCTCTGTAGTTGTGTTATTAACACGTTTCATTCTCCTTCATTTGATCAATCTTGAATTTTTTCAACCATTAGATTATCATAACAAACATTACCTTCTACCTCAAAATCATAAGTAGTTGTCTAGCTCATCATTTCAGTCGACTGTTATAAAATTTATTTATTTCTTTCACTCAGTCAATACCAAAGTGTGTCAATGATTACCTACTTAGTTAATACTATAGTCGGTATACACTACACTAGATCAGTATATACATAAATCTTCATTTACTGACCACATAAACTTGTTTAGTTATGATCTTTAATACATAACAAAATCATGTAATACAATCAAGTCATCAACATGATGCCATAGACTCATTAATAAGTTATCGAATGTATACCATAGCCATATCTTTCATATTCATCTCATCTTCATGTAGATATCTCATTCCTTTACCATTTTCCTTCTTTAGATGTTTGTAACCATCATGATAAGTATAGTCAAAACTAGTTGACATCAATGATAATACATTGACTAATTTAATTATCTTACATACACTTTAGTATCTCGGTGACCATCAATCACTGTCTTTCACTTATCCATTCTTTCCATCAAGATATTCAATCAGTTGTAGGTTATTAATATCTCCCTTTGGCATTGATGGCAACACAATATGAAATATGCCATAGAATACCAAACATATGTTCTACAACTTTATAAGTAAATGTTGTAACTCAGTAAGCTCTCCTGAGCTTGTTCATTATAATATGTTTAATCACTACACATCATTAATACCTCCAATCAAACTCTCCCTGCGAATTTGATCATTTTCTTGTGTATCTTATAGTCTTCTCTCCCTTTGTTTCTTCTTCTCCTCCTTTGGATAAATATTTCATTGATTCTTCTCTCCCTTTGACAGTAATGCCAAAAATAATAAACAGCTCTTCAGTAGCCAAACTAGTATCTCTGGTGTTCAATTCAGATCAAATACCTTTCATGTACTGATATGCACTGTCAGTTTGTTCTTCATTTTCAAGCTTTAACAACCTTAGGAGACCTAAAGTGTGAACAATATGCATACACATCATTTGATATTATGATAAATTATAGGTTGATGCAACCTCCTGATCACCTTAGTGACCAACAGACAGGGGATGGACCCCTAGTCTAGTCTTCAAGTACTCAAATGTATCCTTAGGTAAGGGTTTAGTAAATATATTTGCAAGTTGTTCTTTTGATTTCACAAACTCTAGTTTTAATTGCTTTTCTTGTACTTGTTCCCTCAAGTAGTGATACTTTATAGATATATAATTTGTCTTTGCATGCATCACCGGATTCTTAGAAATGTTTATACAACTGGTGTTATCACAATATATTATCACTGGGTCAGTGATATCTTCATTCATACCTTTCAAGAGTTGTTTTATACATGCAATATTTGAACAATTAGTAGCAACAACAACATATTCCGCTTCAGCAGTGGATTGAGAAATTCATCCTTATTTCTTGCTTATCCAAGTAACTAATCTTTCTCCCAAAAATAATGCTCCACCAGTAGTGCTCTTTCGGTCATCAATGTTTCCAGCCCAATCTGCATCTGTGTAAACATTTAGTTCAAAATTACCCTCTTCCTTGTACCATAAACCATAGTTTTCAATGTTTTTCAAGTATGTCAAAATTCTTTTACCAACAGTCATATGTGATACTTTAGGATTAGCAAAAAATCTTGCTACAATTCCAACTGCATGTGCAATATTTGGTCGACTATGCATAACATACATCAATTTACCAATCATTGATCTGTATAATGTCTGATTTACCTCAGTTGATTGATCATCTTTTGTTAATTTTCATCCTATGATCATAGGTGTACCAACCGGTTTTGAATTTTCCATACCAAAGGTCTTTAAAACTTCTTTGATGTACTTTGATTGTGTAATAAATATACCTTCACTTTGTTGTAGGATTTGCAAACCAAGAAAGAATTTAATCTCTCCAAACATTGACATTTCAAATTCTATTCTCATTTCATCAGCAAATGATTTGCATAGATTATCATGTCCTCCAAATATGATGTCATCAACAAAATTTTTAGCAATAAGAATCTTATCATCAGTTTCACCTTTCAAGTATAAATTGTTGTTGTCACTTGTTCTAACAAATCCAATACTAATAAGATATGAATGCAGCCATTCATACCATGCTCTCGGTGCTTGTTTCAGTCCATATAGTGATTTGTGCAACTTACATACCATATTTTTATGATTTAGATCAACAAAACCTTCAAGTTGTTCAATGTATACCTCTTCCTCAAGTATTCCATTAAAAAATGTAGATTTGACATCCATTTGATATACTTTAAATCCTTTGTAAACAACATATGCAAGCAATATTCTAACTCCTTCAAGTCTAGAAACTGGCGTAAAAGTCTCACCATAATCAATACCTTCTTCTTGTGCATATCCTTTGCATACAAGTCTTGCCTTATTCCTAGTGACTTCACCATTTTCATTCAACTTGTTTATAAATACCCATTTGGTTCCAATTACATTCTTATCATTCGGTCTCGGTGCCAATGTCCATGTTTCATTATTTTGTCTATTTCCTCATTCATGGCTTTAATCCATTCATCACTTTCAAGTGCATCTTTAACATTTTTAGGTTCAAATTCACAAACTAAGCATGTGTTGTTTCTCAACTTACTTTGTGTCATCATGCTAGCTTGCATGTCTCCAATAATCTGATTATGTGTATGGTGTCTCCTCACAAATTCTACAAGTACATGCCTTGTTCTTTGTTCTTCATTTGGTATTGGATCAATATCTTCCTCAGTAACTATTTCCTAATTCTCAGTCTCTATTAGTTGATGCTCGGTATCATTACCTTGTTGCTTGGTAATTCTAGGTTTTTGCTCGGGTAGAGTGTCAGGTTTCTCAATGTATGTGAATCTACCATAATCTTCTGGTTCCCTTTTTCTTTCTTCATCATTTTTCTCAGTAAACTCATCAACCTTCACATTTGCGCTTTCAATCATTTTATTAGTAGCTTTATTCAAATATTTTTAAGCTTTACTTTTAGTAGAATATCCTAAGAATATTTTTTCAACACCTTTTGAATCAAATTTCCCATTTCTATCATCTTTCAGAATGTAACATCTACTTCCAAATATTCTGAAATAACTTACATTCGATGTGTAACCATACCATAACTCATAGGGTATTTTGTTTGAATCTTTCTTCAGTTGTACTTAGTTCAATGTGTATACAATAGTGCTAACATATTTTCTCCACTATGTTTGTGCAACATCTTTGTCAATCATTAGTATTCTAGCACAATCAACAATAGATCTATTCCCCCTTTCAACAATTCCATTCTACTGTGGTGTTCTCGGTGCATAGACCTATCTTTTAATTTCATGCTCATTAAAAAAATTAGTGAACTCATCCGAAATAAACTCACCACCTCTATTTGATCTCAAGCATTTTAACTCTTTTCCACTTTCTTTTTCTACTTTAGTTTTATACCATTTAAACATCTTAAAGGCTTTAGATTTTTCTTTCAAAAGCATAATAGTCATCATCCTAGAGTAGTCATCAACAAATAAGATAAAATATCGATCTCCATAATAACTCTGAGATTTCATAGGACCACACAAGTCAGTATGAACCAACTCCAAAATAGCATTAGATGAATAGTTTTTGCTCTTGAAACTAGATTTTGAAATTTTTCCCATTTGACATTGTTACACATGACATAGTCAGGTTTAGATAAGCTCGGTAAGCCTCTAACTCTCATTTTCTTACTGATTTTAATGATGTTGTCAAAATTCACATGACATAGTCTTTTGTGCCATAACCACACATCTTTAGTTCTAGCTAATAAATAAGAAGTTTCAACATTCTCAAGATAAAATAGATCACCTTTAGATTGTTCATTAGTACCGACTAACTTTCCAGTCTCATCATATATTTTCACCTTTCTATTTTCAAATGCAACTCAGTGACCTGTGTTATTAAGCTATGCTACAAACAATAGATACAAACTATCAAATTGATAAACAGAGGCTTGATAGGCCAAAATTTTTGTAGAGAACTTTTGACCAAAAATAATACTTAAATTGCAGATTTGGAAAAACAATGGAGGAAATAAAATAATTTTAGACCTGAAAGGGAAATTGATGAAGGGTGCTCCCCTTAATACCACAAAAACATAACAGAAATAGAGAAACAACAAAAATTTGCAAGAACAAAAAATGGGCTTCTTATTATCTCCACAAATGTGGAATTACAAACTTTCAGAATTACAATATGCAAAGCCACATGGGCATTCCCTTACAATATTCTGTAGGAAAAAGCCTCAAATCAATACCCAGATCTACTACCCAGAACTGTCCTAAACTACCTAAGACAACACTACAAACCTTTCTTATATAGGCAATTTCCATCGCCCAAGAAGGTTCCAGAAATTTAGCCCTTTAGGCAAGTCAGCCGGGGGTCGATCGCGATTCGGAGCCTCTAAGGCCTTCAAAATTGACCTGAAAGATTTTGTACCCAAAAAACTCAATAACCTCACCAATACTAATGATGTGGCAATGAAACTCAATTGGTAGGCTGAAATGACTGAGATGAACCTCCAACTGTGAAATCAAAACATTCCGAGATCGTATGACCAACTTACTAAAAATAGTAAGTTTCCATAAATAGCAGCTATGCACAAGATAGCCCTTATTGAAAAGAAACCAAAATTTTTTTTGGTTGATGCAAGATTGCTCTTACGCCCAGGATGCTCCTGCATCAGACACTTGGGGTAATTTGAGAAGTGACCCTGTCACGACTCAAGTGTGAAGAGGAAAACCAAAATGGCTAACCTCCTCCCTTGTTAGCCATGATGAATCTTCAATAGGTCATCCTTTCCATTTGACCAAATATTCTTCATATGGCCTATTCCTTATGCTTCTACCAACATGACTATCCAGTATGTCTTCAATCTCCTTTGTATCTGAACTAGTTGCTAGAATACTCTACTGTGCTGCTGTAACCTCATCTTCAACACCTCCTTCATGATACTCTGTCAAATCTGAAACATTAAATACTGATGAAATATTCAGCTCAGTAGGCAATTCTACCTCATATGCATTTCCTAAATCATGCTTCTTCAGTATCTTGCATGGCCCAAACTTCTTCATTTTCAACTTGTTATATGTACCAACTAGAAACCGCTCCTTCCTCAAATGAACCATGACTTCATCTTCAACTTGAAATTCCTTAAGCCTCCTTTTCTGATCTGCCTTAGCCTTATACTACGCATTCATTTTGGTAATATGCTTCCTCACCTCCTCATGGATGTTCCTCAAATGTTCTACAAAATTTTTAGCTTCAGCACTACTTATTTCTCCTTTATCTATCTTTCTTAACTTAGATGCATTTCTTGGACTAGTCCCATATACAATCTAGAATGGTGATGAACTAAACTTCAAATCTTTCTTCAACTCTTCACCTTCTGCTAGTGTCATTCTATGTGCTGCCTTATTTGGAAAATTGGCTCCTGGAATCAAGTCTATCTAATGGCTGATCTTCCTTACTGGTGGTAATCCATCAGGTACATTATCAGACACAATATCCTGAAACTCATTCAACAAATCTGCAACTTCTATAAATACATTTTCTACTTCCTCTTTACCAGCCTTTGGAATTAAGGTAAAACACATATGCTCATGCCGCATACCATCTAAGAAATTTCCTATCAAAAAAAATTATTCTTGCATTACCACATACCTTTTCTTCTGTTTCCTTCAATGGTTTTAGCTTCTGTTGCACTCCATCCTTTATCAGGGAATAGGTATTCGCACGACCATCATGTACAACACACCTATCAAACTGCCAAGGTCTACCCAACAACATATGACATGCATCCATAGATATGATATCACATAGTACCTCATCTTGGTACCCGCCGATCTTAAACTTTACTAGGCACTGTTCACTGACCATGACCTTGTGGTTATCCTGCACCCAAGAAACTCGATATGGATGTGGATGTTTCTGCCTTTTGAGCTTTAACTTTGTCACCATCTCTTCTCACACCAAATTATCAGTACTGTCACTATCAATAATCGGGTATGTGCAAGATCATGAGGGGCCAAATTATGCCCTTAAGTGGCAATGAAAAATCAGCAAATCAGGGTTAGTCAACTTGACGTGAAAATTTCAACTAGCTATATACCTAATATCAAAAAGTTGTAAGAATAGAATCTATAGAAAATTGAATGTAGTTTCTAAACTACTAGGCCTTTTTTGAGAAAAAGTTAGTATGATTGGTGAAAAGTATAGATTTCAATGCAGCAGTACAAAAATTTCAGGAAAAAAATAAGAAGTGTATGTCTGACCACCTTAATCATAATCAAATGATAATATTTTATTATAAGATTTTATATATAAGTAGTAGACTCGTGCCTGGATGTGACACATATTTTTTTGTAATTTTATTCCAAAAAAATAATTAATTATGAATTGTTTTCTACAATGTTTTCAGAATAAAAAAACTCTCGTGTCTGACCACCTTAACTCATTCAAAACTTTACAAAATTCTATATTTTTTTTTCCCTTATAGTAGGCAAAGCATAGAATGTGATGTATTTTTCGGATTTCAAAAATGTTATACCATTTGAAAGTTATAGTCATTTTTCAATCAGTATATAAATCAACACTTTAGAGGTAGTTCAATTAGAAAATAACTAATAATTACTTACTAAATTCAAAATTTGACAGCAATTATATCAATAGAAAGCTGATAATCTCCTTAAGATACCCTTTTCATTTTATCAAATTTGGGTGAAAAAAAAGTCGTCAGCTACATTGTCAAAGTTTTGAACTGACATCACCACTTTTTGGCCCCTCATGATCTTGCACATACCCAATCACATCACAACACTTACCCTCACACTTGCACCTAGTGCAAAATAGGTTCCTCCTTTGCTCAGGTTCATTCTCCCCACTTAGCAAGACTCTTCTGTTAATCAGTGTCTCTCCTCTTTCAGCATCTTTAGAATGTGATGATCTAGCATCTTCATCTACATGTGCAACTCTAGCCTGGCCTTCATTTCTTCTATCTATTCTTCCTTGGTGCTGAGGACATTCAAATGCCCTATGACCTTCTTCTCCACAGTGAAAACATGTTCCACGGAAGCCTCCTCCTCCAGATCCTTGTCCTCTTCCTCTTCCTCTCTGATCTCTATTATTCTGATCATGGAAATGATTGAAATTATCTCCTCTCTAATTTTGACTGTTACTGGCCTCATCTTTCTTTTTCGGATCTTCATTTTGATCTCCATATGACCATCCATCAGATCTTCTATCATGACCTCTTCCACTTTGTTTGCTCTCAAACTTCTTGTTCAACTTTTCCTCTACTTTTAGGGAAAACTAGTATGCCTCTTCTATACTATTCATTTGAACCAGATTCAACTCCTCCTGAATGCTCGGCCTCAACCCATTAAGGTAACAGACAACTTTCTCCTTATCAAATTTTGCATGGCCTATTCTGATGAGGAGTCAATAGAACTCCTCTGTATACTCTTGAACAGATCTTCCTGCTTGCTTCAAACTTTGCATTTTCTTCAGTAGGTCAAGCTCATAATCAACAGGAATGAACTGTCACTTCAATTTATCCACCATCTGATCCCATCTTGTGATTTTATCCTTTCCTCTTCTATTTCACTCTAATTGAATCTCTTTCCACCAGATCTTCACATGACCTTTCAGTTTGGCCTTCACAAACTTGACCCGATCAGGATCCTCGATATCTTCATACTCAAAATATTCTTCACATTCATTGATCCAGTCGATCAACTCCTCTGGGTTAAAATTTCTTGAAAATGCAGGAACCTCAATCTTAGGTCTTTTCCCGATCTTGGAAATGGCCCGAAAAAGTCTTTCTTCCTTCTGGTTCAAAATTTTCCCTCTTCTTGATCAAAATTTCTTTCTTCGGCTTCATCCTCACTTTCATCTCTGACATTAAGATTCATTCCTCTAAGAATCTCTTCTTGCAATGCTCGCACTTGTCTCTGGATCTCTCTAACCTTAGGTGTCATAGCACCATCTCTTCTACCACGTTCCCTTCATGGAGACATTTTCACGCGTATCGCTGAAATCCTAACCACGATCCTGGTGCAAACTACCTCAGAGTCGGTGATCTGTTTACATAGAAACCCTAACCCACGGTCTTGGTGCAAACTGCCTCACAATGGGTGATCTGTTTACACACTCAGGAACTCATGCTCTGATACCACTTGATGAAGGGTGCTCCCCTTAATACCACAAACACATAATATAAATAGAGAAACAACAACAATTTGCAAGAACAGAAAATGGGCTTCGTATTATCTCCACAAATGTGGAATTAAAAACTTTCAGAATTATAATATGCAAAGCCACATGGGCATTCCCTTACAATATTCTATAGGAAAAAGCCTCGAATCAATACCCAGATCTACTACCCAGAACTGTCTGGAACTGCCTAAGACAACACTACAGACCTTTCTTATATAGGCAATTTCCACCGCCCGAGAAGGTTCCAAAAATTTAGCCCTTTAGGCTGACTAAACTTAGAATTATTTATTTTTCACAATTATTACAATAGGGTCAACTCAAAAGAAATACAAAATATGATTTTAGGTAACCCAACTTTTGGAGGCCATAACTTTTTAACTGTAACTTCATTTTTCTATTGTAGCCACTTTTCAAAAATGCCATGACGAGATCTACAATGCTTGACATGCACAAGCACCAATCAGTCGGGGGTCGATTGTGATCCGGAGCCTCTAAGGCCTTCAAAATTGACATGAAAGATTTTGTACCCAAAAACCTCAATAACTTCACCAATACTGATGATGTGGCAATGAAACTCAATTGGTAGGCTAAAATGACTGAGATGAACCTCCAACTGTGAAATCAGAACATTCTGAGATCGTATGACCAACTTACTAAAAATAGTAAGTTTTCATAAATAGCAGCTTTGCACAAGATAGCCCTTATTGAAAAGAAACTGGAAAATTTTTTGGTTGATGCAAGATTGCTCTTACACCCAGGATGATCCTACATCAGAAATTCACCAAAAATCATTACCAAATTGCAGGTCGGGCCTTACGGGTTTGATTTGCAATTTTTTTTGCCTCAAATTTGACTTTTGTCCAAGGTAAGCAAATTTATAGTCAAAATTCACCAGAACAACCATCTGAACACAATGAGGAGCTTAAATCTTTCTCTAGAGATGCTCCCACAAGATGCACCTTCAAATCTAAATCATGACCCTGCAAAACATGAAGCAAATGGATCTCCAATGGCTATATAATGAAACCTTCTATGACTCTGATACCATGTAAGAATCTTCCTAAGGCAAAGAATAAAATGCCAAGATCTAGAAGCTCAATAGATAGCATAACAAGAGAGACAAAATGATATGATACTCAAATGACTAAATTCAATGATGATCAATAATCAAACAATAATAGATAAATAAAAAGTAGATGTGCCTAAATATATAGGCAATACATGATAACTATGAGTGATACAAGAGATAAACTATCAACTAGACAAGGTGTAATCACATGTCCACTAAAGATGGATCATCCTCCATTGTAAAATCAAGAAAGTGCAAACATGTGCAATAATGAGAGGATGATAATGTGATAAGAGCACTAAAGGTGAATCTCACACATACTGTGGAATGAGATAACAACTAACTCCACCTAATGTGGATTTCTCCTACACCGTGTGCTAAAATCAAATACAAACTCCTAGGACTCTACACGACAACTAATATGCAAATGCATTATCCTAAATAAACTTAAGTAAAGTGTAATTAGTGAATATTTAATTACACCAACAACATCATTCCACCACAAAATCCAAACTATTGGTTGAGTGGGCTTGGGTTCCAAATTTTAAATCTGTTGAATGTGGGCTTAAGTAGGTGGTGGACTCAACAATGACGTGTTGAGAAAAAATTGAGACTTCAAGGAATGTGGCAAGACAATAGACCATTCAATTTTGAATTTAATAGGAAAATGGTCTGACAAAGTGACATCAGGAAGTGGTGAAACTAGAAAGGATTGATCTTACCCAAATGGGAAAAAGGATTGATCTTACCCAAAAACTATGTTAGTAGTAGTCCAACAATTACTCCAAAAATTACTCGAAGTATGTCAAACCGCATGTAGATGTTAGTGATTGATATTGGGATAAAAATGCCTAATTTATTATGCATGTAGAACCAAGCCTCTCTCTCACTAGTTATCCACCAAAATGGTGAAATGCCATCCTTATTAAAATCCACCTCAACCATATTGAAGTTTCCACACAAAACCCAAGTGGGAGGAGGTAATGAGTCATCAATCCACCATGAAGGTAAGCTCTCTCCACCGTATCATTGGGAACATAAAAATTAATTATTCCAAAAGTATGACTGTCAATTTGCATAAGGACCCAAACCAATCTATGTGTGGGGTCATCACAACGACTCACAATAGCATCTTACCAATGTGGAGGGTAACCACCCCTCCATGACTAGCCTCACGGTCAAAAGAAAAAATTAGACTGTTAGACCAAATAATGTGGCATGTTGTAGTGAGCAAAAAAAAAACAATCTTAACTTCCTGAAGGAAAAAAAATAGGAATTCCAAGAAACTTGTGATGAACATTGCGCATAGAATATTTGCATGAGAGATCTATGAGACATCGAACATTCCAAGAGATGAAATTCATTGTGAGGCATCATTCATGCCGTCCTCATCCCCAAGGGAGGATCTAAACTGTTATGAAAGAAATATAATTTTGAGCAGAAAGCATGATAAGGTCCACTGGGATCACTTGACATTTCCTAGGCCCTTCATCTTCAATGGCATCCCTCTCTAGAGGGATACGAGAGCGATGTAAGGAAGTCGAAGCACCAGAAACCAAAGAAGCTTCCTGTGGAGTGCGAACTCCTGGTGAGTGAGAAATAGAATCATTTTGAACTTTGGGAGGGGACATGATGGCTGGTGATAAAGTCCCTTGAAAAGAAGGGATTGAACTTCCCTAAGGGGGAGAAACACTCTTATAAGTCTTGGATGGCACATAGTCCTTAGGTGGCGAAGAAAGTGGAATCTTTCTTGGGTTGGAGAGCTAGTGTGTGTTTCCCTTGATGGACCATAGTTGTCCAATGTGCATCTTCCTTTGGGTTGTTTGGGGCTCTAGATGGAACAACCTCCTTAGGAGGAGACTTGGTTGTGTGAGTTTCCAAAGGCCAGTCCTTGATCTTATGATTTGCAGACGACAACAAAAACATTTATTGGGCAAATCCAAATACATGACTCACTAAGAAAAATATTTCCCACCAACCTGAATTTCAATATTATCTTTGAGCTCCTTAGAAAGATCAATTTTCATACAAACCCTCTTTTGAAGGCGGGCATGGAAGAAATAGTCAGACTCCATGCAAACAACCCTACCAAGGGTTTGAGCAATATTTTGTAAAAATGGCCACCAGGGCAAGGGAAGACCAAGAAATTCAATCCAAATTGGGACTTTAAGCTTTTTCTCGTTAGAGACTAAAAAGTCTCGTGACCAAGGTTGAAATACCAAAAGAGAAGAAAAAATAAACCAAGGACCATTTTTAAGGACCCCCTTCACTTGAGAAGGGTTCCCAAAATAGAAAAGGAAAAAACCTTTGGTCAAATTTTTTAGGCCATCAAGGCGGACCCCATGAGGGGTCCAAGCATTGGTGACCTAATCCTACATCACACTTTCAGGAGGAACACAACTAACATAGTATCCTATTAAAGTAAAATTTTCAAGCTAGTCGTAGGCATTATCAAAATCTTGCATTGGTAAAACCACATCAGGGGTAACAAAAGCCTTACCTCATGAAACACTTTTGAGACAAATTTGCGGGGGCACTTGCTTAGAGGAGCCATGATCTCCCAATGTAAAAATTCCAACACTAGTAGAAACTGTTGTGCTAAAGTTGGTCGAAGCCATTAATAGACCTAGAGAATTCCCGCAATAAATACGGTTTGAAAGCAATTGGAACATTTTTACTTACCAACCATATCATATTTATCTATATATTTGTGTTTGTTACAATGATTTTTCTCTTCTTCTGATTTAAAGGGTTATACATCAAGAGATATAGGGAATGTTAAAGAGTCATATAGGTCTCAGTCCATTCAAAATATCTATTTTTCTTTAGCTTATCAATCTTTAAGCCTAGTAAATAAGGATATTGGTATACAATATAAGGACACTTTGAAGGTGAGAAGTCTAAATGAATTATTTGAGGAGGCAAAACTTCACGAAATTGTAGACTTCTTGATCAAGATCCACAACAAAAGAGCAGACAATAGAAAATCTTTGAGCCTTTTGGTTAGTGTGTATGCAATGTTACGTTCACACAACTATTTGTAACATAATTTCTTGTAATGATATCTTATAAGATATAGTCATGATATTGATGTTTTTTCATGTTTATACATGCTCTTTTATTTGACAATAACTTATGATAATAAGAAAATATTAAACCTTCATATACATCTAATGAACGATTTAATGAATTTAATAATATTTATTAGAAAAAATAAACAAGCCTTGTATTTTTCTCAAACATAATATATCCTAAAAATACATTGTTATTAAAATAGTTCATGTGGTAAAATGAAATTATAAATTAATTCTTATGATTAATAGTTATTGTATCACTAAACAAAAAAAAAATTTATTATGTTAATATTAATTATCTTTATAAATAATTATAAATTAAATTAATTACAATACTTTAAAAAATACTTCTATCTTATAACATCATCCAAAATTTATAAAAACCAATAACATAATGTAAAAATACATGAAGACAAATATTTATAATCTTGCTGGCTAATTACTTCACATAAAATGACTCTTTCTAAAACATGACCATTTATACTTGCCAATCATTTCATAAATCTTCTTATATTTGTTTGCAATAATTTTTATGTTCTTTTAACTGATTTAAAGGGTCTATACATTAAGAGATATAGGGAATGTTAAAAATGTCATATAAGTCTCAATTCATTTTAGATGTCTATTTTTTTTACTTATAGTCTAGTATATGACAATATTGGTATACAATAAAATGATAATTTAAAGGTGAGCAATCTAAACGAGTTACTTAAAAAAGAAGACTTCACAAAACTGCAAACTTCTTTATCAAAATCTAAAACAAATAAACTGATAATAATTTTTAACAATATCAATATCGATACGATAGACTGATAATCTCATAAACATTATTAAAACTCAATAATTCACAAGAATTTCTGTTCTGTTACAACATTATTGAAGAATTTGAAAATGCCACAAGAATTACTTTGCCAAGTCAAAATATCATCATGGCAATATTAATACAATCTTTGCTTCATTTTTATTCAAGTACCGCGATGAATTTGCCAACCCTGCCAGTGATCACAACTTACAACTCAAAAAAAATGATGTAAGGTGAAAACTGCGGTATTTGGATGTTGGTTATCCAGAAGACTGGCAGTTAGTCCCTTTACCACAAATAACAATGGGGCTTCTTACAACGTGGTCAGCACTTTCCCATGTCAAATATCCATATTCAGTTGAGTTAAAACCCTTCCTGGGTTTCATTTCAAGATAGTATGTTTTTGTTTCACCAGTCTTTGTAAACTCAAGCTTGTTGGGTTTCAGTACTGCCACAGCTCCATGAGGTGGTCTCACCTTTCCTGTAAAAGTTGCTGGTCCTTCTGCAACATATGTCACAGTTCTTCTCACAAACACAGGCTCATCAAATGATGAGACTGTAATGGAAGGATAATTCAGGTTGTAAATTGTCTGGTTATATGAGGGACAATTATATGGTCTGCCTGTTTCGTTTCTTATCTGGCTCGAGTTAGTGCCGAAGCTGCAAAGGAATGTTAAGTAATTGTTGAATGAAATGTCATAAATCAGACCAGGATCTGCAGCTCGATTTGGGTTGATGAGACCTGCACCAAAGTCGAAAGGGCCTGCGGTTTGATCAAAAAGGTCCTTAATGACCCTCCTGGTGTTGTCCATGCTGGTAGCTATGGAGAAAAAAAGATCACGAGGAAAAGTCAGTCGGAGATTATAAGAATTACATAAATTTAAATAACACATTCTAAGCTTTGATTGGTTGAGTGACTCATCTGAAATTGTATTAATTTCTCTTCAGCAAAATCCATCTATTAGCATACTTTTAGATGGGTCATCTAAATAAGTCAAAACTTAAAAAATAGATCAGAAGAAAAAGTCATTCATAGACCACAAGAATCGCAAGCTTTAATAGAACACTCTAAGCTTTGATTTGTTTAGGTGGCTCATCTGAAATCACATTTGTTTTTTCAGTAGGATATGTCCATTAGTATGATTTTAGATGGGTCATCTAAATAAGTCAGAACTTAGAAAATAGATTATGAGAAAAAGTCAGTCAGAGACTACAATAATCCGCAAGTTTAAATAGCACACTCTAAACTTTGATTTGTTTAGGTGTTCATCTGAAATTGCATTAGTTTCTTAAGTAGAACCCACCTACGAATATGATTTCAGACATATCATCTAAATAAGTCAAAACTTAGAATAATTACAAGAATTGCAAGCTCAACATCTCATTCTAAGCTTTGATTTGTTTAGGTGAGTCATCTAAATAAATCAAAACTTAGAAAATAGACGACAAGGAAAAGTTAGTCAGAGACTACAAGAATTGCAAGCTGAAACAACACATTCTAAGCTTTGATTTGTTTAGGTGGCTCGTCTGAAATGGCTTTAGTTTTTTCAGTAGGATCCACTTATTAATATGATTTCAGATGAGTCATTTAGATAAGTCAAAACTTAGAAAATAAACCATGAGAAATGGTCACTTAGAGACTACAAGAACCACAAGCTTTAACAACATACTCTAAGCTTTGATTTGTTTAGGTGGCTCAAATGAAATTACATCAGTTTCTTTAGTAGGACCCACCTATTAGTATGATTTCAGATGGGTCATCTAAATAATTCAAAACTTAGAAAAGTCAAAGACTATAAGAATTGCAAGCTCAAACAACACTTCAAACTTTGATTTGTTTAGGTTTCAGTAGGACCCACCAATTAGTATGATTTTGGATGGACCATCTCAATAAAGTCAAAACTTAGAAAATAGACCATAAGTAAAAGTTAGTTAGAGACTGCAAGAATTGTAGGCCTAACTAACACACTCTTAAGTTTTGATTTGTTTAGGTGGCTCATCTGAAATCACATTAGATTCTGCAGTAGGCCAACCTATTAGTATGATTTCAGAGGAAATGATCATCTAGCCATGAGAATATATCATTACATCAATGGTTGGATGTGGTATTACTAAAGTTTTGATTCTCCATTGATGAGTGCTATCATTAAATTCGTTTAAGTTGATAGTACAGCAATAGACTTTAAATGATCTTCGATGAAAAGTCAAAACTTCAATATAGTATCCAACCATCAATATTGGCTGGATAACCATATCCAATTTCAGATGGGTCATCTTAGTAAGTAAAAGAAATAAATTTAGATGTCAAATGTTTTATATGACAACATAATTTCGTAGAAGTGGATAATAATATTGACTAAACATACCTATAGTCATAATGGCTGTGGATAATAATAAATAGTATACATACCTGTAGTCATAATGGCTGATCTGATGGCTGCTGGGCTCCAGTGAGGATGTACTGCCTTAACTAAGGCTGCAATACCAGCAACATGAGGAGTTGCCATAGATGTGCCTGAGATTATATTGAAAGGAACCCTCCTACGATCAAAATCAAGGGTAGATGGAGATGCTGCTCCTGACCAAGCAGCAAGGATGTTGGCCCCTGGAGCCAAGATGTCAGGCTGCATTGATACACAAATAAAAAACTCTGTCGTCAGGAGGTCTGCAATGTAAGAATCATTCTGTAAAATGGAAAAAAAAATTCAAAGTTGCAGGGTTGAATTATGACCTTAAGTATGTCCGGGATAACAATATTTGGGCCTTGGGAGGAGAAAACTGCCACCGTAGGAGCTGGTCTTGTATTTAACTTAGTTTCCACAGGAGAGATGTAAGCAACAGGGAATCTGCATGAGAACATAAGGATGTATTCACAGGTACCCAAATCCTTTTAATGTGGTGTTGACTAAACTGAAACAAATCCCCTGAAGACTTACTTTGTAGAGTTGATATAATTGGTAATTTCAGTAGCATCATCTGCAGTGAGGTCTGTTGCAGGAAGAACATGAGGTTGTGGTAAAATAAAATTTTCTTCTCCTGGACTATTTATGTCAAGCATGCCCACTCCTCCTGCCCTACGAACTTCTTCACCCATTGCAACATCTGGATTGATGCCACCAAGGCAGGCAACTATCTTGCCTTTAACTTTTCGAGGATCCAATGCTTGCGCGGCGCAAGCCAATCTGCAACATGTTCAATGTCATAGTGTTTGGGAGTTTTATGTTTGTAAGTAGCTGTTTCTGAATTCAATTATTTTTTAGTTTTTTATCAATGTTTAAGATCATGCTCTGTCATCTATTATCAGGAAGTGTAGTTAGAAATGACTACTTACATCTCTATAAATTTGTGAAAATATGATATAATGTTTGATAAATAGAACTTATATTTGCTGTTGACTGCACTTCAAGTTTCTATGGCTAATCACAAAAAATGAGAAATTATGTAGCGTACCCGTCAATTGTTTCAACACCCGGGAGTCTAGCATTTAACCCTGATATCAGAGGGTACATTCTTCTTCTCTTGAGAGAAGACTGAGCTAGGCTTTCTCCCTGCCCTCAAAGCAACAAATTTCCATAAATTCTCTAGCATAAAGTAAGGGATGAAAATAAGTTCAATACCCTTTACAACCAAATTTGATTATTTTAAAATGTTTGCAAAACATCTTGTTTGAAAATACAATAAAATGTTACTTATTGAATTTAAATGTATGGTTAATATGATGGATTTTGATAAGATCATATTTGGATTCAATTGTGTGTGAGATTTCATATTAATATTTCAGATCACACTCTTTAATCTATTTTTCACTCTGCTAACATTATTTCATCTGGTGATGGATCACAGAGTGTCATCCAAAATATTAACGGAAAAACTAATACACAATCGAATCTAGAAACTATCTTCATCAATTCATTAATTATAAAAGTATAAAGGTATATATATATATAGATATATATATTTGCTTTGGATGATCAGAATAACCAACTGAATGAGCATGTTTGCCCCTCTTAAAAAGTTGAAAATATCTATCAATAATAAAAGTAAAAGAAATTTCTGACCTTATATATCTTCTTGTTGCCAAGGAAAACATTGGAAGAAAATTTTCTATCAATAGTACTTGCTCCCACTGTTATAATCCAGGGTGCAATGTTTGAAACAGAGCCAGGCATTGGACCATCATTCCCTCCTGCACAAACCACAACTCTCCCTTGTTCGACAGCATGGAGTGCCCCAATGGTAATTGAATCGTCCAACAATATTTGACCATATGGAGACCCTCCAAGGGAAACAGAGAACAAATCTACTCCATCATATATTCCTTGGTCGAATGCTGCAAGAATGTCTGCTTCAGCACAACTATCTTCACCTAAAGCGTCAGGCCAACAAACTTTGTAGCTTGCAACTCTGGCACGAGGAGCCCCTCCCTTTGCAGTGCCTTCTCCATATCCAAACAAACTTGCTTTCTTCACAAAATTCCCTCCTGCTGTGGACAGAGTATGGGAGCCATGGCCGCTTGTGTCACGTGGTGTGTTTCTTGCTGCTGCTGTAGAGAGATCAAATTCTCCATTTTCAGCTTCAAATCCCTTGTGGAAAAATCTGGCTCCAATCAGCTTCCTGTGGGACAAAATATTCTGAAAACTCAGATTTTCCTTACATTAATCCATATCACCAAGGGGCAAGCAAAAAATTGTGGATATGCAAATGTGCATATACAAAATTGAGAGAATTCATATACATTTTTTATCATCAATATGCTTACTTCTGAATTAGATCATAGATTTTTCTGTTGTCAATGTTTAGGATCAAATGCTATAATCCATCATCAAGGCATATAGGAAGAGACGAGAATCGATAGATCATATTATAATCCATCATCAAGGCATATAGCAAGAGACGAGAATCGATAGATCATATTATAATCCATCATCAAGGCATATAGCAAGAGACGAGAATCGATAGATCATAATGTTTGATCTGAAAAGTTGATAAAAAAAATCTACATGATCTAATCCAAAAGTTTCATGAATATATTTTACTGATACATTTGAAAAATGTAAATCGCTGGGTGTTTCTATGACTTCGAATCAAAGCACCTGTTGCAACTGAAGTTGGTAATGTTTTCACATTTTCCTCTCCATCGGGAAGGGATAGGACCCATGCCCTCGTCGCTGAAGCTTTCAGATTCGGGCCATACACCTAACAGAGAGCAATTTAGGTCAGATTTGCTATTAGATGACTATGATCTGGGTATAAACGCCTGCCTGTTGCCCAATTCAAAACCCTAACCCCTAACCCCTAACAGAGAGCAATTCAGGTCGGATATACTATTAGATGATAATGATCTGAGTATAAACCCATACTTTTTGACCGTTGAGGAGGAAGAGTCTCTCTGTACCTGTATCCAGGTTAGCAATAATGACATCCTTTCCAAATGCTGCTTTTTTCCAAAGGGACTCTGGAGGGACTTGTTGATTCTCATCTTCTAATCCAAGGAATTCCCAAGAGCGGGTTGTTTGCAACTTTCTCTGTCTATTAGGATATACAGATAATACTTCTGGTAATTCTGCAGGACCATCATTCAATTAGCAAACATAGACCACATAATATATAAAACTGAATGATGCATTTTAATAGGTTCTCTGCACCAATTTGGTCCAAAAAACCTTAGGGTAAAAAAATTAGTTCATAAATTCACATGAATTTATATACTTCAATAAGAAGGAAGCAATCAAAACATTTATGAAGGTTGTACACTTTACTTGAAACAGCAAGAGCCTGTTCTTCGCTGAGTCTAGCAGCAAATCCATTTACAGTTCTACTGTACGAGTAGAAGATTGAATTCATGGCTGCTTGCTGACTGTAAAATTAAGAAAAGGAAATAAAGTTTTGTTAGGAGATTGAGTCCATGGTTGCTTGCTCACTGTAAAATAAAGAAAAGAACATAAATGTTTTGTTAGTACCAGATTAAAGAACAAGATACCGAGGTTTAATAATCCCATAAATTGATTTACTCCGAGTGATCTCTAGTGGAAAAGGTCTTCCAGAGGATTATTGCTTTTGAAACTAAATTACATTGTATCCTGGTGCTTATACAATAGGATAAACTCATTACATAAGAACCCAGAGGACAATTGCTTGTTATTTAAATTCCATATAATTGTGCTCATGGTGTGATCAGATTGATAATTAAGTATGAACAGCCCATTGCCTTTCTGCCTTAGATATCTGAAATCAATGGTGATTGATAATGATGAGTGTGACTCTCTTGTTTATATTCTGGATCTTTCTGATAAATGAGAGAAATAGAATGATCTGATGATTTTGTTTTACGCTCAGGACTCTAATTTTGTATGGACTTTTGCAAATGTGATTTTTTCCATCCATTTTTTTAACATGTACTATTTAATAAATGATAATATAGACACTTCTCATCATCACGTAATTTATTCTTGTTTGGTTTTGGATTTTGAATTCAAGCCTGATCTAAATTAAAGAAGTAAAAATATGGTAGTATCTATATATATATAACAAAATAATTGAATGTGGAAATCTCAATGCTTGTTACCTTCTCACAACAGATGCTAGAAGTTGGTAATGAGAATCTGCAATCAACTGCTTCTCTCTGACCCTGTCATTGTGCCCACCCAGGTACACTATATAGGACTGAAACCACCCAAATCAAAACATTCACCATTTTAATCATAGGAAGTCTGTATTGAGAAAGTTCCGGTCAATGTAAACTTTAAATTCATGGAGTTCAAAGTAGTCCATCCCAATTTTCAGCAACCAGGAGAAGGTTTCATTCAATGCGAACTTTAAAATCTTAGACAGACATTCAGTGATCTAAAGACGAATATAAATCATATCATTAAAATATACACAATCATTTTCCAAAAACTTGTTATACAAAAACTTGTTATACATGAACTGTGAAATTCAATCCATACTTCACAACACAAACAAGCAGATTGCAAGATAGAAATCTTTAGTTTGGTATCACTCACATCACAATCTTCATAACCAAAACAACCATATAACAATCTTCAATTATCTTCAGTTGGGTATCCTCAGAACCAAACTAAAATGTTAAAACAAATATATATATTATCCAATCATGTGAAATACTGCATTCATGACTAACAACATTTTATGTAGAAAATAAGATTGAAGCATTGTTCCCTTGCCTTTGTCTTATCAGGCACGACCTTCTGCTCTGTGTTAACACCCATGGCCTCTCTGAACGAGAAAGCCAAGATGATAATAGCAATCCATGCTAATCCTTTGGCCATGTCTGATTCCAAGCTAATGACTTGAGTACAAACTATTGTGTACGTGATGAAATATAAATAGGAAACGCACAACGGGATATGGATATTGACATTTCCATGATTTAGGGGAGTTTTTTGCTGCGAAATTCTCTGTTGTTCTTAGCTAGATCACCACTTGCCTATGCTGTTTACAGTCAGTTTCCCTCATTTCCGATTTGGTCTGGTCAGCATACACTTCGACATGGAGAGTTTGAGAATGAATCTAAACAAATCTTTGAAGCGATTTTGAAGGAAGAATGTTCACCACAATAATCTTGGGAACATTTGAGAATGAATCTAAATAATTCAGAATCGATATTCCACCTGGCCTCAAGATCTTCATCAGTTGTCCTTCGCCGTTTTCTTTGGAATGCACATACAAGCACTTATATCTAGTTTTTACTCCAACCAGCAGAAAATCACGATGATAAAATTGAAAGTTGGTATCCTAACTAATTAGGAGGGCAATTCTTTTGTTTCGTTTAATTTACATTGTAATGCTGGCAGTGGAAGTATAGAGCATATAATTGCACCAAATTTTAATACACTTGTATTCTAGCAGTTGCATGTTTTCGTAACATAGCATCAGTTTTTCATGGTATTTTTTAAAATATTTTGAGCAATGATCATTGTCTGGTGATCTTTGGTATGCAAATTTGTAAAATTTGTTCAACTATGAACAACTAACTCGTTCAATTTGAACAAAAAAAGTCGTCACCCTATGTGACTTGTTGGCTTGTTGTGCAAAATGTTACATGCCTACAAAAACGTAATGTAAGGTTATCAATCAAAACGTGAGTGTTTCTAGAAAAGCAAACAACAAACTTGAAAACCAATATTTTCATGAAAGAGCAATATAATATCAGTATTTGATCTCCTCTTAATCTCTTTGTAAATTAATAAGTTTAAAATTAAAAAATATTTTTAAGTAAATCCTATTATTTTTAAATTTTAAATTAAAGAATTTTCTAGATACATATAAGTTATATTTTTGTTCGACCCATAAAAAAAAAAGTTATATTTTTGTTCTTTTTTGTCATTTTCATACAAATAATTTCAAATTCTATAATTAAAGTAAATTTTAATTTTTTAATTCTTAAATGAAACAAAAATAAATTCTAATTTTTATTTGTTTTTTGGACTATTCAATGATAGATTAAAAAAATGAATTTAATGAGGCATCATAAATCTTTCCTAGTATTGTATGTTTGGAAAAAGGTTATTTTATGAAAAGAAAATAAGCAACAATTTGACTCTATGTATAGAAATATTGTGTTCCACTTTATTGGTGCTTCAAAAGAATATTGGTGCATAATGAAAATTTGAAATTTACATATTTCCGTTTAAAAAGATTATTGTCTTTTCAAAACACCAATGAAAGTGTTAAAAATTTATTTGAAAATTCAACAAATTCATGTCATTTAAAAGAAATAAGTGAATAATTTTTTTTAAGAATCAAATTAAAAATTACTTTTAATGGAAAGATTTTAAAAAAATTGGAAATGAAAGATATAGAAGAAGATTTACTTAATTTCATCAAATATTTCATCTTAAATTAGTTTTAATAATCTTGTTTTCTAATTTTAAAATAATATTTGTCAATTATAAATATTTAAAAATTTAAAAAAAAAATTCTCTTTTCTATTATTTGTAGACATTACTTTTAAGAATAAATAATTTTATATATTAAAAATTATTTTTTTACTTTTGAAATATTTTATATATAATATTTTTTCAATTTATAAATTTTATGTTTTTATAAAAATATAAATTTTTTTATTAATTTTTCTATATCAAAAATTATAAACTACGTATTATGTTTGAAATATTTAAATAATCATATAAGTTAGTATTTTTGAATTTAGAAACTTATTTAACATTTAAAACAAGATTGGGCATTCAAATAGTTTTTACAAATGCATGATAATTTATATTGAATGAATCTTTATCTTTATTTTTTATTATTTTTTGTAATATTTATCTTTCCTAAACCATTTAAAGAATTTTTTTTAAAACTTTAATATTGATGTCATCCCTAAAGCCGTTAAAACAAATCAACCCTAAATAAAATCACCAATTACTCAATCCTTTTTCAAACTCAAAGGGCAAGATATCTAATATATGTTTAATTTTACCCATACATTTGACCTCATTTTAACCACTTTCTTTCAGATAGAGGTCACCTCCATTGATATGCAACTCAAATGGAAAGATTTTTGTCAAAATAGTTTCTTCTGCGAACATTCAAGTTATCTTCAGAAGTTTTCATATGCCCAAATTGTTTTACTTGACAAACAAAATTAAAGGTCCTCCTTTCACGGATTGGAGATGCTCAATAGGTAAGATCTTTTTTTTCAAAGAGCTACATGCATAGTAGATGCCAAATTTTGGGAGAAATGACCATATTAGGTTAAAAAATAATGGCTAAAAGGAACATAACCATGAGTGGCTCAATACAATAAAACAAGTTTAGCTCCATGTAATATAAATAATTATAAAGAGAAACAAGTTTATGAACCCAATAATATCAATATTCTGAAATAAATATTTTTGGTATACTTTAAATATGAAATTTGACGAACCTGACATATAGGATAACATTTTCTCCTCCAAAATACAATAATCCCTTTACTGTGGCTATTGAGTCTAAAAGTATAAAACATCAGTGCAATGATACATCTATTAGAAGACATACACAATAAATGAGTGCAAAAGAAGATGTGGAGTTGAAAATCATTTCCATTATTGAGATCCAAATGCAGGTATATTTATTTTGTATGCACATCCTCCTACATCAACAAACCACTAAAAATATCACTATGATTGAATGCTAATGAATTTTCATAGGTTTGGTGGTGTAGCTTAAAATAAAAAACCATGAATGAATGAATCAAAAAGCTTACCAATGAGTTTTTAACAAAATTTCCTCTATATATCGAAGGTTACATCAATTTTTTTGATTCATCTTTATAATTCATTCCATATCATGCAGTCTCTATTTTTTGGCACATGATTAAAAAACTTCCTATTCTCTTTTATTTCCAAGGCTACAACGGATAATCGATGTCTATACAATTATGTAGTAAAACATATTTTAAAATTTGAAAACAATACTTTCCCAAAATAAATTTTATGTACAAACCTTGTAAATCGATGAAAAATGTGCAACAAGACTGACCTTCAAACAATCCACTCTCGACATCTTGTAAAATTGCCTCCCTCTTTCAAAAGTCGCTAAGCACGAAGGCAGACAATTGTAGTACCAATCTTCAAACATTTGGTAAAATATTGGATAATATATTTATTAAGAACAAATTGTTCTTTAGAGATTACAAACAAGCTATTTCTAAAAAGAAACATAGAAACAATAGAAAGAATATATATTATACAAGATAATATCTAGGAGTGACCATCAAAATAGAAATAATCTAACTTAAGAGTTCTTATTTTAATAAATATTTATATAATAAAGACGTGTACAACTGGAAAAAAAAAGTCAGCTAGAGAGGCTAACAATTTTTTGGTAGAATTTTTTTTCAGGGAGCAAAGCTCCTACAAATAACCTATCGACTAAAGTAAGAAATAAATCTTAATATTAAGTATATTTATCTCTTAATTTTTATTTATTCTTTAAAAAATAAAAATTCGTGAAGTCCAAATATTTTTCGCTTGTCACTTTGTCTAGGCAATGCAAAAACTGGGGACCTCATCTAGTGGCTAAGTGACACCCTTCTCCCCTAAATTCTTGTTAGAAGTTGTAATCTTTCCTTGGTGTATTTATAAACCAAGGTTAGACTTTTTTCTTTTTTTCTTGTTCTAATATATTAGGATATAAGCCAAGGTATCCTAATATATTTCTTTCTGTCTTCCTTCTCCTTCATTCTATTTTTTCCTCTAGTAGAATATGTGAGGACAAATATTTATTATAATTTGTAAATTAGTTTATTCCTCCTTATGAGGAATCTCACACTTGGCCTCACACACTTATGAATGGTGGCATTCATTCTCATGGGAGTTACATTTTGAACTCCTTCTCTTATCTCTACATATAGAGATATTTCTCCTCTCTTCTAAAACAACACTTCTTCTCTATTCTCTTTTTCATTCTTCAAAATATTGTATGAGCTAAAGCGCACTCTCTCTCTCTCTCTCTCTCTCTCTCTCTCTCTCTCTCTCTCTCTCTCTCTTTTTGGCTATTTTGCCCATTCATAATTCACGGAGTTTTTTTTTACGCTTTTCCCCCTTCAAAACTTCTTGTCTCCTTTGTTGTTTCATTTTTGGTGTATGCTCTAAGGATTAGCTTGATTCATGATAATCTTCCTTTTTCCTTACTCAATTGGATTAATTTGTTCCTAGCTCGAATTTATTTTCCATTTTAACATGGTATCAGAGCAAGGTTGGTTTAATCTCATTTTGAGTGTACAGGGGGCAGAACTACCATATCTTGGAGCACTCCATATCGGAGACTCTTGAGAGAGATTTCAGTAAATTCTTTTTAATCTTCTTAAGTTGGTAAAAAATTGAATTTTTTTTTGGGTTTGGCCGGTTTACCGCCAAACCCGATTAACTCTTGGTTTCATTTTGTGCAGGTTTGAGAGAGTTCATTATTTTTTACTAATCTGGTTAAGAGGATAATTTCAAATTTTTTGGGGGTTTGGCTAGTTTACCGCCAACCCCGATCTATCTATTGGATTCACTATCTTGGTTTTTGCAGTTTCTCCCTTGTGCAGGTTCTCTTAACGGTTTCACATTCTTACATATCTGATTCTAACATGTTTTCCAGCTCTAATACTCTTACAAATTTTACTACATCTATTTGCTTGTCTTGCAGGGCCTGTCATATTTCTTCCTTAATTTGTTTATATCTATGTATTATGTATTAACGTTATTTGCTTTGAGTTGAGTCTTTTTAAAGTAAAACATAATTCAACCAGTTATTGCTAGTATCACATGCATTTAAATAGACCCCAAATTCATGAAGTTGTATATGGTCAGTGAATAGGTGTTCGAGTCGTACAAATTGCTTTAACTTCTATAATTATTCGCTCTGCATCTTGGTATGTTCATATTAAAAACATTTTATTGTGTTTATACAGCAGGTACAAGCAAATAGACTATCGAGTGTTTATATGACTCTTAATAAAATAAACTATCAGAAAGGATATTTCACATGTAGTTAAATTACACCTTTCAACTTTGTTGCCTTTGGATTACACCTTGAGCTTGCTTCTTGAGGCAAGAGTTCAAGCAAATCCAAAATTTGAAAACATAACTTCTGAGATAAAACATAATTGATTTTTGATAGCAATAGCACCAGCAACGTGCAACATTACGAATGGTGTAATCACCACCACCAACCAGCATCAGTAGTGCATCTCATTAACATTTGGATTTGCGGGTTCCATTGGCGTCGACTGTTCGCCCGACCTCCGCTTACCTCTCCTTGCTTAACTCCTCTCATCTTAGATTGTGCACTGTGATTATTGTTCATTGTAGTGGAATCAAGTCTCTAGGCTTGCTATTTAGGATAGAGCTCTCTCAAGCACGAGGTTGATCTTTGAAGACCTGCCATTAATGAGAGTGTCTGGTCTGTGTATCTCCTATTCTGAAAAGCAAAGGTTTTGAGGCACGCAAAAGAATTAATACTTTACATACAGCCAAACATAAATAAAATATTAAAATATAACTCAAAACAATAGACATCCGTAAGCCATTTATAAAATCCAACGTTTAAGAAGACACAAGAAGTAATTCTGGCAAAACTGTTACGGGCTGCCCACTGTAGGAGGATTCTCAGCGAATACAAATATACAAATTTTGTTTTAACATATATATTTCTCTTTCGTGAAGTTATCTTTACAGTAGGCAAATAGAGAATAATCTTAAGTTAAAGATTTGCTATTTATTCTGACATTTTTTTTATCATTGCCTAACATTTTTTTATTGTAGAACGCTATCATTGCATTTATTATATTATCATTATATTCTGATCCTTTATACATTTCTTTATTTTTCTGATCATTGTAGACATTTTTTTTCTTTTTTGATCATTGCATAAACGTTAACTGCAGATAGTTATAGTCACAATATTTACATTGCATAACGTTCAAAATATATATATGTTTGGTTAATATTATAATATCGTTATTAATGTTAACATTATCTATGTTTGATTAATACTATCTATAATATCATTATTAACGTTTATATCATTTGCATCCTCCTCCTCCTCCTCTTCTTCCTCTCTTTGTCCTTTGTGGGGTTTAGACCTTTGTGGCACCATTAACAATGCCACTTTTTCACTGTAGCGCCGCAAGGTCAACCTCAAGCTTTATTTTTCTTATCTTTTATATTTATATTTCCATTTGTTACTATATATTGCTGGTGACGACGATGAAGACCGACTAAGATCATAGGTATACAAGATAGTAGAAAGGTTAGATCAGTTATTATCTTATCATTGATGTCAAGCAATTGATATCTGATTTATATTGTGTTGTCATATCATTTAGAGTATGATATAAGTTGAATGAGTTAAGAAGAAGAAGAAGTGAGATGTTGTGAAGATGAAAAACTTAATTGGGCAATTGATACAAATTGGACAATGTTAAGATTATATTGATATAATTTTTTTCTACCTAACATATGATTATATCAAGTCAATAAAGAATGGTAAAGAAGATTAATCAAATCAGTAAGTAAAATAGTTTTGGCTACTGTGAATAATATGTCATTTGGTAAAGAGAAAAATTCATTCGATTAAAAGGAAAGTAAGTTTTGGTAAAGGCAAAGGAACTCAAGTCATTGAGTAGAAGGTTTCAGTCACTGAGCATAGTTAACGAAAATTTAGTTGAAGAAAAGAAGTTAGTCACCGAGAAAGGAACATAAATTAAATACAACAATCAAAATGACATTTAATGTTGAGCTATGATGAGTTGGAAGATTGTGATGACGAGGAAGAGTTAGTTAGAGAGATCTATGATCAAGAAAATTTAGGATGATGATCTATGGTACAGATCTAAGTGGCTAAAAGAAAAGGAACAAATTTCAAGAAGGTTCAAGTTCCAAGGTGAATATAAAACATGTTACCGAGATCTATATTCATTGAAATAGTTTGTGAAGTTGATCTAACGGTTGAAATTAATCAAAAGAAAACGTGATAAAGGAGATTAAGCAGAAAAACAAAGTCTATATAAAGGATGAATTTGTACGAACAAATGGCTAGAAAATTGAAGGGTTGAAGAGTCACCGATTGATGCAGGGAAGAAGGAAAAGGTTGAATTCTAAGTCAAAAAATTGAATTTGATGAAGTGTTGAAGCTAGTGGAAAGTGAAGGATTGAAGTGAAGAAGAAGAGCACACAAAGGATCTGATTATGCAAAGGATAGTTGCAAATTTATAGGTCAATATACTCATTGTTTCTTATTGACATTTGTAACAGAAAAATCTCTTAACCGAGTGGACTTAACATTCTTATTGTGAAATCCTTGCAAAAGGTAACATTCTAAAGAGTGTTTGAAGACCTTTAACTAGGCCACTCCTAACAGGGTGAAGATCCTAACAGATCTGAGAAAAATCCCTTGACCGGATCACATTTAGAAGTGTGTATTGTAATCTTTAGCATGACTGGCTCTTAACCGAGCATACTTCAAAAGAGTATTTTCTTTAGTGGGTGACAATTCCCACAATGGTTTTTCCCAAAGTTGGGTTTCCACATTAAGTACTAATGTTATATGTGTTGAATGATTTATGTATTTTTTATTTCTAATTGTTAAAGTTTATTTATTGTTATCGGTAAATAGTGAATTGTGTCTGATCGATTTGACACCAAGTTTAATTAGAGATTTTTTAAGGTAAAGAGAATCAAGGATTATTGATTTACCCCCTCTCTGTAATCGAACAATTGGTATCACAACTAAGTATTCTAAAGGGATAAGTTTGAAAGACTTGATTAAAAGATCCAAAGATGTATAGGAGAGAAGCACCTAAGCTGAATAAGGAAAGTTTCTCTACATGGAAAAGTAGGATGAGGTTATTCCTAGATCTAGGATTGGATATTCTGTACTTAATTTTTTGGATGATGACTACACTCCACCACCTCCTAGACCTATGATAGTTGATAAGATGAAAGAAAAGAAGCAACACAACTTGGTAATGATTGAAATGGCTTCCTCCTTGAGTGATGCTGAATTCAAAGATATTAAGGATTGTATTACTACAAAAGAGATGTGGGATAAGCTTGCACTTTTTTATGGAGGTGATCTTCATGTACAAAAAGATAAGGTTGACATTCTAAGACATAAATAGTCTACCAAGATCCATACCGACTATTGAAACAACTTTTAAGTCATCTCTAACCATTGAAAGTTTAAGAAATAAAAGAGATATTCACCACAGCTTAGGAAGAAATGATTATGACAGTATCCTAATCAAAGAGAAAGAACAAGAAGAGTTAGAAGCACTGTTGGCTAAGAGGCTACTAAGAGGTAAAGGAACTTGTATAAAGGTAAACTTCCTTTGAAATGTTTTAATTGCAACAAGATTGGTCACATTGTATCTAGATGTCCTGACAATGACATGAATGATAAAAGTGACAACAAGGAGAACTGATACCAACGATTTAGAGACTACAAGGACAAAGAGAAGAAATCATGTTATCTAGTCGAGGAAGGAGTAACCAAAGATGAATCTAATGACACATAAGAATTTTTTTAAGATTTCTATGTTTCTATGAAGGATGATTCAGAAGAAGAGAGGTATGAAAATGAAAAAACCCTTATTTCTCATGTTAGAAAAACTAACCCATGGATAATTGATAGTGGTTGTTCACATCATATGATTGGTAATATTGATAATTTTGAGAACCTAAAAGAGTATGATGGAGGATTTTTTAGATTTCTCAATGATGCTCCATGTTCTGTTTAAGGAAAAGGATCCATTAAATTGAATGAAAAGATTAGATGTGATGATGCTTATTGGATTCAATGAATAAACTACAATTTGTTGAGTGTTGCACAATTCAACAATACTGGCCACCGATTGGAGTTTCAAAATAGAAAAGTGAAGATTTATGGTGCTGATGGAGATTTGATTGGAACTTGTGAAAAATCAAAAGGTAATCTATTCTATCTTGATACTATATTGCAAAGAGTTTCTTATTTGTTAAAGTTCAAGATGTTTGGTTATGGCATAAAAGACCCTGTCATGTAAATTTTGACAACATGATTAAAGTGAGAAAAAAGAATAGAGTTAGAGGTTTAATGAAATTAAGAAAACCTAATAAAGTGATGTGTAAGGAATGTCAGATTGGTAAGATGACCAAATAAAGTTTCTCAAGAAAGTCTTGCTCATCTAATGGTATTTTTGAATTATTTCATACTGATCTATGTGGGCCTATAAAAATTCAAATTTATTATGGTGATCAACATTTCATTTTGTTTGTTGATGACTACTCAAGAATGATGTTGGTAATGTTTAGATAAAAGAAAAGTTTGATGCATTCCAAATGTTCAAGTGGTATAAGGTAAGAGTTCAAAAGGAAATAGGTAAGAAACTAAAATGTTTAAGATAGAGGAGGTGAATTAATCTCTGATGAATTTATTGTCTTCTGCAATGAAAATAGAATCAAAAGACAAGTATATGCACCTTGGACTCCACATCAAAATGACATAGATGAAAGAAGAAACAGATCAATAGTTGATTGTGCTAGAGCATTGTTGATTGATAAAAAGGTTGCACAAACATTCTAGAGAGAAGCCATTAGTACTACTATCTACACACTTAAACAAGTACAATTGAAGAAAGGTGCAAACAAAACACCTTATGAAATCTGGTATGGGCATACACCGAATATAAGTTACCTTAAAATCTTTGGAAGTAGGTGTTAGATATTGAAAGATGCTAGGAATAGAAAGTTTGATTCTAAAGGTGATGAAGGTATATTCCCAAGATACTCCTCAAAGAGAAAAGCCTATAAATGTTTGATTAAGGCTACTAACAAAATTGTTGAAAGTGCAAATGTGAGGATTGATGAATTTACAAAAAATAATGAAGAAAATAACAAAAAGGAACCTAAAGATTATCAAAGATTTGTTTATGTACAAGAAGGAATTTCAAGTAATCCAACTGAGCTGCAACAACAAGAAATCGAGGAGCAAGTTGAACCTCCACCAAGAGATGAAAACACTGATGAACAATCTACTGAGCTTGTATTAGAAAAATATGTGAGAAGACACCACTCACCGAGAAAAATTGTTGGAGACAATAATGAAGGAGGCAAGACAAGAAGTAAATTGAAAGATAATTTACATGTTTGATTTTTGAATTTGAGCCAAGATTAGTCAAGGATGCACTTGGAAATGAAGACTAGATTAATGCAATGAAAGAAGAGATTGATTAGATTGTGAATAGGTGGAAATAGTATCCACCCTAAAATATATGGGAGAAATATGAGATCTAATTCTAAATTCAAATTTCTAAAGGAGAGATCCAAATTGATCAACCAAAAGGCTAATGCACAATTGAATCAATCTTTGGAGAATATGAAGGAGGAATAAAACCTTATATTTCCCTATAAAGAAGATGTGCTTGAAATCTGAAATAATTGAAAAGGAAATACTAACCTCAAAATAGGGGAGATCTGGAAAATGTTGATTTCTGATGTCTGTGTATAGTTTTGGGTAATTCTACAACCTATTTCAGACTAGAAATGTCGAGACGAAGAAAACTCAAAATTTTTTATCTTTTTGACAGCTGGTAGTCTTTGACCTCGATAAAAGGTCAAAGACTACTTTAATATTCTGAAGGTCATCCTTGACTTTGTTTGTAGATCTTAGAAGTTCACCGAAAAGGGTATCCAAATCTAAGCTCAGATCGACAGTTCTGCACTTGTACCTACAAGAAAAAGAGGGTTTTTGTTGTTTGGATGGGGGGTTTGCCTTGGTCAAACCCAGTTTAGGAATTAACCTTGAAATTGAATTAAAATTTTAATGTGCATAAACAAAGTAAATGAAACAATTCATCTTGCTTATGTTGAAGTCCTTGTAGAGGATTCAAATCCTTGAATCCAAAAGTATGGATGGTCCAATGGATGTAGATTGTGTTAGGAATGGGAACACTGAGAGGGGGGGGGGGGGGGTGAATCAGTGTTCACTTAATCTTTTATCTTTTCTCTTTAATCTTAATGCTTAATTAAAATGCTTAAGTGCTGAATTAAACATTCACATTCACATGAAACATAAGAAAAACACAAGACACCAATATGGTTAAGGGGAAACCCAAATGGGTAAAACCCCGGTGGGACTTGATACCCATTAATATTTTGTACTAGTGCATTATGATCCTTGCTAGAAGATCCTTTACCCTGTTAGGAGTAGCTTTACAATGTAGTAAGTACAGTAGACCTGGTTAAGGGTCAAACCCTATTAGGAGTCTTTTAGAATGATCCCTATTAGGGGAGTGGACTCACTGTCCTAGAGCTCATTGCTTAATGAATGAAGGCTACAACCTTCAGAGATCAGATACACTATATTTGTTGGGTGAATTGTCACTATGACACTGCTTGTCAGATCAGTTCCTTTGTTGCACTGATGTCTTGACCTCTAGCCAAGCTCTAAATCATCTCATACAGATTTCTCATACCTCTTCTCTACTTCTTAAAACTCTTACTTCATATCCATTCCAAATAAAATGGGCGCACCTTACATTTATACGCTCATACCAAATAAACAACTAGGTCAACTCTTAGACCTATTATGGATAACGCTTCCAATTGAATTGGCTTAAACGCTCTTACATTTAAACATGTACATATGGGTATGTGTAGGATCATGAGGGGCCAAACTATGCCCTTAAGTGGCAATGAAAAATCAGACAATCGGGATTAGTCAACTTGGCGTGAAAAAATGAACTAGTTATCAACCTAATATCAAAAAGTTGTAAGAATATAATTTGTAGGAAATTGAATGTAGTTTCTAAACTACTAAGCCTTTTCTGAAAAAAAATTAATATGATTGGTAAAAAGTATAGATTGCAATGCAGCACTACAAACATTTTGGCAAAAAAATAAGAAGTACGTGTATGTCTAACCACCCTAATCAAAAGCAAATGATAATATTTTTTTATAATATTCTATATATAAGTAGCTGACTCATGCCTGAATGTGATGCATATCTTTTGGTATTTTTATTCCAAACAGATAATTAATTATGATTTTTTTTCTACAACGCTTTCAAAATTTAAAAACTCTCGTGTCTGACCACCTTAACTCATTGAAAATTTATCATAATTCAATTTTTTAAATTTTTTTCTTATACTAGATGAAGCATAGAATGTGACGCATCTTTTGGATTTCAAAAATGTTATACCATTTGAAAGATATAGTCATTTTTCAATTAGTATCTAAATCAGCACATTAAAGGTAGCTCGATTAGAAAATAACTAATAATTACTTAACGAATTTAAAATTTGACAGCAATTATATCGATAGAAAGCTGATAATCTCCTTAAGATACCCTTTTTGTTTTATCAAATTCGGGTAAAAAAAAGTCGTCAGCTACATGGTCGAAGTCTGGAACTGAGAGAAACAGAAGAAAAACATGTTTTTGTGACACTTGAAGAGTTGACCAGGTAGGTTTGGTGCACAGACCAATACCGAGCCTAATCGGGTACCCGATATTATCGGGTACCTGAATCTGGCGGCAGAATTTCAAATTTTTGCTTTGCCTCCACTTTCTCTAATTTCTAATTTCAAAATTTGGTTCCACTTTATCAATTATAGTTATATAATTGATAGTTATATATTTGATAGTTATTAGTTATATATTAAATATTATATAATATGAATTATATATTAATTGTTATATATTAGTTATATATTAAATATTATATAATATGAATTATATATTAAATGTTCTATTTAATATTATTTAATATATATTAATATGAAAAACTATATATTAGATTATATATTATATATAATATTATATATTATATATTAAATATTATATAATATACATTTTACATTTTAAATATTATTTAATATGATTCAGAGCATGAGCATGAGTCCCTACAGTGGTATAGTAGTGCCTTTTACAGGTGCCAAAAACCCTAGCTACGCAGAAATGGAGGCTTTGAAGAATAGTTCACTGGAGGCGGATTATAGAAGTAGAGGGCAAGAGAATCACTTTGTTTCCACCACTTGTGGCTATGAAATGGTATCTTTCCCTACTTTTTCAACCGAAATGCTAAATTGTAAAGGTTCTCGAAATAGATTCTAGTCATGCTAGACAATTGTACCACACCTATTGATAATTCGGTAGCTAAACAGAGTCATTGGGAGGTTAAACAAGAACAATCGGATGGATCTTTGAACCGGTCAAAGATTATGGAGAGCGGGGAAGGGTTTGGTAAAATGAGTAGTTGTACTAGAAATGATGCACATGTCATAGAACTGACCGCATTAATAAATTTAAAGAAGAGATCAGTGGTGACATGACATTATGAGGAAAGCCTTGCCGTTTCGATGGTGCCCCCCCCCCCCACGATATTATGAAGAATGTCTTACCACTTCAATGCCGGCACCACCTCTGTCTCAGACTTTCACCATTGCTTCTCATCAGTACTCTGAAATATGGCAGGGATTGCGGGCACATTATTACCCCTAGGGATTGGGATTGAGATATCACACGTTAGGACCCCTAGGGAGTCCCCATGACCCCTTATGACACATTGGAATGCTCAAATGTGTCTTAAGAGGTCTTAGGACCCCTTCAAACACACTTGAACATTCCAATGTGTCAAAAGGGGTCATTGGGACTCCCTAGGGGTTCTATTATGTCTTATCACATGTTAGGACCCCTAGGGAGTCCCCATGACCCCTTTTGACACATTGGAATGCTCAAGTGTGTCTTAAGGGAAGACACACTTGAGCATTCTAATGTGTCAAAAGGGGTCATGGGGACTCCCTAGGGGTCCTAGTATGCCTTATCACGCGTTAAGATCCATAGGAGTCCCCATGACCCCTTATGACACATTGGAACACTCAAGTGTGTCTTAAGGGGTCCTACGACCCCTTAAGACACACTTGAGCATTCCAATATGTCAAAAGGGGTCATTGGGACTCCCTAGGGGTCCTAGTATGCCTTATCACATGTTAGGACCCATAGAGAGTCCTTATGACCCCTTTTGACACATTGGAATGCTCAAGTGTGTCTTAAAGGGCCCTACGACCCCTTAAGACACACTTGAGCATTCCAATGTGTCAAAAGGGGTCATTGGGACTCCCTAGGGGTCCTAGTATGCCTTATCACGCGTTAGGACCCTTAGAGAGTCCTCATGAACCCTTTTGACACATTGGAATGTTCAAGTGTGTCTTTAAGGGTCCTACGACCCCTTAAGACACACTTGAGCATTCCAATGTGTCAAAAGGGGTCATGGGGACTCCCTAGGGGTCCCAGTATGACTTATCAAACATTAGAATCCATAGAGAGTCCCCATGAACCCTTTTGACACATTGCAATGCTGTAGTGTGTCTTAAGGGGTCTTAGGACCCCTTAAGACACAATTGAGCATTCCAATGTGTCAAAAGGGATCATGGGAACACCCTAGGTGTTCTAATGCATGATAAGGCGTACTAGGACCCCTGGGGAGTCCCCATGACCCCTTTTGATGCATTAGAATGCTCAAGTGTGTCTTAAGGGGTATTAGGACCCCTTAAGACACACTTGAGCATTCTAATGCATCAAAAGGGGTCATGGGGACTCCCTAGGTGTCCTAATGCACCTTATCACACATTAGGACATCTAGGGAGTCCCCATGACCCCTTTTGACACATTAGAATGCTCAAGTGTGTCTTAAGGGGTCCTAATACCCCTTAAGACACACTTGAACATACCAATGTGTCAAAAGGGGTCATGGAGACTCTCTAGGGGTCCTAACGTGTGATAAGGCGTACTAGGACCCCTAGGGAGTCCCCATGACCCCTTTTGACACATTAGAATGCTCAAGTGTGTCTTAAGGGATCCTAATACCACTTAAGACACACTTGAGCATTCTAATATGTCAAAAGGGGTTCTGGGGACTCCCTAGGGGTACTAGTACACCTTATCATACATTAGGGCACCTAGAGAGTCCTCGGGTATGTGCAAGATCATGAGGGGCCAAACTATGCCTTTAAGTGGCAGTGAAAAATCAGACAATCAGGATTAGTCAACTTGGCGTGAAAAAATGAACTAGTTATCAACCTAATATCAAAAATTTGTAAAAATATAATTTGTAGGAAATTGAATGTAGTTTCTAAACTACTAAGCCTTTTGTAAAAAAAATTTAATATGATTGGTAAAAAGTATAGATTGCAATGCAGCACTACAAACATTTCAGCAAAAAAATAAAAAGTATGTGTATGTCTGACCACCGTAATCAAAAGAAAATGATAATATTTTTTTATAATATTCTATATATAAGTAGTTGACTCATGCCTGGATGTGACGCATATTTTTTGGTATTTTTATTCCAAATAGATAATTAATTATGATTTTTTTGCTACAATGCTTCCAGAATTTAAAAACTCTCATTTCTGACCACCTTAACTCATTGAAAACTTATCATAATTCAATTTTTTTTAATTTTTTCTTATACTAGATGAAGCATAGAATGTGACGCATCTTTCAGATTTCAAAAATGTTATACGGTTTGAAAGTTATAGCTATTTTTCCATCAGTATGTCAATTAGGACTTTAGACGTAAGTGAACTAGAAAATAACTAATAAATACTTAACGAATTCAAAATCTAACAGCACTTATATCAATGGAAAGTTGACAATCATCTGAAGAAACCCTTTTTGTTTTATCGAAATCGGGTGGAAAAAAAGTCATCAACCTAATGGTCGAAGTGTTGACATAAGAAAAATAGAGAAAAAACATATTTTTTGCACACCTTCAGCGTTGACCATGGAGCTTTGTTTTCCAAAGCTATTACCCGATTTTGCTTTAATTTCAAATTTGAAAAGTTTGCCCCTCCCACTCTTTTTTTATTTCCCTTTAATTTTGATGTTTTTTTCTTTCACCCTGACAATGAATAATTTATATATTTTATATTTAGGTTTTATATTTTATGTTTTATATTTTATATTATATAGTATATATATTATATATTATTTATTTATATTATATATTCGATAATATCAATTTAAACAGCCTAAGTATATAGTTTGTTCAGATTTATATTAAATGCAATATTTTTATATTATAATATAAATGTTACATAATATATATATGTATATATTATAAATTATATATTAAATATTGTTGTGTATATAATATAATAAAATATAATATAATGTCTAATATATATAATATATAAAATGAATAGGACATTAATATATTGTATATTTGATAATATATATTAAATGTAATATCTAATATATCTTATAATATATATATTATATATTTAGTCTATTAAATATTGTATTTTTTCAAATATTTTATATATTATTTTAATATTTAATTTAAGTTATAATAGATCCTCTCATGAGACAATAGGTCGAATCGGGGTCGCTAGATGTCTTAAGGGGTAATTAGGGTTTGTGAGGCAACTTCGAATGTACAGTGACCATTTGGAAGGCAATAGGGCATGTCCAAGTACCAATGTACCAAATTTTAACGACTTTTTCCTAGTCCAACTTGAAAAGGGTCGATGGGGTGCTCTCAGGAGACCACATGTCCAATTAGTGTCGCTAGGCATCTTAAGGGGTCATTATGGCTCGTGAGACAACCTTTGATGCATGGTGACCATTTGGAACGCATTAGGACATGTTAGAGGACCTAACTCCACAATTTAGATGAATTTTGATTAGTCAAACTCAAAAAGGGTCCATGGGGTGCTCTAGGGAGCCATTGTACGATTCGGGGTCGATAGGTGACTTAAGGGGTCATCGGGGTTCCAAATGAAACTTTCGATGAATGGTGATCCTTTGGAACGCATTAGGACATATCAGATGACCTACGTATCAAATTTGAATAACTTTTGCCTAGTAGAACTCGAGAGGGGTCCATGGGGTGTTCTCGGGAGACCACATGTCGAATCGAGGTCGGTACCTGCCTGTTAAGAGGTCATTAGGGTTCCAAATGAAACTTTGATGGAAAGGTCACCCTTTGGAACACATTAGGATATGTCATAGGACTTATGTACCAAATTTGGATGACTTTTGCCTAGTAAAACTCAAAAGGGGTCCATGGTGTGCTCTCGGGAGACCACATGTCGAAATGGGGTCGGTAGGCCTATTAAGGGGTCATAAGGGTTCCAAATAAAACTTTGATGGAATGGTGACCCTTTGGAATACATTAGGACATGTCATAGGACCTATGTACCAAATTTAGATGACTTTTTTTTATTAGAACTCGAAAGGGGTCCATGGGGTGCTCTCGAGAGACCTCATGTTGAATCGGGGTTGGTAGTCTTGTTAAGGGGGCATTAGGGTTTGAAATGAAACTTAAATGGAATGGTGACCTTTTGGAACACATTAGGACATGTAAGAGGACCTAATTCTATGATTCATATGACTTTTTCCCAAAATAACTCTAAAGGGGTCCATGGGTTGCTCTCGAGAGACCTCATGTCGAATCGGGGTCGGTAGGCCTGTTAAGGGGTCATTGGGGTTACAAATGTAACTTCAATGGAATGGTGACCCTTTGGAATGCATTACAACATGTCATAGGAACTACGTACCAAATTTGGATGACTTTTGCCTAGTAGAACTCGAAAGGGGTCCATGGGGTGCTCTCGGGAGACCACATGTCGAATCAGGGTGGATTGGCCTATTAAGGGGTCATTAGGGTTTGAAATGCAACTTCTATGGAACAATGACCCTTTGGAATGTATTAGGACATGTCATAGGACCTACATACCAAATTTGGATGACTTTTTCCTAGTAGAACTCGAAAGGGGTCCACAGGGTGCTCTCGAGAGACCTCATGTCGAATCAAGGTCGGTAGGCCTATTATGGGGTCATTAGGGTTCCAAATGCAACTTTGATGGAATGGTGAGCCTTTGGAACACATTAGGACATATCATACGACCTATGTACAAAATTTGGATGACTTTTCCCTAGTAGAACTTGAAAGGGGTCCATGGGGTGCTCTCAGAAGACCTCATGTCGAATCGAGGTTAGTAGGCCTATTAAGGGGTCATTAGGGTTTGAAATGAAACTTAGATGGAATGGTGACCATTTGGAACACATTAGGACATGTTAGAGGACCTATGTACCAAATTTGGATGGCCTTTTCCAAGTATAACTCGAAAGTGGTCTATGGAGTGCTCTCGGGAGACCACATGTGGAAACGGGGTCGGTAGGCCTATTAAAGGGTCATTAGGGTTCCAAATGCAACTTTGATGGAATGGTGACCATTTGGAACACATTAAAACATGTCATAGGACCTATGTACCAAATTTGGACTAATTTTTTCTAGTATAACTCGAAAGGGGTCCATGGGGTGCTCTCGGGAGACCTCATATCAAATCGGGGTCGGTAGGCCTATTAAGGGGTCATTAGGGTTCCAAATGCAACTTTGATGAAAAAATGACCCTTTGGAATGCATTAGGACATGTCAAAGGACCTATGTACCAAATTTGGATGACGTTTCCCTAGTAGAACTCGAAAGGGGTCCATGGGGTGCTCTTGGGAGACCACATGTCGAATCGGGGTTGGTAGGCCTATTAAGGAGTCATTAGGGTTCCAAATTAAACTTCCATGGAATGGTGACCCTTTGGAACCCATTAGGACATGTCAAAGTACCTACGTATGAAATTTGCAAGACTTTTTCCGAGTAGAACTCAAAAGGGGTCCCTGGGGTGCTCTCGGGACACCATATGTCGAATCAGGATCGACAGGCCTGTTAAGGGGTCATTAGGGTTCCAAATGAAACTTTTATGGAATGGGGACCCTTTGCAATGCATTAGGACATGTCAGAGGACCTACATACCAAATTTGGATAACTTTTTCCTAGTAGAACTTGAAAGGGGTCCATGGGGTGGTCTCGGGACACCACATGTCGAATCGGGGTCGGCAGGCCTGTTAAGGGGTCATTAGGGTTTCAAATGCAACTTTGATGGAATGATGACCCTTTAGAATGCATTAGGACATGTCAAAGGACCCTTTAAGACACACTTGAGCATGATAAGGCGTACTAGGACCCCTAGGGAGTCCCCATGACCCCTTTTGACGCATTGGAATGCATCAAAAGTGGTCATGGGGACTCTCTAGGGGTCTTAACATGTGATAAGGTGTACTAGGACCCCTAGAGAGTCCCCATGACCCCTTTTGACACATTGGAACACTCAAGTGTGTCCTAAGGGGTCCTAAGGGGTCCTAACGCATGATAAGGCTTACTAAGACCCGTAGGAAGTCCCCATGACCCCTTTCGATACATTATAATGTTCAAGTGTGTCTTAAGGGGTCTTACGACCTCTTAAGATACACTTGAGCATTCCAATTTGTCAAAAGGGGTCATGGGGACTCCCTAAGAGTCTTAAGGCATGATAAGGCATACTAGGACCCTTAAGGAGTCCCAATGACCCCTTTTGACCCCTAGGACCCCTTAAGACACACTTGAGCATTCCAATGTGTCAAAAGGGGTCATTGGGACTCCCTAGGGGTCTTAACGCATGATAAGACATACTAGGACCCCTAGGGAGTCCTCATGACCCCTTTTGACACATTGGAATACTTAAGTGTGTCTTAAGGGATCCTAATACTCCTTAAGACACACTTGAGCATTCCAATGTGTCAAAAGGGGTCATGGGGACTCTCTAGGGGTCCTAACGTGTGATAAGGCATACTAGGACCCCTAGGGAGTCCCCATGACCCCTTTTGACACATTGGAATGCTCAAGTGTGTCTTAAGGGGTTTTAGGACCCCTTAAGACACATTTGGGTGTTCAAATGTGTCAAAAGGGGTCATGGGGACTCCCTAGAGGTCCTAGTATGCATTATCACACCTTAGGACACCTACAGAGTCCCCATGACCCTTTAAGACACATTGGAATACTCAAGTGTGTCTTAAGGGGTATTAGGACCCCTTAAGACACACTTGAGCATTCCAATGTGTTAAAAGGGATTATGGGGACTCCCTAGGGGTCTTGATATGTCTTATCATGTCTTAGGACCCCTAAGGAGTCCCCAGGACCCCTTTTGATACATTGGAATGCTCAAGTATGTCTTAAGGGGTCCTAATACACCTTATCACATGTTAGGACCCCTAGAGAGTCTCCATGAACCCTTAAGACACATTGGAATGCTCAAGTGTGTCTTAAGGGGTCGTACGACCCTTTAAGACATACTTGAGCATTCCAATGTGTCTTAAGGGGTCACGGGGACTCCCTAGGGGTCCTAATATGCCTTATCATGCATTAGGACCGCTAGAGAGTCCCCATGACCCCTTAAGACAAATTGGAATGCTCAAGTGTGTCTTAAGGGGTCATAGGACCTCTTAAGACACACTTGAGCATTCCAATGTGTCAAAAGGGGTTATGGGGACTCCCTAGGGGTCTTAATACGCCTTATCATGCCTTAGGACCCCTAAGGAGTCCCCAGGACCCCTTTTGACACATTGGAATGCTCAAGTATGTCTTAAGGGGTCCTAATACACCTTATCACATGTTAGGACCCCTAGAGAGTCTCCATGAACCCTTAAGACACATTGGAATGCTCAAGTGTGTCTTAAGGGGTCGTACGACCCCTTAAGACACACTTGAGCATTCCAATGTGTCTTAAGGGGTCATGGGGACTCCCTAGGGGTCCTAGTATGCCTTATCATGCGTTAGGACCCCTAGAGAGTCCCCATGACCTCTTAAGACATATTGGAATGCTCAAGTGTGTCTTAAGGGGTCATAGGACCCCTTAAGACACACTTGAGCATTCCAATGTGTCAAAAGGGGTTATGGGGACTCCTTATGGGTCTTAATATGCCTTATCATGCCTTAGGACCCCTAAGGAGTCCCTAGGACCCCTTTTGACACATTGGAATGCTCAAGTATGTCTTAAGGGGTCATAATATGCCTTATCACACTTTAGGACCCCTAGAGAGTCTCCATAAACCCTTAAGACACATTGGAATGCTCAAGTGTGTCTTAAGGGGTTGTACGACCCCTTAAGACACACTTGAGCATTCCAATGTGTCTTAAGGGGTCATGGGGACTCCCTAGGGGTCCTAGTACACCTTATCACATGTTAGGACCCCTAGAGAGTCCCCATGACCCCTTAAGGCACATTGGAATGCTCAAGTGTGTCTTAAGGGGTCATAGGACCCCTTAAGACACACTTGAGCATTCCAATGTGTCAAAAGGGGTCATGGGGACTCCCTAGAGGTCCTAGTAAGCCTTATCATGCGTTAGGACCTCTATAGAGTCCCCATGACCCCTTAAGACACATTGGAATTCTCAAGTGTGTCTTAAGAGGTTAGAGGACCCCTTAAGACACACTTGAGCATTCCAATGTGTCTTAAGGGGTCATGGGGACTCTCTAGGGGTCCTAGTATGTCTTAGGACCCCTAGGGAGTCCCCATGACCCCTTTTGACACATTGAAATGCTCAAGTGTGTCTTAAGGGGTATTAGGACCCCTTAAAACACACTTAAGTGTTCCAATGTGTCAGAAAAGGTCATGGGGACTCCCTAGGGGTCCTAGTATGCCTTATCACATGTTAGGACCCCTAGGGAGTCCCCATGACCCCTTAAGACACATTGGAATACTAAAGTGTTCCAATCTCTCTTAAGGGGTCATGGGGACTCCCTAGGGGTCCTAGTATGCCTTATCACACCTTAGGATCCCTAGGGAGTCCCCATGACCCCTTTTGACACATTGTAATGCTCAAGTGTGTCTTAAGGGGTCCTACGACCTCTTAAGACACACTTGAGCATTCCAATGTGTCAAAAGGGGTCATGGGGACTCCCTAGGGGTCCTAGTACACCTTATCACACCTTAGGACCCCTAGAGATTCTCCATGACCCCTTAAGACACATTTGAGTATTCTAATATGTTAAAAGGGGTCATGGGAACTCCCTACGTGTCCTAATACATGATAAGGCATACTAGGACCCCTAGGGAGTCCCCATGACCCCTTTTGATGCACTGAAATTCTCAAGTGTGTCTTAAGGGGTACTAATACCCCTTAAGACACACTTGAGAATTCCAATGTGTCAAAAGGGGTCATGGGGACTCCCTAGGTGTCCTAATGTGCATTAGGATACCTAGGGAGTCCCCATGACCCCTTTTGACACATTGAAATGCTCAAGTGTGTCTTAAGGGGTCCTACGACCCCTTAAGACACACTTGAGCATTCCAATGTGTCAAGAGGGGTCATCAAGACTCCCTAGGGGTCGTAGTATGCCTTATCACACGTTAGGACCCCTAGAGAGTCTCAATGACCCCTTTTGACACATTGGGACACCCCAGTGTGTCTTAAGGGGTCCTACTCTAGAGAGTCTCGACATTAGATAAGGTGTACTAGGACCCCTTAAGACACACTTGAGCATTCTAATGTGTCAAAAGGGGTGATGGGAACTCCCTACATGTCCTAATACATGATAAGGTGTACTAGGACCCCTAGGGAGTCCCCATGACCCCTTTTGATGCATTGGAATGCTCAAGTGTATCTTAAGGGATCTTAGGACCCCTTAAGACACACTTGAGACCCATTAAGACACACTTGAGCATTCCAATTCGTCAAAAGGGTTCATGGGGACTGCCTAGGTGTCCTAATGCGCATTAGGACACCCAGGGATTCCCCATGACCCCTTTCGACACATTGGAATGGTCAAGTGTGTCTTAAGGGGTCCTATGACCCCTTAAGACACACTTGAGCATTCCAATGTGTCAAAAGGGGTCATCGGGACTCCCTGGGGTTCTTAGTACGCCTTATCACATGTTAGGACCGCACATTAGGACACCTAGGCAGTCCCCATGACCCCTTTTGACGCATTAGAATGCTCAAGTGTGTCTTAATGGGTCCTACGACCCCTTAAGACACACTTGAGCATTCCAATGTGTCAAAAGGGGTCATCGGGACTCCCTAGGGTTCTTAGTATGCCTTATCACATGTTAGGACCCCTAGGGTGTCCCGATGACCCCTTTTGACACATTGAAATGCTCCAGTGTGTCTGAAGGGGTCCTACGACCCCTTAAGACACAATTGAGCTTTCCAATGTGTCAAAATGGGTCATGGAAACTCCCTAGGTGTCCTAATGTGTGATAAGGAGTACTAGGATCCCTAAGGAGTCCCCATGACCCTTTTGGACACATTGGAATGCTCAAGTGTGTCTTAAGGGGTATTAGGACCCCATAAGACACACTTGAGCATTCTAATGCGTCAAAAGGGGTCATGGGGACTCCCTAGGCATCCTAGAGCATGATAAGGCATACAAGGACACCTAGGGAGTCCCCATGACCCCTTTTGACACATTCAAATGCTCAAGTGTTTCTTAAGGGGTCCTAATACCCCTTAAGACACACTTGAGCATTCTAATGTGTCAGATAAGGTGTACTAGGACCCCTAGGGAGTCCCCATGACCCCTTTTGACACATTAGAATGCTCAAGTGTGTCTTAAGGGGTCCTACAACCCCTTAAGACACACTTGAGCATTCCAATGTGTCTGAAGCGATCATGGGGACTCTCTAGGGGTCCTAAGGCATGATAAGGCATACTATGACCCCTAGGGAGTCTCCATGACCCCTTTTAATACATTAGAATGCTCAAGTGTGTCCTAAGGGGTCCTACAACCCCTTAAGACACACTTGAGCATTCCAATGTCTCTTAAGGGTTCATGGGGACTCTCTAGGTGTCCTAATGCGTGATAAGGTGTACTAGTACCCCTAGGGAGTCCCTAGAACCCCTTTTGACACATTAGAATGCTCAAGTGTGTCTTAAGTGGTATTAGGATCCTAGGACCACTTAAGACACACTTGAGCAATCCAATGGACCCCTAGGGAGTCTCTCTCTGCCTCCGGTGAACTATTCTTCAAAGCCTCCATTTCTGCATAGCTAGGGTTTACAACACCTGTAAAAGGCACATTTAATACAAAGATTTAGCTGACGACCTTTAAAGACCTAAAAGAAATGAGAAAAAAATTTAGGCCAAAAATACATACCGCATTTCTGTATGTAGTACCATAAGCTTGAACAATCTAGTTGGCTTCCTCTGCTAAGGCACAAAGAACTTCATTAATGTATGCTCTAGCTAGGAGGAAGATTATAATTTCCATATTTCTGCAAGAATTTCTCCTTAATTTGTAATATTATATATAATATATTAGTATACATTAGTATATGCACTAATACATTTGGGGTCATTTTGCGACGGCTATGTGTCGCAATTGCGACAGCTATGTGTCGCAATAGCAACACCCATAGACGTCACTATTTTTTAGTCGCAAATTGTGACGTCTATGGGTAGCCGTCGCAATTGCGACACATATCCGTCGCAATGCGACTAAGATTTAAGAAGCGGCATGGCCGTCGCCCCCCCCGTCGCATGGCTTCGGAGGGCCGTCACAATCGCGACGGACCTCCCAAGCAATTGCGACGGGCGCCTGCATCGCATTGCGACGGGTGTCCGTCGCAATTGCGACGCCCGTGGGTGGATAAAAAAAAATAAATTAATTTAATACATTGCTAATGAACCACATTAATGCTTTTTTCTTTCAACAAATGAGGACAGCCACTGTAAAGACAACATGATAATGTACACTCACTGTAAGGACAGTCACAAATGAGGACATCTCACAGTGACTATCCCTAGTGTAATTGCCACTTGAATGTATTGCTATTCAGCCACATTAATGCTTTTCTTCTTCAACAAATGAGGATAGTCACTGTAAAGACAACATGATAATGTACACTCACTGTTTGTACATTATCATGTTGTCTTTACAGTGACTATCCTCATTTGTTGAAGAAGAAAAGCATTAATGTGGCTGAATAGCAATACATTCAAGTGGCAATTACACTAGGGACAGTCACTGTGAGATGTCCTCATTTGTGACTGTCCTTACAGTGAGTGTACATTATCATGTTGTCTTTACAGTGAGTGTACATTATCATGTTGTCTTTACAGTGTCAATATATGCATTATTACTTAAACTGAAGAGTACTCTAAATAATATGTCATTGTGGAGTTCTGATTGCTTCCAATTTGATATACGCTTGTTCTACTTATGTATCCAGCATCATGTAAGAAAAGTTGATGCTTTTAAATAGATTCATTTAGCCATGAAATGCCTGTGCATGTTACATACAAGATTCCAAGGCCCAAAACTGATTACTCATTATAATTCATGTACAGAATGATAATCAACCACAACGAGGCATGCGTAGGCGCTGCTTAGATTTTGAGGCATCAGAAGCTCGTAGAAGAAACTTGACCAATGGCTCATGGAATGCAACAAACTTATTGCCTAAAACAGGAGCATTGGTAACCACAGATGATGGTTTTGAAAAGAACACTTCACCATCAATGTCACGTGAGGGAACTGCAATTTCTGATGGCAAGTAACTTGTAGTATATAAGAGAGATGCAGGTACAGATGCTGGGAATACATTGCTAATGAACCACATTAATGCTTTTTTCCTTCAACAAATGAGGACAGTCACTTTAAAGACAACATGATAATGTACACTCACTGTAAGGATAGTTACAAATGACGACATCTCACAGTGACTGTCCGTTGTGTAATTGCCACTTGAATGTATTGCTATTCAGCCACATTAATGCTTTTCTTCTTCAACAAATGAGGATAGTCACTCTAAAGACAACATGATAATGTACACGGGCTGTAAGTGTACATTATCATGTTGTCTTTACAGTGACTGTCCTCCTTCAAGTGGCAATTACACAAGGGACAGTCACTGTAAAGGCAACATGATAATGTAGAGAAACGTTGTCATTTGTATTTTCAACAGTGCCGAGAGAGATTCCCTCCGCGAAATCACAGCTACAATTTCTGAGTACGTTGGGTTTATTTTTCTTTTGCCATTATTATGTAATCTGGTATTCAGCTGTTATAGAGCTAAAATACCTAGAAATGAGGACATATCTGTGTTGAATTTATTGTTAGCGGCTTTGGTTATTTAGAAGTTTAATTTTATTTGTTCATCTTTCAAGCACAAACATTTTGTGGACCGTAACATCTTCATTGTTTCGGGTATGCAATGAAATAGCCGTAACTTGCAACTACCTTCACGGTACTTGTGTACATTATCATGTTGTCTTTACAGTGACTGTCCTCATTCAAGTGGAAATTACACAAGGGACAGTCACTGTGAGATGTCCTCATTTGTGACAAGGACAGTCACACGAGGACATCTCACAGTGACTGTCCCTTGTGTAATTGCCACTTGAATGTATTGCTATTCAACCACATTTATGGGCCCGTTTGGACCCCAGCACACAGTAGCATCTACAGAGAAGAATATCCCAGGTGTAACAAGTTGTAAGAATATACCAACAGTTCTAAGAAGTTCCCTAGCACATAGTAGCATCTACAGAGAAGAATATACAACATGAGGGCAGCCACTGTAAAGACAACATGATAATGTACACTCATTGTATGTGTACATTATCATGTTGTCTTTACAGTGACTGTCCTCATTCAAGTGGCAATTACAGAAGGGACAGTCATTGTGAGATGTCCTCATTTGTGACAAGGATAGTCACACATGAGGACATCTCACAGTGATCGATTGTCCCTTGTGTAATTGCCACTTGAATGTATTGCTATTGAACCACATTAATGCTTTTCTTCTTCAACAAATGAGGACAGTCACTCTAAAGACAACATGATAATGTACACTCATTGTAAGGACAGTCACAAATGAGGACATCTCACAGTGACTGTCCCTTGTGTAATTGCCACTTGAATTACACAAGGGACAGTCATTGTGAGATGTCCTCATTTGTGACAAGGATAGTCACACATGAGGACATCTCACAGTGATCGATTGTCCCTTGTGTAATTGCCACTTGAATGTATTGCTAATGAACCACATTAATGCTTTTCTTCTTCAACAAATGAGGACAGTCACTCTAAAGACAACATGATAATGTACACTCACTGTAAGGACAGTCACAAATGAGGACATCTCACAGTGACTGTCCCTTGTGTGATTGCCACTTGAATGTATTGCTATTCAGCCACATTAATGCTTTTCTTCTTCAACAAATGAGGATAGTCACTCTAAAGACAACATGATAATGTACACGGGCTGTAAGTGTACATTATCATGTTGTCTTTACAGTGACTGTCCTCCTTCAAGTGGCAATTACACAAGGGACAGTCACTGTAAAGGCAACATGATAATGTAGAGAAACGTTGTCATTTGTATTTTCAACAGTGCCGAGAGAGATTCCCTCCGCAAAATCACAGCTACAATTTCTGAGTACGTTGGGTTTATTTTTCTTTTGCCATTATTATGTAATTTGGTATTCAGCTATTACAGAGCTAAAATACCCAGAAATGAGGACATATCTGTGTTGAATTTATTGTTAGCGGCTCTGGTTATTTAGAAGTTTAATTTTATTTGTTCATCTTTCAAGCACAAACATTTTGTGGACCGTAACATCTTCATTGTTTCGGGTATGCAATGAAACAGCCGTAACTTGCAACTACCTTCACGGTACTTGTGTACATTATCATGTTGTCTTTACAATGACTATCCTCATTCAAGTGGCAATTACACAAGGGACAGTCACTGTGAGATGTCCTCATTTGTGACAAGGACAGTCACACATGAGGACATCTCACAGTGACTATCCCTTGTGTAATTGCCACTTGAATGTATTGCTATTCAACCACATTTATGGGCCCGTTTGGACCCCAACACACAGTAGCATCTACAGAGAAGAATATCCCAGGTGTAACAAGTTGTAAGAATATACCAACAGTTCTAAGAAGTTCCCTAGCACATAGTAGCATCTACAGAGAAGAATATACAACATGAGGGCAGCCACTGTAAAGACAACATGATAATGTACACTCATTGTATGTGTACATTATCATGTTGTCTTTACAGTGACTGTCCTCATTCAAGTGGCAATTACAGAAGGGACAGTCATTGTGAGATGTCCTCATTTGTGACAAGGATAGTCACACATGAGGACATCTCATAGTGATCGATTGTCCCTTGTGTAATTGCCACTTGAATGTATTGCTATTGAACCACATTAATGCTTTTCTTCTTCAACAAATGAGGACAGTCACTCTAAAGACAACATGATAATGTACACTCACTGTAAGGACAGTCACAAATGAGGACATCTCACAGTGACTGTCCCTTGTGTAATTGCCACTTGAATTACACAAGGGACAGTCATTGTGAGATGTCCTCATTTGTGACAAGGACAGTCACACATGAGGACATCTCACAGTGATTGTCCCTTGTGTAATTGCCACTTGAATGTATTGCTATTCAACCACATTAATGCTTTTCTTCTTCAACAAATGAGGACAGTCACTCTAAAGACACCATGATAATGTACACTCACTGTAAGGACAGTCACAAATGAGGACATCTCATAGTGACTGTCCCTTGTGTAATTGCCACTTGAATGTATTGCTATTCAGCCACATTAATGCTTTTCTTCTTCAACAAATGAGGATAGTCACTCTAAGGACAACATGATAATGTACACTCACTGTAAGTGTACATTATCATGTTGTATTACAAATGGACCTTATGTTGGTCGGGATATAAGTGCAAAAAAAAAAAGGAACGTTGTCATTTGTGTTTTCAACAGCGCCGAGAGAGATTCCCTCCACGAAATCAAGCGGGTTATCATTTGTGTTTTGAACAAAGCGGGTTGTCATTTGTGTTTTGAACAGCACCGAGAGAGATTCCCTCCGCGAAATCAAGCGGGTTGTCATTTGTGTTTTCAACAGCGCCGAGAGAGATTCCCTCCGCAAAATCACAGCTACAATTTCTGAGTACGTTGGGTTTATTTTTATTTTGTCATTATTATTTAATCTGGTATTCAGCTGTTAGAGAGCTAAAATACCCAGAAATGAGGACATATCTGTGTTGAATTTATTGTTAGCGGCTTTGGTTATTTAGAATGCTTCCCCACAATACTTAATTACACAAGGGACAGTCACTGTGAGATGTCCTCATTTGTGACAAGGATAGTCACACATGAGGACATCTCACAGTGACTGTCCCTTGTGTAATTGCCACTTGAATGTATTGCTATTCAACCACATTTATGGGCCCGTTTGGACCACGACACACAGTAGCATCTACAGAGAAGAATATCCCAGGTGTAACAAGTTGTAAGAATATACCAACAGTTCTAAGAAGTTCCCTAGCACATAGTAGCATCTACAGAGAAGAATATACAACATGAGGGCAGCCACTGTAAAGACAACATGATAATGTACACTCATTGTATGTGTACATTATCATGTTGTCTTTACAGTGACTGTCCTCATTCAAGTGGCAATTACAGAAGGGACAGTCATTGTGAGATGTCCTCATTTGTGACAAGGATAGTCACACATGAGGACATCTCACAGTGATCGATTGTCCCTTGTGTAATTGCCACTTGAATGTATTGCTATTGAACCACATTAATGCTTTTCTTCTTCAACAAATGAGGACAGTCACTCTAAAGACAACATGATAATGTACACTCATTGTAAGGATAGTCACAAATGAGGACATCTCATAGTGACTGTCCCTTGTGTAATTGCCACTTGAATTACACAAGGGACAGTCATTGTGAGATGTCCTCATTTGTGACAAGGATAGTCACACATGAGGACATCTCACAGTGATCGATTGTCCCTTGTGTAATTGCCACTTGAATGTATTGCTATTGAACCACATTAATGCTTTTCTTCTTCAACAAATGAGGACAGTCACTCTAAAGACAACATGATAATGTACACTCACTGTAAGGACAGTCACAAATGAGGACATCTCACAGTGACTGTCCCTTGTGTGATTGCCACTTGAATGTATTGCTATTCAGCCACATTAATGCTTTTCTTCTTCAACAAATGAGGATAGTCACTCTAAAGACAACATGATAATGTACACGGGCTGTAAGTGTACATTATCATGTTGTCTTTACAGTGACTGTCCTCATTCAAGTGGAAATTACACAAGGGATAGTCACTGTGAGATGTCCTCATTTGTGACAAGGATAGTCACACATGAGGACATCTCACAGTGACTGTCCCTTGTGTAATTGCCACTTGAATGTATTGCTATTCAACCACATTTATGGGCCCGTTTGGACCGCGGCACATAGTAGCATCTACAGAGAAGAATATCCCAGGTGTAACAAGTTGTAAGAATATACCAACAGTTCTAAGAAGTTCCCTAGCACATAGTAGCATCTACAGAGAAGAATATGGGTCAACGAGGTTGACTTCAAAGCCATGCAATCTAATGGTAATAGTAATATCATAATTTGACATACTATCAGAAATACTTCCTAAATAGACTATTCAATCTTATAAGAGATGGATTCATGAGAACTATTATTTATGAAATATGAGTCAATGACTTTAATTAAAAAAATTACACAATCTAATTCTTGTAAAAATATCAAAATTTGACACATTGAAAATACCTTCCAAAAGTATCGTTAATTGATTAATATGAATCACTACTCATGAAATATAATTTTATAAACCTAATCTAAAAACTACACAATAAAAATCTTAATAGCAATATTGTAAGAAACTATTCCCAAAAGCAAGCCTAATAAAATTTGATGAAAATAATTTTTGTTTCACTCAACTTTGACATTCACAACTTCCTCTTTTATTATAATAAGAAAAAAAATGTCTTTTTAGATATACCTCATGAACCATACTCGAATAATCTATCATTTTTCTTCTCAAAAACATATTTGCAGAGCCTGCTTCTTTTACTTGTTTGTACTTTTATCTCTCTGATGGAAAGGGTTCCTTCAGGACACATTTTTCCAAGTTCACTGCTTGAGATATTTGAGGAGGGTTCCCCTGCTTGAGTATCCATCCAACCCATATTCGAGTAGTTCTACAATTGCACAGTCTAAATTAATAATACTGACAATTGAATGACGAATGATGATACATAGAATTGATATAAACTAATCCTAAAAACACTAAAACATTATTAATATATTTATATTTCATAAATAAAATTGATATAAAAGATTTGGAAAGATACATTAAAAAATAGAAAAACAGTAATTTATAATAGAAGGAAACTTAAATTGCTATTTAAAAAAAAAACAAGAGTCTTAAATCTTATCATTTTGTTTCATTATCATCCATAAGTACACACCTCTAGCATAATAATTATATTTTACCACCCATAAAATGAAGAAAAGATTTTCACAAGAGAAATTGAAGCTAGATTATAAAAATGAACCATCTTATTGGAAACTGGAACTGTTATCATACCCAAAAGGACTACAAAATTTCACCTTATCATACCCAGATTGTTGCTTTGCCTGGCGGAGGGAAATTTGATCAGTAAAATTGACACAGAGTATGTTGTCTCCATTGTCATGCTGGATAACAAAACACCAACTTTAATGGGCATGTACTGTCCCTTGTGTAATTGCCACTTGAATGCATTGCTATTTGATGCAGGGGCATCCCTAATGCAAGCCAAAGACACCATGATTGAAGGAAGTTTCCATGAAGCCAAGGAGTCAAATCCTATCAATTGGAACATAAGATTTTCACCTTGGAGCTTTGAAGGATTGACTGGTGAAAGGTCCTTTTGATTGACAAATCAAAGTCTTTTTGAATGACAAATCAGAGTCTTTTTGAATGACAATAAATTAGAATAGGAGTTTTAGATGTTTTCTTGGTTTGTAATAAATATTAAGGATTGATTTTATCTCCTTATAAACATCCACTTGTTGGACACAAGACCCCTTGGTGACTTATAAACCTTGGGCATCTTTTGAGTCCTTGGATGAAATGAGCATAGTAAGTGTTTATTAGGTGTCTTTTAGATGTTGTTAAGAAGTTTGAAGGTCCAAAATAACTTTAATAAGGTTCCTAAAGTTTCACAACACATTTTTAACCTTCTCGGCAAAGTTGTTTGCAAAGTTGTAATGCAACTTTAAAAGTTGCTTAGCAAAGTTGACATTTGTTGGATAAACTGTTCTAACCACCTAGATGGTTGAACCAACATTTGGAGAGCCTATTTTAGGCTTCAAATGGTCGAAGACAGACAGAGAACCAGTATTGTAATCATTTTGCTTTCATAAAAAATAAAAATAACCCTGTTTTAGTGCATTTCTGGTGAAAAACGAACTCTGTACGGCTGTACGGATGGTGGTTGGATGATAAAATTTGCCTGGAAGTTGTAATAGTGACATCTGATGCTTTGGAAGTTGGTTTGATTGATTCTCTTTGTTTTATATCTAAGTTATTTCAAATTTTCTGTGCATTGTTTACAAACCCTCATTTTCAGGGTTTGACTGATGTAAAGACCTTAACTCACGTTTCAACCATTGGAATTCCTTCTTCCTTGGTGGAATGAGAGTTAAGGATGTATATTTGTATATTCTAAAAGCCCTGACTACTCTGCATCACTATTGAACCACATTAATGCTTTTTTCCTTCAACAAATGAGGACAGTCACTATAAAGACAACATGATAATGTACACTCACTGTAAGGATAGTCACAAATGAGGAAATCTCAGAGTGATTATCCCTTGTGTAATTGCCGCTTGAATACATTGCTATTGAACCACATTAATGCTTTTTTCCTTCAAGTGGCAATTACACAAGGGACAGTCACTGTGAGATGTCCTCATTTGTGACAAGGACAGTCACACATGAGGACATCTCACAGTGACTGTCCCTTGTGTAATTGCCACTTGAATGTATTGCTATTCAACCACATTTATGGGCCTGTTTGGACCACGGCACACAATAGCATCTACAGAGAAGAATATCCCAGGTGTAACAAGTTGTAAGAATATACCAACAGTTCTAAGAAGTTCCCTAGCACATAGTAGCATCTACAGAGAAGAATATACAACATGAGGGCAGCCATTGTAAAGACAACATGATAATGTACACTCATTGTATGTGTACATTATCATGTTGTCTTTACAAGGATAGTCATTTGTGACAAGGATAGTCACACATGAGGACATCTCACAGTGATCGATTGTCCCTTGTGTAATTGCCACTTGAATGTATTGCTATTGAACCACATTAATGCTTTTCTTCTTCAACAAATGAGGACAGTCACTCTAAAGACAACATGATAATGTACACTCACTGTAAGGACAGTCACAAATGAGGACATCTCACAGTGACTGTCCCTTGTGTGATTGCCACTTGAATGTATTGCTATTCAGCCACATTAATGCTTTTCTTCTTCAACAAATGAGGATAGTCACTCTAAAGACACAATGATAATGTACACGGGCTGTAAGTGTACATTATCATGTTGTCTTTACAGTGACTGTCCTCCTTCAAGTGGCAATTACACAAGGGATTTGTGTTTTCATTTGTGTTTTCAACAGCGCCGTAACCCTCCGCGAAATCACATCGGGATATAAGGGCAAAACAAACAAGAACGTTGTCATTTGTATTTTCAACAGCGCCGAGAGAGATAAACAAACTTAAAACTCAGACTTAAGAAAGATGAAGGCAATGCTTCAAAAGGCTGATGCCCTAAATACGGGAAAACACAATACCACCATTAAACGATGCCCTAGTCACCGTATCAATGCTGCCAGCTCCGTACCAGTATGCTGACTGCTCACTTTCATCCTGTGATAAAGGTAACTTCATTAATCATACTTGAAATGGCAGCATACGAACTAAAGCTGATGAACATTTATAAACTAAAAGTTTAAAACTACAGATTACAAATGTAGTAGTTTCATACGAAAAGAACTTGATGTCTGAAATTTACCATTAGAAGTATCCAAAGGAATACCACAGTACTGTTGAACTTGGAGAATCGGAGATGATCTACACAGCAAGGTTCAACAGCTGTAAGGACTGTTACACCATCTTTAGCATTTGAATACATTTTCTCCTTGGCTTCTGGTGGATCCTCAAAGACCCCCAATGACGTTTTCCCTACAATTATCAATTGTTTGTCAGTATGAGATATTAATAAATAAACATTAATCACAATATTAGGCAAACAATGTTCTTGACGTCTGAATCTAAATCACAGAAAGCTCTAATAAAGCAGTTCTCAGTTTCACATTAAACTAAGTTTCAATTTCAAATGGTTATAATAATTTTTGCAAGTTATAAGTAGCTGGTTACAGTATATGACATAAAAAGAAAAAAAATCATTTCTATTCTTTTCTTCTTTTTCTCTTTCAACGAAGCTTTTGCACCACACAAATGCATACCAAGAATTTCTCAGGAGGTTTCAAGACCATTACATACCAAACTTCTTCTCTGTAGATGCTACTGTGTGTCGTGGTCCAAACGGGTCCAAATAGACCTAGTGACTCTAGTAGGTCTCCAAAACTTGTTCTGCAGCAATAACTCTTCAATTTGACAAAGGACCTTATGAACTTATATGTTTTTTGAGTACCCTTTTTGATGTTCTAACAATCCTCCAACTCCCAGACCTTGACTCCACTCCAGCATATCAATGTCCTTATTGAGTCCGCAGACCTAATGCATGCCTTTGGGTGTGGGTTCCAAAACAAGGCATTGAAAATGGGTGCATGAAACCAAGATCAGAGTTTGAAGATGTCCACCATGCTCTAAAGATCTAGATTCAACAAGGTTTGAGGTCCTTTACTTGCCGCTACCCTCTGATCTTGCATAATCCATCAACTCCTAGTCAAGAACATTGAGATTCTTGACCTAGGGCTTGCTCTTGAAATTCTCTGGCTTAGTATCCTGTTCCAAAGCTTTTAAAATATGAAAATAAACCCCCTTAACTTGCATTTTACAAAGAACAGAGGATATCCTATGGTTTATTTGCAAGTTAAGGCCATTTGAATGCAATAACCCAAAAAATGAGGGTTTGACAGAACAACAGATAAGAAAAAGGAATAACTTTGATATAAGGTGTCTTGAATCTACCAAATAAACTCTCAAAGCATAAGATATAAATACTCTAACTTCCACACTGGTCTTCCCTCCCTTTCACATCCGTACACTGTACAGTGCTTGAAGGAAATGCACAAAAAAGGCTCTGAAATAGTGGCTCTATCTGACAGAGAGTCCATGCTAGGCTTCATGACTAACCTAGAGCACATTCCTTGTTATGGAGGAAGTTTGAATGGTGAAGAACTTATGGAATGGATAGAGGACCTAGATAACCATTTTGACTACAAGTATCTTATTAATAACCATTTTGACTACAAGTATCTTATGGATAGAGGACCTTGATAACCATTTTGACTCATTTAGTATCTTATTGAGCTTCACTTTGTTTCGAGAATATAGTTTAATATTCTCTACTAAATAGGGCCAACCACGTGAAGGTGGAAGCTCATTTGGCCCCACCCCCCTCCCCCTAACATCACTCTACATTCCCCGTTAACATCTAACATTCATTCATTCTTTCAATTATTAATAAAATGTAACATTCAATCAATATCACATGATAACATTCATTAACACATTAGATTCGTTAACACACAACATTCATCAATATGAAAATAAACACATAATTCATGAACATTCATTAGCACATAATTAAATTCATTGAGACATAAAATTCAGTCATTATCAATTAAGGTATTTAGATGACAATCATTTCTTTTTTCTCTTTCTAATTTTTTTTTCTATGTAAGCTCTAAGAGGAGCATCAGTGTTATCATCAATACCCCCCTCATCAGTTGTTTTGTTCTTTGTTCTTGATGATCTCAAATTCCTATGCTGCTGCAAAGGGGGGTCCTCTACAATAACAAATAAAAGAGTTAAATTTAAAATATTTAATTATAATTGTTACAAGTATTTAATTATTTTAAAGAACATAACTGTGGCGCTCTTTAATTACCTAATCTGGCCACATCATTTTGTCTAGACTCAACCTCAACATGCTCATGAGCACCGACCCCTCGATCCTCTACAGTTGCTATACAAAATGTTACATTAATCCAAACACCAATTGTAATTACATATAAAAATTTTAATAGCAAATGTATACCTCCACCACTAGGATGCACATCATGCGAACCTTCATTATGCATAGATTGTGTAGAAGGATTGTCAGGCTGCATTCCAATATCCTACACATTGTTATCATTGCTTTCTTAAAACAGATATACTCACTTTATATTAGAACTTAACATCAAATAGACTAATTGGTAAAGTATTCAATTTGAAATAAATTTCATTTAGCTTATTTACCTGTGGCTCAGATGCATCATTATTTGAACCTTGCACACTGATTTCAGCTCGTAGCCATTCAGCCACGACTCTATAGCCTTGTTGGAAGCCAATTCTCTTGTCCTCTTCTGTGAGGCATCTATTGAACTCTGACCCCTACATTTTTTCTTGGTATGGTGAATTTTACTTGCATTGTTTGATCAAAAAAAATTTCCTTGCAATATATAAAAAAATTGATACAAGTTTTCATTTACTAATACTTACAACTCGTGCTTGAAGTTTGGAAAAACCATCAGAGCCGAGCTTGTGTGTCCCGTGCTTTTCTAATCTTTCCTTTGTTGCCTTTGATGTGTCAGGCAATCTATGAAAAGTTTGAAATATGTTAGAGACCAGTATAGGAAAAATTTAGAGGTTAATTAGTACATAATTACATTCTCAAAAGTATCACATACCTTGCTCTACTCTCTACTGGCGTAATTCCTTTTTTCATGTCGGCTTTATACTTTCCATCCAAAATCAAACCCTGCCACTCAGCCTCAAGAACACAGGGCGGACGCTCGTGCCTTGGGTTAACCTCTAAATATTTCCTGTACTGGTCCCTAATATACTTCAAACATAAACCAGCTCTTTCAAGGAGCTTGTTTCTCTCGAATGCACGAGGTCCAAAAAGCTAGGTCATACTATGTACAAGATCATCCTTCAACTTTTTATCTTGGTTATTCCACCTTTTAAGTAAAAAAAAACATGTTAGACTCATAAATGAAGAGAAGCTACCTTTAATATAGTTCAAGAAATTGATGAAAAGGAAAACTATTCTAGCAATGATATGAAATCAAAATAGTGGTTTGGGGTTTTAGTTAGGATATGATGTTCCACCATGTACGTATGGTGGGCCCGAATATCCACAAACACTCGTCACCAAGTTTTCGCCAAAAAATATCATTCCCTACAAAATAATCATGGCATCATTAGTCGATGAAGAGTGATCAAAAACTAAATTACTATTATATCACTATAGAATAATAATAACTTTAAAGTACCTGGAAGTTTGGATACTTTTAAGGGAACGCCTTCATCGTCGCTGATGATCAATACGCAATCCTTCACCGTTCCCGTACTAGGAACACGGGAACATCCAGGAAATGATGTTGCATCGGGACTTGTTGCATCTCCTATTGCAAAAAATGAAAACCATTATCAAATGCCTCCAAGAAATAATACTTCAAGGGAAATAAATTGGTGTAGAGCACCCATGGCACAAACACAATCAAGGGATCTACATCGTAAACACATAACACTTAAACACATAACAAAAGAGAGAAAAAGAGGGATTTGTGTACCAGTAGATGGTGCAACAGTTGGTGCATTTAGGCTATGTGTTGTTGACATGGCAGTCGGCAAGACATTTGTGGCTGTCCTGGATGGAGGCGGCGTTGTCATATCATCATGGAAAGGAGCTGAAGAATAAAATTGTTAGAGCATGCATAAATATAGAACGCGTGGACTAGCATGGACAAGATTGTTAGAGCATTAAAAAAAAAGATTGTTCGAGCATGTATTGTCAATGATTATGATCATTCCTATATATATTCAGTGGAAAACACAAGTGGGGAATGGAACATGTGATCTACCTGAACCACTTGCAATACCGGCCTCATCATGGGAATGGGGTTCAAAATTACGCAAATAACTCTGTAAAGACAATGCATCCATATTTTAATTAATGTCATAAAAGAGCATAACATAAAAACCATTATTGAACTCTTGTAATAATTAAAAATTTCATTAATACTTACTTTAAAGTTTTCAGAAGTGCGCAACAACTCAGCTGCCCTGTCTTTTATTTCCTGAGTCTGAGGATGTATGGATACCAAACGTAGAAGTTCTTTCCCAATTTTCTTTAGCAGCTTTTTAATGGAACCGATCGGGTCATCGGTCTCTGCTAAATCAATAAAAAAAGGGTCCACAAGGGGGGACTCCTGAGGGACTGCAGGTTGCTTTCCCTCTCTCCGACCACCGGCCCTCTGTGACAACAATAGTATTAGTATTATCAAAATTACTCCAAAACAATGAAGAAAATAACATTAAAAAAAATAACATTTTGCTTCTATCTAGTTTGCACAATTAAAATGAATTTTACCTGCTCATGTGTAGATGAGCTAGGAATATCGTCACCATCACCTTCGGGCAGTTGCTCCATATTGTGCCCCTGTGTCAAAGATCAAGTATAAAAATGTTAGCCAAAAATTTAATAACTAAATGGTATGTTGGAGTCATTGATTAGAAGTTGGTTTAATAGTATGTACCACCCCCATGATAGTAGCCTCGTTTGTATCTATGTGGTTCAAATTGTAATCAATAAGCAGCTCTTCCCCTGCACGTATTGATTTTATCGCACAGATGAATACACGATTTCCCTCGCGCGCCTCAAATATGCAATTGGGTTGCTTTATAGTTGACCTAGGTCGTGTACTATTTATAAAACCCGCAATATTCTCTGTTGCTTTTGGCCTTCCATCAATGTATATAGCCACACTTTTACTTTGATTATTGTCTTGCTGTTGTATATAATTTGCCGAGAGTGCATACCTACGCATACTTTTTTTATATTGAACAATATGCATCCAACTTTTGTAATCATAACATGGTCCAACATACTCCATCAATTCAGAAACTTTGTTGTAAGACACCTTTATGCCATCCATAGAAAATAGGCCCAAACCATGTAATGATGATGGTGCTATGCGATATATCCTCTCATTAACACAAAAATCAATGTTTATTGGAGGAAGTTCCTTGGGTACCCAATGTTTCTGTAGATGTTGGTACCTCAAGGGCACCTCGATGTCACCTTTCGTCTCATCATCATAAGAACATGACCCCCCTTGAGCAAGGAAAAATTTCATGTATTTATTGAATTTCCTTCTAGTCCTTTGACCTCTAGTTAATCTCCCTATTCTAGATAAATTGCATGTCTCACTTTCCTCTTCTATTCCTATATTTCCCTCACTCGAGGAAGACACTTCTGACAAATACCTATTTGCTGGTACCTGCAAATGGGAGAGATCTTAGAAGACATCAATCTTACTATTGATAAGTGTATTAAATAGACTTTCTATAAGGTGTATTGACTTATACCTGTCGATCCATGAGACTGTGCGGGATGCTCTTGAAAGGGGTTCAATTTCCTGCAAATGTAATTCAATTATCGTGAGCATAATCACATCATAATCATAATCACATCCATCATAAGCATCACATAAAAATTAAAAACATTAAAACGTACACATTATAACACTTATAGCTTTTAAATAGATAATGAATAAACTATGTAACCATTTAAGACAAATATATTTCTATCAAGAAATGAATATTAAATACATTAAGGATTGATGGCATACCTTTAAATTTCATCATCATCATCCTCATCATCATCATCATCATCATCATCATCATCCTCGTCATCGTCGTCATCATCATCATCGTCGTCATCATCATCATCGTCATCGTCGTCGTCGTTGTCGTCATCATCAACATCATCATCATCAACATCAACATCATCTTCATCATCATCATCAGTAGCAGCATCATCTTCTTCTTCTTCTTCATGAAAATTTGTCTCAGGAACATCATCCAATAATTGTCGATCGTGATCATCATCTACATCATCTTCTACTTCTTCGGTATCTTCTTCTTCCATCGCATTATACTTTATCGGCCTTCCTCTCGGTTCATGTCTAACAACAAATGACCAACCCGGTTTATGTGAAACCTCTGAGTAAAATACCTGTTCACATTGGCTTGGAAGAACATAGGGCTCATCCCCAACTGGCTCAAACGACCTTGTATTAACCATTGTAAATCCATTATCATGTTCAATAACAGTTCTATTAGGATCATTTGGATTAAGTCGTAGCCTGTACCATTTGACAACGAAGAGTACTAATTTGAAGGAACTAAAGTCGCACTCAAGTATATCATCCAAAATGCCATAGTGTTGATTTTTAGACTCTTGAGGATCTAAGTCATTTCTAGATGAAATATTAGTCACTTGAAAGACTGCAGTTATTCCAGAATCACAAGTTTTCTTCGTGTCATCCAACACTTTGACGCGAAATTTTTGACCATTACAGAACATACCCTTGTGGTGTTTAACCTGCAATAATATGTGAAACATGTCAAAATTATTATATCATGAGTTGATAAACATACGGGTGATTAATAATTTTGTATGTACCTGGAAATCTCTTAAACCATATGCTAAATCTATTTCCCTTTGCGTAACATTAGAATCTCCATTACGATGAGCTTCTTTAACCAATGAAGATACACCTTCCCATGTTAATGTGTGACCAGAATGTTGACATCGTTCAATCCATACCGTCATCCAATCAAGATTGTTTGCAATATACAAATGTAGTGCATCCCACTCTCGAGCAACTGTACAAAAAAAAAATAGACGACTTACAACCGATTTATTTTGAAGATTAAGAAATAATTTATTACAATAACATCTTATAATTTATTACCTGTCACTTTCCTCAATCTACCTTTCCCCATCAAGTACTCCCCTTTGAATTTTTTAAAAGGGTCGAGATCCCAAATGCGATCTACATGGATATTTGAAGCAAACTTAGGAAGATATTCAGTAATGTACACCATAGTCTGGTATACCATGTATCCCTCTACCATAGAAACCTCAGGATGTGCTCTTTGTCAAACCAAAGCCTTCAAAGATTTCAAGTGCCTCTCAACCATCCACATTGACCTAGTGTGTGCAGGTCCACACAATTCAATCTCCTCAACTTGGTGTATGAGGTAGTGTTCTTGTGCATTGAAAAAAGTTGGAGGTAGACACTTTTGCATTTCACACAATAAATGAGGAATTCTTCTCTTCCAATAGTTTATATCTTCTTTATGGATTTCTTTAGATGACAACCACCTACATTAAGAGATTCAAGTCACAAAAAATATATAAATACGAGACTTTACAAAATAATATACAATAGATTACATAGCAAGAAAAACAAATCGCGAATATAATAAATATATACAACAAATTGAATAGATATTACTGCTTACCTCATGTATTTTCCAAGATCATATATCACTTGTTTGATGTTATTGTTAAAGTGCTCTGGGAGAGATAGAGGTAGCACGTACTGCAGTAATTATAAACCAATCATTTCATTATTTTCTAACATAACATAATGAATAGTACACGTAGTTTATGAATATATTGTAAATACAGAAGAACATAACTTACCTTGATGAAAGTATGCCAATCATGCGTTTTGAGCCCTGGCCCAAATTCACTTTTCTTTGATATGAGATTGCTTATGTTCCCAGCAAATCCTGTGGGAAATCAAATTTTTCGTATGACTTCTTTTATGGCATCACTTTGCTGCTCCGTTAATAACCAAGGAAGGGCACTTATATTAATCTGATCTCTATTGCTATTTGAGTGAATGAAATTCTTCAGTGCATGATTGGATTCATGAATGTCATTACAAATTTTGACAATTTTTTCTTTGTCACGCCTTCCATCCAGTATTTTCCACAATGTCTCTGTTATATTCTTTCCAACATGCATTAAATCAAACAAATGCACAATTTGTAGGTCCTCATAGTAGGGAAACCTACTAAATTGTCTGGGATAGCTTTTTAGTCCCTTTGGAAGGTTGTCAGTAGTGCCTTGACGACCTTCACGATCATCAATTACATAATTAGTAAACAAAAATCACAATAGAAATATATAAATTACAAACATAAACCATTAAGTGGAACGACATTACCTCGACGATTAATTCTATTATATTCCAACTTCCATAGGCGAGGTGTCATTCTTCGTGGCTTTGATGTAGTCTCTTCTTTCCCATTGAAAAGATGTTTTTCCATACTTCGATACTTATGATTCCTGTGGAGGAAGTGTCTGTACTCATCAAACACATGCTTTCCTAAACTTTTTGAATGACGAGATTTCATCTTTGGACCACAAACTGGACATGCAAATTTTCCCTTTGTTTGAAGACCTACAAGATAATGATATAATTGGATTATTAAATATGTTGATTTTTATAATTAGAATTATCATGCGCAACTTGAATTCAGTATAACATACCACAAAAATGTGTTAGCCCTGGGGCATCATGTATTGTCCATACAAGTATTGCATGGAATTGAAATTGTCTTTGTCTTATTGGTCTAGACACGTCATACATAGTGACACCGTTCCATAACTCCACCAACTCGTCAATAAGAGGCTCAATATATACATTCATATCTTTAACTTGATATTTACCTACTTGAATGAATAGTAACATTACATAATTATTGTGACCATTTTACTGTAAGATTTGTAAGTACATGTAAATTAATAACTATCAAATGATAAAATACTTGGAACAATCATTGCCAACATAATGTGCTCCCTCTTTATTGACATCCACGGAGGAATGTTATTGTTGATAACAAAAATAGGCCACACCGAGCAAACAGATCTCATCTCTCCAAATGGATTGACACCATCCGCTGCCAATGAAAGCCTGAGATTACGAGGTTCTTCTTTGAAGTGTTGCCACTTTTCCTCTATGTGCATAAATGCCGAACCATCCGCAGGGATTCGAATAATGTCATCTCGACTTCTATTGCATGCATGGTAATCCATAAATTGTGCCAAGCTAGTACACCTGAATAATTGTCGCATCCGTGGAATAATGGGGATGTAACGAAGAACCTTGTGAGGCACCTTTTTTGTTATTTGATCTGTTCGATATCTACTTGTATGACATACAGGGCATTGTGTTGCAAATTCATGTTCTTTATAATATATAATATGATCATTGGGACAAGCATGTATTGCTTGATACTCCATTCCAATATCTTTCATAATAGCAGATAATTCTTGATATGAGCGAGGTAGAATATTTGATGGTGGTAACAAAAACTCGCCTATCAATCTACAACAAAAAATATAAGTTGTTAATATAAACAATATTAGTGGTACATTATTCACCCTTTGTTAACTATAAAGACATATATGACATACCTTAACATACGTGACATTGTTATGTTGGATAAACCATTCATAACCTTCAAGTTCAACAACAACAATACAGCAGAGAGAAGAGTTGTTTGGGAGTCTTTGTATAGGGGCTCGTATGCCTTCTCAAGTAGAGGTACATCAAGGCTATCATCATCATCATGATCAGATCTGCTTGGACTAAATGTGTCATGGATCAATGTATTTATACCATCATCTTCAATTGTGTTTTCTGGTGCATGATCGTCATCTTCCATGGGATCATTATCTTCACCTTGGATATTCGCACCCCCATGTTCCTCCATATCATGTACTTCCCTGGGGAGATCAACCTATATAAAATTGATTAACATAAATAAACCATGATCTTCAACTCATCATCAAGTGATTTCATATGTATATAAATTGTTAAAATGATATAATGAACAACTTACCAGTGGATGATAGTCATGCCCCCCTTCAATGTGACCATTCTCCCTACAATGTCTCTTAACTGTTTTGATTAGCAATCTTCTACGGTTTAAGCCCTTACAAATTTTGCAGGGACAATAACATTTTCCATCACCTTTTCTTTTCAAGTTAGACCACAATCTAGCGATTGTCTCCCTATTTTGTTCTTCACTTATATTATCTGACATGATCGTTCTTCGCAGGAAGCAAAAATTGGGCTATGAAAACTTCGGTCTACAACTTTCAGTGACTAAGCAAAATTGTCAAAAGTACACAAAACATATAAGCTACAAGGCCTTCTTGCTTAGCTCTAGAAGCTCTCTAGCAATCAAAACATATAAGCTACAAGGCCTAACAACAATTTCAAAACATATAAGCTACAAGGCAAGACATATTACATGACATGGAAAAAGGATTAAAATATACATTAGATTAAAAAATATGCAATTTTCAAACCTGAGCGCGCGGCTATAACTCATGCAATGGTCTTCTTGCTTAGCTTTAGAAGCTCTCCAGCAATCAAAACATATAAGCTACAAGGCCTAATAGCAATTTCAAAACAAGGGTCATCAAAAGAACCAAAAACAATGTGTGCAAACAATACCTTGTGAAGTGGTATAGACAATTAGAAGATGCTACTATGTGCTAGGGAACTTCTTAGAACTGTTGGTATATTCTTACAACTTGTTACACCTGGGATATTCTTCTCTGTAGATGCTATTGTGTGCCGTGGTCCAAACGGGCCCATAAATGTGGTTGAATAGCAATACATTCAAGTGGCAATTACACAAGGGACAATCGATCACTGTGAGATGTCCTCATGTGTGACTATCCTTGTCACAAATGAGGACATCTCACGATGACTGTCCCTTCTATAATTGCCACTTGAATGAGGACAGTCACTGTAAAGACAACATGATAATGTACACATACAATGAGTGTACATTATCATGTTGTCTTTACAGTGGCTGCCCTCATGTTGTATATTCTTCTCTGTAGATGCTACTATGTGCTAGGGAACTTCTTAGAACTGTTGGTATATTCTTACAACTTGTTACACCTGGGATATTCTTCTCTGTAGATGCTACTGTGTGTCATGGTCTAAACGGGCCCATAAATGTGGTTGAATAGCAATACATTCAAGTGGCAATTACACAAGGGACAGTCACTGTGAGATGTCCTCATGTGTGACTGTCCTTGTCACAAATGAGGACATCTCACAGTGACTGTCCCTTGTGTAATTAAGTATTGTGGGGAAGCATTCTAAATAACCAAAGCCGCTAACAATAAATTCAACACAGATATGTCCTCATTTCTGGGTATTTTAGCTCTCTAACAGCTGAATACCAGATTAAATAATAATGACAAAAGAAAAATAAACCCAACGTACTCAGAAATTGTAGTTGTGATTTTGCGGAGGGAATCTCTCTCGGCATTGTTGAAAAAACAAATGACAACCCGCTTGATTTCGTAGAGGGAATCTCTCTCGGTGCTGTTCAAAACACAAATGACAACCCGCTTTGTTCAAAACACAAATGATAATCCGCTTGATTTCGCGGAGGGAATCTCTCTCGGCGCTGTTGAAAACACAAATGACAACGTTCCTTTTTTTTTTTGCACTTATATCCCAACCAACATAAGGTCCATTTGTAATACAACATGATAATGTACACTTACAGTGAGTGTACATTATCATGTTGTCCTTAGAGTGACTATCCTCATTTGTTGAAGAAGAAAAGCATTAATGTGGCTGAATAGCAATACATTCAAGTGGCAATTACACAAGGGACAGTCACTATGAGATGTCCTCATTTGTGACTGTCCTTACAGTGAGTGTACATTATCATGGTGTCTTTAGAGTGACTGTCCTCATTTGTTGAAGAAGAAAAGCATTAATGTGGTTGAATAGCAATACATTCAAGTGGCAATTACACAAGGGACAATCACTGTGAGATGTCCTCATGTGTGACTGTCCTTGTCACAAATGAGGACATCTCACAATGACTGTCCCTTGTGTAATTCAAGTGGCAATTACACAAGGGACAGTCACTGTGAGATGTCCTCATTTGTGACTGTCCTTACAGTGAGTGTACATTATCATGTTGTCTTTAGAGTGACTGTCCTCATTTGTTGAAGAAGAAAAGCATTAATGTGGTTCAATAGCAATACATTCAAGTGGCAATTACACAAGGGACAATGTCATGAGCCGTGACATATTGAACTTAGTATAATAATAAAATGATTAGATGATATATAATAATCTATTATTAACGGTATATAACAATAATATATAATTATTATCAAAAGATAATAATAATATATAGTTAGCATAATAAGTAATATGTTAATTAAATAATATTAAAATATTAATAAATAATATAATTATGATTATAATTATAATATAAATTAATAATAAATAATTATTAATAAATTATATATATTATATTATAATAATATATTAAGTAATAATATTAAATCAATTATTGATATAATAATTTTAATATATAAATAATATTAATAAACCTCTCAATATAAAACAATATGTTATCACTATAATAATATTTATTATAATATTATTAATATTACTAACATCATTAATTATAATATTTAATAATAACAATAACATTAATAATAATAATAATAATAATAACGTTTAAAGCAATATCGAATATCTGTAATCGATATACATCTACATTAAACATCTGCATTATCTATCACGATGAGGAACGAAGAAGTGATACAACAATCACTAGTCATTACACATCGATACCATGAGAGGATGATTAATGAACCAAATACTATGAAGTCAAGATCAACATGATATGAATAAGGGATAGGTCGCTATGTGTTTCAGAAGATGTATTGATAAGCAAGAAGGATAACCATTCATATATTATAAATAATCATTAATTGCACAAGTTTAGACAATGACATATCCGATAAAGCAATATCAAACATGAAGACCCGCTAGCAAATATGCACCATCACTTCCTATGTTATCATGACAATAACATAAACTAGATTGAATTCTACTATCTATATCAATAGACACCACATAGGAGGATATCGACTAAAGGATTGAAAGATTATCGATTGTCTGAGATAAACCACATCTTGTAGAAACACAAAAGCATCAGTGATTATATCACAAGCTATTGATGAATGAGGCATCAGTCATGGATAATAAGTAAAATGTATCCTTAAGTATTAACAGGAATGGAAGTCAATTTGAAGATCAAACTCCATTACCAGCAATCAACCAATAAATGGACAATTATCAGAAAATGATATCGACTTATATCAGAGTAGAAAGATTGGATATCATCATAACAATATGGGATAAGGCAAGAGTTAATATCGATTGACTAAATACTAATGATAGTTAGACCAAACTAATACAAACACAATGGATGTTAACTACTGGTTGCACTACCAATTAGGGAAGATTACCTTCATAAAAAGATTTGATATTGAGTCAATCTGGGAGTTATCTATGATCAGAAAATAATGAAATAATATTATGTGAACTGTCGGATTATGGAAAGGTTTGCTTAACAAAGGGACATGGAGGAAGAAACAAGACACGTCTCATTCATAGCATCTCTTCATTTGTTAAAGACAATATAAGAATGCATTCTCGTCAGTCACTCAAGGCATCATTAGAACTTTATTTACTTATCCATATTTGGATATACTCAATAGAGCATCTGCCTTTGGCAGTTTGGTTTCAAGTTTATCATTGCAGATCAGAGACAACACCATGATTGCACAGATAGAAAGGATAGTCAGAAACAACACCAATATTTGAAGTTGCAAGCATATAATTCAAAATCTGAAATAGCAACATATCACTCATAGCAATATTACACATTTGCATAATTACATCATCATATCAGACACAGCAAATACATTGCTGTAAGCAATACTTATTGATTGTATATCGATATTGTTTATATCAGACATACCATCATTATACTATCACTATAAGTGATAGGAAACATCATACTCATAGCATATTTCATATCATTATATCCGACAGTGCTATTAAACATATTGGTATCAATATCATCTTGCACACATATTGTGATTGAATCTGAAATAGCAGTTGATATCTTAAGTAACCTCCATTACTTAGTTTAATTGTAAGTATCTGATAGAGTAAGTCTGAGAAGTGGAGTAATTGTTCCTGTTTTCCAAGTTAGCCAAAAAGGGGACATTACAGACAATCACTGTGAGATGTCCTCATGTGTGACTGTCCTTGTCACAAATGAGGACATCTCACAATGACTGTCCCTTGTGTAATTCAAGCGGCAATTACACAAGGGACAGTCACTGTGACATGTCCTCATTTGTGACTGTCCTTACAGTGAGTGTACATTATCATGTTGTCTTTAGAGTGACTGTCCTCATTTGTTGAAGAAGAAAAGCATTAATGTGGTTCAATAGCAATACATTCAAGTGACAATTACACAAGGGACAATCACTGTGAGATGTCCTCATGTGTGACTATCCTTGTCACAAATGAGGACATCTCACAATGACTGTCCCTTATGTAATTCAGGCAGAAATTACACAAGGGACAGTCACTGTGAGATGTCCTCATTTGTGACTGTCCTTACAGTGAGTGTACATTATCATGTTGTCTTTAGAGTGACTGTCCTCATTTGTTGAAGAAGAAAAGCATTAATGTGGTTCAATAGCAATACATTCAAGTGGCAATTACACAAGGGACAATCACTGTGAGATGTCCTCATGTGTGACTGTCCTTGTCACAAATGAGGACATCTCACAATGACTGTCCCTTGTGTAATTCAAGCAGCAATTACACAAGGGACAGTCACTGTGAGATGTCCTCATTTGTGACTATCCTTACAGTGAGTGTACATTATCATGTTGTCTTTAGAGTGACTATCCTCATTTGTTGAAGAAGAAAAGCATTAATGTGGTTCAATAGCAATACATTCAAGTAGCAATTACACAAGGGACAGTCACTGTGAGATGTCCTCATTTGTGACTGTCCTTACAGTGAGTGTACATTATCATGTTGTCTTTAGAGTGACTGTCCTCATTTGTTGAAGAAGAAAAGCATTAATGTGGTTCAATAGCAATACATTCAAGTGGCAATTACACAAGGGACAATCGATCACTGTGAGATGTCCTCATGTGTGACCTTTGTGAAGGCAAGTGCCAATTTGTACCCAAGTTACCAATATTGTGGCAAAAGTGGGAATGAAGCATTTAGGGGTCAAATTGGGAAAAGAAGTGTAGAAGTGGCCTATGTGAGGTCTAAATAGCCTAACTAAGTCATGGTTAGGGTCTTATGGTGTTTGAACAATAAGTTTTGAACCAAAATCCCAAAGGTTGTAACAAGTTGTCAATGTTGTCATTCACAACATTGACAACATTTGTGCAAGGGAGCATTTTTGAGTAAGATGGTTATGTAACTATATGAAACCATTGAATTAGGCATCAGATCAACTATAAGAGGCCTCCATCGATCTGTGCAAAAGGTTGGGGGGAAAAACATTTGGAATTAAGAAGATTTGTAGAGTAACACGGTTTTAGTGAATTCTTGAGTTTTTTTGTTTCTTTGTTTTCAGTTGATTAATGGATTAGATAGCTCGCAGTGTCTATTGGAAAAGTTAGTACAAGTTGTTTTTTTATTCTGTGTTGTGTTTTTTTTGAGTTTTGAAGCATTCCAACTAGTTTGTTAATTCTTTTGTTAAGTACCCTATCATTGGTTTGAACCAGGCAGGTTGAACAAATGGAGTCTTAGCTCATCATTCCATTGTCAATTTTGTACGGGCTCTTGGAATGGGTGAGGAGACTCCATGTACTATATGTTTGGAAGGAGGGGCCCTGGGAAGCTCATTTTCTATGTTTGCAATGATGTCCTAGGTGAGTCAGTTGAGCACAGTTAGGGATGACAAATCATTACAAGAAGATTACAACAAGTTGAATGCATTGGTTGCTTCAACTAAAATCTCATGGAGAGGTAGACACACATCTAAAGAAGCCCCAAGTCAAATTAGAAGATTGGGTGAGTTTCTTTGGCTGCTAAGAAAACAAACTCTTAGTCAGACTGTCCAAGTTGTGTCAAAATACTTGTTTTCAGGCATGGCTGTAGCAGTTGGTGTACAAAAAATCTAGGAGGAGAAGACCTTAGATATCTTGGAGTTCTCAATAAAGGGCATCTGAATCCTAAGCCCTTTAGGTGGCTTAATATAAACAAAAAGGCTTGACAAAGGCCTAATTGCTAGCAGCCTATTTTTGAGTGCAATTGGCATGCATGGTTTGATGAACCGGATTGAAGTACTGATGAAAAGTATAGGTGAAGGAGTAATATTGAAACCAATAGAGGTCCTAGTGGCCAGCCTCTCCATGGAGTAAAGTTCTAGTTGAATGTGTTTCAATTTGTGAAGACAAGACTAGGAGTGTCCTAGTAGCTAGATTGGTATTGAGCAGAGTTCGTTGTATTTCTTGTTGGTGTGCACTAGTTGAAGGAGTGGGATCTTGGGTAGAGATACCTAAAGAGTGTAGGGATAGTTAAGTACCCTATCAAGTCAAAACATTGGCCTAAAGAGACCCTAGTGAAGGATAGGGAGTGAGCAAGACAAAGTGTTACATCAATTAACAAGATCATTTTTTGGTAATTGTGTACATTATCATGTTGTCTTTACAGTGACTGTCCTCATTTGTTGAAGAAGAAAAGCATTAATGTGGTTCAATAGCAATACATTCAAGTGGAAATTACACAAGGGAATATCACTATGAGATGTCCTAAGTGTGACTGTCCTTGTCACAAATGAGGACATCTCACAGTGACTGTCCCTTGTGTAATTGCCACTTGAATGAGGACAGTCACTGTAAAGACAACATGATAATGTACACAAGTACCGTGAAGGTAGTCGCAAGTTAGGGCTATTTCATTGCATACCCGAAACAATGAAGACATTACAGTCCACAAAACATTTGTGCTTGAAAGATGAACAAATAAAATTAAACTTCTAAATAACCAAAGCCGCTAACAATAAATTCAACACAGATATGTCCTCATTTCTGGGTATTTTAGCTCTCTAACAGCTGAATACCAGATTACATAATAATGACAAAAGAAAAATAAACCCAACGTACTCAGAAATTGTAGCTGTGATTTCGCGGAGGGAATCTCTCTCGGCGCTGTTGAAAACACAAATGACAACGTTCTTGTTTTTTTTGCCCTTATATCCCGATGTGATTTCGCGGAGGGTTACGGTGCTGTTGAAAACACAAATGACAACGTTCCTTTTTTTTTTGCCCTTATATCCCAACAACATCGCAATTGCAAGTTAGGGCTGTTTCACTGCATACCCGAAACAATGAAGACGTTACGGTCCACAAAACGTTTGTGCTTGAAAGATGAACAAATAAAATTAAACTTCTAAATAACCAAAGCCGCTAACAATAAATTCAACATAGATATATCCTCATTTCTGGGTATTTTAGCTCTCTAACAGCTGAATACCAGATTACATAATAATGACAAAAGAAAAATAAACCCAACGTACTCAGAAATTGTAGCTGTGATTTCACGGAGGGTTATGGCGCTGTTGAAAACACAAATGACAACGTTCTTGTTTTTTTTGCCCTTATATCCCGATGTGATTTCGCGGAGGGTTACGGCGCTGTTGAAAACACAAATGACAACGTTCTTATTTTGTTTGCCATTATATCCTGATGTGATTTCGCGGAGGGTTACGGCGCTGTTCAAAACACACATGACAACGTTCCTTTTAAATTTTGCACTTATATCCCGACAACGTCGCAATTGCGACAATGACAAATGTATTGTCGTCGCAAATTGCGACGGTGTCGGGCTATATTTGAAAAAAAAAGAGCAAAACCACATGACATTTTCCCGCCGTCGCAAATGGCCGTCGCAATGTCACCCCAAATGTATTAGTGATGTATTATATATATATATATATATATATATATATATATATATATATATATATATATATATATATATATATATATATATATATATATATATATATATATATATGTATATGTATATGTATATGTATATGTATATGTATATGTATATATATATATATATATATATATATATATATATATATATATATATATATATATATATATATATATATATATATATATATATATATATATATATATATATATATATATATATATATATGTATATGTATATGTGTATATATATATATATATATATATATATATATATATATATGTATATATATATATGTGTGTGTGTGTGTGTGTGTGTATTATATACATGTTAGTATATATTATACATTAGTATATATATAATATATTATATATATTAGTATATTTAATACATTAATATATATAATACATTAGTCTATTATAATACATTAGTACATATATAATATACATTATATATATCATATGCCTCTTTTTTATAGATATATTATATACATAAATATATGTAAAAGTTCAATTGTTTTCATTTGCTCCCACGGGTTTTTCATTGGCTGGAGAATATCGGGTACCTGATATTTTCAGGTACCCAATTTTTCCCAGGCAATATTTGACCAAAATATTCCCTGTCCCCATAGAGCTGACAATCACGGGATTTTATACTTTTTTCACGCGTTGCAAAACAAAAAATGTGATTTGGGGCCCATTGTTTGATTTTTGTTGACTTGTGGTCTCACCATGGAAAGCACCGGTCGTCGAAAGGCTAAACACAAGAGGAAGCTAACAGATGACAAAATTCAGGCATATAGGGAAAAAGATAAGGAAAATCACCGAAGAAGGAGAGAAGGTATGTTAAACATTAATCAAGGTGACCCCGTAAATGTAGTTGTAAGTGAAGAGGATGTTCAATTTGAAAATGCATAGATTGAGATTGAAAATGTAGACTTTGGGAATGAAAATGTTGCACAAGAACCACATGAATGTTATACATCTCCAAATTATATGTGAAATGAAGTCCCTTGCAATAAAGATAATCAATCTTCAAATTTGGGGCTTTCAAAAACACCTAAATGGTTAATTGAAATTGAGGAGAACATTATGAATAATTGGGAAGGAAAGAGGTCACATAGAACCATTAGGTTGTGGGCTTCAAGACTTTATGATCAATTTTTTTGAAACAAGACATTGGTTGAGAAATGTCAAATTTTTGTGCAGTTGTTAAAGATGCAAAAGATGAGACCTGTGCTTGTGAAATTGAAGATTCGTGTGAACAAGAAAATGGAGAGAAATGCCATTGTTGTGAAGAATATTTTCAATGCTCTCAATAGCATTGGGAAGACTAGTAGGGAAAAAGACAAGAGAGTTGCTCGGAGGGTTATTACAACCTCCTTAGTAAGTCATCAGTTGAGAAAGGCTCGTTTGATGAGACAAACTTGTGTTGACTTCAATATAGACCCTAAAACTTTGGGTAGAGCACTTGCAAGAAGAGAAGGACTTGATGATCCCCTTCAAATTGATACATGGGCTTATGGTGGGAGACTTCCATGTTTCGATAAGAAGCTAATAGATGTTGTCAAGGATGAAATTCAACAATTTTGGGATGCTAGCTCAAGAGTGTCACCAAATGTGAAGGATGTCTTGAAGTTGAGAGTTGGCTATCGAGACCGCACTCCACATCCTAAACATTATGTGGAGGTAAGTCAAACAATGTTGTATAAAAAATTTTGTGAGACACATCCAACATTGAAAATATCACAAAGGTCTTTTGAATCCGTGAAGCCACTTTATTGTGTACCCCTTAAGATTCGAAATACATGTTGTTGCAAATATCATGTTGAGTTTTCAATGCATCATGAATTATTACGGTCCATTCGTTCTACTTTGCATACTAATGAAATGCTAGAGGATTGTGGTACAAGTGGTCTTCCCAAATCATCAAGAGACTTGCTAGATCAATTTTTATGTCAAAGAGATGATGGTTGTTTATTTTATAAAAAAGATTTCTTAAATGCTAAGTGCTCAAAATGTGGTGGCTTGTCCAGGTTTATAACATGTTTTCATGAGGGTTTGGAACACAATTTTTGAAAGACACTCGTCCAAAAAAAAGGTATATGAAATAGTGAAATATACATTGAAGAGTGGAGGTGAAGGCTCTAGATGTGAGTTAGTTGCAAATGAATACAATGTTGCTGATTTTATCTTAGATTTCAAGAGAAATATTTTTTACAAGTATGCAAGGCATAGTCACAAGTCTCAATGGTTGGATCAACAATTCAGGACATGTAAGGACACTTTCCCCATTGGAACTATTATATCCATTGTAGACTTTGCGGAGAACTATACATTTCAGCCCCAAAATGAGACTCAAGCTCAATATTACAATTTGATTCAGGTTGCTATTTTTGTACACATCACATCTAGACATTCCCCTGATAGCACAAAAGATGAGCAGAATATAATCAGAGAGTACCATTTTTATATGAGCAATGACAGGTCTCACTCTCATGAGTTTGTTCAACATTGTTTCCAGAACTATCTTGACTTCTTGCAGGAAAATGGTATTGCTATGGATAGGCATCTCATTTAGTCAGATAATTGCACCGGTCAATTTAAGAATGCCAGAATGTTTTATTGGTTGTGTAGAATGCATGTGGAGAGAGGTGTACCTCATATTTGGAGTTTTTTTGAGTCAGGACATGGAAAAGGGGAGCGTGATGGAACAGGTGTGTGTGTGAAAAGAGCTCTAGTTAAGGAGCAATTGAGGATTTCAAGTGTTGTACTTCTTGATGCTCATTCTATTATTGATTGGTGTACTTTAGCACTGTCACAAGGGGGGACTCTTGATTCTATAGTGTGTAGATTCTTTTGGTTGGTTGAGGAGGGAAGTATAGGAGATAGATTGGATTGTCAAATAGTGAAAGACTCTTCAAAAATGCATTCATTCCGAAGCTCCAATAGTAGTACATGGACCATTTGGACACGAGATTTGGCTTGTTTTTGCCCCATGTGTTTTCAATATGATTGGGATCATTGCGAGTCAAGTGAGTGGGTGGATACATGGGTTCCACAGTATCTGACTTCTTTATCTTTGACACTCTCTATAAGAAATGATGACATGGACACTTCAGTTGACTATGACCATCTTTCAGATCTTTTGAAGCCAGGAGATGTTTTTGCATATGTTGCACCACAGGGGAATGATAAGAGGTCAGATTATTGGTTAGCACATTGTGTAAAAGGTAAACAAAAGCTTGTACAACCGATGATAGATGGTGATGGGTTCACATATCCTACTGGTTCAGTTGTTGTTGCAGGAACATGGTTGTGAACATACATGATTAGAAAGAATGGAGTTCCCACATTTGAAGACTATGAGAAGCACAAAACTATTCTGATGTATTCACACCTTGTTATAGCAACAAATGTCAAGTTGTCAAAGCATCATGGAAGACCAAAGACAAAAGAACTTTGGACTATTACTACTACTGATCATGAAGCACTATTGGAGACCCTGAAGCAAAGAGATGACCCTTCAGGAACACTTGACTAGGTAATAAGTTAACTTAGTGCATTATTTTCTAAGTTCGTTAAGCTTAATTTCAATACATTAATTTGACCTTTCTTAGATTGCATTTTGAGTCAATAAACTTGGTTTTGTATGTGGAATGTAACTTGTGCAAGAGCACCTATGAAGACGCCTACGGTCACCATGGATCCAATCAGAGATAGAAGGACAAAAGGATCCTTAATGGTTAATTGAGATCTTTTGAAGCCTATAATGGCAATTTGTAACAATCAATTTGATTTAAAAATTAAATGTCCTTAAACTCTTCATAAGGACTTATGACCAAAATCATGTATAGGTGGCCAATAGTGCCAAGAAGAGATATTACATGTCATATACTTATGTCATTTGCATGGTTTGAATTCTTACATGTTTGATTGTTGTTTGTAATGCTTTAAGGATATTATTTTTTATCATTTCAAAAAATCTATAAAAGTTAAACCTCAAACATAATAAGCTCCACAGTTCAAATTTAACAAGCTTAATCATGATTAATTTCACAGTTCAAATTTCAAACATACCACTAATAGTCAGTTGAAAGCGGCTCATATCTCAAACCTCATGAGAGGTATTGACAAACTATCAGGTGCTACAGGATCATGTTTTTGAGGTCTACAATAACCTCTCTAAGTTTTGGGCGATTCGACTTCGTTTGCATTTGGCAAGGTGATCTCAGTCAATGCCAAAACTTGAAGTGAGGGTTAGTTGAAAGTGGCTCAGTATCATATCTTTCAAACCGTCTAACCTAGCATCGAACCATCTACTCCATTAGCTCTAGTTGGCCAGGCAAACACCAATGACAACCCCATTCCGCCCACAGAGTCACCAGAATGCTCGCAACCATGCTCGACCCAAGTGACCCCAAGGTGCACTAAGCACGATTGGGCAGCGATCTTCTGGGACTTGTATCTCAGACCTCATGAGAGCTATCGACAAACTGTCATGTGCAACAAGATCATTTTTTTGAGATCTACAATAACCTCTCTCAATTTTGGGTGATTCAACTTCCTTTGCATTTGGCAAGGTGATCTCAGTCGATGCCAAAACTTGTAGTGAGGGTCAGTTGAAAGTGGCTCAGCAGCGTATCTTTCAAACCGTCTGACCTGGAATTGAACCATCTACTCCATCAACTCTAGTTGGCCAGGTAAACATCAGTGACAACCCTGTTCTACCCATAGAGTCACCGAAACGCTCATGACCACGCTCGACCCAAGTGACCCCAAGGTGCACTAAGCACGATTGGGCCATGATCTTCTGGGGCTTGTATCTCAGACCTCGTGAGAGCTATCAACAAACTATTAGGTGCTACAAGATCATGTTTTTGAGGTCTACAATAACCTCTCTTAGCTTTGGGAAATTCGACTTCCTTTGCATTTGGCAAGGTGATCTCAGTCGATGCCAAAACTTGTAGTCAGGGTCAATTGAAAGTGGCTCAGCAGCGTATCTTTCAAACCATCTGACCTGACATTGAATCATTTGATCCATTGGCTTTGGTTGGCTGGGTAAATGCCAGTGACAACCTCATTCTGCCCACAAAGTCACCGGAATGCTCACGACCACACTCGACCCAAGTGACCCCAAGGTGCACTTAGCATGATTGGGCATCGATCTTCTGGGGCTCATATCTTGGACCTTGTGAGAGGTATTGACAAACTGTCAGGTGTTAAAAGATCATGTTTTTGAGGTCTACAATAACCTCTCTTAGTTTTGGGCAATTTGACTTCATTTGCATTTGGCAAGGCGATCTCAGTTGATGCCAAAACTTGCAGTGAGGGTCAGTTGAAAGTGGCTCAACATTGTATCTTTCAAACCATCTAACCTGGCATGGAATTGTCTACTCCATTGGCTCTGGTTGGCTGGGTAAACGCTAGTGAAAACCTCATTCTACCCACAGTCATCGGAACGCTCGTGACCACACTCGACCCAAGTGACCCCAAGGTGCACTTAGCACGATTGGGCAGTGATCTTTTGGGACTCATATCTCGGACCTCATGAGAGCTATCAAAAGAATGTTAGGTGCTATAGGATCATGTTTTTGAGGTCTACAATAACCTCTCTCAGTTTTGGGCGATTTGACTTCGTTTGCATTTGGCAAGGTGATCTCAGTAGATGCCAAAACTTGCAGTCAGGGTCAGTTGAAAGTGGCTTAGCAGCGTATCTTTCAAACCGTCTGACCTGGCATCAAACCATCTACTCCATTAGCTCTGGTTGGCTAGGTAAACGCTAGTGACAACCCCGTTCTGCCCACAGAGTCACCGGAACACTCGCGACCATGCTTGACCCAAGTGACCCTAAGGTGCACTAAGCATGATTGGGCAGCGATCTTCTGGGGCTTGTATCTTGGACCTCGTGAGAGGTATTAACAAACTATTAGGTGCTATGAGATCATGTTTTCAAGGTCTACAATAACCTCTCTCAGTTTTGGGTGATTCGACTTCGTTTTCATTTGGCAAGGTGATCTCAATCGATACCAAAACTTGTAGTGAGGGTTAGTTGAAAGTGACTCAGTAGCGTATCTTTCAAACCGTCTAACCTAGCATTAAACCATCTACTCCATCAGCTCTGGTTGGCTGGGTAAATGCTAATGACAACCCCATTCTGCCCACAAAGTCACTGGAATGCTCGCGACCACACTCGACCCAAGTGACCCCAAGGTGCACTAAGCACGATTGGGCAGTGATCTTCTGGGGCTCGTATCTTGGACCTCGTGAGAGGTATCAATAAATTGTCAGGTGTTACAAGATCATGTTTTTGAGGTCTACAATAACCTCTCTCAGTTTTGGTCGATTTGACTTCATTTGCATTTGGCAAGGCGATCTCAGTCGATGTGAAAACTTGCAGTCAAGGTCAGTTGAAAGTGGCTCAACAGCGTATCTTTCAAACCGTCTGACTTGGCATCAAATCATCTACTCCATTGGCTTTGGTTGGATATTTAAATGCTAGTGACAACCCCATTCTACCCACAGAGTCATTGGAACGCTCGTGACCATGCTCGACCGAAGTGACCCCAAGGTGTACTAAGCATGATTGGGCCGCAATCTTCTAGGGCTCGTATCTCGGACCTCATGAGAGCTATCAACAAAATATTAGGTGCTACAGGATCATGTTTTTGAGGTCTACAATAACCTCTCTCAGCTTTGGGTGATTTGACTTTGTTTGCATTTGGCAAGGCGATCTTAGTCAATGCCAAAACTTGCAGTGAGGGTTAGTTGAAAGTGGCTTAGCAGCGTATCTTTCAAACCGTTTGACCTGGCATCAAACTATCTGCTCCATCGGCTCTAGTTGGCCGGGTAAATGCCAATGAAAACCTCATTCTACCCATAGAGTCACCGAAACGCTCGTGACCATGCTCGACCCAAGTGACCCCAAGGTGCACTAAGCACGATTGGGCAGTGATCTTCCAGGGCTCGTGGATCAAGTAGAAATTTTTTTGAGCAGACATTGTCCTATTTGGTATGGTTATGAAGGTAGAATGAAATGGTTGGAGAGGCTATCAATGCCATTGTCTATCCAAGGACATGCCATCATCCTTGGGGTTGGTTATAATTTTAACTATCGAGTCCCATAAAAATTATTACTTGGAAGCATAGACAATATATGTAAACTATTCAACAGAATGCTTGCAAGCAGAGCACGACATATGGAATTGCAGATAGGAGTAGTAGAACTAGTAAAAGGTATCCAAAAATGAAGTTTCCAAAGCTTTGTCAGGTTAGACTGGTCGATGACAATGATAATTGGTTTTGCACATCGACAGTATTGGCATTCAAGAACATGATAATCTATAACGCAATTTCAATATTAAGACATTATCATTTCCTAAGAATGCCCCAACACCGAATGTCAAGGAGGACCCGACATCTTCCTTGATGGACAGAACCTTATTTCATGCTCGGTTGGTTGATTCATAAAGGTCTGGGACTATATCAGTGGGAAACTTAAGAGCGATTTTCAATACCAAGCTGATGATGCCTTCATGATGCATGATAATGCAATTCTTTGTGTTGACATCAGTCATGATTTAGAGATGTTGGCTTCAGGTTCACAGGGTGGGAAAATTGAGGAGGACGTGCTCGCAATTGAATCCCAAAATACATATGTATGATGGCTTTGACAAAATGTTTCTTGGTGTCACTTGCATGAAGCGGTATGTTTGTGGAGAGCCAGAAATGACATGCTCTAGTTATAGCACCAAGCGTCCAATCAAAACATAGAGGCATTAACACTTGTGTTGCAATAAGATCCAGATGGCACTATTCTATAGGAATAGATCCATTTTGAAAGATGTAGAGCACTAAGTAACATGGACTTTCATAAGAAAATATTACTAAGGCACTCACAAAGGGATACTTTAATGTATTTGGGAAAGAAGATGTGGATAGACATGTCCTCAAGAATTAGTTATTATAACAGGAAAGAAACTAACCGAAAGGGGAAAATAAGTAAGGCTCGTAGAGGAGATTTCGGGGGTTCCGGATTTCACTTGACCCGAGAGACTTTGTGCTAGGGGAGGGATAGATTAGGATTTTTATTGTAATGCATGGAAAGAGGGATTTTATTTTCAGATAATGATTAATGTACAGGAACATCAGAATCTTTGTTGTTTTGCTGTGTTTAAAGAAGGATATGTCAGCATATTAAAAATTTGATTTTAGATGCTCACTTTCTGATTGATATTCATCTTTGAATGATATTGGTTTCTTTTGAATGCATATCTGTTATGTCTGATCATCAGCATGATCATCTGTGGACTTTATGCTATAGTTTTTCGTGTATTTGGAAAGAACCATTCGTCTTTCTCTCTTAGTTTCTTTCTATAATGCATTGTTTAGGCAAATGAAATTTGTAGCATTTATTGTCCTTTTCTTTTCAGTAAATTAGTCCCTTTGCATCTATCTTGTGTTTATGAATAGATGTTTGTAAGCCATTATTGCTTTTAGGTTAAAAGCATTATCATTTATAGTTTAGTTGATTCATTGTAAATCCTGCACGGGGAGCTGTACCCAGATAATTCAAAGGGCGCTTACGCTTCTCAATAGTGAAGTGACCCAACTGTTGGTGTTGGTTGAGTCTTTTTGTTGGGTCATTTTGTAAGTGTTTCTTTCAAAGACAAATCTGTTCACCAATAAGAAGTTAAACCTCAAACATAATAAGCTCCATGAACAGGGTATTCCAGAGTAAAGAAAAACAAATGTAACTTCAACAAGATATAATTTAAATCATAATGATAATCATAGTCAAGATATAACTTCACCATTCAATTCCATAAACATGAATAATAAATATCTATATACAAAAGATGATGCAAATATAACATATAAATGAATATGTTCTATATATGTATCAAATGTATCAAAAGTATGTCCATATACAAATATGGCACATGCCATTTCAAAATGTCTACAAAATCAATGTGTTAAGGTGTACAATGTGGCATATATGCCATCTCAAAATGTGCCAAGTGTCATCTCTAAATGACCACAAAACTAAAACTGCATCCTATGCTGTAGAGGGATCATCAAAATGTAGCCTCTTTGAAGGAGTGTTGGGCTCTGATTGATCCTACATAAAAAATGAGTTCAAACCAAAGTTAGATTGCTTACTTTATATGATTTGTACATATGTATATATAATTCATAATTTTCAAACACTAATTTAATTAAAATTATAACTGAATACAAATAAATTTGTACCTGGTCTTTCGATCGGCTACCACGATCAGGTGTCCTAGCATAAATCCTGGGTAGCGAAGAGACCATGCCAACAATACCAACTCTGACCTATAAATATATATTTGCAATAATGAGATTAGTAGACTGGTGTAACATAGATTAATAAATCTACAAAATAGGATGATAGCATAATAAAATTACAAATTGATTGAACTAAAATTAAAACTTACATTTGGTGATCCCTCCTCTGGAATAGTGGGCTGGGTCAACAAAGAAACAAAAGATTCTCGTGGGACCTCCCTCACAGTCGAAGTAACCTATGAGAGTAAAAAGATTGTCAATTATATATCAATGTACTTCATCATAGCAACCCTAGTTACAAAATACAAATAACAATATGTAAAAGTCTATGTACAATCGGGCTATCACTCCGAATCGAGACACCTATAACCCTATGCCACTGAACCGGTGTCGGGACATCATCAATAGCCACACCCTATACAATAAAGTGCAAGTAAAATATTTATTACTACACACAAGTGGCATACATATGCATGCATAATTAATCTTAAACAATTAACTACCTTTCCTTTATCGACACCTAATGAAGGAACCCCCTCACACCCCCCACTGATGTCGGCTATAGCTTGCAAGAACACAATAAGATGACAATATATATTAGTAAATGTATGAATTTTATTGCTCTAATTTATAGAGATTTAAGCATGTACACCAAATGATATTAAAAAAAACTAATGGGTACATAATTTATAATATACCGTATAGTCATCAAGGCCAAATGAAATGGCCGAAAGTGTGGACTCATCCACCTGTCTCACCTCCTCTTGTGTCATCGACTAAACATAAATGGAAAAAATATATATACATAAGTGCATGCAATCATTAAAACTAATCTAAATAAATAAATTATTTTTAAATTAAATAAGTCATGTGAAAAATCTATTTATAATGTTTACTCTTACCGTATCAATAGGAGTCAATGGCTCTACGTGCACCTCCTAAGCACTCTCATGAGATGTAGATGCTCCATGAGGTGTTGCAGCCTCTGCAACAGCCTCTCCTATATCTCCCTCATCAATATCATGAAACTGATATATATCAGAATCAGTAAGCGATTTGAGGCACATATGCCTGTACATAATGCACATATGGGGCTCACATACATGTGAACTCCGACAAGATGTCGATGCACCAGCAACATCCACAGGAGGCAACACTGACCTAGTCTGTGTGATCAACTGATCACTTAGTAAATGAATGGCCCTAATAGTCAATTCAGCAGCCTCATAAATGATATTGGGATGCTGCACTGGAGGAGGGGGTGTGACATTAGTGGGGGGGACAAAGGTAGTGGCCTTTTGGCACTGGGAAGATGGCCTAGTCTAAGGAGCTCCTCTGCCTACGCCCATGTTGGGCCTCATACTCCAATAATCAACATGGTGACCAAGCACAAACTCAACATACAATTTTTTAAGGAAATAAAATGGGACCTCCAAATTGCTATGTGGTGGTTTATCAAAAACCATCCACCAGCGATCCCAAAAGTTTGTGCACATTGCTTCATTTGTGCACCATTTTATTGATAATTTGGGTTTTTTGGGGTCAACTGGTATTCCAGTTTTAGGATCGACAAAAAGGGTGGCTATATCTTCCTTACTTATATTAAGGGCCGCAATCCCATCATGGTCAAGCCCATCATCAAATTGGGCGTGCATATCATCACGCCAATGAAGAGCAGCATTATGTTGCTACATGAGTGTGTCAATATTTCCAACAATTGTATTTAGTGTGGCAAGCATGGGACCTAATGTAGGTATATTTTGATACGTGTTTTAGAAACCTCGTATTGTGTTCAAATTTTCTTCTATCAAATCTTGTAAAGATTTAGGGTTTAGATATGGGGGATTATTTTTGGGATTATTATTTGGAGGGTTATTTTCTTCATTATTGTCAGCCATGCCTGATTAAATAAAAAACAAATCTAAGTTTCAAATATTATTACAAATATAAATACAAAACCCTATTTTTTAAACAAATGCTACATTTATAATGAAAATGAAATAAATTAATAAAAATATGCAATTAACTACTTACCGAATATGCTCGGAGTTGAATTTGGGGTTTCCAATATCAGGTATCCGAAAATATATCGGGTATCAGAAAAATGCGGTTAGAAACTTGAAGAAATTGCGTTAGGAAATGAAGAATAGGGCTTGTGGGTGTCGGATATATGCCACAGTTATCGGGTACCTGAAAATATTGGGTACCCGATATTTTCAGGTACCCGATTAGGTATGTGGTTTGGTGGCAGCTTTGCCTAGGTGTACTGACACCTAGGCCTACTAAAAAGTCAACAAGCACTTTCATGCGCTTTTGGACGAGTGAAAAGTGAATATTTTTCACATCGCCACTTCATGATCTTGCATAGACCCATATGTTGGAAACCTAAATATAATGGGCGCCTGGCCTCTACAACTTTACATTACAATCGCAAACCAAAATTATGACTGTCGACTCCATGCTCTGTTCTCTACTATCACACACTGGCTATGCAACCTCAACTGACTATAACTTTCACACCACTGCATATCTTCTTATGCACTCTTAGACTAAGCATGAGTATAGTCTAACAACCTTAAATCCTAGGGTGCATACCATAATTCATCTGTACACATGGGTGCATATGCTCTGATCTGTCGGTACTCTGTATAATGTCCAGTCTTCAACACTTAACCGAATTCTGATCTTTACACTTGGTGTGCTCACTCCAAACTACTATATGAATTTGTTGCCATAATGAAAACACTATATACAGTTATATACTTTAGTATAGACAACTTTCCAACAATCTCCCCCTTTGTCATTGATGGCAACAAAGGAATATGGCCAAGTTGCTAACTATCCCTTAACACAAATTTTTTTGTCTACTTAAGTCTTTTATACATAAACTGATATCTCCCTATACATCTTATATACTCCATATTATATCTCCCATATTCTATACAACTCCCCCTTTGACATTAATGAAAAAGGTGCATCAAAAAACTATATCTACAAACCCTTACTGAGGGAACACATCTATATATGCTATATTAAGGTTTTGGATCTCCTTCTGCCAAAAGTTTATCAGGGAATTGACTATCTGTAGATGGGCGCATAGTGCATACTGAAGCTTTTCCATCTTCTCCAATTCTGTGCTCAGACCTTGATCATAGGTCACCATGGTCGCATCAATCTCTTTTATATTCTAATTGAGAATGTCTAAGGAGGGTGCAAGAGCATTCCTTAATTGTGTCTGCCTAGACCTTATCTTCTCCATTTCCTTCTCTACTTTCTCAATTATGTCTAACTGACCTTGATAGACATTGCTACAAATGTTCACATTAGTAGATGTGTCTAGAATTGAATTCTTTAACTTTTCAATCATTGCCTCTACATCTTTTATTTTCTTAAGATGGGCATCAGTGAACTTGTCATGATTCATGGATTCTGCAATGACTTTCCTTCCTTGATCTGCATACTCCTTCAATGATGCCTGACCAGAATTAAGAGAGTTCAAGTCTAGTGCAAAATTACTAAGCAATTCATTGAGTCTCTTCTTTAGGTACTTCTCTTCTGCTACTATGGCTGCAGATTCTTCTAGGCTTGAAAAATTTACTTTGAACTATGAGAGAACTGAACTCACATCATGAACTAAATCTACCTTTAGCACTTTCTTATCCTCTGGTAGAAAACTATTTAAGATATTCACTGATTCTACTAGGAGAGGATTTCTCATGACTTGCTTTTCCTTTTCCTTCTCCATAGCTAGGATGCTAAACTTAATCAGGTCTTCTTCCTTCCAAGAATCCAAACTGCTAGTGTTTGGTGTCAAACTTGACAACAATGCTAAGGAGGGAGTGATGGCAGTGCTACTCATCACCTCTTGCTTCACCTTGACTAGATCATCAGAAGATTCATCTTTATTTTCTTCCTCTACTCCTTCTTTCTTCTTTTGTTCATCAGATACATCTTTTATGAGTACTTTTTGCTTAGTAGGAGGAGTGTTGGTGCATAAGATCTCTGCCTCTTGTGTGCTCACAAAGCCTTCCTCAAACTTGTTCAAATCTATGTTAGTGGCCACCATGGCTATATCCACATTATCTATGATGAATGTGTTGTCTTTGATTGATCCTGTCATGGGCATAGACTTTTCTACCTCTGATTGTGCTTCTACTATGGGCGTTGAGTCCTAAGGACCTATTATTGGTGTATTAGTGGGCTCTACCACTTTATCTTCCTTAGTGGGTGCATGAGTGATGGGCGTAGTGGGAGGTTTGATCTGTTGTTCCAATAACACTTTATCAAATGCATTTTTTGTTTCCTTCGTTATCAGATCATAGTCCTTGTTCATGATGTGAAGAGTTCTCATCTTTGTTCTCAAGTGTGGCTTTACCAAATTAAATATCAATTCTTCTTCTTATTTGGAACATACTGGTAGAGTGTCTTGTAACACTTTTTCTCTTATCCTAATATCCTCTTCATTTTCTTGTCTCTTCAGGTGTTCCAAAATATTCCAAACTTTATCAGGAATAGAGGACTGTATTTCAAGAACTATTTTCTTAAACTTGATCATATGTTTGATAATCATATTATGAATCTCAGATTTATCAATCTCACTATATGATTCATAGTGTATTCCTACTTGATCAATTCTTCCTTCATCAACAATTCTTTCTTGCAAAACTTTAAGGCTAGGCTTGAATCCTACCTTAGGAGGTGCTTGTCTTGGCTTTCTGCTCCTTAATGCTTGCAAAGATGGATGACTAGTGCTTGCTCCTTTCTTCCTGTTTGCTATAGGTATATACTCTGGAGGACTAGTAGGATCATTGGTTTCTTTGGGCACAGAGGGAGTACTATCTTCTTTATCCTTCTGACTGTCATCTTTTTCAATTTTTATCTTTTTCACCTTAGGATCTTCTTGCTTTTCTTCTGCGCTCTTCAATTATAGAGCAATCTTTTCATCCCTTGCTTTATCAAGGTTTTCTTTTGATACACCATGTATTCTTAATATTTCAGATGTGACCTTAGTAACTTTTCTCTTAGTTGCAACACTGTTTAGCTTAGCATCAACTTCTCTTGCCTTCTCTTCGTATGTTCTCCATCTAGGTTCATTGTCATCCTTAGGGGTTGATAGCAATACTTGTGCATAAGCTTCAAGAACTTGTTCATCAACTTCATACCCAAGTGGATGAATCCACTTAGTTCTAGGTTCCACAACTTCCATACATGTAGTGTTAGTCTCTACCATGAAACATATTGTGTCCTTGTACTTATCCATAATTCTCTCTGGAATTCTGTACCTCATCTACATTTTGACTCTAAAGGTCTTCAATTCCAATGTTAGATAGTCTTTTGAGGTGCTTTCAGTGCATACCTTGTTTGATATTTGTGGCATAGTTGGGATGGACTTGTCTAGATACAAATTTGCTACTTTACCAACTATATGAAGGTACATATAGATGATAAGGGACCCAAACCTAAAAATATTTGTCTTATCATGCTTGATAGCCCTGATGTTGTTTATCAATTATGTGCGCAAGATCTCACACAAATTGAACTCTCCATCTTCTTGCACAATTTAAATGGCTACCAAAATAGTGCATGTAGATACACTATTAACCTTGCTGGTGTGATGAAATCTGTAGCCCAATATCATTGTCATCAATTTGATGTCTGGTTGCTCTATAGGCTCAATGGTCATGTCACGCCTATCACTCCTTGATTTACACACTTGCTCCACCATCTTCCTGACATCCTTACCAATTGGAAGTAGGGTGCCAGTCCTAGAAAGGCCTATTATTTCATGAATCAGGTCTCGTATAATTCTTATTGGTATATCTCCAATCCAAAACAAATAATCATGGATTCTGCTCAGCAAGATCTTTATCCATTCTTCCTCATAGAACTCATATGCAGTGGCATATTCAATAATAGGATGATCATTCCATTTGGCATATTCATCTATGAATGTCATGTCTGGTTTTAGCATTGTGTTCATGTGCACCCTAAATCTATCCAAACCAATGGGTTCCTTCTTACAGTAAATGTAAGCCCTAATGTCTTCCACATGCATAACGCCCATCGGCGTGCAGGAGAATGCTCCGTCTAGATCATCTAGGGTTGACTTGAATGAATGCCTCTTAAACACATATCTCTTCTTTTTAGTGACATCAAAAATAATGGGAGTGGCCATAACTTACTTGATAATGCTTTCCAACTGAACTTAGAGATGATCTGATGGCTTCTGGATTGGCGCAAATGAGCATGGGTTTTTGCAACTGATAAAATGCACTGATAACTGTAATAAATCTCTGATAAATTTAATCTTCAAGACTTCAATGATATCCAAAGCTCTTTCTACTCTCCTATCACTCTGAATTTGAATGCAATAATCAATCAAATGACTTTTGTGTACTTTAAAGTGAAAATTTTGCCATTAATGATCGGTGCGTAAACCAGGTTCTCGCGTCAAAATTTCAAACTTGATCTCTACCAACATTCAGCATGTGCGCTCTTGCACGAAGGTTCCTATACACACCAATAGCTTAAGTCCAAAGGCGCATATTCTGAAAGTAAGTATGCCAACTGTGCAGGGGTCTAGAGCTAAAACAACTCCCCCTATGTGTTAGGAATGGGAAAATTGAGAGGGGGGGGGAGTGAATCAGTGTTCACTTAATCTTTTATCTTTTCTCTCTAATCTTAATGCATAACTTAAATGCTTAAGTGTTGAATTAAACATTCACATGAAACATGAAACATAAGAATAACACAAGACACCAATATGGTTACGGGGAAACCCAAATAGGTAAAAACCCCGGTGGGACTTGATACCCACTAATATTCTGTACTAGTGTATTATGATCCTTGCTAGAAGATCCTTTACCCTGTTAGGAGTAGCTTTACAATGTAGTAAGTATAATAGACTTGGTTAAGGGTTGGACCCTATTAGGAGTCTTTTACAATGATCCCTGTTAGGGGAGTGGACTCACTGTCCTAGAGCTCATTGCTCAATGAAAGAAGGCTACAACCTTCTGAGATTAGATACACACTATATCTGTTGGGTGAACTATCACTATGACATTGTTTGTCACAGCTATAGAGGATCTTAAGAAACTTCTTTGTGATAGTGATCAAGGTGTTAACCTCTTGCGTGGTATTACTCACCTTGTGCATTCAAATGTTAAACCTTTAGCTCAAGAAGCTCAAGATTTAGGGTTGATTCCTCCTACCACTAATGTTGAACCTCCTTCTAATCCTTTACCTAGTATTCCTACCTATACTCCTTCTTCGGTGACTGTGACGGTTCCCTCTATTCCTATGAGTGTTCCTCCTATGTCCCTTCCTACATCAAAACCTTAATATCATAATGTTCCTTTTACTTATTCCAATCCGCTTCCAATTGTAGTTCCTAGTGTTCCTCCAGTTGTGTCTTCTATTCCTGCAGCTTCTTACACTTTACCTAGTGTGTCCAATATTGCTACTCCTCCTATTTCCTCTAATGATTCAACAATCATCAGTTTGGCTCAAACTATGTCATCCTTACAACAATAACTTGCTTCATTAACTCAAAACAAGTTTAGTATCCCTACATGTGACATGGGAAGTCCTTTGTCCTTGGATATTATTCATACTCCTGTTCCTCAGCAAGGTGATATGCCTTGTCTTGAGAATTATAATGAAAAAGGAGATCCTATTCATCATGTTAAAACATTCCAAATCCTTTGTAGTGATTATGCTCATGACCATATGATTTTAGCCAAACTATTTGCTATAACCTTCTGTGACAAGGCATTACAATGGTATTGCTCCTTGCCTCCTTATTCTATCGATTCCTTTCCAAAACTTGCTAATGCCTTTATTCAACAATTTCAAAACAACATTGGCCTGCAAGTGTCTTTGACTGATTTGATGCATTGTAAACAAAATGCTAAAGAAAAGTTAACTGAATTTATTGGTAGATTTAAGCATTTGGATGCTCAAATTTCCTATCCTATTCCTGATATTGATATTCAACATATGTTTATTTCAAATTTGCAAAAGGATATTAGAGATAAGATTCTGCTTACTGAATTTACCTCTTTTCAACAACTTTGTGCAGAGCTTCATCATTATCAATTACAAGTGAGTCAATATGAGAGAAACACTCCAATGGCTCATGTTCCAGTTGATAAGAGTGATGATGCTCCTAATCCAAACAAATTCCAAAAATTCAACAACTATGTCAACATAAACAAACAAGCGAATGCAGTTGCTGATCAGGTTGCTCTTGCATCTCACAATGCCACTTCTACATCCACTTCTTTTCGATTAAATTGTACATTCACTCCTCTTTCTAAATCTTTACATGTTATTATGAATAGGTTGATAACTACTAATATGATTACTTTACCTCCTATTCGACCGCTTTTACCTGCTACGATTACATCTAAATATTTTGATCAAAATGCTTTTTGTTAATATCATCATCAAAATGGTCATGATACTGAGAAATGTTATTCTTTAAAACATAAGGTTCAAGACTTAATTGACTCTAATGCCTTATCTATTGATAATCTTGATGGTAGTGGGAACAAATCTGTCTCTCCTCCTAATCAAAAACTTCAAATCTATATGAATCCTTTACCTACACATGATACTAATACCATTGCTCAACCATCTACTTTGGAAATTGTGTATGACTCAAAGATGGATGATCTCAATCATGTTGTTAATCAAGTCGAGCATGTGGGTCAATCTATATCTCCATCTCAACCTCAACCTCAGATTCAATCTCAAGTTCAATCTCAACCTTGACCAAAACCTAAACTGAAAACTCAACCTAAACCTTGATAACAACCTAAGAATAAAAGACCTCAGGAACTTTTGATTACCTTTGATGACTCTGAGACTATTAAGGCTCTTGATGGTCCCCTTTACATTGCTGCTAGGATTTCTCAGATACCTACTCGTGGTTGTCTTGTTGATACTACATCCTTAGTCAATGTTATTACTAAAGAAAATATTTTTATGAAAATCTTACAACGTGATTCTTATGATACATCAGATGTGTGGATTCAAACTTGTAATGGTTTTCTTTATCCATCATTTGGTTCTATTACTTTACCGGTTGAACTTTGTGGAAAAATTGTGAACACTACCTTTTTTGTGGTTCCTACTTCCGATCAATTTCAAGTTAAGCTAGGTTTGCCTTGGTTGAATGCCATGCATGTTGTTGCTTCACCTATCCATAAGTGTCTTAAGTTCATTCATGATGACGAAGTGAAGATGATTAATCATAGTTTATATCAACCTTCTAGGCCTAGAGATTGTGCTGCTCTAGATTTCTTTTAGCCTTCATTACCTAATTCATGTCCTCCTTGACCTGATAATATTTTCTATTCATATCAAGCCTATAAACATTGTAAGATTCTTGAATTAAGCATACCACCTATGGATCTTAATCATGGTCTTTTACCTACACCTTCTATACCTCCTTTAACTATGGCTTCTAGTTCTGTTAATCAAGTTCCTTCTATCACTCTTCCTAAACAACCTATCAAAGATCCGATGATTGTTCCTCCTATTATTGATAATCCTATTGATCTTCCTAAAGAACCTGTGAAGGATCCTATGATTGTTCCTCCTAGTTCTCAACCTATTTTAAATAAATCAAAACGTAATCGAGTTGCTAATGAATGTCATAAAAAGCATCATGCTCATGCTAAAGCTCGTAATTCTATTCTTCAAAGATCTCTACCTTCTTTGGATAAACCTATGCATGATGTGTTAGAAGAAGTTGTTACTAATAATGATGTTAATATACATGATTATGATGATTCTATTCGTATCTTAGATCCTATTTTGATTAATTTGGATGAAGAAGATACTATTGATGATACTGATGATGTTAATGATGAATAGGAGACTATTGACATTGACATTGATTTACCTAATATGCTTTCATCACAATTAACTCTTACACCTAGTGTCGAACATTGTGATTCTCAAGAGGATCCTGGTTTGGAACTGGCTATCATTCCTACTGTGTTGGATATAGTCCCTCTTGCAAGTTACCCACCTTCCCTAAATGATTTACAATGAGACAGGGAGAGTAGGTGGCATGCTTGATCAGCTTGTCCTTCATGGTAGCTTTGTTGTGTGTTTGCTTGTTGTACTGTGCTTCTCCCATAATGTGTTTGCTAAATGTTGTTAGATTCTTTTATACAATCCTTGTTACTCAGTTGGTACAAGGTGATGAAGGAATCAAAATTATTGTTCAAATTTTTATATATGTATCTCTATTCTTCTATGTGTTGTTCAATGTTATGTTGTAATTGTGCTATTGTTCATAAATGTTTCCTTGTGTAATCTGCTTGGATTCAAGATATGGTAGCACTAATTCTTTTTTGATCTTTCCTCCTTTGTGATTGTAGTTCTAATTTCTTTGGGGAATGATGTCAATTCATTTGCAATAATATCATATATATATTATCTTATGATCATACTGACCCCATGGTAGGTAGATCCCTTCTGTGTTCTCTATATGTTTCTGTGATATTTCCCTTGATTTGTCTTTGTCTAGGGGCATCTTGACCTAGAAACGTAATCAATGGAGTTGTTTATATTTCTGTTAAAGCCATTGCTCCTGTTAAAGTGTCAGCAATGACTTTAATGTGGGGGCATACGCTCTACTCACCTATTGCACACACACACTTTTTTGATACGCACATATTATTTTTCAAGATACTTTTCTCCCTTTTTGGATTAGTAACTAATCCTTAAAGCATGGATTTATATTTTAGGATCTCTTGATCCCTCCAATTTCAAATATACATACATGTTGATCCCTTAAGTTCGAAGGTGTCCTTAAGATTGGATCTCTTTTGTTTTTGGTTTTATTCTTATGAAATAGAATATTCCTAAGGTTAAATCTTTGATGGGTTGACTAGTGAGTAGCCACATTCACTAGGCAGTTCAATTCCATCTTTCTAGTTGCGTTGTTTTCTTGTGTGGTTCACAATGGGACATAAGTTCTCATTGGGTGAGGTAATCACACCTTTTCTTTCTCTCTTTAGAGATGTCTCTTTTATTGTGATCTAGGAGTCGATGAAGACTTGTGATGAAGGGTGCTCCCCTTAATACCACAAACACATAACAGAAATAGAGAAACAACAACAATATGCAAGAATAGAAAATTGGCTTCTTATTATCTCCACAAATGTAGAATTACAAACTTTCGGAATTACAATATGCAAAGCCACATGGACATTCCCTTACAATATTCTGTAGGACAAAGCCTCGAATCAATACCCAGATCTACTACCCAGAACTATTCTGAACTGCCTAAGACAATAATACAGCCTTCCTTATATAGGCAATTTTCCACCGCCTGGGAAGGTTCCAGAATTTTAGCCAATAAGGCCGACCAAACTTAGAATTATTTTATTTTACATTTCATTACATCATAGTCGGCTCAAGATAACCTTTGAAACCCGAACAGAAATTTTGAAGAAAATTATTTTTTGCCATTTCAGGTGGCCCAACTTCCGAAGACCATAAGTCATCACCAGTTGACCCGATCGGCTATTATAACCCCATTTCAGAAACGCCACGAAGCGCTCTACAGGCTTGACCCGCGCAAGCACCCGTCACCCAAATTTTTGACCTCATCCGGGGCCTCTAAAGCCTTCAAAACTGAGTTCAAAGTTTTTGTACCCTGCTGCCAATACTGAAAATCTTCAATATCTTCCAATGTACACTTGATCTGGCAATGAAACTTTACTGGCAGACTTATATGACCAACATGAACCTCCAAGAAAGAAATTAGATCATTCTGAGCACATACAAAAATTACCAAAAATAGTAACTTTCCATAAATAGCAGCTCTGCACAAAATAACCCTTATTGAATATAAAAACATAAATATTTTTGGGTGATGCAAGATTGCTCTTACACCCAGGATGCTCCTGCATCAGACACCTGGGGTAATTTGAGAAGTGACCCTGTCACGACTCAGGTGTACAAAGGAAAACCAAGACGGTTAACCTCCTCTTTTGTTAGCCATGATGAATCTTCAACAGGCCGTCCTTTCCACTTGACCAGATATTCTTCATATGTCCTGTTCCTTGTGCTTCTGCCAACACGACTATCCAGTATATCTTCAATCTCCTTAGTGTCTGAACTAGTTGCTGGAATACCCCACTGTGCTGCTGTGATCTCATCTTCAACACCTCCCTCATGATACTCTGTCAGATCTAAAATGTTAAACACTGGTGAAATATTTAGCTCAGTAGGCAATTCTACCTCATATGCATTTCCTGAATCATGTTTCTTCAATATCCTGCATGGTCCAAACTTCTTCATTTTCAGCTTGTTATATGTACCAACTGGAAACCGCTCCTTCCGCAAATGAACCATGACTTCATCACCAACCTGAAATTCCTTATACCTCCTTTTCTCATCTGCCTTAGCCTTATACTGTGCGTTCATCTTGGTAATATGCTTCCTCACCTCCCCATGGATGTTCTTCAAGTGTTCTGTAAAATCCTCAGCTTCAGCACTACTTATTTCTCTTTTATCTATCTTCCTCAATTTAGATGCATTTCTTGGACTACTTCCATATACAATTTGGAATGGTGATTTACCAGTGCTCCTGTTGACAGAATTATTGTATGCGAATTTCGCCTGTGGTAAAATCAAATCCCATCCTGTTGGCTTATCTCCAACCAAAAATCTCAGCAAATTTCCCAAACTCCTATTCACCACCTCTGTCTGTCCATCAGTCTGTGGATGATGTGATGAACTAAACTTCAAATCTGTCTTCAACTTCTTTCACAATGTATGCCAGAAATATCCAACAAACTTAGTGTCCCGATCTGAAACTATGGTCTTTGGCAAACCATGAAGTCTCACTACTTCTCTGAAAAACAATTCTGCTATATGAACAGCATCATTAGTCTTCTTGCAGGGAATAAAATGTGCCATCTTTGAAAATCTGTCAACTACCACAAAAATTGAATCGTGTCCCCGCTGTGTCCTCGGTAAACCAAGAACAAAGTCCATGCTGATATCCTCCCAAGGCTTCTCTAGTACAGGTAATGGCTGATACAACCCTATATTCTGCTTCACTCCCTTCACCATCTGACATACTCGGCAACTCTGTACAAACTTCTTCACATCTTACTACAACTGTGGCCAATAATAATTCTCACTAACCAAACCAAGGGTTTTATCACGACCAAAATGTCCAGCCAATCCTCCACTATGCTTCTCCTTGATGAGATTCTCCCTCATAGAACTTCGTGGAATGCACAACTGACTCCCTCTGAATAGCATATCATCCTGGATGATGAAATCTAACCATTTCATCCTGTCTAGAGTAACATGTTCTGTACAAGCTTTCCAAACTTCACCAAAATCAGGATCCTCTGCATATAAATTCTTGAGTTCCTTGAACCCAACCACTTCAATCTACATTTCTGTCAGCAATAGTTGCCTTCTGCTAAGAGCATCTGCAACCCTATTAGACTTTCCACTCCTGTGTTTCAAAACAAATGTATAACTCTGCAAAAACTCAACCCATTTCAAATGCCTTTGATTTAATTTTCCTTGACTATTCAAATATTGCAAAGCTTGATGATCGGTATACAAAACAAACTCGTTAGGAAGCAAATAGTGCCTCCACTTTTTCAATGCCTGAACTATAGCATAAAATTTCTGATCATAAACAAAATATTTTCTCTTGGCATCATTTAATTTCTTACTGAAATAAGCAACAGGTTTACCTTCTTGGCTCATAACAGCTCTTATTGCAGTACCACTAGCATCACAATCTACTTGAAACACCTTATTAAAATCTGGAAGTGCTAAAACAGGTTGTTCTGTAACTTTTTGTTTCAACAATTGAAAACTCTTTTTTGCCCCATTAGTCCACTTAAACTCTTTTCTATCCCCTCTCATTGTTTCAGTCAAGGGTCCACAAATACTGCTAAAATTTTTGATAAACTTTCTGTAAAAGCTAACTGGACCATGAAAAGATCTTACCTCAGTAGCACTCCTTGGAGTAGGCCATTCAAGGATAGCTTGTACCTTCTCTGGGTCTATTTTTAGACCTTCTGCTGAAACTACAAATCCCAAATATACTAACTCTTTCTTCACAAAACTGCACTTCTTCAAATTAATCAACAATTTCTCATCTCTCAACTTCTCAAACACCATACGAATATGCATCATATGTTCCTCCAATGTCTTGCTAAAAATCAAAATATCATCTAGGTAAACAATGACAAACTTACCCAGAAATTCTTTTAGAACCTTGTTCATGAGCCGCATGAAAGTGCTCGGTGCATTGGTTAGCCCAAAAGGCATGACTAACCACTCATACAGTCCTTCCTTTGTCTTGAAGGCAGTGTTCCATTCATCTCCTTCTCTGATCTGAATCTGATGATATCCACTTTTTAGATCTATCTTTGAAAAATACACAGCTCCACTCAAACAGTCCATAATATCATCCATTCGTGGCAATGGAAATCTGTACTTGATTGTGATCTTGTTTATTTCCCTAGAATCTGTACACATCCGCCATTCTCCATTCTTCTTTGGTGCTAATACCGCTGGTACAGCACAGGGACTCAGACTCTCACAGATCAATCCTTTCTATAACAACTCATGTACTTGTCTGTTCAACTCCTCACTTTCTGCAGGTGTCATTCTGTGTGCTGCCTTGTTCGGCAAACTTGCTCCTGGGATCAAGTCCATCTGATGACTGATCTTCCTGACTGGTGGTAATCCATCAGGCACATTATCAGATACAATATCCTGAAACTCATTCAACAAATCTGCAACTTCTACAGGAACATCTTCTACTTCCTCTTTACCAGCTTTTGGAATTAAAGCAAAACATACATGCTCATGCCTCATACCATCTAGGAAATTTTTTCCATCAACAAAAGTTATCCTTGCGTTACCACATACCTTTTCTTCAGTCTCCTTCAATGGTTTTAGCTTATGTCGCACTCCATCCTTTGTCAGGGAATAGGTATTCACACGACCATCATGTACAGCACATCTGTCGAACTGCCATGGTCTACCCAACAACATATGACATGCATCCATAGATATGATATCACATAATACCTCATCTTGGTATCCGCCGATCTTGAACTTCACCAGGCATTGTTCATTGACCATGACCTTGTGGTCATCCTGTACCCAGGCAATCCGATATGGATGTGGGTGTTTCTGTCTCTTGAGCTTCAACTTTGTCACCATCTCTTCTGACACCAAATTGTCAGTGCTTCCACTATCAATGATCACATCACAACATTTACCTTCACACTTGCACCTGGTGCGAAACAGGCTCCTCCTTTGCTCAGGTTCATTCTCACCACTCAACAGGACTCTTCTGTTAATCAACGTTTCTCCTGTTTCAGCATCTTCAGAATTTGATGATCTGGCATCTTCATCTACATGTGCAACTCTGGCCTGACCTTCATTTCTTCTGTCTATTCTGCCTTGGAGCTGAGGACATTCAAATTCCCTATGACCTTCTTCTCCACAGTGAAAACATGTTCCACGGAAGCCTCCTCTTCCAGATCCTTGTCCTCTTCCTCTTCCTCTCTGATCTCTATTATTCTGATCCTGGAAGCGATTGGAATTATTTCCACGCTGATTCTGACTGCTACTGGCCTCATCCTTCTTTTTCGGATGTTCATTTCGGCCACCATATGACCGTCCACCAGATCGTCCACCGCGACCTCTTCCGTTTTGTCTGCTCTCAAACTTCTTGTTCAGCTTTTCCTCTACTTTTAGGGCAAACTGGTATGCCTCTTCAATACTGTTCATTTGAACCACATTCAGCTCCTCCTAAATGCTTGGCCTTAACCCATTAAGGTATCGGGCAACTTTCTCTTTATCAGGTTCTGCATGGCCTATTCTGATGAGCAGTCGATAGAACTCCTCTATATACTCCTGAACAGATCTTCTTGCTTGCTTCAAACTTTGCATTTTCTTTAGTAGGTCAAGCTCATAATCAACAGGAATGAACTGTCACTTCAATTTATCCACCATCCGATCCCATCTTGCGATTTTATCTTTCCCTCTTCTATTTCGCTCCAATTGAATTTCTTGCCACCAGATCTTCGCATGACCTTTCAGTCTGGCCTTCGCAAATTTGACCCTATCAGGATCCTCAACATCTTCGTACTCAAAATATTCCTCACATTCATTGATCCAGTCGATCAATTCCTCTAGGTTAAGATTTCCAGAAAATGTAGGAACCTCAATCTTAGGTCTTTTCCCAATCTTGGAAATTGCCCGAAAAAGTCTTTCTTCCTCCTGGTTCACAATTTCAGCTTCTCCTTCTTGATATTCTTCTTCGGCTTCATCCTCGCTTTCATCTCTGACATTAAGATTCATTCCTCTGTGAATCTCTTCCTGCAATGCTTGCACTTGTCTCTGTAGCTCTCTAACCTCAGGTGTTACAACACCAGCTCTTCCGCCACGTTCCCTTCGTGGAGGCATTTTCGCGATGCGCGCTGAAACCCTAACCATGGTCCTGGTGCAAACTGCCTCACAGTCGGTGATCTGTTTACACTCTCAAGAAAACTTGGCTCTGATACCACTTGATGAAGGGTGCTCCCCTTAATACCACAAACACATAACAGAAATAGAGAAACAACAACAATATGCAAGAACAGAAAATTGGCTTCTTATTATCTCCACAAATGTGGAATTACAAACTTTCAGAATTACAATATGCAAAGCCACATGGGCATTCCCTTACAATATTCTGTAGGACAAAGCCTCGAATCAATACCCAGATCTACTACCCAGAACTATTCTGAACTGCCTAAGACAATAATACAGCCTTCCTTATATAGGCAATTTTCCACCGCCTGGGAAGGTTCCAAAATTTTAGCCAATAAGGCCGACCAAACTTAGAATTATTTTATTTTACATTTCATTACATCATAGTCGGCTCAAGATAACCTTTGAAACCCGAACAGAAATTTTGAAGAAAATTATTTTTCGCCATTTCAGGTGGCCCAACTTCCGAAGACCATAAGTCATCACCAGTTGACCCGATCGGCTATTATAACCCCATTTCAGAAATGCCACGAAGTGCTCTACAGGCTTGACCCACGCAAGTGCTTGTCACCCAAATTTTTGACCTCATCCGGGGCCTCTAAAGCCTTCAAAACTGAGTTCAAAGTTTCTGTACCCTGTTGCCAATACCGAAAATCTTCAATATCTTCCAATGTACACTTGATCTGGCAATGAAACTTTACTGGCAGACTTATATGACCAACATGAACCTCCAAGAAAGAAATCAGATCATTCTGAGCACATACGAAAATTACCAAAAATAGTAACTTTCCATAAATAGCAGCTCTGCATAAAATAACCCTTATTGAATATAAAAACATAAATATTTTTGGGTGATGCAAAATTGCTCTTACACCCAGGATGCTCCTGCATCAACTTGAGTCCTTGGGGGCTTAAGGTTTCTTTTTGTCCCTTGGATTACGATAAGATTATCTTTTCATTTTGATCTCCTTTACCAAGAGTTTGCATCGAGTCCATACTCTTGCTAAAGTGGGGGCTTAATGTATCATCTTAAAATGGAAGCACTTCCATGATAAGAGCGTTTAGCCCTCTGAGTAAGTGGTCTAGGGTCATGTTAAGCACTATGATCAGGTCTTTGCATGTATCTGGCTTGTCCCCCCTGTTTTGCTTGCCTCTGCACTTGATTTTTCACTTCTATCTGCATTTCCTAGCATCCTGGGCCAAGATATTGAGATTTTTGACCATAAGGTCAAAGTCGACCTTATGGGGTCAAGGTCGACCTCGATCTTGACCTAGTTAATTACAACCTCGATTTTGCCCCCCCTATTCAAAATTCAATTTTCTTTGAATTCTGGGTATCGGGTTTTGGGGATGTTTGTTTTCTCGCCTCCGAGTCGGCCATTTCGGGTTTCAGAATGGTAAATCCTTAAATTGCATTTAATCTAGGTATATTTTCTAAAGGTTAGGACCTAATTGGATTTAATTCTCCAAGGTGGCCCCTCTAGAGGATTGTGCCCTAGTTCGCTATAAAAGGAGGCCTTCCTCTCTCATTTTATGCATCCATTATCAAGCATCTCATATCAAGTTTTTCCATGCTCAAGCAATCAAGTTTTTGGAGATCAAGTAATCCATTCTCAAGTGTTCAAGCATTCATCCATCAAGGAGATCCATTGTTAGCCATTGAAGGATTCAATCTCTTTGGAGCCCCCTTGATGATCCATCCTTCTACATTCATCTAAGCCTCCTCATATGCAAAGATCTATTCAAGATTGGTGTTGAAGATCAAATGTCATTGATTTGAGACATCCTAAATTCATTCTACATCCATTGGAGCACCCGATTTGAGGATTCGAATCCTCTACAAGGACTTCAACATAAGCGAGGTGAATTGTTTCAATTACTTTATTTATGCACACTACATTTCAATTCAATTTCAAGGTTAATTCCTAAATTGGGGTTTGACCAAGGCAAACCCCCCATACAACAGAAACCCCCTTTTTTTTGCAGGTGCAAGTGCAAAATTTTAGATCTGAGAGTGGATTTGGATACCCTTTTCGGTGAACTTTTGAGATCTGTGAACAAGGCCAGAATCGACCTTGAAATAAAGAATGTAGCCTTTGACCTTTTATGAGGGTCAAAGGCTACCTACCGTCAGAAAGATAAAAGATTTCTGGGTTTTCTTCGTCTCGACATTTCTAGTCTTAAATAGGTTGCAGAATTGCTTGAAAGTACACACAAACATCAGAAATTGGCATTTTCTAGATTTTCCCTAATTTGAGGTTAGTACTTGTATTTCAATTATTTCAGATTTCAAACACAATTCTCCATAGGGAAGTGTAGGGTTTTTCTCTCTCTTTCATATTCTCCATAGATTGATTCGATTGTGCATTAGCCTTTTGGTTGATGAAATTGGATCTCTCCTTTGGGAATTTGGATTTAGGAGTAGATCTCATATTTCCCCCATACCCATACATCATATACATTTGAATAGAGGTGATTCCATTTTACCACTATTTAGGATTATCATTGAATCCTACTCTTGTCATGCCTCCAACAAGTTTTTGCATGTCAATTTTCTCATCCCATTTCTTTATGCTCTCATGAAGTTTTTCTATGCAACTTTTGGTTTGATCAAGTTCACCAGTAATGGTGATCCAGTATCTTTCTGCCTTGTCATATTTTGTTTTTAGTGCACTCAGTTCATTCTCCAAAGTTTGCAATCTATCCCTTGTGTTTGATAGCTCGTTTTGCAATTTTTCTTTTTCTTCTCTTTCAACATCAAGTTCTTTCATTAGGTTCAATTTTGTGACCTCCATTTCATCCTTCAAGGAATCCTTTTCATGTCTTAGCTACTCAATCTGATCTTGATTTGATTGTTCCTCAGTTTGTGCTTCCATGAGATCATCTCTCAACTTCCTCTCATGTTGAAGTTGTTGTTTCAACTTCTTGATAAAGTCATTTGCCTTCCTTAGCTTGTACTTTAGATCCACTCTATCTGCATTAGCAATGTCCACATCTTCCAATGCCATTTCATAATTCTTCTTCAAGTTTTCCAAATCCATCTTGATCTCCCCAAAGCTATTAAGCTTTTCTTTCAGGGGCCTTAGGCTCTGATACCAATTGTTAGGATTTGGTAACACTGAGAGGTGGGGTGAATTAGTGTTACAACACTTTACTAAATTCTTAAACTTCTCTACTTTCTTCAAACAACATATAAAGATACAGCATAAGATAAATAATCATGCAACATATACAAACATAGGAGAACTCATAACACCATATTTATTTTTGAGGAAACCCTATTAAGGCAAAAAAAAAACTTGGTGGTCATGGTACTCACAAATGTCTACACTATAAGTATAATAACCATGTTAGGAGTTCTGACCCTGTTAGGAGCCAAGTATTACAATAGGTAGGTCCTAGTTAAAGGACAGGCCTTGTTAGGAGTCTTTACAATGTGATCCCAATTAAGGAATCGACCTTGCTAGGAGTCAAGCCCCATTAGAGGTAATCAAACCCTGTTAGGGATGTACAATAGGTGCAACAACACTTACAATCAATTTGTTGTCCTGAATACAAAGGGTTAACAAAGTATTCCTTGAAGAACTCCTCTTGTTCTCCTTTCTGTTGATCTTTGTTCCTCCCCTTAGATGGCTTCATAGTTCGCATCCATCTATATCATCATCCTCATCATCATACACTTTTACAAAAGTGTCTATATACTTATACCTTGTTAGAGGTAGATTACAGTTTAAGCTAGTTGACATCACTCTAGCTAAACATCATATTATTTAATGCACAATTATTTGTTTCATTAACATCCTTAGTTGGCCCTACATCCAAGAATGCATCCAAAATTAACTTTCCAATCGCTCACAAAGTCCACCTTAGTGATTGCCAACAAGTTATACTATGTTTACTGTCATCGCATCCAATCAACTGATCAGATCTCTTTGATACCTCAACATTAACACGTGCGACCTTACACATGTATTCACTTGGGTCCTGCAAGCATGTAGCCAAGATCACATGCTTTAATGAAGCTCCTAGGAAGTTTGCTACACTTTTCTGTCAGACTGGGTCATAGGAACAGTCTGTGGACTTAGGCATTTTTCTTCATCAACTGCATACAAAAATATTCATGATATCCAATATGTGTGATCATAAAACTGATAAGTGTTTCCATAAATGACAACATTCCATATGTGCATGTGGCTACATGTGCATATGTGTTGACCACTTGCCAACAAATTCATGGGTAAAGATAGTCATTTTTAGGGTCCTCTCGTTATGTAGATCCCAAAGTTTTTGGAAAGTTTGAGCTCCATCATAGTGTAGGGGCCCATTCATCTTCCAACTAAATTTCCATAAAAAGTTGATGAAGCTCGACATTCACTTGTTCTTCTAGGAAAAAGATGTCTCAGTGATACTTCGCATACTTGGTCTTTTCTTTCCATGCCAAGTGATGTAAATTAGATATGATGTCCAACTGGTTTGACTCAGGCCAACTCAAATTCAGTTGAACCACAAGTGTAGGTTCCTCGTTCCACTCTTTTGCATCGTAGGAAGCACCATTCTGGAGGACTAGCTAGTTATTTTTGTAGAGAATAGTTAACTAAAAAATATCACCAACTTCCTTGATAAGCAAGTCTTTAAACTCATTTAATGTTGACGACAGATGATAATAATTTTCGTTTATAAAATGTGTTGCCACCTTAGTAAATTTGTTCCGTTACACTTCAACATGTATAGAACTGTATCTTGTCGAATTTGGAGAGATCTGCATGAAAAGCTGAGCCTCACAAATTGGTCGAGAGTTGATTAAAATTACCACCCTTAGGTATGTCGGAGGATCGGGCGATCTTCGAACTTTGGAACTATTACACCTTCCCCCACCAGGATGAAAAGGTAAGTTCAGAACTTGGTTCAAAATTGCCATAGCCTTGATAAACATCGGGTAAGAGGATCCAGGGATCTTCAAACTTTGGAACAAGATTGAGATTTGCATGTTTCCGGACTTCAAAAGATGTGTGATGACCTGACTCAACATAGAGACTTTGGGATTCATGAGTTGGCTTTTTAACCTACTACTTAGGCTATTATTAATGGGACTAGTTTGAAAGTTCAAATTTGGTAAGTTTCAAATTGTGGGGTAACACACTTTAACAACCCAATAAGTAATATTTTAAACTTCTTACTCCTTTTTTAGACTATAAAAATTGGGTATATAAACCGTAGTACCACATAAGAACCTCGTAACCTTGTATTTTACCACAAAAAGCTCTTGCCAACCGAACCACGCCTCCAACCCTTTAAATTTTCTTGCTCTTGAAAAACACAACTAATATATATTATTTTAGCATATGAACTCACAACTACTATATATATTATTTTAGCATATGAACTCAGATTTATTTATTTTCCTTCTCCCTCTTGGTGGAATTATAAGTTTCTCGCTTTCCATGAATACAACGGCTATTCATGAACTCTTTTCCGTTGCTTTATGGATACCACTATTGTCTAACACATAAAAATTTACTTCAAGTCTATTCGTCAATATGCTCAAAGTGGCAAACATGTCTCCTTAAAGGGACTCATTACAATCCATGAGGTAAAAGTCAGGTTAAAAAAATGCACTTAGTCATAAACTAATCAATAATGTTCATAATTAAACTAAAATTGGAGAGGAATCTTCATAGATCACTTAAATTATGTTTAAAATAATAGTATGCGCAATAAGCAAGTACTCAAATCACCACAAACAGATTGCAATATTATAATGTAGATATTTGCTCATAAAAGTCTAGTCTTCTTGTTTCTAACAAAATCAAGGATTCCTGGCATAATATAATTATTTTTCAAATATATATTCTGATTCATATCAGATTTTACCCCATAACAATTGACTTCACACAAGTGTGAGAGTTTGAAGAAAGAATGTAGGGATTTTATTATATTGATAGGTATTTATAAATTTTTACAAAATTTTTATCTATTTATTTTTCTTAATGTTTATTTATTTCTAATAATATACATAAAATTTAATTTACATTACTATACTTTTATTGGTTCAATCATAATGGACAATCCTTTTTCAAATTCTACATATGGATGTGCTAGAGCGTGATCTCCATCATTCAATTTCCATCTGCAACAAAATAAAAAACAAAAAATAAAAATTAAGACTCAAATTGAATTTAACGTGTACATGCATTTCTTTAATAGTATAATTTCGAATTTCAAATTTCAAACTTATAATATGAATATTCATTAAACAATAGACACGTTAAATATATTATAAACAAACTTATCTATGATAAAATGAATATCATTTTTATTTAAAATTGATTAAATATATTATTTTAATTTTAATTTTTTTTAAAATATCAAATTATATAAAATTCTTTATTTTACCTCCTATCTTCTATTTATTCTTTTCTCTATAGAATCATTCATTATGTAAAAATATAAGCTAAAATAAAATTTTAATGTTTTTATTACCTTGTATAAGTTAAAAATGATTATATTATCTATACATATTAATGTTTTTTAGACTTTTAAATTTCCCATGAACAATCAACATTAATATACCTGTAATTTAGAATGAAATGATGGATGAAGAAGGCAATCTCTACTTTTGCAAGTTCTGATCCTGGACAAAGTCTTGGTCCTCCACCAAAAGGTGTAAATTGTTTAGTTGCGGAATTAGTTGTCTACAAAAATTTAAAAATAAAAATATTAGAAAATCTAAATTCAATTGCAATGTAATAAAAATCATAAATATATATATAATTATCACACCTGCCATCTCCAAGGATTAAATTGTAAAGGATCCGTAAAAAAGGATTCATCTAAGTGTACTCCTGTAAACACTGGAAGTACCTTCCAACCTTTCGGAATTTGAATATCTAAATATATAAAAATCAAAATTGACAATTACACTTGATTAAACCAAATTCAAAAACCTTTAATTATATAATAGTTAAAATCTTATTGTTAAATATATAATATAAAAAATTATAATTATTAATTAATTTATTTAAGATTAAAATTATAAAAAAACTGTTTAACTAGTCAACAACTATTAAAAAAAAATGTTTTCCTTTTAAATAATGTCTTAATTTAATGAATTCATGTTTGAATTTCAACCACAAAAACTGAAGATTTGAAATCAACCTGCCCTATATATTTTAAGCAATTAAAAATAATAAAAAAATAAAATACCTTTATATGTGATGTCCTTCAAAGCTTTTCTATGGACAAATTTGACTATATTGCCATAGCGTAATGCTTCATTGATCACCTGAATTCATTATAGTCTTGAGCACATTCTTTCATGAACAATATTATAGTCTGATTTATTATTAAAAAGAAGAGAAAGCTAATTTGTCATGATGGTATAATTTATTTTATAGTATGAGCATACTTACCTGTTGTGTGAATGTCATTTGCTTGTAATGGTCCCAAGTCAAGTGCTTATCCTTTTGCTTTGTGCTTGCAATCATTTCATGCTCAGCCTGTAAGCCCAATGTCCAACAATGGTGTTAGCTGTTTTGGGTGCCAAAATGAGTGAGACCCATTACAATTAAGTGAAAAAATAAATATATTATTAGCAGAATGAATCATGATGACTTGATATATTATAAAAAATGATGTTGTGCTGATGGATTCTAACATGAAGTCAAAATCAAAACAATCTTCTGTATGCATTCTGAGTCTCAGTCTCTGTCTGTGTTTACTTGATCAGCTTTTTTTGGTCTCAATATTCATGATCATGTTTGTGAATGTGGATTTCAAGCCCATCCTCCTGAAGTTGGGATGATTCTTTATTACAAGTTTAGGGCACCAAATTCGGTATGAGATTTAAAATGTTAGTACTTGATCAATTTATTGGTTTCAATCGATGCTATTTTAGATTAGATTGTCAAAAATTTTCTATCAATGTTTCGAATCACACTTCATCATTCATCATCAGAATAAAATAGAGTCGAGAAAGAAGAACATGCTTCATGACGTAAAAGAGAGCTAAGGGTGAAGAGTGAGCTTAATGAGTCCCTTGCCCTAAAGTTGAAGTGGGATGGAGACAAGCCTATTCTGACTTTTGTTGTACATACTGTATAAATTTTACAGCTTAGTCTAACTTTTATGATATAAAAGAGAATAGAACACAACTTTAAGTAAAAGTGATGGACCTGAGATAAACCCATTTGCTGAACAAATAATAATTACTAAAATGATAGATTGAATCGCCATCTTACCTTTAATTCTTGTAAGGCTACTTGGGAATCACCAAGCAGGTAAATGATCATTGCCAGTAGTATGTAGGTGGTTTCATACCCACCGAGTAGAAGATCCAAAACAAGGCTTAATTTTTCATGGTCTCTCAAGTTGTTACTGACTAGAAGTATGTCAAGAAAGTCTCCAAATGGCTTGTACTCTGTTCCTTGCTTTGATCTTTCTTTTGCTATCATGTCTACTGCAGACAGAATTCTCTTCCTTGCCTGAATATCAGAAAAAGAAACATTAGAAGGAAATTGAAATCTACCAAGTGGGTAATCAAGAAAACATCTCGGTGAATGAAATTCATTGAGGTGCATATGTGGCTACAAATTCAATTTAATCACCTTCACTGCCTTTGCATAAGGTGTGCCAGGGATGTACAATGGCAGTGAAACCAGCCCCTTCATGAAAGTAAGATAATCATCCAAGATTCTGGTTGTCAACGGGTTGTCAGGTGTCAAACTAAGCATTTGCTTCACTATAACATTGAATGTGAACTGCACACACACATATAGATTCACAGTCAAGTGACTATCATATTAGTATTTTTCTGTTACTCTGTTATAATTTGCAGATCATGCATATTCAATTTCAAAATGATCTGAATAAAATAATCTTGAAAACTACTTGACTAGCTCTAGTAGGATATCCATATGCTTTGAATGCTTGGGCTCTCCCAAATGCTTAACTTATACCTTTCTAGCTTCTTCACAAAAGATGACTTGCTGCTTATCCTTCCAGGAATCGATGACAAGAAGTGCATTTTTCTCTATTTCCAGTAGAAAATCATGTCTTGATTTAGCAGTGTTGATCAGATTCAAGGCTTGAGTTCGCAGCCTTTTGTGCACATCTCCAACAATAACCAACAACGAATCCTTTCCTAGAATGCCATGAATGGCCTTTGGATAACTGCACTCAAACAGCTTATTCTCATTCTGCAGTACATAAGCATTAAGCTCAGGGTCACATGATACGATGGTTGGTGATCCAAAGAGATGTGACCTGAAAACTTTCCCATACCTGCATGATCAGATAACAGGGTCTGATAAGATTCAATTGCAATACAATTAGTTCATGCACTTGCTAAATTATGTAGTTTGTTTTTCTGGCATATATTCTGGACTCTGGTAAGAGTCTAGAATGTAGTTCTGACAGACTTTTAGTTGCATGCAGATCAACCTATAAAAGTTATCTGTCATAAAAAGCCCTAGAGCTGAGAGTTATCCCTGTTTCATGGAGCTTTCTAAATCCCAACTTAAGGGCTAGGATTCAGATGTTCAAACATGTTTAAGAACCCACTTCTCATGAGTAAGCAGGATAAAATTTTCAGACACAAAGACATTTTCAGAGACTAATTGAAAAACCAGTCTTTGAAAAAAATTGGGCCGAGCAATAAGAAATTAATACCTGCTGCAATGATCATCCAGAAAGCTTCCTTTTCTGTTTGGGTTGTGTGGTTTTAGGAAAGCTAATGTTTCTCCCAGTAATGGCCATCCCATGCATCCTCTAGGGACTCTTCTCATGCTCCTAAGTGAAGGAAAATAGTGGAACAAGATAATCCCTCCCAATCCTACCAAACATGGAAATACAACCCACCAAAACTCTCCCACCATGATTATATGCTCAAACTCAAATGGGATATGAATTGGGTGCATAATTATAATAGTGGACAGCAATAACATATAAAAGAGATGCACTCCTCGCTTTTTAAAAGTATGCAATGAAACATTTGCAGCTGCAGATATTATATAGGCGATGGGCTTTTGTAGGCTTCCAGGTAGACAAAGCAAGTCCAGTTAGCACGAGAAAGACTTCTGATTATTAGATACTATAGAGGATGATTTTAATGGATTGAATTGCTTTCATCTTAGGCAATATTCAACAGGAGGAAAAAGGACGAAAGCTAAAAGTCAGCATTAGTTTGAAATATGAGATGTCAGGGTTAATTGATATTCAACGCAGGTTAGGTCCCCAAATTGCACTTTGAGAGTCCTACAATTTCAAGCTCCATATGATGTGCCATAGACTTAAAACAGACTAAATGAAGGCTAAAGAAACTATCTTTTTCTCTAGGGCAGGACAAAGAGATGGTTTTGGAATTTCATTTCCTCCTAATTGATCATGAGGAGGATTTTTCTAAGTTGGAATCACCAAATCTTTTGAAGCATGTGGGGCTCTGATCTTGACGAGGTCATCCTTGTTATGTGGTCATTCAAAGCAACTCAACTTCCCGTGGAAGCATCTCACACATTGTAAACATGAGAATGATCTCTATTACTGTTTAACTCCAAACTATGTTTTTTCTCTGGGGTCCCATGAAAAAATACAACGGCCACAAATAGAACACACTATTTCAATTTCAAATGACTGACCATTATATTAATCCTAGTGCATACACGTGAATTGCTCACCAGTATATACCTAGAAAATAGAAGAGCCTATCACATTCTGTCACCAGTTGATTTGATTATGGAGTTTGACCCACAAAATTTGACTCACCAAAAAACTAGAAAAGGAGTCAGTACTCTGTCCATCTTGGGCCTATACTATTTATGCAGTGCTGCATCACAGCTATCTGCCATCTAAAAATAAACAGTCTTACCCTGTCTCAGGGTTTCCATCACCCGTGGGAATCTGGAGCCCTGACCTTGTGATGAGCCCTCATGTGCAGAATCTTAGTAAACTGTGAACTTTTTGATTCTACATAATCCTAAGAAGGTGTCAACCATGCGAGTTCCGTCTGATGCTCAAACACACGCCCTCTGCATTTCACAGATAACAAGTATTCTGGCTTGAGCTGGCTTTACTCTGTATTAAGTACTTGTACAGGTATGTATATACATACACAAGTACGCACCTAATATTGTCATTTTCTGAGCCACTATACATATAACCCATGACTGACAATGATCCTAAATTTGTTACTTTTCACATGTCCTCCTTACACCCTCTAGTTTACAAGCACAACCCATCTTCTAGTAGTCCTTAAATGACCCGTGGGATGAATTCACTATAGAAAATTGTTATTTCTAGATTCAATTGTGTGTGGGTTCTTTCATCAATATTTTGGATCATACTCTGTGATCAATCACTAGGATGTTAGTATAATCAATGTTTTGGATCAAGCTGTGATCTTTCATCAAAATCCATCATGAATTGTGATCCAGCCCGTTGATAATAGCTAACATCTTGATGATGGATCATGGAGTGTGATCTGAAACATTGATGAAAAAACTCACACACAATCGAATCCACTATTTATATTTCGAATCTATAATAAGTTGCTGTTTTAGGGTTTGATTGCGTACGAGTTTTTTCATCAACACTTTGGATCACATTCTGTGATCTATCATCAAAATGTTAGAGCTATAAACAACATTTCAGATCACACTCCATGATCCATCATCGATGATGGATCACAAAGTGTGATCTGAAACATTGATAAGTAAACTCACACGCAATTGAACCCATAAAAGTTGATCAGGTTACATCCTAATGATGGATCATGGAGTGTGATCCAAATCATTAACTATAGCTACCATCCTGATGACGAATCACAGAGTATGATTCGAAATGTTGATGGAAAAACTCACACACAATCAAATTCATAAATAGCAACTTAGCTAGCATACCAATGATAGACCATGGAATATGATCCAAAACATTGATGAAAAAATTCACACAATTGAATCTCAAAACAACTTCTTTTGTCTCTATAGATTGTGGAAATGTAGCTGTATGCAACAGGGACATGGCAAACCTACATTTTATTTATAAATCTAATGATTGCATATGAAATTTTGTATATCTTCAAATAGTTCGAAAACCCATATATATCGATATGAAATGAAGAGTTATACATGATATAAATACAGATGCACAGATACCCAGTGTACAAACAATCAGAGAAATTTATATATATATGATTATATGTACATACACACACGTAGTGTATAAGATTTAAGTAATGTACACTTTTTGTGGGGGTGGATCAGAGTGTCGGTATGTCTAGATTGACGAGGAGATGATTATGACAGGGGCGTGTGCAACTATGATTGTGGAATATATGTCTTCCTTTTCACATTTATCAATGAAAGTCTGCATGCTTGCACATAATGTTTGACCCTGTTTAATCTGTTGACTGGTCCTTCCATATCTATGACTACTTATATAGGCTTTTAAGCCCATTCCAAATAAAATTCATTCACAGCACTCCATGACAAACTCTCCAATCGGACACCCATCTCAACATTCTAACTTAGATTTGTGTAGTCTTTCACGAATGTCACTGTCTGTGCTCATTTGATAATCGTGTCAAGCCCATGATTTTACACAGGAAAAAATGAATTGAGAATGCAAGATTTTCCAGCCCATAAAGGAAAAAAATTATGTTAAAAGCCTCTTTTTTCTCGCCAATACTAAAAGCAGTAGTTTAAAAACTGTGTGAACAGCATTGTATGATTGCTAGGGTTATTATGATGGGGAAGAATGGGGAAAAGCCATTTGGTGATGAAAAAGTTGAGTTTGTAGGTCTGGTGTGATATTATCATATATCTTACATATTGGACAATATGAAACTATTGCAAAAATATTCATTTTTACAGTATTTTAGAAGTAGATTATGAGGACCAAACCAGTGAAAATTGCATGTTGTTTGTAAAATTGAAGTGAATAGCTATACAAAATGACACGACCATAAAAATAAAAATCTACGTAACTCAATGTATTTTTTGTAAAATTACAAAACGGTAATAACTCCACGTATTTTCATGGATTTTTTTGCATTTATACAGTATTGTAAAAACAGATTAGAAAGATGAAACCAGTAGAAATTACACAATAATTCGAATTTAAATTTTCACTCACAAAATGGTACTATTTTGTGTAAAGCAAAACAAGTCCACTAAATCAATAGTTTAATAGCTGTAAGAATAGAATTGTAGGATTACTAGGGTTATTATGATGGGAAAACAATGGGGGAAATGCCATTTGGTGTTGAAAAAGCTGGGTTTGTGGGTCTGGTGTGATATCATCATATATCTCACATATTGGACAAAAATGTATGGTTTCGCTATCAAAATTATGGTGGGCTAGACAAAAGGAATTACACTCTCACTTATATTCTTGTTTACCAACTCTTGTCTCACAACGTATATCACATTTAAGCTGTTGGTAACTTATCCTCCAACATATACCATCAAAATATTTTATTTATATACTTTCTCCTTTCAAGGCTATGGGGACATGGGGACTTTTATATTTTTTACTGCTTTCTTAATTGTAATGTGGAGATATTGCTTGTTAATGTGTGCATGTATCATTAAGCTGATAATACTTTTGGGTTTAAAGTCACTTAAAGATGTTTTTATTCTGTCCACACTTGAATCAGGTTTCACAACATAATATTAAGTATGACGTACCTGTTCTTTCTTTGTTTAGATATATTGAAAAGGGGAAAAAATGCTTTAATTAGTAAATATCAAGTGTCATAGTATTAATGAGTGAGAAATTTGATAAAAATATGTTGTTGTAAATGTTATTAGTTGTTTTTGAAAACAAGAGCACTGATCTTATAGACAAAACAGTCAAAAGGCAGCTTTACCAAGCAATTAATAGAGCATTAACAATGCATAACAATAACCAATTTATAATATCAAAACATTATTGAGATATAAAACTATAAGATATGAATTTTTAGGAGCATATAAAAATAAAACAAAAAGCTAGTAAACAACCAACCAATGGCTAAGCAAGCAACCCACTCTAGTCATCGATGAGGAATTTAAAGAGGTCCTTGTAATTCCCCTCTTTTTCAACATCTTTGCTGAGGACTTTCTTCAACATCAAGCACAATGTAGTGATAGAGCTATGCATGACTCTCAAGTTGAGGTAGGAGATGCTCACTATTTTCTTATCCATGTCCAAAACCTTCTTCTTTGGGGCCTCCAAGTTTGCAACAATGGTATGGCAGTTTGTACAAGTACTAGTTTCCCCAACATATTGGGTGTCCTCTTCTTTTAGCATGACATCTGGGGTCAACTCTAGGGGCTACATCTTTGCATTGTTCAAGAGGTGCATAGACTTGTCACTAGTAGACTTTTGTGGGGTTGTCATCATCTTCAATATTACCAATGTCTCCACAATCCTCCTCCTCTGATTTTTCATCATAGTTTACTAGTTGCTTCCCTTTGCCTTTGTCCAGCAAGTGGTCAACAAGTATGTTGGTCCTCCTATGGATCAAACCACAATGGTCCATGTTTTTCCTCATCACCATTATCATACGTAGCCTCATCATCATTGTCTTTTTCCTCAATGTGGAGTTGGGTCTTGGCTTTCTTGGCTGAGGGGGTGGATTTTTTTAAATTTTCTCTTTTACTTAGGGTGGAGGGGGTGGTATACTATTTGAGGTCACACAAGCCTTTGATAAAAAGGTCATTATTCAGGGTAATGAGTGTGCCAAAGTGGGATGGACTCTTAAGTGGTTCAATTTTGGTAGCACCCAGGATATGGATGTGTTTCTTTTTACTTGGAACATTTGGGGACTCTAGGATGGTCACAGCGAGTAGGGGCTTCAACAAGCACAATTGGTTTGGGTGGCATAGGGGAAGGTAGAAATTGTAGAGACAAAAAATAAGCCCTTGATGAAGTGGAATGAGCTTCCTATCCTAGCTTTTAGAAACCTACTTATCAATTGATGCTAAAGGGGCTCTATAATGAATAGCTCATAAGGCACAACACTTGTTGAAGGTTTTGCAAATGGGGTTTCAAGCTAAGTGAGCTTAACTTTGGAAGAGACTTCATGGTTAAACTTTCTTGAGTTGGAGTAGTACTAGCATGGGAAACCTCGTAGGAAGGCCCAATGCACCACCTCTATGAGCATCACTTAGATGAAATAAGTGCTAAGTGATCCATTCATTCTCATGAGAGATGGGCTCTTGTGAACTACTATTCATGAAATATGAGTCAGTGAGTTTAACTAAAAAAATACGTAGTTCAATCTTAATAGAAATATCACAATTTGACTTGCTATGGAAAATATCTACTACTTATCAATAGATGAGCTAAAGGGGCTTTATAAGGCACAACACTTGTTGAAGGTTTTGCAAATCAAGTTTCAAGATAAGTGGACTTAATCTTGGAGGAAACTCCATGGTTAAGCATGCTTGAGTTGGAGTAGTACTAGGATGGGTGACCTCCTAAGGAAGGTTCAATGCTTCACCTTTGTGAGCATCACCTATATGCAATGAGTGTTAAGTGCTCCATTCATTTGCATGAGAGATGGGTTCTTGTGAACTACTACTCATGAAACATGGGTCAATGAATTTGACTGAAAAACTACACAGTGAATCCTAATAGCAATATTACAATTTTCCTTGTTGTGGAAAATATCTCCTAATTATCAATCTTTAATAAAATTTTATAGGGAATTTAAAAGAAAAAGTAGGAAAGAGATCAAAGAATTATGGCAAAAGTGGTTAAGTAGGAGTAGGTGGTAATAGTAGTAAACCTTAAAACAACCCTTTAGGGTAAAACATTAATGACCATAAGAAAAACCTAGTCTCATAAGCTTGATAAATTTTCATAGTCAAATTATCCTTGCAACTTCACATGTTTTTCATTCTCTTTGAAGAAAAGAGCCAAACTATCACTATTAGAAACACTATTCTATTTTTTCCATTTCGTACCCTTATTAGGAAGGCCCATCACATTCATAATGGTGTTGTTATTGACATAAAAAAAAATCCCTTCATCCTTCACCCCTATGTCCTCCCAGGATGTTGCAAACTAAATAGAGAGGCTTTCATCAAACTTGTTGGTACACTCAATGAATTGTGCAACTCCACCTTTGAGAAGATTATGCCACCAAATTAACAATTTGCACGTCGTGGTTATATCCAACCAGCAAAAGGCAATTTCACAAATAAATTATTAGTTATTTTGTAAAAAATGTTGTGATGTTAAACACATATTTCTAAATTAGTAAATTTTTGTTTGTCACTTTAGTTCACTCTTACGAGATATAGGTCTAAAATTTATATAAGGTGTATCATCTTAAAATGGAAGCACTTTCATCTTGATAGGTTTAAAACCCTCTTTTAGTACATTTATCATGATAGACTTGCATTTAGGATGCATTTTGCACTTATCTTCTTCATTCTAGGTGAAATTAGGGTTAGGATCCCAAGGATTCTCCTTAATTTCCTTTTTCCCATGGCTCTATTTTCTAGGTAGGACTTAGAAATAGGTCCTCCTATCCTTCATCATAGTCATCATAGGATTTTATGCATATCCCTAGCATTCTGTCCCTTTCTGGAATCATTTCTAGTTCTCCGAGCATCCCCAGGACCTCCTGTCCTGATTCTGGCTGGATCTGGGCCCACAGGGTCAAAATCGAGATTGTTCTTGACTAGGTCAAAATCAAGCTCGATCCTAACTAGGCTAGTTACAACCATGATTCCGACCTCCTCTGGAATTTGTGCCCCTCTTTCAAAATTTGGTCCCAACGGGCCCCAAAATCAATGTCAGGCCCTCGGATCTGAGTGCGAAAAGGTTTTAATTTGAAATTCATTTAATTATTTTCCCTCCTTAGTTGGTTATTGTGATTGGACCTTAATTCAAGGTGAAATTTGAATTATGGGTCCTCACATTGCTTTAGGAGCCTCACCTTGAAACCTCTATATAAAGACTCTCATTTGCATTCATTTTCACCAAGTACAATCGAGCATTCTCATGATCAAGTGCTCTCAAGGAGTCAATTTCATGAGCAAGAAGATTTCAAGCAAGAAAGGAATGGTGAAGATGTAAGATAGCAAGAGGATGATATAGAAGATCAAGCCATTGTTGACATCAAGCATCTTTGTGAACACATATTTGGAGCAAGAGAGATCCTTTCTTCCTTGATCCACCATTATCAACTTTCAAGCATTCAAAGATTCAATCATGGAGTAACAATTATGGATTATGAGTTTGGTAGAAGTACTTTAGCCTTGGGGGCTTGGTATGCTTTTCTATCTCATTCAAATCTATAAATTGTTGTTTCATACATATTCATGCTAGGGTTTTGATTTAGAGGATTAGATCTTGGCATTACAGTTTCAATACATACAAACACATTCTATTTCAATCGACTATTCATGGAGGTGGAGATCACCAAAATGGGGGTTTGACTAAGGAAAAGCCCTATATAGCCACCCCAAAAACCCCCTTTTTTTAGATATCTACAGTCGCTATTTCAGGAATCAGAGGACAGATTTGAGTACCCTTTTCGCCGAACTTTCAAGATCTGCAAACAAAGTCAGAATCGACCTTCAGAATAAAAATGTATTCTTTGACCTTTTATGAGGGTCAAAGTCGACCTGCTACCGGAAAGACGAAACTTTTCTGTGTTTTCTCTGTCTCAGCTTTCTGATCACAGATCTGGTTGCAAAATCTTCTGAAACCTTACACAGACTTCAGAAAATAGGTATTTCTCAATCAATTTCATAATGAGGTATGTATCTTGACCAAATTAATTTTCAAGTATTTCTAGATTTACTTATGCTATTTCAATTCAAAAACAACAAAACAAACAATATTACAAATGAATAGTGTTGAATGTTAGGTACATTACTAAGCTTCCATTTTACTCCTATTCATTTTGGTGAACCCGTTTACGATAAATCTTTCTTTTATTTTGTTAGATTTAAATCTTGTATGCTTATAAGATTATATTTCTTGCATTTAATTCTTGCATTTTTATTCTAAAAATACAAATTTTTTTTTGCAAAATTCCTTTAAAAAATACAAAAATATTTACATTTTCATGCTTTTAGTACTTTCTTTGTATTCAACATGTATGATTCTTGTTTTGAGTACTTTGATGAGGCTTTTATTGTATAAGAGGATAGATTCCCTAATGAGGTACATGGTAGTGAGGATGAAAATGGTTCAAATATGATCTCCATGGATCCTATTCCTATTTCACTCTCCTCCACAACCTCTCAAATTGACCTTTACCATAGGGTGTGTGCATGGTTACCTTCATGTCCCACTATATGCAACATTGATAAATCTAAAATGATATATCCTACACCTTTGATGATGGTAAAAGGATGTCCTCGTATAACAATTAAGGGTAAACCTAGAGGTCCTTTGGATTTCTTTGATAACACCGATTCCATTTCACATGCTTATCGCACATGGAATAACCCTCAGCCTACTATTCTGGTTTCTTTACCTCCTTCTCAACGTATGCTTCCTCAAGCACCTAGGTATCCATCTACCTTTAAGGAGTACAACTTAGTTGATCAATTACGTGCTACTCTTGCTAAGATATCTTTATGGGAATTACTTCAAACCTCCCCAACATATCATGAGGCATTGCAAAAAGCTTTATCAACTATCCTACTTCACATCCTAATCAAGAGAACATTTATTCTATTTTGGATTGTATGCATACTATGCCTTTTGTACCTCCTATTGTGTTTTTTGATAATGATTTACCTTCCTTAGAGATGCAGAATCAATATGATGCTCTTATAGTGGCTATCTCTATTTATCAGAGTATCATTCGAAGAACCTTAATTGATAATGGATCTAGGCTTAATGTTTGTAGCATGGATATGCTCAAGGCAATTAAGGCTGATCTCTCTACTATTCAACTTGATAATGTTCCTATATGTGGATTTGACAATATTATGAAAATAACTTTGGGCATTATTACCTTACCTGTTAAAGTTGGTCCAGTTATTCTAAATACTCCTATTCATGTTATGCTTGGACCTCTCAATTATAACCTTCTTTTAGGAAGACCATGGTTACATACTATGCATGTAGTTCCTTCTACTCTTCATCGCAAGGTTAGGTTAATCTATAATAACTTAATGTATACATTACATGTGGCTGATCCCCCGAACCCTTGCTTAAATGCAGAATATGCTAAAATCTCTAAACCTATTCAACCTAGTAAAGAGATTGAAAAACAATCGGAGATACAACAATTAGAGATACAACAATTTGAGATAAAACAACCTGAGACTCAACGACAAGAAGCTCCATCTTATTCTTCTTTGACTAAGGATGATTGGGGGACAATGGATTTTAATCCTATGTTTATTGGAGAATACAAGGTCTTTGATTTGGAATTCATGAAGCAACATAACGAATTTGAGAAAAAAAAAATATTTCTTCTCCGCTGTCTGAGGAACTAAAAAGTAATTTTGTTGCTGCTTCAATTAATGAAATGATTGAAACTATAAATCCTGATTGTTATGACATTGTGACATATGCCGCTCCTTGGACCCCTTTTGACATGAATGATTGATATGGTCCTGGTTAATTATCATTTGCTTAAGAAATCAGGATTTAATGGAAAAGGATGTGGTAAATATGAACAAGGTATGCAAGTACCTTTGGATAATGAAGTTTATGATCATACATATGGATTAGGATTCAATCCTTATAGACAACCATCGACATTTCCTCTTAATGTTAATCATATTTGTAGTGGACAGTTGAAGTTGGTTAACCCATTGCTTATTGACCTTAATCAACAATCCTCTTTGGATATTTTTCCTAAAGATGAAGCCTTAATGGAATTTTTAGGGGTTTATGAGGATCTACCTAAGTTTCATCACAAACGAGGAAAGCCTTATTGTTTAAAATTTGATGCTTATTTTAGAGAACATGAAGAACATGATACCCTTCCTTTACCGATGGATTCTCCAATAAGAAGTGATATATTAATTACTAAAACTATTGATATTCAAGTGGATGAAAACAACTCTGAAAGGATGATAAAAACTGGGAAATGTTTGAATCGGGATGAACGTGATCAGTTGGTTTCCCTTTTGCTTGAATTTAAGGATATCTTTGCTTGGACATATTCAGAGATGCCGGGTATAGATTCTAAGATTGTTACTCATAATATTGTTTTAAAGCTGAATATGAAGCCTGCAAAACAGAAAATTTGAAAGATGAATCCACGAATTGCTTTGTTAGTCAAAGGTGAAATTGAAAAATTATTGGGTTCTGGATTTATCTGTTCTATTGATTAATCAGATTGGATTTCAAACATTGTGCCTATGTCAAAAGGAGAAAATACGATAAGGATGTGTACTAATTTTAGAGATTTAAATAAGGCATCCTTGAAAGATGATTTCCCGCTACCTAATATTGATATGATTGTGGATTCAATAGGGGGCCATGCCTTGTTATCTTTTATGGATGGTTTTTTGGGATATAATCAAATCTTTATCCCTCTTGAAGATCAATTTAAAACTGCATTTATAACACCTTGGGGAACCTTTTGTTGGGCCATGATGCCCTTTGGATTAAAAAATGCAGGAGCAACTTATCAGCGGGCTATGACCCTAATTTTTCACGATTACATTCTTAAGATTCTTGAAGATTATGTGGATGATATCTTGGCAAAATCTATACAAAGAGAAGACCACGTTACTATCTTACGACATATATTTGAAAGAATTAGAAGTATAATATGAGATTGAATCCTAAGAAACGTGTCTTTGGAGTTGATTTCGGTAAATTATTAGGATTTATAATCTCTAAGCGAGGCATCAAAGTAGATACTGAAAAGATTGAATATATTGTTAATATGCCTCCTCCTAAGAATATGATGAAGGGTGCTCCCCTTAATACCACAAACACATAACATAAACAGAGAAACAACAACAATATTCAAGAATAGAAAATTGGCTTCTTATTATCTCCACAAATGTGGAATTGCAAACTTTCAGAATTACAATATGCAAAGCCACATGGGCATTCTCTTACAATATTCTGTAGGACAAAGCCTCAAATCAATACCCAAATTTACTACCCAGAACTGCCTAGAGAACACTACGGGCCTTCTTTATATAGACAATTTCCACCTCTCGAGAAGGTTCCAAAAATTTAGCCCTTAAGGCTGACTATACATAGAATTATTTTATTTTCACAATTTTTACAATAGGGTCAGCTCAAAAGAAATATAAAATATGCTTTTAGGTAGCCCAACTTCCATAGGCCATAGCTTTTTAACCGTAGCTCTATTTTTCTATTGTAGCCACTTTTTGAAAATGCCATGACAAGATCTATAGTGCTCGACATGCGCTAGCGCTAGTCAACCGGGGGTCGATCACGATTTGGAGCCTCTAAGGCTTTCAAAATTGACCTCAAAGATTTTGTACTCAAAAACCTCAATAACTTCACTAATACTGATGATGTGGCAATGAAACTCAACTGACAGGTTGAAATGACTAGGATGAACCTCCAACTGTGAAATCAAAACATTTTGAGATCATATGACCAACTTACTAAAAATAGTAAGTTTCCATAAATAGTAGCTCTGCACAAGATAGCCCTTATTGAAAAGCAAACAGAAATATTTTTGGGTGATGCAAGATTGCTCTTACACCTAGGATGCTCCTGCTTTAGACACCCGGGGTAATTTGAGAAGTGACCCTGTCATGACTCAGGTGTGCAGAGGAAAACAAAGAAATTAACCTCCTCCTTTGCTAGCCATGATGAATCTTCAATAGGTCATCCTTTCCATTTGACCAAATACTCTTCATATGTCCTGTTCTTGGTACTTCTACCAACATGACTATCCAGTATGTCTTCAATCTTCTTGCTATCTGAACTGGTTGTTGGAATACTCCACTGTGTTGCTATAACCTCATCTTCAACACCTCCTTCATGATACTCTGTCAGATCTAAAACATTAAATACTGGTGAAATATTCAGCTCATTAGGCAACTCAACCTCATATGCATTTCTTGAATCATGCTTCTTCAGTATCTTACATGGCCCAAACTTCTTCATTTTCAACTTGTTATATGTACCAACTAGAAATCTTTCCTTCTGCAAATGAACCATGACTTCATCTCCAACCTGAAATTCCTTATGCCTCCTTTTCTCATCTACCTTAGCCTTATACTACACATTCATTTTGGTAATGTGCTTCCTCACCTTCTCATGGATGTTCTTCAAATGTTCTGCAAAATCCTCAGATTTAGCACTACTTATTTCTCCTTTATCTATCTTTCTCAACTCAGATGCATTTCTTGGACTACTCCCATATACAATTTGGAATGGTGATTTACCAGTGCTCCTGTTGACATAATTATTGTATGCAAATTCTACCTATGGTAAAATCAAATCCCACCCTATTGGCTTATCTCTAGCCAAACATCTCAGCAAATTTTTCAAACTCCTATTCACCACCTCTGTCTATCCATCAGTTTGTGGATGATGTGATGAACTAAACTTCAAATATGTCTTCAACTTCTTCCATAATGTACGCCAAAAATATCCAACAAACTTAGTGTCCCTATTTGAAACTATACTCTTTGGCAAACCATGTAGTCTCACCACTTCTCTGAAAAATAATTCCGCTACATGAACAACATCATTAGTCTTCTTGTAGGGAACAAAATGTGTCATCTTTGAAAATCTATCAACTAACACAAAAAATGAATCATGTCCCCGCTGTGTCCTTGGTAAACTAAGAACAAAGTCCATACTAATATCCTCCCAAGGCTTCTCTAATATAGGTAATGGTTGATACAACCCTGTATTCTACTTCACTCCCTTCGCCATCTGACATAATCTGCAACTCTGTACAAACTTCTTGACATCTTGCTGCAACTGTGGCCAATAATAATTCTCACTAACCAAAGCAAGGGTTTTATCATGACCAAAATGTCCAAACAATCCTCTGCTATGCTTCTCCTTAATGAGATTCTCCCTCATAGAACTTCTTGGAATGCACAACTGACTCCCTCTGAATAGCATATCATCCTGAATGATGAAATCCAACCACTTCATTCTATCTAGAGTAACAGGTTCTTTACAAGCTTTCCAAGCTTCACCAAAATCAGGATCCTCTGGATACAAATTCTTGAGTTCCTTGAATCCAACCACCTCAATCTGTATCTTTGTCAGCAATAGTTGCCTTCTACTAAGCGCATCTGCAACTTTGTTAGACTTTCCACTTTTGTGTTTTAAAACAAATGTATAACTCTACAAAAAATCAACCCATTTCAAATGCCTTTGATTCAACTTTCCTTGACTATTCAAATATTGCAAAGCTTGATGATCAGTATACAAAACAAACTCCTTAGGAAGTAGATAGTGTCTCCACTTCTTCAATGCTTGAACTATAGCATAAAATTTCTGATCATAAACAGAATATTTTCTCTTGGCATCATTTAACTTCCTACTGAAATAAGCAATAGGTTTACCTTCTTGGCTCATAACAGCTCCTATTGCAGTACCACTAGTATCACAATCTACTTGAAACACCTTATTAAAATTAGGAAGTGCTAAAATAGGTTGTTCTATAACCTTTTGTTTCAATAGTTTAAAACTCTTATCTGCCCCATTAGTCCACTTGAACTCTTTTCTATCCCCTCTCATTGTTTCAGTGAAGGGTCCACAAATGTTGCTAAATTTTTTGATAAACTTTCTGTAAAAGCTAGCCAAACCATGAAAACACCTTACCTCAGTAGCACTCCTTGGAGTAGGCCATTCAAGGATAGCTTGTACCTTCTTTGGGTCCATTTTTAGACCTTCTACTGAAACTACAAATCCCAAATACACTAACTCTTTCTTCACAAAACTACACTTCTTCAAATTAATCAGCAATTTCTCATCTCTTAACTTCTCAAACACCATACAAATATGCATCATATGCTCTTCCAATGTCTTACTAAAGATCAAAATATCACCTAGGTACACAATGACAAACTTACCCAGAAATTCTTTCAGAACCTTGTTCATGAGCTGCATGAAAGTGCTCAGTGCATTGGTTAGCCCAAAAGGCATGACTAACCACTCATACAGTCCTTCCTTTGTCTTGAAGGTAGTCTTCTATTCATCTCCTTCTCTAATCCGAATCTGGTGATATCCACTCTTTAGATCTATCTTTGAGAAATACACAGCTCTACTCAAACAATCCATAATATCATCCATTCGTGGCAATGGAAACTTATACTTGATTGTGATCTTGTTTATTACTCTGGAATCTGTACACATCCTCCATTCTCTATTCTTCTTTGGTGCTAATACTGCTGGTACATCACATGGACTCAGGCTCTCCTGAATCAATCCCTTCTATTTCTGCTGGTGTCATTTTGTGTGTTACCTTGTTTGGCAAACTGGCTCCTGGAATCAAATCTATTTGATGACTGATCTTCCTTACCAGTGGTAATCCATCAGGTACACTATCAGATACAATATCCTAAAACTCATTCAAAAAATCTACAACCTCTATAGGTACATCCTCTACTTCCTCTTTACCAGATTTTAGAATTAAAGAAAAGCACACATGCTCATGCCTCATACCATCTAGGAATTTTCTTCCATCAACAAAAGTTATTCTTGCATTACCACATACCTTTTCTTCGGTCTCCTGAAATGGATTTAGCTTATGTCGCACTCCATCCTTTGTCAAGGAATATGTATTCGCATGACCATCACGTACAACACATCTATCAAACTACCACAGCCTACCCAATAACATGTGACATGCATCCATAGGTATGATATCACATAGTACCTCATCATGGTACCCACCAATCTTGAACTTTACTAGGCACTGTTCACTGACCGTGACCTTGTGGTCATCCTGCACCCAGGCAATCTGATATGGATGTGGGTGTTTCTATCTCTTGAGCTTCAAATTTGTCTCTATCTCTTCTAACACCAAATTTTTAGTGCTTCCACTATCAATAATCACATCACAGCATTTACCCTCACACTTACATCTAGTGTGAAATAGGCTCCTCCTTTGTTTAGGTTCATTCTCACCACTCAGCTGGACTCTTCTATTAATCAACGTTTCTCCTCTTTCAACATCTTCAGAATTTGATGATCTGGCATCTTCATCTACATGTGCAACTTTGGCCTGGCCTTCATTCCTCCTATTCATCCTTCCTTGGCATTGAGGACATTCAAATGCCCTATGACCTTCTTCTCCACAGTGAAAACATGTTCCACAGAAGCCTCCTCTTCCTAAACCTTGTCCTCATCCTCTTCCTCTCTGATCTTTATTGTTCTGATCTTGGAAATGATTTGAAACAATCCTCTCTGATTTTGACTGCTACTAGCCTCATCCTTCTTTTTTGGATCTTCATTTCAGCCTCCATATGACCATCCACTAGATCATCCACTGTGACCTCTTCCATTTTGTCTGCTCTCGAACTTCTTGTTAAGATTTTCCTCTACTTTTAGGGAAAACTGGTATGCCTCTTCAATACTGTTCATTCAAACCAGATTCAGCTCCTCCTAAATGCTTGACCTCAATCTATTAAGGTAACGAGCAACTTTCTCCTTATCAGCTTCTGCATGGCCTGTTCTGATGAGGATTTGATAGAACTCCTCTGTATACTCCTAAACAGATCGTCACTTACTTCAAACTTTACATTTTATTCAGTAGGTCAAGCTCATAATCAACAAGGATGAACTATCACTTCAATTTATCCACCATCCAATCCCATCCTGTGATTTTGTCTTTCCCTCTTCTATTTCGCTCCAATTGAATCTCTTGCCACTAGATCTTCGCATGACCTTTCAGTTTGGCCTTTGCGAATTTGACCCTATCAGGAACCTCAATATCTTCATACTCAAAATATTCTTCACATTCATTGATCCAGTCGATCAATTCTTCTAGGTTAAGATTTCTTGAAAATGCAGGAACCTCAATCTTAGGTCTTTTCTCGATCCTTGAAATGGCCCGAAAAAGCCTTTCTTCTTCTTGATTCAAAATTTCACCTTCTTCTTCTTGATCATCATTTCCTTGTTCGGCTTCATCCTCACTTTCATCTTTGACATTAAGATTCATTCCTTTGCGAATCTCTTCTTGCAATGCTCGCACTTATTTTGAGAGCGCTCTAACCTCAAGTGTTACAACACCAGCTCTTTCGTCACGTTCCCTTCATGGAGGCATTTTCACGATGCGCGCTAAAACCCTAACCACGGTCCTAGTGTAAACTGCCTCACAGTTGGCGATCTGTTTACACACTCAGGAAGTCCTTCTCTAATACCACTTGATGAAGGGTGCTCCCCTTAATATCACAAACACATAACAGAAACAGAGAAATAACAACAATATGCAAGAACAGAAAATTGGCTTCTTATTGTCTCCACAAATGTGGAATTACAAACTTTCAGAATTACAATATGCAAAGCCACATGGGCATTCTCTTACAATATTCTGTAGGATAAAACCTCGAATCAATACCCAGATTTACTACCCAGAACTGCCTAGACAACACTACAGGCCTTCTTTATATAGGCAATTTCCACCACCCGAGAAGGTTCCAGAAATTTAGCCCTTAAGGCCGACTATACATAGAATTATTTTATTTTCACAATTTTTACAATAGGGTCGGCTCAAAAGAAATACAAAATATGCTTTTAGATAGCCCAACTTCTGGAGGCCATAACTTTTTAACTGTAGCTCTATTTTTCTATTGTAACCACTTTTCAAAAATGCCATGACAAGATCTACAGTGCTTGACATGTGCTAGTGCCAGTCAGCCAGGGGTCGATCGGGATTCAAAGCCTCTAAGGCCTTCAAAATTGACCTGAAAGATTTCATACCCAAAAACCTCAATAACTTCATCAATACTGATGATGTGGCAATGAAACTCAACTGGTAGGCTGAAATGACTAGGATGAACCTTCAACTATGAAATCAAAACATTCTGAGATCATATGACCAACTTACTAAAAATAGTAAGTTTCCATAAATAGCAGCTCTGCACAAGATAGCCCTTATTGAAAAGAAAATAGAAATATTTTTGGGTGATGCAAGATTGCTCTTACACCTAGGATGCTCCTACATCAGAATATTTCTCAGTTACGAAGTTTACAAGGAAAAATACAAGCTATTTGTAGCTTTATTTCTAATTTGGTAGATCGAACTATCCCTTTTACTTCCTTGCTTCGAAAGCATACTACTTTCTCTTGGAATGATGAGTGTAAACAAAATTTTGAGCAATTTAAGGAGTATCTTGTGAATCGTCCTATCTTGCAACCTGCTAATTTTGATAAACCATTAAATTTATACACTTCAACGACTCCATGGGCTGTGAGTGTGCTATTAGCTCGAATTGATGATAATGGTAAAGAAAGACATGTGTATTATATTAGTCAGACTTTACTTGATTACAAAACAAGATATACAAATTTAGAAAGACAATGTCTAGATGTAGTTTATGCATGTCAGAAACTCAGGAATTATCTTATAAATGCTGAAGTTAATGTGATTGTTAAATTTGATCCTTTGAAACATCTTTTCTCACAAACTGATCTCTTAGGCTGGTTGGCAAAATGGGTGATGTTGCTTACCAAATTTGATCTTAATTTTATTTCTCAAAAGTCTAATAAAGGACAAGCATTGACATATTATCTAGCCGAAGCTCCTTGTCCTCACTCCGATGAATGTTCTACTTCCATAGAATTTCCTAATGATAATATCCTAGCTAGTCAACAGGAGGATATTTGGGAATTATATTTTGATGGGTCTAAGTGTAAGATAGGTTCTGGTGTGGGTATCATCTTGATTCCCCCTATAAAAAAACCCATCCCTTTATCATATAAACTAACCTTTCCTTGTACTAATAACATTGCAGAGTATGAAGCTCTTATAGTTGGATTACGAGCAACTTCATCCCTCAATATCAAACATTTACACATATATGGAGATTGACAATTGATAGTTGAACAAATTAAAGGAGGATATCAGACTAAAAATGTTAAAATGACACAATATAGAGATTTAGCTCTTGATGTGCTTTCACAATCCTCCTCTTATACGATCCAGACTTTACCTAGGAAGGATAATCAACATGCAGATGCCATGGCAAGCGCGGCTTCCTTGGTTTGTCTTGAGAACAATGTTGAAAACATTCAATTTACTATACAAACTCTTAAAAGCCCTACAATTTCTGACAAGATTACCTCTGACTGTTTCAATTTGCATTTGGATGAATGGTATTCACATATTTTTCATTTTTTGAAGGATGGTACTTTTCCTGAGTCAACAATAAGGAACATGCATAATCGTATTAGGAAACTTGCAGCACATTACATCATTTTAGGAGATACGCTTTACAAACACTCTTATGAAGGATTATTATTAAGATGTCTCAATAGAACTGAAATTCCTGTAGCTTTAGTAGAAGCTCTTTCTGGTTCTTGTGGGGGACATTTTAGTGGAAAATCCCTGGTTAATAAATTGCTTTGAATGGGATATTATTGGCAAACAATGGAACATGATTCTTTCATGTTTGTTAAGAAATGTCCTCAATATCAACAACATAGTAATTTGATTCATGCTCCTGCTCATGAGCTTTGTAATCAAGTTTCTCCATGGCCTTTTAGTGTTTGGGGTTTTGATCTTATTGGAAAAATCTCACTGACTTCTCAAGGACATACTTACATTTTCACTGCTACAGATTATTTCACAAAGTGGGTTGAAGTTGTTCCTCTTTGTTCAACAACGACAAATGTTATTTGTGATTTCATCCTTAATAATATCATAACAAGATTTGGTATTCCTTTGATGATAATTTTGGATAATGGAACCTCTTTTAAAAATAAAGAAGTCACAAAATTCTTGGAGAAATATAGGATTCAACATAGATTTTGAACTCCTTACTATCCGCAATCTAATGGACAAGCTGAAGCATCAACTAAAATTATTGAATAAATTTTGAGAAAGACAGTTAGTAAGCATGCGAAAGATTGGCATACTCAACTGATTTATGCTTTATGGGCCTATAGGACTAGTGTTCATACTGCCACGGGTACTTCCCCTTATAACCTTGTCTATGGTACTGATGCTATTATGTCTTTGGAACTGGAAATACCTTCTTTTTCATTTCATGGGATAATTGATAAAGATACTTTTCGTGAACAACACTTACAAGAATTAGAAATGTTGGATGAACAACGAATACATGCATTAGAACATATAAAAGCTTATCATAAATCTCTTCAGAAACAATACAATCATAAGGTAATTGAACAAACATTTGCAGTTGGTGATTTAGTCCTTTATGAGAATCAACGAAATGTGAATGCTTTACCAAGTGAAAAAGGAAAATTTAGCCCTAATTGGTTTGGACCTTTTGTTGTTACTGAAGAATTTGGTTCAGGTGCTTATAAACTAGCCGATATGAATGGTGTTTCTTTTAAGGAACCCATTAATATTATGCATCTTAAATGTTATTATCCTTAATTTCATTTGTTTCATGTGCATTTATGTATTCCTTATAAAGATTTATTTTATAGGTTATGTAGTTTTAGTAAAAATTATATATTGAATATGTTTATGCATTTTCTTTCTTTCTTTCTATTAAGTTTTATATTGATGAAAGCATAGTAATCAAACATAGAACTAATCAGTAGAGAAAGTTTTTCATTCATTAAAAAGAGTTTTTCAAGTTTTGATACATATGTGGCCAATGGCCCTATCTATCACTATGTCACTCTGATGGTCGATGACTCCCGGATCTCTCTACTCTCTGATGGGAAGACGAAGATTTGTGTATTCATGTATGACTCCTTAATATGCTCATACCCTATACACATCCTCAGGGACTCTGTACCTCTGCCATTAGCTTCTCCTCTCTTTCTCTGCACAATCTCAACTCTTGCTGGATACATACAAAGATGTTGACATGCCTGTCGGGATCTCTGCGACCAATAGAAGACTCTCACTCATCAGCTGGTAGTCAGTAGGATATAATTCTATCCTTGAGAACCTTAGATACAAATATCCTCCACTCCACTACGCTAGCTATAGAAAGAAAAACTTTTATTAGTCTAGTATCCTGTCTATCTCAAATCAAATCACATATTCAATCAAATTTCATACCTGGGTCTCCCTCCTAGACATCACTAAAATGTCTAGATGGTGGGGGCATGGAGTGACTACTCTCTCCATGCTCACTATATCTAGGTCTTGATGGTGGTGTCTTTGTGTGGGTCCATGGGGGTCATAATGATCTCAGTGGTCATGCACGAGTAATATGTATATCTATATTAGTATCACTAGCTGGGGGCATGTCCTCCACTCTCTCATCTGCTCTATTTTCTCTCTCCTCCTCCTCCATGGGATCTCCCTCAGAGATGTGCTCCTCCTCATCTCTGATATCCTCATCCTCGTTGGTGGCTCCACTATCCCGGTGTGTCCCCTCTGTAAAGCCTGGATCACATATGGGATAATCCTCGGGAAAGATAGGATGGACCCCTTGCAAACTCCAGTACTTGATGTAATCTTGGCTCATGCTTGAATAGGATACATCTGATAGTACCTCTATATCCTTTGTCTCCTCTACATTTCTATCCTATATGTCTACTATTGATGGTCGGTGTATGCCACTAGGTCTCTAATAGTATCTCGTCAGATGTACATAGTGAGGTACTGCCTTAGGGACTCCCTATAACAAGTCAAACTACCTCATCACCGGATCATAATAGTAGGGCATCACTATATGACTCTAATGACCCTCTAGCAGCTTATGCTACTATGAATGTCACATCTAGAATCATGTATTAGTGCAATCTGTCATCTGGTCATAGGGTCTCCATATCACATTGGTGCTGGCAATGCAGTCTAGATGTACTCTCCAGTAGAGCATACCCCCAAACTGCCAAACATCTCTCAAAGGCTATGTGAAGGCTCTTTCTATACTCGCATCTACCATCACAGGAACTCCCTATGGATGTGTACATGTGAAATTCTCAAATATCCAAATCTACAGAAGCATGCATGTCAACAGACTCTCTCACTGATACCTCACTAGTTGATCCAGTTAATGGTATAGCTAAGCTAGCATGCTGCGACCCCATGAGAACATGGTCCTATCTCTCTCCATCCTTTGTATGAGATGTGTCAGAGGTGAACAAAATATGGTACCCTTTGAGTTGGTTAACACAACCAAGGCTACTATACATAGCATCGCCTTCCATACTAAAGGTGTAGGGCCTGACAATATGGAAGATAGTAGGATCTGATCTGACCGGGTCCACATCTGTGGAAGAACTCCTATACAATAATCTATGTTTGCATGGATCTCCTCACAACCACACTATGCTTTGGGTCTGATGGTCTCCCCTCGGACTGGAAGCTGCATGATCCTATAGACATCCTCTAAGGTCACTGTAATCTCACCAGAGTGAAGATGGAAAGAGCATGTATCCTCATCCCACCTCTCTATCAGAGCTGATAGAATGGCTCAGTGTAGTTTGATCTATGGAAGGAAAGATACCTATTATAGTCCCACATGCCTCAGTAATTGCATCTCCTCATCATCAAGCTTAGATAGTCTCTCTTTAACCTTGAATAGCAACTCCCCAAAGGGATGCTCTCAGAAATAGACCACGTCTTGCAAGCATAAACAAACATCATATCAATCATCTATATCATCAAATCTGCAAATCTAACTGAACTAGGTCAAAGTCGACCTCAGTTAGGTCAAGGATGACCTTACTGGGTCAATGTCAACTTTACTGGGTTAGGGTCGACCTTTTTGGGTCAAGGTCGACCTCATCTAAAAAACTAACAAAAACCCTCTGGTCAATGTCGACTTTCATGGGTCAAAATAGACCTAGATGGGTCAATATCGACCTAAATGGGTCAAGGTCAACCTAAAAGGGGTAAGGCCAACCTTGCCTATAAAAAATAGGAATTTGGAATGTACAAATTTGGATAACAGTAAACTCACCTTAGGTAGTGACCGTCCGGTAGCTAGGCCGTGTCTTAGAATCTCCAGGCGTGTCGCTCGAAGTTCCTCTCTTCTCGACATCTTACTTCCTTGTTTTGAATTTTTAAATGGTAAGAATGAGTAAGTATTTCTCTCTTTTCATTATTTATAAGTTTAAATTAGGGTTTTCTTAGGGTAAACTCAAATTTCCCTTCTTATGCATTTAGATAGACATCCACTCTTTTCATCATAACTTGAGCTCGGTAACTCCATTTTCAGTGTTGTCACTGATGTTGGAATCATGATTTAGATATCTAAATCCTTTAACTAGTTTAGGAGTTAGCAATCCTTCTAATTGGTTTAGGAAAGGACTTTTCAACACTCCACATTTCCAGTATATAGAGTTTTTCTTATCACCCTATTTCATCCTTCCAAAGTAGAAAGCCGAAATAGGGGGGGCATAACGGCCTCTATATACTTCTCAAATTATCATATAGTAAGCTTTAGGGGATTTTGATATTTTAATTAACCTTGTGTGTTGTAGGTTCTAATAGTTTTCTATAGGATCTTTACATCGAGGACTTGGCTATATCCTTTTTATTTAGTATGATGTTTTCTTACTTTAGCTTGCATATTCATGTAGTGTCATATCTAAGCTAAAGTGGGGGCTAAATGTATCATATTAAAATGAAGCACTTCCATCTTGATAGGTTTAGCACCCTTTTTTAGTAAATTTATCATGATAGACTTTCATTTAGGATGCATTTTGCACTTATCTTCTTCATTCTAGGTGAAATTAGGGTTAGGATCCTAAGAATTCTCCTTGATTTCCCTTTTCCCATGGCTGTATTTTCTAGGTAGGACTTAGAAATAGGTCCTCCTGGCCTTCATCATAGTCATCATAGGATTTTATGCCTATCCCTAGCATTCTGTCCCTTTTTAGTAACATTTCTAGGTCTCCAGGCATCCCTGAGACCTCCTGTCCTGATTCTGGCTAGATCTAGGCCCACAGGGTCAAAATTGAGATTGTTCCTGACTAGGTCAAAATAAAGCTCGATCCTGACTAGGTCAGAATCTAGCTTGATCCTGACTAGATCAGAATCAAGCTCGATCTTGACTAGGTTAGTTACAACCTTGATTCTGACCTCCTCTGGAATTTGTGCCCCTCTTTCAAAATTTGGTCCCAACGGGCCTTGAAATCAATGTCAGGCCCTCAGATCCAAGTGAAAAAAGGTTTTAATTCAAAAATAATTTAATTATTTTCCCTCATTAGTTGTTTATTGTGATTGGACCTTAATTCGAGGTGAAATTTGAATTATGGGTCCTCACATTGCTCTAGGAGCCTCACCTTGAAACCTCTATATAAAGACTCTCATTTGCATTCATTTTCACCAAGTACAACTGAGCATTCTCATGATCAAGTGCTCTCAAGGAGTCAATTTCATGAGCAAGAAGATTTCAAGCAAGCAAGAAATGGTGAAGATGCAAGATAGCAAGAGGATGATATAGAAGATCAAGCCATTATTGACATCAAGCATCTTTATGAACACATATTTGGAGCAAGAGAGATCCTTTCTTCCTTGATCCACCATTATCAACTTTCAAGCATTCAAAGATTCAATCATGGAGTAACAATTATGGATTGTGAGTTTGGTATAAGTACTTTAGCCTTGGGGGCTTGGTATGCTTTTCTATCTCATTCAAATCTATGCATTGTTGTTTCATACATATTCATGCTAGGGTTTTGATCTAGAGGATTAGATCTTGGCATTACAATTTCAATACACACACACACACACATTCTATTTTAATCAGCTATTCATGGAGGTGGAGATCACCAAAACAGGGGTTTGACTAAGGCAAAGCCCTATATAGCCACCCCAAAACCCCCTTTTTTCAGATATCTACAGTCACTATTTTGGGAATCAGAGGACAGATTTGAGTACCCTTTTCACTGAACTTCTGAGATCTGTGAACAATGTCAGAATCGACCTTCAAAATAAAAATGTAGTCTTTGAACTTTTGAGGGCCAAAGTCAACCTGCTACCGGAAAGATGAAACTTTTCTGGGTTTTCTCTGTCTCGGCTTTCTGATCACAGATCTAGTTGCAAAATCTTCCGAAACCTCACACAGACTTCATAAAATAGGTATTTCTACATCAATTTCATAATGAGGTATGTATCTTGACCCAATTAATTTTCAAGTATTTCCATATTTACTTATGCTATTTCAATTCAAAAACAACAAAACAAACAATATTACAAATGAATAGTGTTGAATGTTAGGTACATTACTAAGCTTCCATTTTACTCCTATTCATAAGGAAATAAAATTTGCCGAGGTTACTAGATAGAAATTACTCACCAAGTTTTCTATAATTGTGCCTATAAAAGGGTGGTATAAATATATCATTTAGAAGCTTCCTTATGTAGCACTTGCAAGACACCTAAAATTATCCTCACTTAGATTAAATAAATATTTTAGATTTATTTAAAATCTTCCTTTTCTTCTATTTTTAAAATAATTTTATTTATTAATTTATCTAATTCATTAGTTTTTTCAATCTCGCCATTAAATAAATATTTATTTATTTAATTATATGATTTCCACCTCCTTTTCTACTATTATTAAACAAATGCATTTATTTATTTAATTAATTCATCATCCATGTTTTCTAATCTCAACCAAACATTTTCACTCACATGGATCAACTCTATATTCATAGGCATGTGACAAACGTCACTTGACTCTTCAGTTGACTTTTCCACTCTTCACGTCTCTAAACATGTCTAGATTCAATATATACCTAGTGATATATTACCAAAATTCAATATCTTCTACCTACCACTCAATCTCATCCCTCCATTTGCATTAACCTCTTAATCTCATTTATTCTCCTTATCTCCTACATTATCCTAACCTACTCTCTAATCCTAGCCATTCATTCTTCCACCTCTTAATCTCTACCCTTTATTTTCATGAGGACTTAGATATAAAACTATGATATAGAGAATAGTGATCAATGATACAACCCCAATTTCTATATACATTGGAATACAAAACCCACCCTTGGACCATATCTTTTTAGCACAACCCAAAAAGGATGAAGGGGTGCTAATACAAGATCTAAATAAAGGTGGATTTGGGTATTCTCTATACAGATAGAAAGTCTGATTATGATATGTAAATGCAAGAAAGATGCTTATGTTATGACTAAGGAAATGATAATCAACAAGATATGACATCATATCTAATGCATAAAAGTAAGTTCTAAAGGAAAATAAAAAGAATGAACTCACCCTTAAAACTAGGAGAGGACAAGTGAACTTTAGATTTGGATTTGACTATCAAAAACCTATCGAAACTAGGAACTATTCTAGATCTAGAATTATGAGACCAATAACTTCTAACTGTGAGACTTTTAGACCTCCAGGAAAATGTTTACCTAATTTGACCTATTCCCAAAAAGTTGACCTATTCCTGGAAGGGTAAAAATTGATAACATTTGTAAAGGATCAATCCTTGTTTCTGGATCTATAAAAATATAGATCTGTAACTTTTCCACCTGCTCCTATACATAAGGAAAAAGAGGGAATTGTTGTAAGAAGGGGCTTTCCTTTTTCAAGCCCCTAGATAGTAATTAACCTTGAAATGTAATTGAAATTGAATGAGAAAATGTAATCTAGATCTGAAACATATATTACCTTTTACCTCAATGATGAAATGCCACTTTGGAGATGATCACAAGTGTTGATGCAATATCTTGGACTCCACAACAACCCAATAGGAAATAATGAAACCAAACCCTTTAATGATGAATGTTGTAGTTTGCCACAATATTTGTATTGAGGAAGAGAGAGGAGAAGAAGACTTGAAATTCTTAATGGCTTCCTCACACTTGAATGCTTGCTTGTCTTAAATGTACAATAACTTTCTTGTGGATGTGAATGTAATTGATGGATTTCATCGATGGAAACATAGTGGATGTCAAATTGAGAGGGAGAGGTCAACTTATATACACATTTCATGGCCCATATTTTATGAAGTCGACTCAGATTAAGCACCTACGAGAAATAACCTTGTAGTGTTCCTAGAGCCCACTAAAAAACAACCCTCAAGTAATAGGCTATTTTGAGTCAACCTATGCAGGAATAGGTTAAACTCAACCTATTACCAAGGAGGCAAATTTTTAAAATTGGTCTCGAGATTATGCAAAAAGGGGTATTGGAGGGAGATTAGGGTAAATTATGAGATTCTAAAATGCATGTAAAGGACCTAGGTGGAAGATGAATTACATGAATGGATGAAAAATTGGAAATCATGCATAGAGGTTAGAGCCATTCTTGAGTTTTGAACAAATAATGTTGATTTGAATGAATATAAAAAAGGGCTAGAAGGATGTGAAATAAATGTGGAAACCCATACATGCTAAAATGGGGCTAAAAATGAGCACCTAACAAGGGTGCTTACTTTTTAGGATGGTATAAAAAAACATTTTTTTCTCTCTTTTGGATCCTAACACCTAATGCTATTGTGAACTAATGAGCCTTTGCATACTTTTGATCTTTGGAGAGCTTTTGATATCAACATTATCATCTTTTCATCATCATAATCTTCATACTAATATCTTACATCAATCAACCATACTCCATTCCTTTACTCCCTTCTTGTGCATGTGCTTGAAAATGTAAGAGCATTCTAGTTTCATACAAGATCTTAAAGAATAGGAGAACAATGGAATCAAAATTTTCTTGGGTGCATTTGGATATATTTTCTCCTATTTCATTTATTATGTATTCATGAGGAAGTGCTCCATTGGTATGATGTTGGTTAGTTTTGTAGATCTAGGGATTTTGATTGGGCTTGATTAGATTTGAAAATAGGTTGTTGACTCCCATTATTGTCAAAATAATTTTCATTTGGTCAAAGCATCATTACTAATTTAATTTATTTTTAGTGAAAAGGATTGAAGCTAATAGAAAACATGTAGTGATGCCTAAGATATTTATGTTCTATGTTGTGATTCAATAATAATCATATGATTCTTAGGGGATGCTGGAAATTTTGATGAACAAAATTTATTTTAGGTGTATCCTTAAATACAACACCAAAGCACAATAGTTGATAAACTTTACAAAAGGTAGCTCTTATCAACTAGTTGGAGGGAATCAATGAGGACCCAAATGAAAAATTTGAGTACTATGAACTTCCAAGTTATACTTTGTGTTTTCATTGATGTTATATCTTGGTGGCATTGATGTCAAAATTATGAGGTTGAGAAGTTTCTTGGTGGAGAGGCCGATAAGTTTCTTATGTAGAGAAGCTAGAAATTTCCAAGGTAGAGAAGATGGTTTCATTGATTTATGAAGAAATTTTGATATACTATTGATTAATGAATAAGATTTGAATAATTCTATGCAAAAAAAGAGTATCTAATTATTGACATGATGGGATGTGTACTTGAAGGATAATATGTGGTTGGTATTGTGTATTCATATATTTTGATGATTCTAAGGCAATTTAAGGTATAATTGGAAGATTGAAGTATGATAGGTAGGACTATGTAGGAAAGAGTATATGAAGAGCTCATAGGAGAATTATTTACATTCATCTACATAAGATGATGATGTCTTGCAATTTTGGTTATAATGACTAAATTCTTTGAATATTGCACTATCATGTTTTCAAGTCTTGAACTGTTCTTTTGACAAATAAATGATGTATTGTTGAATGATAGTAAGGATGGATATTAGGAAGGGATTATAAAGGATTGGAGAATGCTTTACATTGGAATTCTAAGGTATGCAATTTTATGGATATGGTCAGATGGTTTGTGTAGTATTTCAGTTCAGATATATTTTGATGGATCACTTTATAGATAAATATTTGTTGTCATAGGTGTGATATAGATACCTGTGTTGATTCCTAGACAACTCATCTTTTTTATGATGACTATATTTGAGTATACTGGTTTAGATATAGCTTAAGAAAATAATTTTAGAGATAAAGGATGATTTTCTTGTAGTGTATTGGGCCTCACTATTAGACATATTGAGATTTTGTTGTCATTATTGTCATTGTTGCCATTGATGTCAAAACATTTATACTGACTACCTGGTGGTATCATGTTTTCAAGTCTTGGACTATTCTTTTGACAAATAAATGATGTATTGTTGAATGATAGTAAGGATGGATATTAGGAAGGGATTATAAAGGATTGGAGAATGCTCCACATTGGAATTCTAAGGTATGAAATTTGATGGATATGGTCAGATGGTTTGTGTAGTATTTTAGTTCAGATATATTTTGATGGATCACTTTATAGATAAATATTTGTTGTCATAGGTGTGATACAGATACATGTGTTGGTTCCTGGACAACTCATCTTTTTATGATGACTATATTTGAGTATATTGGTTTAGATATAGCTTAAGAAAATAATTTTAGAGATCAAGGATGATTTTCTTGTAGTGTATTGGGCCTCACTATTAGACATATTGAGATTTTTTTGTCATTATTGTCATTGTTGTTGGCGGTATCTATTGGATACTTGTTTCCTATTAGTAAAGTTTCAGTAGTTTTGGTTATATATAGAACTAGTTTAGTACGTACATTTTTGGTGCTTGATGATAAGTGCACTTGATTCTACTTATGGATTACATCTTTTGGTATACTTGTACATACTTTCAGTGTCTGGAGTTGCATGGAGTTTTTTTTTTGGTATCTATTGACTATTAAGATTACAATGTTGTTCCAGGTGTTTTTGATTTTTGAACTTTCTTGCAATTCATCATATGGTTTTGATATAAAAGTTATATCAAATTCTAGACTGGTTCTATCTAGTTTCATCTATCGATGGGTTTATATATTATATTGATCAAGACAAGGTCTTGGTTGTGGCATTTTGATGGTTCCAAAATTTTCGTATGTTTCAATGAATGTAATATGCATTGTATACATCTTAAGTGTGACCTATATTTAGGTCTTGTGGTAACGTGTTGTAAAGATGTCTTAAGTATGACCTAAATTTAGGTTTGGTGGTTGTGCATTTAATATAAATGCAATATCTTTTTGAATTATGGCCAACACACTCTTTTGGTGTGCATGAAATGTATATGATTGGATACTTATAAATAAATAAAAATGTTTTTGTATCTAATATATGAGAAGAGAGAGTTCAAGTGAATAGATGTGAGAGTATATGTGCAAGATGGAGATAGATAACCAAAGGTGATATAGTTTGAGTCTATTTCAGTATATTAGGAAACAATATTAAAAATTTGAGTGGTATAGAAAGAAGGCTTTATATATTGTGTTGTAGAAGTTTGGTGTATGCTAGAAGAGGGTTTGTATTGAATCTCTAATACCTGTGATCTGTGTGCTATCAATTGGAACTATTTCATGTATATTCAAATGTAATTATATCACTTCACAATTTGTCAGTAATTTTTTTTGTATTGGTAGTTCACCATATTAATATTTTAGGGTAGTTAGCCCAAACGATAGTGAGCCAATGTATAGTGAGCCCTTGTAAAAATCACCTTTATTCATGTCACCTTAATTGGTGTTCATTTCATGAGAATTAGTTTCTCCATGGTTTTTCTTAGTTTGGGTTTCCATGTAAATTTTGGTGTTCATTGTTTTGATGGTTTTTTTCTTTCATGGTTATATCTATTTTAAGTGCTTACTGGTAGATTAGAAGTTAACATATCTATATCTGTCGTAAATGGTTTACAAGTTTACTGATTCAGTTAAAAATTTTAGAATTTTTTCAAGAATAATTTTTTCACTCCTCTTAGTTATTCAACCTATTAAACAATTAGTATCAAAGCTTGGTCCCTTGTAGAGAGAGCTTAACCACTTTAGGGAGATGTTGGTTGTTTGAACATATGGAAGGAGAATACTATTCTAATGAGGATTGATAGATTATGATGAGTGATATTGAGAGTAAGGAATCCAAAAATGAGGAGTTGAAAGAAAACTTGAAGGAAGAGAATGCATGTATCAGTAAACTGAGGGATCATATCCAAAAGTTTAAAGCAAGGCATAAGGAAGTCAATCATAAAATGAAGGAATCAAAAGAAAAGGTGGAAAAATCAAAGAAGATGTTGAATGACAAGAAAAATATTGAGGAATTCATCAAAGATGGGTTAAAGCATAAAATGAAAGGCATTAGGATGATCGAAGAAGAACTAGAGATTATAATAGGGGAATGGAAGAAATCTAAAGAGAATCTGATGCTGGGGCATTCTAGGGTACTTAGTGAATCTGCATGGAGGTGTGTTGATTTGGTTCTATGTTACTCGATTGCAGCTTTAACCAATGGTCTCGGTTATTGAAGGAAGCTCAGTCGCTGAAGGAACTCAGTGAAACCTCTTGTACTCGGTGATGTCTTTGTTGCCTGGTCATGCTTGACGTGCTCGATTGTGTTGACACTAAAAATTTCAGGTCCTAAAGGAACAAAATGTTAGGGAAGTATAATATATATTTTTCATATTTTATAACTTTCCTATGATAAAAACTAAAATGGATAAAAGGCATGTACATTTGCTAGTTTATATTTTCATGTATTAGGTTGTAAATTGCTTTATTCTAATGCATATTTGTTTTGAATAAATAATAATTTTAAAAATAAAAAATAAGATAAGTTGATCAAAAAGGCGGCGAGAGGGAGTTGAACACTCGACCTCTCAAGCCGACCTTTTTCCTACCTATCTACCCTTCTATCCCCTAACCAGTTAGTCTATTTGTTTTCTTCAAGAGGATTAGGAGAAGATACTTATTTATCTTTGTTTTTATGTGTAGATGAGAAATAAAGTGCAACCTCTTACACAGGGAGTAATTTCTTCCCTAATTAACTTTCAAATTAAATTAGGTATCTCTTTATGTATTTTTTTTAATTTTAGGAAAAAGAATGGGGAGAGGGAGTTGAACACTCAGCCTCTCAACCCATCCCTTTTCCTACCTAACTACCTGACCCTACCCCTACCAGTTACTCTATGTTATTCCTTGATAGTGTAGGTGTAAATAAAGGTATAAATTAAAGATAATCTTATTTCCTTTGAAATAAATTATTAAAATGAATATTTTTTATGAGATAGAAAGTTTATATTTTGTGATCACTAATAATTGTTTTAATCCTAATTTATGTTTACTCCTAAAACCCTAAAAGTAAAAATATATGATAAAGTAAGTATATAATTTGATGAATATTATCATGTTTAGGGTTTTGATACATTTTTTTATATTGATTTCTAATTCTCATATCCTACATGTAATTTGGTATTTTCACCTTAATGTATTTTTAACATTAATATTTTTATCTAATAAGGTGAAAACACTTTTTACATTATTATTGTAATCTAGTTGTGAATATAATAAATTGGTTTGTTTTTTTTATTTTATTTCTAAAAATTAAAAGCCTTAATTTTGTCCTATTAGAAAGTACTTAAAAACATTAGGATGGTTATTTTGTAAAAGTCAATGTATTTACCCTAAGTGAAGTGATTTGATATTTTGGGATAAATACTTTCCTCTCTTTGTTAGGGTAAATTGTAAAGTCTTTCATCCCAATGTTTTAACACTTCTATTTTACATTGCGTTAAAATTGTGGATATATCTTGAAAATACATATGAGTGCGTTATAATTTATTTTGAAAATTAGGGCAACATTATAAACATGAGGTCATTTTATTTTTTTAATTTTTGTATATTCCCTCCTTAATGAAATTTATTATGATTTAATAATTAATGTAACTTCTTATGTTTTTGATAATTAAAATGTGTGGCCTATAATTATTATTTCATTTTATTTGTCGAATGTACATACTTGAGTTATATTATAATTTTATCAAATTTATTGATTATTAATTAATAAATAAATAATTATAGTTTTTATGAGAATGAATGTAATAAATTTTATTTTGACTATCTAATGTTAGGTGTTTTTGTGCAGGAAATTAAATATCAAATTATTATGCACGGAACACCAAAGAACAAGAAATCAATGTATTTGTACATGAAATATTCCTAAGAACCATTATTATGGTTTATTATGTATTTTAGGGTTAGTTGCTATGATTAGGTCCTATGAAAGGGCATGTCCTTTCACAGAGAACCATTGGGAATATATTTATTTTAATTCATTTTGTAATTTATAACAAGCAATCATGACAAAAATTGGAAAGGCTCCCAACTCACGGATTTGAATTTAATGCTCAAAATCTCATGTACGAATATTAGATAAGTGTTTGTACCTTAATGCCAATATAGTTTTTTATGTTCAATTAGTTTCTCGGATTACTCTGTGAACCAGGGTATCCTACTGGTTTTTCTATTTGATGCATTCATTTATGACTAATTTGTACAATTTGAATAATGAGAGCATGGTCTGAGAACCTATTACTATTTCCTTTTGGGCTCTTAAGTTGGGTTAAAAACCATAGGACCTAATGTATAAGTTGTTTTAAATTTTGTTTCAATAGAAGCTTGTAGGGTGATGGTCTCGCTTTACAGGAGCGAGTTATCTTAAAACCGTCTCCGTTTATACGTAGGATTGAATGTATTAGACTCTATTCCCAATTTGGCATTAGGCACTCGTCTATTCATTCATTTGAAATTGTCATTTTATTCTTTCCGTGGTTTACATATCCTATCTGTTATTTTCTTTACTAAGCATTCTATTAGGTTTAGCATTACTTTCTAGCCTTAGTTTAGATTTCAAGCTATCTGACAATTAGGATTTTAGGTTGTTTTTCCTCCAAGGATTATTAACCCCTTTGGAAGGAATTTCTGTTGTTTCTACACATGTTTGTGTAGGTAGAATACATATTTGATTCAGGCCTACCAGCCTTGGCTAAATCGAGCCAGAATTGTAGAGGCACTTGTTGTGCCTGTTAGTTGGCCTCAAAATGGACCAGCTTTTTTGAGCATCAATAGGTTGTTTCACTAATGCCTGGTTGTTTCTCTAGCGCTTGGTAGTTCTGGTTTACCGATTGGAGTTCTTGGAGATTTGGCTGGCCAAATTGGTGCATTTATTGTTGGTAGCTTTTGTTGTATTCTCCTATGTAGATCTTGAGACCGACATGGAGAATTAAATGTTTGTAAGGTTATTTGAGAGCCGATTGTTGTTGCATTTAATATTTGTTTATAATAGGATCCGACTTGGCTTAGGAGTTAATTATTTTTTCCAACCGACTTGTGGCTGAAGATTAGTATTTAAGGAGTGTTTGGGTAGTTTTCTAGAGGTAGATTTGGAAGATTTAGAAGAAGTCAGTGATTAGATCTGGATCCTACGAGATTTTGAAGATCAGGTTGTTATTTGATAGTTGTAATAATAGAGCTAGTGGTTTGCATGCTTGGAGACAAGGAGATTGCTTGGAGGCTTGTGAGCTCAAGTTCAGATCTGCCTTAGTGTTTTTCATTAGTTGCTGATTATTTCAGAGCTGGACTAGTTGAGAGATTGCAGAAATAGTTTTGATTGTATTTGACCCTAACCTGGAAGGCCTTACAGCTGAGCATGTTAATAAAATTCAATTGAAAACATTATCTTATGTAATTATGCATTGTGGTGTTTGGCTTCTTGTTTGGACTATCCTTAATTGGATCCTCCTTAGCTGTCATGCGTCAGGTGGTATCAGAGCTTGAAGATCTTGAGTGTATAAACTGATCTCCGAGTTGAGGTTGTTTGCACTAGGACCTTGTTGGTGATTTATTTCTCTAGGTTTTCAAAAATCTTGAAGGATTCCTCTAAGAAGATTGGACCCTAGAGTGATTGCAGATCTCTATGATGTTGTGGAATTAAAGATTGCAGAGAAGGTTAAAGTTGATTTTTGATCTGAGATGGAATTGATGAAGAATGACATGATCGCTGAGGTCATGAGAGATATTATTGGTATGCCAAGGAATCTTGGTATTGATGATGGTTATGAGGAAGCTGCTACAGACTTTGAAGCTGTTGGATCTAGTGGAGATGACCAGAGAGATAGATCTAGTGAAGTCAGAACTAGTTAGTTACATAGATTTGGAGCTCGTTTAAGTACTAGTTACTGAATGGAAGTTTCTACTTTCTCTAGTACTTTGAGACCTAAGGACTTGATTGATTGGATTGGTTAATTAGAAGACTTCTTTGGGCTTGAATAAATTAAAGATCCTATTAGAGTAAGATTGGCACAAACTAAGTTAAAAGGACATGCTGCTCTTTGGTGGAAGGAATTACAAAGAGATAGAGAAGATGAAGGTGAAATTAAGATCAATCGGTGGAGGTTTATGGTGACTAAATTGAAAGCTAAGTTCATGCTTGCTGACTATGAGTTTGACTTGTTTAAGAAGTTGCAGAATCTTAAGCAAAAATATTTGACCGTGGAGGACTATACTGAGGAGTTTTATAAGTTGACTATTCGACTTGGACACAGATAAATTGGTAAAGAAAAGGTAGCTCGGTATTGAATGGTATTGAATATAAGTTGAAAAGGAGACAACATAGTAATCCTTGAGGGAAGGAAAAGATTGATCACTTGACGAAGGATAAACCAACTATTGAAGATGAACCAAAACTTGTGGAATGGAAGAAGAAGACAGGTAGGGTTATCTTTAAGGGTACTTGCTATAACTGTGGTGAAGAAGGACACCTTTCTTTTGAGTGTACACAGAAGAAGTTTGGTGATCGAAGGAATGCTGTGGTAAATGAGAATATTCAAAATGAACCTAAATTTGAGAACTTGCTGGTTTGAAGAACATTTCTCGGTGCAAAGGAGGAACCTTGTTAGAGGAGTAATTTGTTTAGGACTCAGTGCAAGTCTAGAGGTAAACTTTGTGATGTTATTGTTGATAGTGGTAGTACTAATAACCTTGTTGCTGAGGACATGGTTCAGAAACTTGTTTTGAAGAGAATGAGATATCCTCATCCTTATAGGATTGGCTGGTTACAATATGTTCATGCTTTGGAAGTGAGGGAGAAGTGCTTTGTTGATTTTTAGATTGGCCAATATAAGGATCTAGTGTTGTGTGATATTGTGGAGATGAATAGTTACCATATATTGCTCGAAAGACCTTGGAAATATGATTGTAGAGCTATGTATGATTGTGTCAAGAATGTGTTTACTATTGAGAAGAATAACAAGAAGCTTTCCCTGATGCCTTTACTGGATACAACACTTGGTAGGAGAAACTTGAGCTTTGGTAGCCGAGATGAGTTGGGAAATTCTAAAAGGATGGATCAGTATGGAGAACAAGCCTATGTGTTATCAAGGAAAGATTTGAAAAGGAAGAGGAAGTAGAAGTGGAAGAGTATGCAAGGTGAAGAGGTGAAGGACTTGTATATGAAGAACTAGTTCAAAGTTTATGTCCTGAATCTTAGAAGATGTTCTTCAAGCCTATGAGAACATCTTTTCAAACTTGGGGTATCTGATGCAAGGGAATTATAGGGTACTCAGTGAATTTGCATGGAGGTGTGTTGATTTGGTTTTGTGTTACTTAGTTGCAGCTTTAACTAACAATATCAATTATTGAAGGAAGCTCGGTCGCTGAAGGAACTCGGTGAAACCTCTTGTGCTTGGTGGAACTTGTACTCGGTGATGTCTATGTTTCCTAGTCATGGTTGACATGCTCGGTTGTTTCACTGATGCTTATTTTTTTCTTTGGTGCTCTGTAGTTCTGGTTTACTAGACTAGAGTTCTTGGAGATTTGGTCAGCCGACTTGGTGCATTTATTGTTGCTAGATTTTTTTGTATTCTCCTATGTAGATATTGAGGCCAACTATTGTTTCATTTAATATTTGTTTGTAATAGGAGCCGACTTGGCTTAGGAGTTAATTTTTTCTTCCAGCCAACTTGTGGCTAAAGATTAGTATTTAAGGAGTGTTTGGGTAGTTGTCTAGAGGTAGATTTGGCAAATTTAGAAGAATTTAGTGATTAGATCTGAATCTTGTGAGATCTTGAAGATCAGGTTGTTATCTGATAGTTGTAATAGAAAAGCAAGTGGTTTGCATGCTTGGAGACAAGGAGATTTCTTGGAGACTTGCAAGATCAAGTTTAGATTTGCCTTAGTGTTTCCCATCAGTTGTTGATTGTTTCAGAGCTGGACTAGCTGAGCAATTGCAGAAATACTTTTGATTGTATTTGGCCCTAACTCGGAAGGCCTTACAGTTGGGAATGTTAATGAAATTCAGTTGAAAACATTGTCTTGTTGTATAATTCTGCATTGTGGTGTTTGGCTTCTTGTTTGGACTATCCTTAATTGGATCCTCCTTACCTGTCTAGCATCAGAATCTCAAGAATATCATCAAGATGAAGTTAGATGAAAATGATAATTTGAGATCTGAAGCAAGGGTGTATGAGAAAAGTACTATTTTGGACCAGTTAAGCACACTCAAGCTAGAGCACTACTGGGATGGGTGACCTCCCGAGAAGTCCTGGGGGGTAATTCTAGAATTGAGCTGACTAGTCTGCTCATTCTAGAATTACTATAGTTAAGAAGATTTCAATTTTTCTAAAGTTTGAAATATTTTTCTCTATTGGAAATATTTCACTCTTTTAGTATCTTTCAGATTTAGCTCTCCGAAGAGAATGTAAATGGTCATGTAATGACCACTTTTCCAACGGTCATGTAATGAAATTTTTGGAAAGATTGTAACGGCTTCATGCCTATATATTCTCTTCCTCGCATGTAATTTTTTCCTGAGTTCAACTGATGAGCCTTCAATAGGTGAAACTAGTTTTGAACAACTCAATAAAGATTTCATTTCTTTCTACTAAATCTCCTTTCTTTATTTTTTCTAAGTGTCTTTTTTTTCCATTGCTGCTAGTGATTCTCAAAAAAAATTTAACCCTAAAATTTTTTAACCATAAATTTTTTAACCCTAAATTTTTTAACCCTAAAATTTTTTAACCCTAAAATTTTTTAACCTTAAAATCTTTTAACCCTAAAAATTTTGTAACCCTAAAATTTTTTAACCCTAAACTTTTTTGAGGTCGACATATTTTTGATAATAATTTGGCCGACATGTTGTAACTCATTCTAACCCTAAAGCGGTAAAATATTGTATAATATGGCTTAGGGTTAGGGATTTCATTATGTATGATTTTAGCACTTGCAGGGGAATTGAGTTGTAAGGGATTACGCATTGTAATTAGGTTGTAATCACTAGACAATAATAATAGTGGACTCATTGTTGGTGGATGTAGCCCAAGGATTGGGTGAACCACGTTAAATCTTTGTGTATTGTGTTCTCTTCTATTTGGTTTATTGTTTTCTGATATTGGTTATATTTGCATGTAATTGTTATTTCTATCTTGTTAATCCTAACAAGTGGTATCAGAGCTAGGTTGTTTTTCAGTTATCCTCTACAGGAAGATCTCACAGTTTAGTGGGAGTCTCATGGTTGAGTGGGAGCAATGGAAAATGAGGGTAGGTTGAAGGTTGACAAGTTTAATGGGAATAAATTTTAGTTATGGAAAATGCAAATGGAAGACTATCTCTATCAGAAGGATCTATGGCGGTCATTGGAAGGAAAAGTCAACAAACCCTCAAGTATTTCTGATGAGGACTGGGTAATTCTTAATAGAAAGGCTCTTGGTAGTATTCAATTATGCCTAGCACAATCAGTGGCATTCAATATTACACAAGCAACAACGACTGAAGATTTGATGAAAACCCTAGCAAAGTTGTATGAAAAGCCCTCTGCTTCAAATAAGGTATTTCTCATGAATCGTTTGTTCAATATGAAAATGGTGGAAGGTGAGTCATTTGCTGATCAGTTAAATGAGTTTAATACAGTTACCAGTCAATTAACTTCTGTCAATATTATTTTTGATGAAGAAGTTAGAGCTCTCTTGATTTTGTGTTCTTTGCCTGAAAGCTGGAATGGCTTGGTAATGGCTATTAGTAATTCTATTTCTGGTTCTAATACCATAAAATATGATGATGTTATTGGTGTTATTCTGAGTGAGGAAATTCATAGGAAAAGCTCAAATGGATCCACATCAGGTAGTGTCTTAAACGCACAAAGCAGGGGTAGAACCAACGAGAGAGGAAACAACTCTGGAAATCATGGGAAATCAAGAGGAAAATCAAAGGGGAAGAGGTCTGAATCCAAAGGGCCAAATGATTGCTAGTACTGGGAAAAACTAGGTCATAAGAATAAAGATTGCTGGTCTCGGAAGAATAAAGAAGGAGATAAACAAGAAGGTAACAAGGAGGTAAATGTGGTAAGTAATAAATATGAAGAGGATGCTTTAATTCTTTCTTTAGAAAGTATTGATGATTCATGGGTTTTAGATTCTGGGGCTTCATTTCATGCTACACCCCATAGATGTTACTTTCTTGATTATGTCCAAGGGGATTTTGGGCTAGTTTATTTGGGAGATAATGAACCCTGTCAGATAGTTGGAAAGGGAAAAATTAAGATTAAGTTACAGAATGGGAATCATTGGCTACTACAAGAGGTAAGACATGTTCCAAGGCTGAGTAGGAATTTAATTTCAGCAGGGCAACTGGGTGATGAGGGTTGCACAGTTACTTTTAATGATAGAAATTGGAATGTTTCAAAAGGTTCCTTAGTAGTAGCAAAAGGTGTGAAAGTAGGCACCTTATTGTTAGAAATAGGGAATACTGAGAGGGGGGGTGTGTGAATCAGTATTCTAAAAACTTTATCTTTTGCCCAATTATGGATATAAAAAATTATCTTTATACATGCATAACATAAGAAGTTAAACAACATGCATAATAATAAAAAGCTCATAACACATTATTTGTTCTTGAGGAAACCCTGGCCAAGGGAAAACCCCAGTGGGGATGGTACCCACAAAGATCTACTAATCAAAAGTATCTTGTTAAGGATGTTGACCCTGTTAGGAGTCTATTACAAGCATATAGTGTATCAAACTCGATTAAGGGACTATAGGCCTTGTTAGAAGCCTCAACCCTGTTAGGAGTTGGTAGTACAAAATGTGATTACCAGCTGAGCCCACTGCCTAAACAAGTAATGTACAATATACACTGATTACAAAAAGAGGTCAAGGTACATAACCTTATACTGCTTGCATCAATATCTCTTCACTTCTCTTTCACTATCGCTATTACATATACATCATAGATCTTGCATATTACACATATCACATACTACTTGTTACAATTTTTCTTCTTGCAATTTACAATTACATTTATACAAGTTATTAAGGCTAATAACTTTACTTGGTCGGCTACCATATTACAAAATAAATTTATCTAAGGGTAAACATCTAGGATGTCATCCCTTTATATTGTTAAGACATTATTTTGATAAACAAAATAATCCCTTAACTCTTTACCAATTCTGCCTTCATATTCTGTCCTGTCGGCTTCACACTGTCTTCACAAAAACTATCATAACTTCTTACGTACATGCCGAACTAACTTGCACTCTGAGATGGGTCATCATTAGTCACCATAGAGTCTATTTTCAAGTGTGCAAGCATTGAAATTACTCCAATCAACATCGCAAGAAAAACTATGTCCAGGTGCACTGGTGAAACACTGTCTCACACTTAGACAAATTTGCAATGCTCTCTGTCATACTTGCTCTCTAACTTGTGTGATCTTCATGTGGATCATATGTTTCCATAATGAAAACATCTATAAAATCAACTCAGCCAAATTTACAACACTTATATCTTTGTACAAGTCATACTGTTCCTTCTACTTTAATTGTTTCAGAAGATATTAAATGTTCAGGAATAGTGGCTGCAGTTGAGCAAGAAGAACATTAAACTACTGCTATAGATTCTGACACAACACTATGGCATAATAGACTCAGGTACATGAATGAAAAAGGTATGAAATTACTTCATTCAAAGAAAGTTTTACCTGGTCTGAAATGTGTCAATATGGATTTCTGTGAGAGTTGTGTGCATGGAAAACAAAAGAGAGTTAGTTTTGTGAAGAGTGGGAAGGAAAAGAAAAATGAGAGATTAGAGCTTGTGCATACAGATGTATGGGGACTAGCTCAGGTATCTTCCCTTGGTGGCTCTTTGTATTATGTTACATTTATAGATGAAGCAATAAGAAAAGTATGAATTTATTTCCTTAGACAGAAATATGATGCATTTCAAACTTTTAAGAAATGGAAATGCTTGGTTGAGAATGAGACTGGTAAAAGGTTAAAATGTCTCAGATCTGATAATGGTGGTGAGTATTGAAGCATAGAATTTGAAGATTATTTTTCCTCTAATGGTATTCATAGGTAGAAAACTATACTAAGGACTCCACAAGAAAATGGAGTGGCTGAACGCATGAATAGGACAATAATGGAGCATGCAAGGAGTATGAGGTTGCATGCTAGGCTACCCAAAAACATGTGAGCAGAGGCTATGAACACTACTATTTATTTAATCAATAGAGGCCCCTCTAATCCTTTGGACTATGGTATTCCAGAGGAAGAATGGAGTGGTAAGAAGGTGAGTTATTCTTTTCTCAAAACCTTTGGTTGTGAAGCTTTTGCACATATAGATTATGAAAATAGAACCAAGCTGGAAGCTAAGTTAAAGAAATGTGTATTTTTTGGATATGGCATTGATGAATTTGGTTATAGGATTTTGAATTTTGAAAATTATAAAATTGTAAGAAGCGGGGATGTCATATTCAATGAGAAAGTATTGTACAAATATTTGTTGCAGCAGCATGAGAAGAAAGAAAATGACTATGTAGTACTGCATGATACTCCAAAAGAAGATGTTCCAATAGTTCCTTATGCTCCGCAACAACAACAACAAAAAATACCACACACCCCAGTGAATGTTAGACAGTCAACAAGGTTAAGTAGACCTCCAGAAAGATTTTCTCCATCTTTGTATTCTATTTTGCTAACAGATGCTGGTGAACCTAAATGTTATAATGAAGCTATGCAGGTGGATACAAAGATTCAGTGGGAGTCTGCAATGACAGATAAAATGGACTCTTTGCTGCAAAATCAAACATGGGATTTATGTAAGTTACTTGCAAGAAAAAGGGCTTTATAGAATAAATGGGTTTATAGGATAAAAGAAGAGAATGGAGGTAAGAAAAGATTTAAAGTCAGGTTAGTTGTAAAAGGATTTGCACAGAAAAAGGGTATTGATTTCGATGAGATATTTTCTCCAGTTGTTAAAATGACTTCTATCCGTATTGTGGCTACTGAAGATTTGCATTTAGAACAGCTTGATGTTAAAAAAACTTTTCTTCATGGTGATTTGGATGAAGAAATATATATGGTCCAGCCACAAGGATTTGAGGTCAAGGGTAAGGAGAATTTGGTGTGCAAATTGCAGAAAAGTTTATATGGCTTGAAGCAAGCACCTCGCCAATGGTATATTAAATTTGACACTTTTATGAATGAGCATGGATACAGTTGGTGTCATTTTGACCATTGTGTTCATTTTAAGAAGTTGGACGATGATAGCTACATTATTTTATGTTTATATGTTGATGATATGCTTGTAGCCAGGTCTAACATGGATCACATTAAGGGGTTGAAACAACAGTTAGCACATTCATTTGCTATGAAGGATTTGGGGGTAGCAAAACAAATCCATGGTATGAAAATTTGTAGAGATAGGAAAAATAAGAAGTTGTCTCTATCTCAAGATGATTATATTGAGAAGGTGTTGCAACATTTCTCTATGGAGAATGCCAAAGCTGTCAGCACACCTTTTCTTGGTCATTTGAAATTGACTAAGGAGATGTGTCTGAAGACATCAGAAGAAGAGGCTAAAATGTCCAAGGTACCTTATGCTTCAGTTGTAGGGAGCTTAATGTATGCTATGGTATGTACTAGTCTAGATATTACACATGCAGTGGGAGTCATTAGCCAATATATGAGTAACCCTGGTATTGAGCATTAGAATGTAGTAAAATGGATTCTCAGATATTTGAGAGGTACATCTAGTAAGTGTTTACACTTTGGGGGTTCTACTACTACTGTATAAGGCTATGTTGACTCAGATTTGGTAGGAGATATAGATAGCAGGTGGAGTACTACAGGTTATGTATTTTTTGTTGGTGGGACAACAATGAGTTGGATTTCTCGACTACAAAAGGTGGTTTCTTTATCCACTATAGAGGCAGAGTATGTTGCTGCTACAGAGGCAGCCAAGGAGATGATATGGCTTCAATTCTTCATGGAAGAATTGGGACATCCACATAAGGATAAATTTTTACATACAAATAGTCAAAGTGTCATTCATCTTGTGAAGAATTCTACTATGCACTCAAAGACAAAACACATATAGCTACGGTACCATTTCATTCGGTCATTTTTGGATGATAGGAAGTTAAAGTTGGAAAATATTCATACAGATGATAATCCAACAGATATGTTTACAAAGGTAGTAACAAGGGAGAAGTTGAATTCATGTTCAGCTTCAGTTGGTCTTCTAGATTAAACAGAATAAAGGAACAACTGAGTCCAGGGTGGTTCGATCTAGTGGGAGCCTCATATGGTAGCGGTATTGCTACAGGATCAGTCTCCAAGTGGGAGGTTTTTTAGTGTGGATATTGATCAGTCACCAAGTGGGAGATTGTTAGCTTGTGGTGATTGATCAAGAAAGTACTGTACACTTTTCCTCCTGACCTTGCCAAGGTTTGGGCTCAGGCTAGGTGACGAGGTCGGGCTCGGGCCAGGCCCTGAGCAGGGTTTTGAGGGCGCAGCCCCTGAGGTGAATTTTTTTTGAGGCTAACATATTTTTGGTAATAATTGGGCTAACATGTTGTAACTCATTCTAACCCTAAAGCGGAAAAATATTGTATAATATGGCTTAGGGTTAGGGATTTCATTATGTATGATTTTAGTACTTGTGGTGGAATTGAGTTGTAAGGGATTATAGATTGTAATAAGGTTGTAATCACTGGATAATAATAATATTGGACTCGTTGTTGGTGGATGTAGCCCATGGATTGGGTGAACCACGTTAAATCTTTGTGTATTATGTTCTCTTCTGTGTGGTTTATTGTTTTCTAATATTGGTTATATTTGCATGTAATTGTTATTTCCGTCTTGTTAATCCTAACAAAGGAGATACCAGTTGCAACTAGATTATCTCTGGTACAATGAATGGACATATAATGATTGCAAAATTATCAGTTGATTGATTTATGCAGTATGGTTGAGATGCATCAACAATAATTAATTTTCAGGGGGAAAATATTAATTATGAAGGTTCGAGCTTATAAATGTGAATTTTTGAAATTATTTGACATTGTTGCAAGGAGAAAAATATGAGTTTTTAGTTGAGATTAAGAAAGGTTGAATAAGAAATTGTGAAGTGTGATTATGGAATCTCAATTGGTTGTTCATAGTATCGATGCAGTTGTATCAAGAATATTGAAGAAGGATAAGATTGAAAAATTCAATTAAGGAAGGATTAGAAATATGGAAGCATGTTTATCATCAGATGATTTGTAGAGGGTTAAAAATATTGGATTAGATATATGGGGAGAATTTCACTGGTTTGACAACAAGGAATTCATCATGTTTTTGTTGAGTCAGTTTTAAGATAGAAATCTAGTGCTAGAAAGTCATATGAGGTGACGAAAAAGGAAATTGAAGATATAATGGGGTTGTGTAGTGTTGGTGACTTACCAAGAAAGAAGAGGATCAATTATATAGAGGTAAAGGATTTGATGCAGGAGCATCTCAGGTCCTTGGAAATCTTGTGTCACCAAAAACATATTTGAAGTTTTATGTGTTGCTCGGTTCCTTCTTTGACTGAGTTGGTTTGGTGTTTTCCTTTGTTCTCTAGTGTTGGTTAGTTATCTCTTTGGTGCTCAAAGAATTTCCCTGGTGCTTGGTGATGCTTATTTGGCGCTTAGTTTCCTTGCTTACCAAGTTATTTATTTTAGATTTATGTTGAGGCTGACTCTTGCATTTATATTTGGTCACAGATTGAATGATGGTATCTATCATTGGGAAGCATGTGGACCTAGATCTTGTCATTCCTTTTGTTGATGGTGGATCTGAAGGTCGACTTGTTTGGTAGCCTCTTTTATAAATGTATTTGTTTGGTTTGAGTTTTACGAGATCAATTTTTAGAAGATAGAAGATAGAAGATTAGAGATTGTTGGTAGATCCTCACATGTTGGGGGACTTCTGTACTTGATTATAATATCTAGTCTAAACTGGGAAGGACATATAGCCCGGCATGTATGAATCAATTGAAGATAATTTATGAAAGTTTTTGCATTCTTTCTCTCACTTGTGTTGTTTCTTCTGCGTGTGATCTATGCAAGGTGGATCTAGTTAGGGTGTGCCTTTGGCCCCTCTCCCCATCTCCCTTGTGTCAAGTGGTATCAAAGCGAGGTGAGACCTAGATCTAGGTTTGCAAATCTAGGTTTGACAGTTCCTTCTTGTCAAACCCTATTTAAATTATTGTGGGGTAGCAGATTGCAATCTAGCCTACAATTGCAGAGGGTTCCAAGATGGTTCATGGGAGGTGAGATGCGGATCCAGGATTGGTAGACATGTTGAGACAAATTTCTACTAGATTAGAAGTTGTTGAAATAGCCCATAGAAGAGGAAGACATCTTGAAGATGTTAGTGATGATGAAATTAAGGAAGAGCAAGTTGATGTAGAACTTGCACCAGAGATGGATCAAGGTGAGGAAAGATTTTTGAAGGCTTTAACAAATCTTAAGTCTACACCACACTTTAATCCTCCTGAGTATAGTGGAAAATTGGATTCTGATGAATTGGTGGACTAGATCACCGAGATGGAAAATTACTTTGAATATGAAAATGTTCCTGAGGAAAAGAAGGTGAAAATTGCAAGAAAAAAGTTGAAGAGCCATGCATCCTTTTGGTGGGAACATCTACAATTGGACAGAAGAGGAAAGACAAAGAAAAAATCAAGGTATGGAATAAAATGGTGAATAAATTGAAGGGAAAGTTCTTACCTTGTGATTATCAGATTAACCTAGTTAGGTGAATGAAAAGTTTGAGGCAGAAAGATAGCTTGATAAAAGAATATACTGAGAAAATATATAGATTAGATATCAGATCTGGATATGATGAAGATGATGTGGAAAGAATTTCTAGGTACCTGAATGGTTTGAGAGTTTCCATCCAAGAAGAAATTAGTTTGGTCAAATTGGAGGACATTGAAGAGGCTTATCAATTTGCATTGAAAGCTGAGGAGAAATTGAACAAGAGACATGAGCAAAGACAAAGAGGTAGAGGTGGTAGATTTGCTAGAGGAAGAGGTAGATCTCATGGTGAAAATAGTAGATCTAAACATGAAAAAGCAACTCTAGATAAAGGCAACATCAAATGGAAATGTGGAATTTCATCTAGATGTAGAGGCAATAACTACCGAGGTGGTTATAACAAAGGTGGTTTTTGAGGAACTTGTTAAGATTGTGGAGAAGAAGGACATAGATCATTTGAGTGTACACATTCAAGTAAGAAGGTTGGTAATAGTAGAAATGCTTTGGTGCAAGAAGAGTCACCTAATGAACTTGAGAAGGAAAATAACTTGATGGTATAGAGAGCACTTTGGAGTGAAAGTAATAAGGAAGAAATGGTAAGGAAAAGTTTTTTCAAGACCAGATGTAGATTTTTTTATGAAGTTTGGAAGATAATAATTGAAAGTGGTAGCTCAAAGAATCTGGCATCTGAGGAAATGGTCACAAAGTTGCGGTTAAAAAGGTTGGAACATCCGAAACCCAATCAGATTTCATGGATCAAAGATGAACATACACTCTTGGTAAGTGAAAACTATTATGTGAATTTGAGATTTAGAAATACTATGATAAGGTGTTATGTGATATCATGCCTATGGATTGTTATCATATTTTGTTGGGTAGACCTTGACAATATGATAGACATGCTATATATGATGAGACATTGCATAAATATACTATTTGGGCTGATGGAAGAAGATAAATCTTGTTACCTTTGATTGAAGAACCTATTAGTAATGTTTGTACATCTATGAAAGTTTTTTTGATGGAAGGAAGAAAGTTTGTTAAGGATTTGAAGAAGAATGATGTATGTTTTTCTATGATTCCCAACAAATCGAGTAAGAAAACATACTATAGTATACCTGAGAAGATTGATAAGTTACTCACCGAGTACAGTGAAATAATTTATGATAATGTACCTAATGGTTTGTCACCAAAGAGAAGCATTGATCATTGCATGGATCTAATCGCTCAAGCTAGTTTACCGAATAAGGAACCACATTAGTTGAAACCTACCGAGAATCAAGAATTGAACTAACAAATTCAAGAATTGTTATAGAAAGGTTTGATCAGAGAAATTTTGAGTCCTTGTGAAGTACCTATTGTATTGGCACCTAAGAAGAATGGATAATTATGAATGTGTACTGATTCCAAAGAAATTAACAAGATAATAGTGAAATATAGGCTTCCTATACCAAGCATGGATGACATAATGGACAGTTTGACTAGAGCAAAGTATTTTAACAAAATTGATTTGAAAAGTGGGTATCATCATATCAAAATTAGAGAAGGTGATGAGTGGAAGACTGCTTTCAAGACAAAAGAAAGTTTGTATGAGTGGTTGGTTATGCCTTTTGATTTAACTAATGCACCGAGTACTTTTATGAGGTTGATGATTGAAGTTTTGAAGAAATTCTTGGGGAGGTTTGTGATTGTATATCTTGATGATATTCCAATATTTAGTAAGACCAAAGAAGAACATTTGTTTCATGTTAAACAAGTATTACAGAGGTTGAAAGTAGAAAAGTTGCTGATAAATCTGAAAAAGTGTTCATTCATGAAAGAGGAGATTGTGCATTTGGGATTTGTGATTTTAGGTGATGGTTTGAAAATGGACGCTGAAAAGGTTAAAGCTATTTTGAATTGGCCTACACTTGAGAATGCTAGTGAGGTAAGATCATTTCATGGTTTGGCAAGTTTTTACCAAAAGTTCATTAGAAATTTCAGTTCAATATGTAATGCTATGATTGAGACTATGAGAGGAGATAAACGAGAATTCAAGTGGACACATGGAGCTGATAAAATTTTTGAGACTCTAAAGTAGAAGGTTGTTGAATTGCCTGTGTTGACATTGCCTAATTTCAATAAAGTATTTCATGTGGAATGTGATGCAAGTAGAAGTGCAATAGGAGCTTAGTTGAGTCAAGAAGGTAAATCTATTGCTTTCTTTAGTGAAAACTTGAATGATGCAAGAAGGAAATATTCTATGTATGATCAAGAATTCTATGCTATTGTTCAAGCACCAAAGAAATGGAGACATTATTTGATACTGAGTGAATTTGTGTTGTATATCGATCATAAGGCTTTACAGTATTTGGGTAGTCAGAATAAGTTGAATCAAAGACATATGAAATGGGTTGAGTATTTGCAGAGTTATACATTTGTGATAAAGCATAAGAGTGGAGTCACTAACTTAGTTGCTAATGCATTGATTAGAAGGAGATATTTGATGATCGAAATGAAAATTGAAGTTCTTGGCTTTGATGACATGAGAGATTCTTATGAATTTGATCCTGATCATGAGAGAAAGTGCAAAGCACCTATTCAAGATCAACCGAGTACTAAATGGGAAAAATATTTTATTGAATAAGGTATGTTGTTTAAAGGTATTCCATTGTGTATACCAAGAGGACCAATGCAAACTAATTTGATAACAGAGAAACATAGTAGTGGTTTGGCTGGACATTTTGGTGTTGATAAAACATTGAATTTGCTTAAGCAGAAATATTTTTGCCCACAGTTGTATAAAGATGTTCATAAATTTATTTAAAGTTGTGGAATTTGTCAAGTTGAAAAAGGAGTAAGTCATTTGATTGATGAACTACAACTAATTGAGAACCTGATTGAAGAACTTCAAGTGATTAGAGATCACCGAGCATTGAACTGTTATGTAAGATAATTGAATCAGTTTTATGTTGTCATTGATGTGAACTAGTTTTGACAGTACTTATCATGGAGTTGCAAACATCTAACACATCTATAGAAGAGAAGAGAAAGATGAAGAACCAAGATATCTACATGGAGGAAGATGGATATGATAGATGAGGATAAGGAATACTCTTGGTAACTTATTGATGAGTCTATGACTTCATATTGTTGACTTGATTATGTTGTATTAATCTGTTATGAAGTTAGGAGCAAAATGTTACAAAGTAGTGTTGTCGGTTAATGAAGCATTCGAGTATACACCAAGAAGTGTAGTGTATACCGAGCACAGTACAAACCAACCTTGTGTTCACCGACGCATTTCCTTGTTAACCAAGAATGAACAAAAGAACTAAATGATTAGTTTAACCAACAAAAGTTGATGAGATGGAAAGTACCTCATGATTGGGGTGGAAAGATAAAGTTTGTTATAAGCTGGACGACTAGAAAAATTCAAGGAAGATCTAAAGGATAGATTTGAAATGTGTTATTGACACATCAGTCGAGGAAGGTTTAAGTGGCAAAATCAATGAAGGAGATTAAGCGACAAAATTTGATGGATGAAAGGAAAGTGGTTTACTTGTCTATTTAAGTTACTAGGGTTTCATTATGAAACTTATGCTGGAGGAAGGAAACTGTAGAGATATCACATGAACAAGTTTCATGCATGCCTGATCAAACTGGTTAAAGGAGAACCAAACTACAAATTTAATCGAGCATTAGAGAGTTTTTACTGAGGGACAATAAGTTACTAAATGTTAATGAATTGAATAGAAATATTGATCAGAGGATTTTTATGAGCTTAAGAATAGATCTGAACATTTGCAAATCAAGTTGTATTGTATTCAGATCAATTGTTGTTATAGTTTAACCATTTTAATTAGATAAATCTCTTAACCAAGTAGACTTGAAAGTCTTGTAATGTCATTCATAGAATGCACATTTGTTATCATGTCAACCCCATAGTGAATGCTAGTTGGATGATAAAGGTTAGTGTTAAATCCTCTAACAAGGTCACACCTTACAGTGTATTTTGTAACCTTTAATAGGGTTGGGTCTTCACCAGCCTCACTTCAGAAGAGTGAACAATTTTTGGGTTTCTGATCCCAGGTGGTTTTTCCCTTTACAGGGTTTCCACGTTAAATCTCTTATATTATGTGTTGATTGTGATGATTGTTGGATATCATACTTTACATGTTGCATATTATATTTGATCAGTAGTTACTATAAGTTATTAACTAGTAATCGGTAAAAGCATAGACAGTTTACTATTCTATGTTACCGAGCTACAGAAATTTGATTAAATTGTTTTTGGATATACATTTTGTATTTGGGACAGTGGATAACTGATTCACCCCCCTCTTAATTATTCTAACAATTGGTATCAAAGCATATTGGTTTCTTGGAATAGAGTTTTGAGGACTTCAGCATAAATATCACAAAATGTATAAGAGGGATGTGCCAAAGCTGAACAAGGACAACTTTATAATATGGCAAAGTCGAATGAAACTGCATATATCTAGAATTGGGAATTATGCCCTCATACTATTAGATAATGGCTACATTACACCGCCCACTAGACCTTTGACTCTTGATCAACTAAGAGATAGACATGAGCATAACATTACTATGATGGAGATTGTTGTTGCTCTAATAGATGCTGATTTTGAAGATATTACAGATTGCACTATTGCTAAAGATGTGTTGGATAAACTTGCTCAAGTTTATAGTGGTGATACAAATGTCAAGAGAGCCAGAGCCAAAATTTTAAGAGGAAGATTCAATGATATGAACATGAAAGAAGGAGAAAACATTGTGCAGTACACAAATAGAATAAAGGAGGTAGTTCATGCTATCAGAGCATCTGATGGTGTTATTGATGAAGATACCGTGGTAAGAAAAATTCTAAGGACTTTATTGCCTATTTATGCCATCAAAATATCTACAATTTATGAAAATAAGTCAACACCTAACAATACTCTCACTCTTGATAATCTGATTGGAAAGCTAACAACTTTTGAACTAAACAACTATGATAATAGTGTTGTACCGACTGTTGAATATGCTTTTATGACTTCTCTGAAGATTGGTAAGTCTAGTAGTAGAAATAATAAGGATGATAGTGATAGCAATACTAATGATGAACTTGATGAGCTTGAAGCTCTTATGGCTAGGATATTACCTAAAGGAAAAGGTAGATATAGAGGCAAATTACCTTTAGCATGTTTTAACTGCAAAGAAGTTGGTCATATTTATGCTAGATATCTTAACAAGAAGGAAGATGACAAAAACAAGGACCGATCTAGTGAAGGAAGCTATGGGAGAAGAGGCCAAACATTACTGACACTACAATAGAGACAATCAAGACAATAATGACAAAGGAAAAAAGGTATGTTACATTACAGAAGAAAATGAATCAGATTCTAATTCAGATGATGATGTAGAAGTGGTATTTGTTGCTATGAAGGATGATTCTGAGGAAGAAGAAAGGTATGTAGAAACAACACTAATTTCTAAGGTTAATAAAAATGATACATGGATCATAGATAGTGGTTGTACACATCACATGACTAGCGATGAAGAAAAAATTAATTATCTTGAGCAATATAATGGAGGATTTGTAAAAATGGGTAATGATGCACCTTGTATGGTTAGAGGAAAGGGATCCTTACTAATAAATGATAGAATCCAATGTGATAATGCTTACTGGGTAGAAGGACTAAACTATAATTTTCTAAGTGTGGTATAGCTGAACAATTCAGGTCACTGAGTAGCTTTTGAGAGCAAGAAAGTAAAAATATTTGATGATGGAGGAAGACTTGTTGGAACAGGAGCACAATCAAAAGGTAACTTGTTTTATCTTGATAATGCAGAGTCTTCTTGTTTAATGATGAGAAATGAAGATGCTTGGTTATGACATAAAAGGTTATGTCATGTGAACTTTGATAACATGATTAAGATCAGTAAAAAGAAAAAGGTTAGAGGTTTGGCTAACTTATCTAAGCCTGATCATGTTATGTCTCATGAGTGTCAAAAAGGTAAAATGACAACATCTAGTTCCAAAAGAAAAGATTAGTCAACAAAGAAAATACTTGAGTTGGTTCACACTGGCCTGTACGGTCCCATGAGAACACAGAGTTATTATGGTGATAGGTATTTCATTCTTTTTGTTGATGATTATACTAGAGTGATGACTGTTATGTTCTTGAAAGAAAAATCAGAGGCATTTAAGATGTTCAAGTGGTATAAAGAAAAAGTAGAGAAAGAGACTAGTAAAGAATTGAAATGCTTAAGATCTAACAGAGGTGGTGAATTTATTTCTGATGAATTTACTAACTACTTTAATGATCATGGTATAAAAAGACAGGTCTTTGCACCGAGAACACCTCAGCAGAATGGAATTGCTGAAAGGAGGAACAGGTCAATAGTTGACTGTGCAAGAATACTGATGATAGAGAAAAATGTTGCTCAGACATACTAGAGAGAGGTAGTTAGCATAGCTATTTATGTTTTGAACCGAGTACAGTTGAAGAAGGACACTAATAAAACACCCTATGATTTATGGTTTAGACACAAACCCACTGTAAGTTATTTTAGAATTTTTGGAAGTAAATGCTCTATTGTGAAAGATGAAAGAAATGGAAAGTTTGACTCAAAAGGTGATGAAGGGATATTTCTTGGATATTCCACTAAAAGAAAATCGTATAAGTGTCTAAATAAAGTTACTAATAAAATGATAGAAAGTACTAATGTCAGGGTTGATGAGTTTGATGACAAGAATGCAGAAGAAAGCACAAAGGAACTAGAAGACTATGATAGATTCACATACATTAAGCATCTAGAGTATCTACCGAAGCCATAGACAGTGAGAACTAGTCAATAGGAAAACAACACCGAGGAACACGAAAGAGAAACCAACAAGCATGAAGGACCTACCAAGCAAGAAAATGAACCTGAACAGGATGAACAAGAAACAAGAGATCGGATACTGGAAAGATTTATCAAAAGAAATCATCCCGAGAACCAAATCATTGGTGACAAGAAAGCTGGCATACAAATGAGAAGTAAGTCAAGAAAAGGTACATTCTTAGTTTGTGAATATGAACCAAAAAATGTTAAAGTTGCATTGGAGAATGAAGAGTGGATAAATGAAATGAATGAAGAGATTGAACAGATAGAGAAAAATAAGACATGGACCTTAGTACCTAGACCTAAGAATAAGAATGTTATCAGTACTAAGTGGATCTTCATAAACAAGTTGAATGTAAATGGAGAGGTTACAAGGAATAAAGCCATACTAGTTTGCAAGGGGTATGCACAGGAGGAAGGAATTGACTATGGTGAGACCTTTGCACCTGTTGCTAGACTAGAAGGAGTTTGAATGTTACTGGCTTATGTAGTACATAATAAATTTAAAGTTTATCAATTGGACATTAAGTATTACATCTACCAAGCTTTATAGTTTTGTGTCCTTGATAGCCTTGAGTTTATAGTGGGTTGGAACAGTTGGGTATTAGCTTGTCCCCACTTGGGCCGTTCCTCTTGATTTCTCAAGAGAAGGCCCTCTAAAGGATTCTAGACTAAACAAGAAGTAGATCAACTTTTAAAAGTCAAGATTTTTGGTTCACCACAAGGGTGAAGAGAATACTCTCCTATCTCAAAAGCCTTTCCCAACCATGACAAGCAATGTTCAATTAACCCTCTTGCTTTCAAAATCTAGAGGTGGGTCAAGATTTTTGATTCACCACAAGGATGAAGAGCATACTTTCTTACCACCAAAAGACTCTAATGACAAGATATTAAGTGCCTAAGAAAATGAACTAGTATAATGCCACACTTAAAAAATGAAAGGAAAGAACAAGCACTAGTTTGTTTGGTTTTTATGCTTTGGGAAGCCCTGCAAGAAAGATTAGTAGCCCTTGTGCATTTGAAGCTTTGACATGTGTTCTTTTAGCAAACTATGCAAGCAATTAGGGCACACCTACAAGCACAAATTTTTAGGCCCACAAGGAGTAGTACAACAAAACCAGGTATAATCTGCAAATAAATCTCTGTCCTAACACAACAAATAAAAAACCAGAAAGTAGAAAACCTAAATCTTGCAAAGAAAAGAACTGAAAATAGTCATTTTCAGGCCCGAGTGATAGTTTCTACTGGTAGAGGTTTGCACGATACCTTGTAGTATAGGGGTGCGATACTTTTGTTCTGAGTGACACTTCACACTACCACAGGTGACAAAATGTTATATAGCTAGGCGACAAAGTTCTGTATGGACATACGATACTTTTAACTAGCAAAGTATCATGTGGATATGTAAGAAACTATTGTATGACACTATGAAAATATCATACGATACTTTGTTAGAAAATATAAAAAAAATAGCCGAAATAGCAAGATAAAAGTGACAAAAATGTAACGAAAATGCAAGAAAAGAAAGGCAAAACAAAGTTGTTCTGCCCCACAGTGGGCACCAAAAATGTACACTCAAAATGTGCACTTCTCTAAGCCATTGATTCCAAGGGCATCCATGGATTGAAAACCTTGAAAAGAGACCTAGAGCTCCCTAGGCATGGAGTGCAAGGGTGTTTAGAGGGCTCTCAGCTAGAGCTATTAAGCATGCAACCTTGTTAGTAAACCATGCAATGGGAGATTCAAAGAGACAAGGGAAAGAATACCAATATCTTCAAGAATCACAATGAAAAATGCAATGCAAGCTATGCTAGAATGAAAATGCAAGAATGCAACTAAACTATGGAAATGAGAGTGTTACAAGCCATTACTAGTTAAACTATGTGAACTAAGCTAAAGCATGAAAGGAAAATAAGCTAAGAATGACATGAGAACTAAGATACAATGCAAATATGAGGACTAAAATGAAAAAAGTTCTTCAAAAGCTCCAATGGCACCAAGAAAACCTGTAGCATAACATTAGCGTCAAGAGTGGGGATCCTAGAATGAGAAGAGAGCTCCCCTTTTAAAGATAAATGGACCATGGAGATTGAGAGGCAAAATATTCCATCAATGGTGGAGTTTGAAAGTGGGAACAATCCTTGTGCACAAGTCTCCTCCAGTGCAAAAGAAGTGTTGACTTTTGTGCCCCATGTGAGACAAATAGCCTTTTCTTCTTATTTATTAAATAGGAATAATGCTTTATTTGTGTAACTTAGGATAAAAGGTAAGTGGGGGATTTTTATTTAATAAAAGGAGAGGGAATTTCTTTTAATTAAATAAAGACTTAGGATAAAATGGTTAATCCATAGAATATAATCGAATAAATGATAAAATTAGGATTTGAACAAGAATAAGCAATTGATAAATTTAGCAAATAATGCTAGAAAGGGGCTAATAGTCTAGATGACCATTTTTGGGTGATTACAGCTGCTACAAACTATTCAAATATTGCATACATTAAGAAAGTGCTAGAAGGAATGAATGAGGTAATCACTGATTCGGTGATTATATACGGTGATAACACTAGTGCTATAAACATTTCAAAAAATCCAGTGATGCACTCTAAAACAAAGCACATATCTATCAAGTATCACTACTTAAGAGAGAAAATGTAGGAGAAGCAAGTGAATCTTGATTTTTTTTCATCTAAAGAGAAACTTGCTAACATATTTACAAAACCTCTACCAAAAGATACATTTGAATACTTGAGGACTAGACTTGGATACTAATGTGATTTGGAGGTTGCATCAGCCTAATCTTATCAGAAGATCATTCATGTTGATGCAACATAGTTCACACTTTGGATTTTTGTCTAAGGTTGTGAAAGATTTGAGAAACCAGTGGCATAATCAGTATACAAAGATACAATAAATGAATAGGACAACAATGAGTTAATTGGCTACTACAAGAGCAGTATGGTTTATGTTTTTTCTTTGGCATTATTATCAAAGGGAGAGATAAACAATATGATAATCGAGGAGAATACTGAAACTTCTATCTAAGGGAGAGACAATTTGAAAATATAAAGGGAGAGCTGCTAAAGATCATATCTGTAGAAGATAGTCTACACATTGCAATGCTATTATATAATGTAGTGATTAAAAATATTAAGCTAAGGGAAAGCTTACCAAGCTACAAAATTTGTTTATAGAGTTGTAGAATACATGTTTGGTATGTGTATGGTATACTTCATATTGCTTGAGTTGCCATCAATGCCAAAGGGAGATATTGATGAACTACAAATGATTGAGAACCTGATTGAAGAACTTCAAGTGATTAGAGATCACTGAGCACTGAACTGTTATATAAGATAATTGAATCTATTTTATGTTGTCATTGATGTGAACTAGATTTGATAGTACTTATCATGGAGTTGCAAACATCTAACACATCTGTAGAAAAGAAGAGAAACATGAAGAACCGAGATATCTACATGGAGAAAGATGGATATGACAGATGAGGATAAGGAATACTCTTGGTAACTTATTGATGGGTCTATGACTTCATATTGTTGACTTGATTATGTTGCATTAATTTGTTATGAAGTTGGGAGAAAAATGTTACAAAGTAGTGTTTTAGGTTAATGAAGCAATCTAGTATACACCGAGCAATGTAGTGTATGCTAAGCACAGTACAAATTGAGCTTGTGTTCACTGACGCATTTCTTTGTTAACCGAGAATGAACAAAAGAACTAAATGATTAGTTTAGTGGACAGAAGTTGATGAGCTGGAAAGTACCTCATGATTGGGGTGGAAAGATAAAGTTTGTTATAAGATCGATGGCTAGAAAAATTCAAGGAATATCTAAAGGACAAATTTGAAACGTGTTACATCAGCAAAGGAAGGTTTAAGTGGCAAAATCAGAAAAGGAGATTAAGCGACAAAATCTTATGGATGAAAGGAAAATGGTTTACTTGTCTATTTAAGAGACTAGGGTTTCATGAACTTATGCCGGAGGAAGGAAACTGTAGAGATATCATGTGAACAAGCTTCATGCATGCCTGATCAAACTGGTTAAAGGAGAACTGAACTACAAAGTTAACCGAGCATCAGAGAGTTTTTACTAAGGGATAGTAAGTTACTAAATGTTGATGAATTGAATAGAAATATTGATCAGAGGATTTTTATGAGCTTAAGAATAGATCTGAACATCTGCAAATCAAGTTGTATTGTATTCAGATCAATTGTTGTTACATTTTAACCATTTTAATTAGATAAATGTCTTAACCAAGTAGACTTGAAAGTCTTGTAATGTCATTCATAGAATGCACATTTGTTATCCTGCCAACCCCATAGTGAATGTTGGTTGGATGATAATGGTTAGTGTTAAATCCTCTAACAAGGTCACACCTTACAGTGTGTTTTGTAACCTTTAACAGGGTTGGGTCTTCACCGACCTCACTTCAAAAGAGTGAACAAATTTTGGGTTGTTGGTCCCAGGTGGTTTTTCCCTTTATAGGGTTTCCACGTTAAATCTCTTGTGTTATGTGTTGATTGTGATGATTTTTGGATATCATACTTTACATGTTTCATATTAGATTTGATTGGTAGTTACTATAAGTTATTAATTGGTAATTAGTAAAAGCATAGACAATTTTCTATTCTATGTTACCGAGCTGTAAAAATTTGATTAAATTGTTTTTGGATATACATTTTGTATTTGGGATAGTGGATAACTGATTCACCCCCCTCTTAGTTATTCTAACAAGAATACTAGATTGTATATACCAATTTATGTTCCTGAGAAACCTTGGATTAATATCAATATGGATTTTTTTCTTGGCTTATCGAAGAAAGTAAGAGGTAATGATTCCATATTTGTTGTTGTGGATAGATTTTTTAAAATGGCACATTTTATACCTTGTAGAAAGACATTAGATGCAGTACATATAGAAGATCTTTTCTTTAAGGAAATTGTCATATTGCATGGATTACCGAGGAGTATTATCTCTAACCGAGACAGTAAATTTGTTGGATACTTTTGGAAGACCCTTTGGACAAAGTTTGGCACCGAGTTGAAATATAGTTCTACATTTCACCCACAAATCGATGGACAGACATAAGTTGTGAATAGACGTTTGGGAAATATTTTGAGATGCTTAGTTGGAGACACACCAAGTAATTGGGATTCTTTGTTGGCACAAGCAAAGTTTTCATACAATAATTTAGTGAATAGGAGTACTGGAAAAACACCTTTTGAGATTGTAAATGGCATACAACCAAGAGGTCTATCAAATTTGAGGGATATTGCAGATGAAAGAAAGAGAAGTATTAAAGGAGTGAAGTTTTGTGAGTACATGAAGACATTGCATGAAGATGTGAAACATAAGGTGGAGAAAAGTAATTAGAATTACAAAGATAGAGTTGATAGATCAAGAAGACATAAGACTTTTGGATTGAGTGATGAAGTAATGGTTCATTTGAAGAAAGGCAGATTTCTTGTTGGAACATATGGGAAGATGAAAATGAAGAAGTTTGGCCCTTGCAAGATACTGAGAAAATTTGACAATGGAAATGCATATGAGATTGAGTTACCCAATAACATGGATATATCACTTATTTTCAACATTGTTGATTTGTATAAGTATCATGAGTTGGATGAATAAATGATAGTACCGATGGATTATCCTAAGAAATAGATAGAAGAAGTTGAGCATATTTTGGAGCAAAGAATTGGAAGAAGTACAAGAGGAAAATAGTAAATGGAATATCTAGTAAAGTGGAAGAATAGATTGATTGAAGATAGTGCATGGATTTCACAATCTGAGTTGGATGTAGCTCAAATCATACCTGTTTCATGATTTAGAGAATCATTTCATTTAACCTCAGGTGTTTGATGTAGGAGCATCTCGAGTCCTTGGCAATCCTATGTTACCAAAAACATACGTGAAGTTTTCTATGTTGCTTAGTTCCTTCTTTAACTGGGTTGGTTCGGTGTTGCTTGATTTCATTTATTCACTGGTGTTGGTCGGTTATCTCTTTGGTGCTCAGTGAATTTCCATGGTAGTCGGTGATGCTTGTCAGGTGCTTGGTTTCCTTGCTTACCTAGTTGTTTATTTTGGATTTATGTTGAGGCTGACTCTTGCATTTATATTTGGTCATGGATTTAATGATGGTATCTATCATTAGGAAGCGTGTAGACCTAGCTCTGGTCATTCCTTCCATTGATGGTGGATCTGAAGGCTGACTTGTTCGGTAGCCTCTTGTATAAATGTAGTTGTTTGGTTAGAGTTTTAGGAGATCAATTTTTAGAAGACAAAAGATAGAAGATTAGAGATTGTTGGTAGATCCTCGCATGTTGGGGGACTTCTGTACTTGATTGTAAGATCTGGCCTAAACTGGGAAGGCCTTATAGCCTGGCATGTTTGAATCAATTGAAGATAATTTATGAAATTTTTTGCATTCTCTCTCTCACTTGTTGTGTTGTTTCTTTCATGTGTGATCTCTACAAGGTGGATCTGGTTAGGGTTTTCCTTTGGCCCCTCTCCACGTCCTCCCTCATGTAAGGATTTGCCTAGTATTGACCATGATCAATGTGCATTTCTGATAAATAACCTTAGTGATCTGGTAGTGAGGTATGTTTCTTATGGAATTTCCTATAAAATTCAGTTTCAAAATCATGATGGTGCCACTTCGGCTATGGCTATTTACATTTCTCATAAGATGGTTATGAAGAATATTCAATTTGATCTATGCAAGATGTTATGAGATATTTTTCTTGAAAATGTGGAGATTACTATTGAGGAAGGTTAAGGTTTTAGATTAGGTTCATTAGTGGTATGCTTAGCATTCTATTTGATGAGATCATTACCTAGTAGAGATAATTTGGAGTGGAGGACTGAAATCCCTATTAGTAAAAAAATTTAGATACCTAGGGTCTTTGGAGAATTGTGCAGATACTTGTAAAGCCTATTTCATGTCATTATAGATGAATGTTTGTTCTAGTTTGGTTATTTCTAGTGCTACACCTATGTGTCATGGTGAGGAGGGTTCCTCCTCTAGTCATTAAAATTATAGATGTTTTTGTTGGTGGTTCATCTTTGAAACCTAAAACAAGGAAAATTAATGTCAAAAGAAAGGAAAATTGTTACTATCTTAGAAGATGAAGAAGAAGCACCTATGGAAAAGAAGTAAGAAAAGAGGAAGGAAGAAGAAGAATAAATTGAGAGAGATGTAAAGGAACCCAGGGTGTACTAATAGTCCTAAAGGGTTCTTGGATGTACTAATTGGTATTAATAGGTACTATTAGGTCAAGTAAGTGGTCTTATTAGGTCTTAAGGGTCTTAGGATGTACTGATTGATTTTAATAGGTCATATTAGTCCTATTAGGTCTTAAGTCGAGTCTTATTAAGTCTTAAAGAGTCTTATTACGTCTTAAATGGTCATATTCTAGATCTTAAGGATCCTAAGGGTTCTTAAAGAGTTCTATGTCACAATAGGGGTCCTAAAGGAACCTATAGTGTACTAATAGTCCTAAAGGGTCTTTGAATATACTAATTGGTATTAATAGGTCCTATTACATCAAGTAAGTGGTATTATTAGGTATTAAGGGTCCTAAGATGTACTAATTGATTTTAATAGGTCATATTAGTCCTATTAGGTCTTAAGTCTAGTCTTATTAAGTCTTAAGGGGTCCTATTAGTTCTGAAGGGGTCCTATTCTAGGTCCTAAGGATCCTAAGGGTTCTTAAAGAGTTTTATGTCGTAATACGGGTCCTAAAGGAACCTAGGGTGTACTAATAGTACTAAAGGGTTCTTAGATGTACTAATTCATATTAATAGGTCCTATTAGGTCAAGTAAGTGGTCTTATTAGGTCTTAAGGGTCTTAGGATGTACTTGTTATCTCTATTTGAGTATTAAAGATTGTCATTAGTATCAAAGACATCGGTCGGTTACCTATGCTACTCTATTCGATAATTGCAAGCATTACAAGCTAGTCGGTTAAGTCTTTACACTGAGCACCAGGGACATTCTACCGAGCATCTATGTACACTGATACCAAGTGATAGTAAACACCAAGCACCAATCCAATTACCTAGCAGAATATATAGTGTTTACTGAGGAAGATAGAAAATGATATAGTAATCAGGAATGACACTTTTATCTATGCAAACGATTACAACAGAGTCACAAAACATTTTACCAAGATTGAGGATCATGTTGGTACCATTAAAATTTTTGAGGAATGGGACACATTAGCATGCATTTGTATTATTTTTGCTTTCAGGATGCATGTGGGAACTGGGTGTTTTCCGGGTGGTTTCATAAAATTCAAATGTCCATTGCCTTTCATATGTTTCAGTGGTTTATTTCGAGTCCTAAAGTTGCATGTTGAAATGGGTTGCCTATCAATATAATGACCTGCGTATATGTCTAGGAAGCTTCGCATAGCACAAAGGCATGATAGGCAGAGACCGTCGCATGAAACAAAGAGAGATGTGAACTGGCCTCAAATGTTGAGAGTGGGTGGTTAGCGCACAAGACAAGTGTGTGTATTACTAGCGCATTTGGTAAAACAAGAAAAAAGGCTTAATCCCACATTCAATGGATGTGCGGATTTTAAATCTTTATATGCACCGTCACTTATATGTATTGTAAACAAGGAAGCACGGAGGCTCTTGGAGGGCCTGCTTGATGGGAACTCTTCTGTGCGCTGGTGGGCCCCATATTTTGGAGGAAGGCGCTGTGAAAGTCTTTAAAACTTGAAAAATAATGATCCTACATGCACGCCAAAAAAAATCTTTGTGATGTTTAAATACAATGCCCAACACAATATGAAATAAGTTGAAGTTCTAAAGGCTATGCACGCGACCCTTTGTAACCGCCTTGATTTTTGTGCCTGCACCCAAGGAAAAGATAATTTTGTAGTGATGCGCATGCTGACTAGTCAAGATGGACATGTGTCAAGTGGTCGCATGATTGCAAGGAGGAACTTCAGCCCATGCGATCATGCGACAAGCTGACATGTGGTAGCTCGATGAGGTGGTAGTCAGTTCAGTGACATGGCAGTGTGATGTAGAGTGGATAGAGGTGGCGGTGACTGGTCAGAAGTGGACACGTGTCAAGTGGTCGCATGATCGCAAGGAGGAACTTCAGCCCTTGCGAACATGCGACAGGCTGACATGTGGCAGCCCGATGAGGTGGCGAGGAGGTTGTAGGTGGATGCATAGGCAGTGGCTTACTCATAAGCACGGATATCAAGGCATCTGTTTGGTGATGAGTTGGTGGTGACAAAGTAGTGGGCCCCATGTAAAGGTAACTAAATTTTGATGAAGTATACAAATGGCAGATCCGACGGCTTTGCGATTTGTGCTATAATCTAAGGGTGGTCGCATGATCTCATGGGCCAGTTTCAGCCCATGTGATCATGCGCCAGGCTACCATGTGGCACTTAGGTGAGGTGGCAAGTTGGCCAATCCGTGCTTGCCACATGTCACGTCGGTCCCGACATGGGCAAATAAAAGTAATATTTTATTCCTGTGCATCCAAGCAAAAATCAAAATTATAAACATAAATTTATATAGTTTTGACTATATTAAAAATTCAAATATCAAAAGTTGCAGAGCTGGGAGACTGTTTTAATAGTTGGGGGCTTTATTTTTCACTTAAATATCAAGTATTATATACCGCCAGAAAGGTCTCGACGTGAGGATTCCATTTTTGGGATCAATTTCAGTGTAGGTCTAGCCAGTTTCGAGATATTTGCAGTTGAACAAAACAGGGGCCAGGAAGATATTTTGGAAATATCTAATTTGTTATGTTCGGTGACTCATGTGTTTTCAAGGGGATAGAATAGATCAGGTTTGTTGTTCCAGACTGGATGACTCATCCAATGAGCAGATGAGAGGGAGACAAGTGTCAGTTTGTGGATGAATCTGGAGTTTTCTCTTCTCCTTCTTATTCTGATTTCTTAGGGTGGTACAGGGTTCTGAATTTTGGTTCTCCCAAGGAGAAATCCAATGTAAGTTCCATTAATGCAAGCTTGGTTCTAAAATTGGTGTTTTAGTCTAGATGTAGTGTCAATTTGAGTGTACTGAAACAGGTTTTATCAATGAAATATAGCTGGAATCTCATTGCAAGTATTTTGATGTCTCTGTGTGTTTTGGAAGTTCTTATGAATTAGATTTGTAAGGCAATGTCCAATTTGTCGTTTACAAGGTAGACTGTGATTTTGTCCATAAGTTTCCTTTAAGGAAGGAGTAAATCTGGCTAGATAATCTCTGAGAATTTAAATAATGTATAGATTTGATGATCATGTGTTTGTAGTGAAAATGGTAGTCTGTAAGGCAGGGTATTGATTTTAGGTGTTTTTGAGTTGATGAAGTTTTGTGGATGTTTTCTCAATTTGACTCGGCACCCTAGGATAAGGCACTGGTTTTACACCAGACTTGCATCCAAATTTTAATTTCAAATCACTTTTCCCTTTCATGTTTAAGAGCAAGAATGTCTATAAGTTGCATTGAATAGTGCAAGTACTTTTAGTGATTCTTTGAAGAGATGAATCAGATAGGTTAGCCTGCCTGAGTTTTAAGCTCGAAGAGAAGAAGGGTGAATACCCTTGTCACTTTTGTCATTTTTCTGCAATGATTGTTTGCTTTTGTTAACATCATGGATTGGCTTTCTAAGCTTTGCATCAATTGCAACAAGAGACATTAGCAAGTCATTGTGAGAACCCCTAATCCACTGCAAGGATTTCATTGTGAAGCAGTGAGTTTGAAGATAGGTACACCCGCTTGGGTTTGTGGAGCCCAAAGTAGAAGAAGGACTTGGTCCTTATCAATTAGCCTTTCCCTGTAAGAATCCGAAATTGGGAACCTGAGAGTCAAGCTTAATAGCTATATTGGCGATTCTACATGAAAAAGAGCTAACAAAATGGCGACTCTGCTGGGGAGTGAGTATTAAATGCATAGTTAATAATGTTTCAGTTGAGCATGGCTCCTTGCCTTCTTAATTTTCAGCCCAGTTAGACCTGTCCAGATTTGCATAGAGTCAGTTTTATCTTATGAAGGTGATTTTGCAAAGGGTTTGTCCTTGCAAATTGTCATAAAAATATTTCCCAATTTGTATTGGGTGGTGACTCTGGTTTCTGCAGCAGTGCTGAAATGAAAAGTTCATTTTATAGAAATACAAGAATAAGTAAAACACATTCCTCTGCAAGGATGTGGTGACTCTGTGAAAAAAGAACCTGACGGAGTTGAAAAAGATGCTCTAGACCTGCCTCATTTCTAGTCAAAAGGAAAAGGAGTAGTCATTACAATTCTGGTCCAGGTAATCTTCATAATTTAGGGGAGAAGAACACACAAATGGTTTCCCTATAAAGTGATGTCAGCACTAGTTAAAAGGGAAAAATATTGGAATGTCATTTGCATACTATGCTATTGTTATCTCTAGTTTTCATGTTGAGTATAGTTTGCAAATTGTTTAAGAAGTTTGATCGAGTTCTATATGATCAAATCAAAATGTTCATGAAGGTGTGTGGAAGTTCACTTTGACTATTTCCAACCTTGTGTATGTTCAAGCATAACCATGTCTAATAAGATGTTACAGCAGTGTAATAGATAGAGTTTCAACATTAACTCGTATCCAGCTCTGAATTTGGAAGACATTTATGGTTACCCAAATTCTTTTCCATCCGAAGTCTGAAAAGAATTGCCAAGATTCAGTGGTGGGAAAGAGGAGAATGCTGAAAAGCATTGCACAAAGTTCATGAACTTGGTAGAGGATTTTGATATTGGATATGAGGACTGTGTTATGAGATTGTTTATCCAATCTTTGGTAGAGGATGTGAGGTGCTGGTTCTCTTTCTTGCCAAAATGTTCTATATCTTCGTGGGAAGAGCTAAGATCCTCTTTTATGGAACAGTTTGGTGAAAAGGTTGATCTAGTTGCAGTGATAAAAAATTTCATGGAGATACAAATAAAGAATGGTGAGCTGGTTCCTCCTTTCAATTTTAGGTTTGCAAAAGTATTAGGTCGAATCCCAATGAAATTGAGACCAAATGATGATGTATGTTTGGTTGTTTATTTGGGGGCATTTGGCAAAAAGATGAGTTACTTGTTAAGAGATAAGAGGCCTGAAAATTTGCATCATGCCTTCATGACAGTAGTAGATATTGAAAACAATTTGTTATATGGAATCATCCCAAGGGGTTTCCTACATGCTAAAGATCATTGTCCTAATGAATCAAATGCTTTAGACGGGTGTGGACCAAGAAGTGAAAGTCACTGTCAAGGTGTTTTCATGCTTGCTGATTTTACTAACCATGTTTCAAATGATGTTTTAACATAAAATATGAGTGGAGAACATATTCAATGAATAGTAGTTGCCCCTCAAATTAATGTCAGTATGGTTAGCAAGGAATGTTATGATGCTCTCAAGGAAGAGATAAATGTTTACAGCGGATACATACCTAATCAGTTTGTAACTAGTTCCATTTTTGGGGTTGCAGAGACAAGTGGTTTGCAGTCAAATGTGGAAAGTAAAGAAGAGGTAGCTAATTTATCGGGAGATGATTCTGAAGCCTCAAATGAGGGTGTTCTATCAGACCTTACTGACACTGAGTCTAGTTACTTTGCTGGTGCTGAATCTAATAGTGATATTGATAATGTTCACTATTGTGCTAATGATGAGATCAATGAATACCAAGACTTTGAAGATGAATCCATCATGAACGATGTTTTTATTCACCTATAGATTTTTCTTCCTTTCAGAGCAATGATGCAGATTTCTCATTCCAGTTTGAGGAAGATTTTTATGAACAACAAAGTGTCAATTATGACGGAGATGAAACTTGTTGTGAGCATTCCTTTGTACAAAAGGATAACAACCAAAAATTTTCAGCCCTTGGACCCAATAAAGGATTGGTTGAGGAAGAGGATTCATTGAGCCACAATGACCTTGATTTTTGTGAGGATAAAGAAATGGTTTATATGCAGCCTTGTGAAAAGGAGGAAGACTTGTCATATGTTGAATATGACTATGAAGATGCTGATTTGTATAAAACAGAGGTAAATTCTTTTGTTTCAACTAACAATAATGATAACATAGATTTTTCAGTTTGTATGCTTGCATCTTGTGACTTTTCATACGAGGCTGTTGATCCTGAAAACCATGAGAACAAATGTGAAGTTGCTGCTGGTGGGTCAATGGTAGATTGGTATGAACCAACTTATGAGAATTTTCAAGAAAGTACTTCCTATGATGAGGAGACCAAGTCTGAATTTTCCTTTGAACTAGAAATGGATGTCATCTTATTTGACTTGGACATTGGTGTTTATGATATTGTTAATGGAAAGAAGTCAATGCTTGGTCAAGAGGAAGTTGTTAATGCTGGTAATGTCTCTTATAGCAGTGATCTACATCAAGAGGATGTGTGCCAAAATGAGAACATGTGCAGTGAATGGCATGCTGATTTATCAAAACCACATTTTGAAATGTTTTACATGGAGATGAAAGGAGGTTCAAATTTTACGTCAGATCTTTTGTTTCAGCCAGAAGTATGCTCATCTTTGCAAACATGGGATGATGATGAAAGCATTGATGCACTGTCAGTTAGAGATGTTGATGTGAATAAACAAGAGCATATAAGTTATCAGGCTGAAAATGAGTATTTTCTTTTTTCAATCCAGCATGATGTTTTTTTTTGAGATGAACCAAATATGAAGCCACAAGTCGTAGTTTGTGGAGATTCATTTGAATGTTTGTGTAGTTTGCATGAGGTGGAGCTAGAATATTTTACATTTTCAATGCAGTCGGTTAAATTTTAATTTGAACATGACAAGGAGATTGATAGTGAAGAGTATCTTATTGCATATCAAGGTTCACTATGCTTTGAGTATGAAAAGCATTTTTCAGATTATGGATTCTTTTAGAAAATGCATAAGTTTGTCTTGCCACAAGCTGATATATGTAATGACAGCAAAGAATATGACAATGGCATGAAATATACAAATTTGTTTCAGAATGGTCAATTGCTTAGAAGCAAGTTATACAGAACGATCATGTTCCCGAATGATGAGAATTAGACATTTGACAGAGGTAAATGATGATTCAAGTTTTGTGATTGTGGGCCATTGGTAAATAGTGTGCACATTGTACAGTCGCTTTGTTTTCAGTTGTGTGCTTACTTTAAATAAAGGGATTCCCAGTTTGAAAATAAAGAGTAGTTTGGGGTGATAAGGAGAAAGTTAGTTTTTGGGGTGGTCTTCTCTTCCAGAAGATTCTGGTATTCTTGCCATGATCTTGCAATCAAGCATCCACAGTCGGAGCCACTGTTGGTACCCTTAAAATTTTTGAGGAATGGGACACATTAGCATGCATTTGTATTATTTTTGCTTTCAGGATGCATGCGGGAACTGGGTGTTTTTCGGGTGGTTTCATAAAATTCAAATGTCCATTGCCTTTCATATGTTTCAGTGGTTTATTCCGAGTCCTAAAGTTGCATGTTGAAATGGGTTGCCTGTCAATATAATGACCTGCGTATATGTCTAGGAAGCTTTGCATAGCACAAAGGCATGACAGGCAGAGACCGTCGCATGAAACAAAGAGAGATGTGAACTAGCCTCAAATGTTGAGAGTGGGTGGTTAGCGCACCAGACAAGTGTGTGTATTACTAGTGCATTTGGTAAAACAAGAAAAAAGGCTTAATCCCACATTCAATGGATGTGCGGATTTTAAATCTTTATATGCAATGTCACTTATATGTATTGTAAACAAGGAAGCACGGAGGCTCTTGGAGGGCCCGCTTGATGGGAACTCTTCTGTGCACTGGTGGGCCCCATATTTTGGAGGAAGGCACTGTGAAATTCTTTAAAACTTGAAAAATAATGATCCCACATGCATGCCAAAAAAAATCTTTGTGATGTTTAAATACAACGCCCAACACAATATGAAATAAGTTGAAGTTCTAAAGGCTATGCACCTGACCCTTTGTAACCGCCTTAATTTTTGTGCCTGTGCCCAAGGAAAAGATAATTTTGTAGTGATGTGCATGCTGACTAGTCAAGATGGACACGTGTCAAGTGGTCGCATGATTGCAAGGAGGAACTTCAGCCCATGTGATCATGCGATAGGCTGACATGTGGTAGCTCGATGAGGTGGCTGTCAGTTCAGTGACATGGTAGTGTGATGCAGAGTGGACAAAGGTGGCGGTGACTGGTCAAAAGTGGACATGTGTCAAGTGGTCCCATGATCGCAAGGAGGAACTTCAGCCCTTGCGAACATGCGATAGGCTGACATGTGGCAGCCCGATGAGGTGGTGAGGAGGTTGTAGGTGGACGCACAGGTAGTGGCTTACTCATAAGCATGGATATCAAGGCATCTGTTTGGTGATGAGTTGGTGATGACAAAGCAGTGGGCCCCATGAAAAGGTAACTAAATTTTGATGAAGTATACAAATGGCGGATTTGACGGCGTTGGGATTTGTGCTATAATCTAAGGGTGGTCGCATGATCTCATGGGCCAGTTTCAGCCCATGCGATCATGTGCCAGGTTGCCATGTGGCACTTAGGTGAGGTGGAAAACTGGCCAATCTGTGCTTTCCATGTGTCACGTGGGTCCCGGCACGGGAAAATAAAAGTAATATTTTATTCCTGTGCATCCAAGCAAAAATCAAAATTATAAACATAAATTTATATAGTTTTGACTATATTAAAAATTCAAATATCAAAAGTTGCAGAGCTGGGAGACTGTTTTAATAGTTGGGGGCTTTATTTTTCACTTAAATATCAAGTATTATATACCGCCGGAAAGGTCTCGACATGAGGATTCCATTTTTGGGATCAATTTCAGTGCAGGTCTAGCCAATTTTGAGATATTTGCAGTTGAACAAAACAAGGGCCAGGAAGATATTTTGGAAATATCTAATTTGTTATGTTCGGTGACTCATGTGTTTTCAAGGGGATAGAGCAGATCAGGTTTGCTGTTCCAGACTGGATGACTCATCCAATGAGCAGATGAGAGGGAGACAAGTGTCAGTTTGTGGATGAATCTGGAGTTTTCTCTTCTCCTTATTCTGATTTCTTAGGGTGGTACAGGGTTCTGAATTTTGGTTCTCCCATGGAGAAATCCAATGCAAGTTCCATTAATGCAAGCTTGGTTCTAAAATTGGTGTTTTAGTCTAGATGTAGTGTCAATTTGAGTGTACTGAAATAGGTTTTATCAATGAAATATAGCTGGAATCTCATTGCAATTATTTTGATGTCTCTGTGTGTTTTGGAAGTTCTTATGAATTGGATTTGTAAGGCAATGTCCAATTTGTCGTTTACAAGGTAGACTGTGATTTTGTCCTTAAGTTTCCTTTAAGGAAGGAGTAAATCTGGCTGGATAATCTCTGAGAATTTAAATAATGTATAGATTTGATGATCATGTGTTTGTAGTGAAAATGGTAGTCTGTAAGGCAGGGTATTGATTTCAGGTGTTTTTGAGTTGATGAAGTTTTGTGGATGTTTTCTCAATTTGACTCGGCACCCTAGGATAAGGTACTGGTTTTACACTAGACTTGCATCCAAATTTTAATTTCAAATCACTTTTCCCTTTCATGTTTAAGAGCAAGAATGTCTATAAGTTGCATTGAATAGTGCAAGTACTTTTAGTGATTCTTTGAAGAGATGAATCAAATAGGTTAGCCTACCTGAGTTTTAAGCTCGAAGAGAAGAAGGGTGAATACCCTTGTCACTTTTCTCATTTTTCTGCAATGATTGTTTACTTTTGTTAACATCATGGATTGGCTTTCTAAGCTTTGCATCAGTTGCAACAAGAGACATTAGCAAGTCATTGTGAGAACCCCTAATCCACTGCAAGGATTTCATTGTGAAGCAATGAGTTTGAAGAAAGGTACACCTGCCTGGGTTTGTGGAGCTCGAAGTAGAAGAAGGACTTGGTCCTTATCAATTAGCCTTTTCCCTATAAGAATCTAGAATTGGGAACCTAAGAGTCAAGCTTAATAGCTATATTGGCGATTCTACATGAAAAAGAGCTAACAGATCATTTATTGTAAGATTCCATCATTGATTGTGATGATGATCTTTATGTAATTGCTAGATCTAGGTTATTTTTGTACACTGTAGATCTTAGAGTTTTCTCTAAGATATTGTAACCTAATTTTTCTTAAGCGGCAAAAGTAGTATGCTATATAAATGTAATTTCATGATATTTTTTTATGCGTGAGAAGGAAGCTTGACAAGGAAGTTGAGAACATGAAAAGGAGTTCTTGAAGCATTAGCCAACTTCAGGAATATCAGTTATCAGTCAAAGCAGACTAGAATACAAAGACATTTAGATTAAGCAGAATCAGACAAGGCTACTGAGTAATCAGAGCATAAATCTTCACATGAAAAGGTGATATCTATTCAATATTTGATAGATCTATATCAGACAAGTTGAGTTGTCATTAGAAGATATATACCTATTATTTTCTAATTATTGTAATAGAGTTTGGTAAAATCTCTTAATAGAGTAGACCTAACAGTCTTTTTGTAAATCTCTTAACCGAGTGTACACTCAAGTAGTGTTGTTAAAATCCTATCACTAGGTAGATCTAATCAATCTAAAATGTTACTCCTAATAAGGTAAGATCACCAGAAGTGATCACCACTTGTAACCCTAATAGGAAAACCTTTTCTATCTGTAGTAGTAAAGAATTTGTGGGTGTCATCCCCACCACAGTTTTTACCTTCTAACAAGGGTTTCTGCATTACCAAAATACTTGTGTTATGTGATGATTATATTGTTCATTTCATGCTATTTATCTTTGATATTTAAATGAATGAATGATGCAAGCAATTGATTCAAGTTATATTTGAAGGTTACTACTATTTTCTATTTAAGGTTTATGAGTTAAAAGTTTTTGTGGGCACTAATTCACCCCTCCCCTCTCAGTACCCTATCTCTCCAATCCAATAGTACTAATTGATTTTAATAGGTCATATTAGTCCTATTAGGTCTTAATTCTAGTATTATTAAGTCTTAAGGGGTCCTATTACATCTTAAGTGGTCCTATTCTAGGTCTTAAGGATCCTAAGGGTTCTTAAAGAGCTCTATGTCACAATAGGGGTCCTAAAGAAACCTAGAGTTTACTAATAGTCCTAAAGGGTCCTTGGATGTACTAATTAGTATTAATAGGTTCTATTAGGTCAAGTAAGTGGTCTTATTAGGTCTTAAGGGTCTTAGGATGTACTAATTGATTTTAATAGGTCATATTAGTCCTATTAGGTCTTAAGTCCAGTATTATTAAGTCTTAAGGGGTCCTATTACATCTTAAGTGGTCCTATTCTAGGTCTTAAGGATCCTAAGGGTTATTAAAGAGCTCTATGTCATAATAGGGGTCCTAAAGGAACCTAGAGTGTACTAATAGTCATAAAGGGTCTTTGAACGTACTAATTGGTATTAATAGGTCCTATTAGGTCAAGTAAGTGGTTTTATTAGGTCTTAAGGGTCTTAGGATGTACTAATTGATTTTAATAGGTAATATTAGTCCTATTAGGTCTTAAGTCCAGTCTTATTAAGTCTTAAGGGGTCCTATTACATCTTAAGTGGTCATATTATAGGTCTTAAGGATCGTAAGGGTTCTTAAAGAGCTCTATGTCACAATAGGGGTCCTAAAGGAACCTAGAGTGTACTAATAGTCCTAAAGGATCCTTGGATGTACTAATTGGTATTAATAGGTCCTATTAGGTCAAGTAAGTGGTATTATTAGGTCTTAAGGGTCTTAGAATGTACTAATTAATTTTAATAGGTCATATTAGTCATATTAGGTCTTAAGTCCAATCTTATTAAGTCTTAAGAGGTCCTATTAGGTCTTAAGGGGTTATATTCTAGGTCCTAAGGATCCTAAGGGTTCTTAAAGAGTTTTATGTCATAATAGGGGTCCTAAAAGAACCTAGGGTGTACTAATAGTACTAAAGGGCCTTGGATGTACTAATTGGTATTAATAGGTCCTATTAGGTCAAGTAAGTGGTCTTATTAGGTCTTAGCAGTCCTAGGATGTACTAATTAATTTTAATAGGTCATATTAGTCCTATTAGGTCTTAAGTCTAGTCTTATTAAGTCTTAAGGGGTCCTATTATGTATTAAGTGGTCATATTCTAGGTCTTAAGGATCCCAAGGGTTCTTAAAGAGCTTTATGTCCTAATATTCCTAAAGGGTTCTTGGGTGTACTACTTGGTATTAATAGGTCCTAAGGCTACTAGGATGTACTAAGGCTCGATCCTCCTAGGATAATATTTTAACATCTAGCTCTACATTAATAAAATTTATACATGTAATTCTAAAACATGTGTACATAATTTAGAGAGATAGAGAGAGAGAGAGAATCCTAAGGGATCCAGATAAGGGTTGTAGAGTGTCTTAAGGGGTCATGGGTAACATAAGAGGTCCTAAGGGGTCCTAGATTACATTAGTGGATCCTCGTATGTATTAATTGAATCTAATATACATAAATATGTCCTAGGACTACCTAAGATATGTTAATGGGTCTTGAGGATCCAAAGGGGTCATATGTGTCTTAAAATGTGGTAAGGGATGTATAATGGTCCAAGAATGTTAATGGGTCGTAGGTGTGATAAGTGGTCTAAGGGATCTTAGGTTAATTACATTAATTGATACTAGCATGTCTTAAGGGTTCTTGCGGGCAATGATGGGTTCACATATGTATGAACAGAAGCTAAGATAGATGAATGGGTCCTAGGACATTTTAACATATAATAATGGGTCATATGGGTCCTAAGTGTCTTAAGATGTCATAAGCAATGCGTATGGGTCCTAGAATGTCTTAAGGGGTTGTAGGAATCATAACAGGTCCTAAGGGATCATAGGTTACATTAATTTATCCTAATATGTCTTAATGAGCATTGAGGGAAACAATGAGTCCTTATATGTATTAATGGAACCTACCATGTACATCAATGGGTCCTAGGACATCCTAATATACATTATAAGGTCTTGAGAATCCTAAGGGATCCTATGTATCTTAATATGTCGTAAGGGAGGGATAAGGGTCCTAGAAACTTACTACTACAATTTTCTAACATATTCTAACATACTACGTATCATTTTCTAAAATTTAACTATGATTTTGTAAGATTTCTACAAACTAAAAAATATTTAAAATAAATAACTAACTAATATTTACTAACTTTACTAAAAATGTGTGTACCTGAGAGAGAGAGAGATTCCTAATATATTTACTAACTTTAAAAGAAATTTAAAAACAAATTTTTTAATAATTCCTATAAAATCTTAATATTTTCTAACATTTTCTAACATTTCTACTATGGTTTCTAATGTTTTGTAAATATTTTCTAACATTTGCTAACAAACTACTACGATTTTCTATCATTTTCTAACATACTAAGTTACAATTTTATAACATTTACTAACATTCTACTACGTTTTTCTAATATTTTCTAATGTATACTAGAAGTCACAATTTTCTAATGTATACTAAGTTACAATTTTCTAATATTTTCTAATGTATACTAAATTATAGTTTTCTAATATTTTCTAATGTATACTAAGTTATGATTTTCTAACATTTGCTAACATATTCTAACATTTATACTATAGTTTTTAATGTTTTCTAACATTTTCTAACATTTCTACTATGATTTTCTAACAATACTACTATAATTTTCTAACATATTCTAACATTCTACTATAATTTTATAACATATTCTAAAATTTAACTATGATTTTATAACATTTTTACAAACTAAAAATTATTTTAAAAAAATAACTAACTAAAATAAATTTAAAACATATAATTTACAATAAAAAATGATAAAAATGCCTGTACCTGATACTACTAACAATCTGAAGAGGTCTAAAATGCTTGGGAGGTACTGATGTCGTAGTGGATGTCACTGGTTCACTCTAAGCCTTGGGTCCACAAAATCTCAACAGTAAACAATGAAAATGAAATAGGAAAGCTGTAAATTTATAAAAAGTCTAGTCAAAAGGGGCTTTGCATGAAGACCTCCCTTCACGTGAAGTACCCTACGTAGGGTACTTCACACAAAAGGGGATCTTTGTGCGAAGTACCCCACACAAGGTACTTCGTACAAAGCCAATCTCCCACTTCATGCGAAGAGGGTACTTGGAGTGAAGGCCCTAATCTTTTTTTTTTTTGAAAACCAATTTTCTTCATCCTAAAAAGTGGGACACACTTTTGTAATTTCACCCTCATTATTTATCAGATTTGGTTTTTGCTTCGCTTCAAGATCTTTAGTCATTTTAGATTGCTTTGATGATTCTCCTTCATTGTAATCGATTCATGTCACATCTACTTTAGGTCTTTGTGTCATGATATGTTCATCAAGATTTTTTGTACTTGAATGTAATGTCTCAATATGTTTCTTTGCTTGTGTAAGTTCTCCTTTAATGATACTGATGCAGGAGCATCTCGGGTCCTTGGCAATCCTATGTCACCAAAACATGTTTTAAGTTTTCTATGTCACTTGGTTCCTTCTTTGACTGAGTTGGTTTGGTGTTTCTTGGTTTCCTTTGTTCATTGGTGTTGGTCAGTTATCTCTTTGGCACTCGGTGAATTTCCCTGGTGCTGGGTGATGCTTGTCTAGCGCTCGGTTTCCTTGCTTACCAAGTTGTTTATTTTGGATTTCTGTTGAGGCCAACTATTGCATTTATATTTGGTAATGGATTTAATGTTGGTATCTATCATTGGGACGTGTGTGGACCTAGATTTGGTCATTCATTCTGTTGATGGTAGATCTGAAGGCTGACTTGGTTCGGTAGCATCTTGTATAAATATAGTTATTTGGTTAGAGTTTAGGGGTCAGTTTTTGGGAGATAGAACATAGAAGCTAGAAGATTAGAGATTGTTGGTAGATCCTCGCATGTTGGGGGACTTCTATACTTGATTGTAATATCTAGCCTAAACTAGGAAGGCCTTACAACCTAACATGTATGAATCAAATTGAAGATAATATATGAAGTATCTGCATTCTCTCTCTCACTATTGTGTGTTGTTGCTTCTGCATGTTGTTCTACAAGGTGGATTTGGTTAGGGTGTGCCTTTGGCCCCTCCCTATATCCTCCCTTGCATCAAGTGGTATCAGAGTGAGGTGAGATATGGATCTAGGTTTTCAAATCTAGGTTTGTCAGTTCCTTCTTGTCAAACCCTATTTGAATTGTTGTGGGGTAGAAAATTGTGATTTGGCCTGCAATTGTAGAGGGTTTCAAGATGGTTCGTGGGAGGAAAGATGCAAATCTAGGATTGGAAGACATGTTGAGACAACTTGCTGCTAGTTTAGAAGTTGTTGAAATAGCCTAGAGAAGAGAAAGAAATCTTGAAGATGTTAGTGATGATGAAATTGAGGCAGAACAAGTTGATGTAGAACCTGCACCTACGATGGATCAAGGTGAGGAAAGATTGTTGAAAGATTTGACAAATCTAAAGTCTACACCACACTTTAATCCTCCTAAGTATAGTGGAAAATTAGATTCTGATCAATTGGTGGACTGGATCACCAAGATGGAAAAGTACTTTGAATATGAAAATGTACCTGAAGAAAAGAAGGTAAAAATTTCAAAAACAAAGTTGAAAAGTCATGCATCCTTGTGGTGGGAACATCTACAGTTGGACAGAAAGAGAAAAGGAAAAGAAAAAATCAAGGTATGGAATAAAATGGTGAATAAATTGAAAGGGAAGTTCTTACCTTGTGATTATCAAATTAACCTAGTTAGGCGAATGCAAATTTTGAGGCAAAAAGATAGCTCGGTAAAAGAATATACTGAGGAATTCTATAGATTAGATATCATATCTGGACACAATGAAGATGATGTGGAAAGAATTGCTAGATACCTGAGTGGTTTGAGAGTTTCCATCCAAGAAGAAATTAATTTGGTCAAATTGGAGAACATTCAAGAGGCTTATCAATTTGCATTGAAAGCTAAGGAGAAATTGAACAATAAACATGAGCAAAGACAAAGAGGTAGAGGTGGTAGATTCCCTAGATGAAGAGGTAGATCTTATGGTGAAAATAGTAGATCTGAACCTGAAAAGACAACTTTGGATAAAGGCAAGATTGAGTGGAAAGGTGAAAGTTCATCTAGAGGTAGAGGCAGTAACTATCAAGGTGGTTATAACAGAGGTGGTTTCTAAGGAACTTGTTACAATTGTGGAGAAGAAGGACATGGATCATTTGAGTATACACATGCAAGTAAGAAGGTTGGTAATAGTAGAAATTCTTTGGTGCAAGAAGATTCACCGAATGAACCTGAGAAGGAAAATAACTTGATGGTAAGGAGAGCACTTTGGAGTGAAAGTAATAAGGAAGATCCTATAAGGAAAAGTTTGTTCAAGACCAAATGTAGATTTTCTGATGAAGTTTGGAAGGTAATCATTGACAGTGGTAGCTCAAAGAATCTGGTATTTGAGGAAATGGTCACAAAGTTATAGTTGAAAAGGTTAGAACATCCAAAGCCCTATCATATTTCATGGATCAAAGATGAGCATACACTCTTGGTAAGTGAACAATGTTATGTGAATTTGAAAATTGGAAATTACTATGATAAGGTGTTATGTGATATCATGTGTATGGATTGTTGTCATATTTTGTTGGGTAGACCTTGGTAATATGATCTAGACATGCTATATATGATGGGAGATTGCATAAATATATTATTTGGGTTGATGGGAGAAGAAAAATATTGTTACCTTTGATTGAAGAACATATTAGTAATGTTTGCACATCTGTAAAAGTTTTCTTAATGGAAGGATGAAAGTTTGTTAAGGATATAAAGAAGAATGATGTATGTTTTGATGTGATTCCTAACAAATCGAGTAAGAAAATAGATGATAGTGTCCCTAAGGAGATTGATAAGTTACTCACTGAGTATAATGAAATCATTTCTAATAATGTAGCTGATTTTTTTCCACTGAAGAGAAGCATTGATCATTGTATAGATCTAATCCCTGAAGCTAGTTTACCGAATAAGGAACCACATTGGTTGACACGTACTGAGAATCAGGAATTGAACTGATAGATTCAAGAATTGTTGAAGAAAGGTTTGATTAGAGAAAGTTTGAGTCCTTATGCAACACCTGTTGTATTGGCACCTAAGAAGAATGGAGAATGGAAAATGTGTAGGGATTCCAGAGAAATCAACAAGATAACAGTGAAATATAGGTTTCCTATACCGAGAATGGATGACATAATAGACAGTTTGACTGGAGCAAAGTATTTTAACAAAACTGATTTGAAAAGTGGGTATCATCAGATCAGAATCAGAGAAGGTGATGAGTGGAAGAATTCTTTCAAGACAAAAGAAGGTTTGTATGAGTGGTTGGTTATGCCCTTTGGTTTAACTAATGCATCGAGTACTTTTATGAGATTGATGAATAAAGTTTTGAAATTTTTTTTGGGTAAGTTTGTGATTGTATATCTTAATGATATTATGATATTTAGTAAGACTAGAGAAGAGCATTTGTTACATGTTAAACAAGTATTGCAGAGGTTGAAAGAAGAAAAGTTGTTGATAAATCTAAAAAAATGTTCATTCGTGAAAGAGGAGATTGTGTATTTGAGATTTGTGATTTCAGCTGATGGTTTGAAAATGGATCCTAAAAAGGTTGAAGCTATTTTGAATTGGCCTACACCTGAGAATGCTATTGAGGTAAGATCATTTCATGGTTTGGAAAGTTTTTATTGAAAGTTCATTATGAATTTTAGTTCAATTTGTAATGCTATGACTGAGACTATGAGAGGAGATAAAGGAGAATTCAATTTGTAATGCTATTGAACCTATGTTGAGTCAAGAAGGTAAACCTATTGCTTTCTTTAGTGAAAAGTTGAATGATGCAAAAAGGAAATATTTTGTGTATGATCAAGAATTATATGCTATTGTTCAAGCATTGAAGACATGGAGACATTATTTGATACCGAGTGAATTTGTGTTGTATACCGATCATAAGGATTTATAGTATTTGGGTAGTCAGAGTAAGTTGAATCAGAGACATATGAAATGGGTTGAGTATTTACAGAGTTATACATTTGTGATAAAGCATAAGAGTGGAGTCACTTAACAAGTTGCTGATGCATTGAGTAGAAGGAGAACTTTGATGATTGAGATGAAAATTGAAGTTCTTGGCTTTGATGACATGAGAGATTTGTATGAATTTGATCCTGATTTTTCTGAGCCGTGGAGAAAGTGCAGAGCACCTATTCAAGATCAATCGAGTACTAAATGGGAAGAATATTTTATTCAAGGAGGTATGTTGTTTAAAGGTATTCAGTTGTGTATACTGAGAGGAGAAATGCAAACTAATTTGATAAAGGAGAAACATAGTAGTGGTTTGGCTGCACATTTTAGTGTTGATAAGACATTGAATTTTCTTAAGGAGAAATAATTTTGGCCATAGTTGTATAAAGATGTTCAAAAATTTGTGAAAAGTTGTGGAATTTGTCAAGTTGCAAAAGGAGTAAGTTAGAATACTAGATTGTATACACTGATTTATGTTCCTGAGAAACCTTGGATTGACATTAGTATGGATTTTTTTCTTGGCTTACCAAAGATAGTAAGAGGTAATGATTCTATATTTGTTGTTGTGGATAGACTTTCTAAAATGGCACATTTCATACCTTGTATCTAAAGACATCAGATGTAGTACATATAGCAGATCTTTTCTTTAAGGAAATTGTCAGATTGCATGGATTACCGAGGAGTATTATCTCTGACCGAGACAATAAATTTGTTGGATAATTTTGGAAGACCCTTTGGAGAAAGTTTGGCATCGAGTTGAAATATAGTTCTACATTTTACCCACAAACTGATGGACAGACAAAATTTTTCAATAGAAGTTTAGGAAATCTGTTGAGATGTTTAGTTGGAGACACACTAGGTAATTGGGATTTTGTGTTGGCACAAGCAGAGTTTGCATACAATAATTCAGTGAATAGGAGTATTGGAAAAACACCTTTTGAGATTGTAAATGGCATACAACTGAGAGGTATATCTGATTTGAGAGATGTTGCTGATGAAAGAAAGAGAAGTGTTGAAGGAGTGAGGTTTGTTGAGTACATGAAGACATTGCATGAAGATGTGAAACAGAAGTTGGAAGTAAGTAATCAGAAATACAAAGATAGAGCTGATAGATCAAGAAGACATAAGACTTTTGCAGTCAGTGATGAGGTAATGGTTCATTTGAAGAAAGGCCAATTTCCTGTTGGAACATATGGGAAGCTGCAAATGAAGAAGTTTGGCCCTTGCAAGATATTGATGAATTTTACAGTGGAAATGCATATGAGATTGAGTTACTCGATGACATGGATATATCACCTATATTCAACATTGCTGATTTGTATGAGTATCATGAACCTGATGAAGACATGACAATATCAGTGGATTATCCTAAGAAATAGATGGAAGAAGTTGAAAATATTTTGGAGAAAAAAATTGGCAGAAGTACAAGAGGAAAACAATATATGAAATATCCGGTAAAGTGGAAGAATAGACTAATTGAAGATAGTTCATGGATTTCACAATATGAGTTGGATGCAGTTCAGATCATACATGTTTCATGATTCAAAGAATCATTCTCAAATAACCCCAGGTGTCTGATGCAGGAGCATCTTGGGTCCTTGGCAATCCCGTGTCACCAAAACATGTTTTAAGTTTTATGTGTCGCTCGGTTCCTTCTTTGACCGAGTTGGTTTGGTGTTGCTCGGTTTCCTTTATTCACTAGTGTTGGTCAGTTATCTCTTTGGTGCTCAGTGAATTTCCCTAGCGCTCGGTTTCCTTGCTTATCGAGTTGTTTATTTTGGATTTATGTTGAGGCTAACTCTTGCATTTATATTTGGTCATGGATTTAATGTTGGTATCTATCATTGGGAAGTGTGTGGACCTAGATTTGGTTGTTCCTTCCATTGATGGTGGATCTGAAGGCCGACTTGGTTTGGTAGCCTCTTGTATAAATATAGTTGTTTGGTTAGAGTTTAGGGGTCAATTTTTGGGGGATAGAACATAGAAGCTAGAAGATTAGATATTGTTGGCAGATCCTCGCATGTTGGAGGACTTCTGTACTTGATTGTAATATCTGGCTTAAACTAGGAAGGCCTTACAGCCTGTCATGTATGAATCAAATTAAAGATAATATATGAAAGTATTTGCATTCTCTCTCTCACTGTTGTGTGTTGTTGCTTCCCCATGTTGTTCTACAAGGTGGATCTGGTTAGGGCATGCCTTTGGCCCCTCTTTATATCCTTCCTTGCGTCAGATACAATTATACTTCTCAAGTTTTGAAAACTTTATTCTAGAATCTTCAAGTTCATATGTCACTTTCATAAGTTGTAATTTCAGATCTGTACTCTCAAATCTTAATTCCATATCTACTTTTATCTCTTCAGATGACTTTCTTGTCTTCTATGTAGTGATACGAAGTTCATGTCTTAAGACTTTATTCTCCTCCTTAGGTGACTCACAAACTTTAATTTGATCATGTAACTCTTTCCTCTTCTGTCTTGAGTGTTCAAGATGATCTTTTAACTTATGAATGTAATCATGTGCATCTCTCAACTTGCTCTTTAATCTATCTCTTTCCTAATTTTCTTGATCTAATTCTTCAAGAGTTTCCTCAAGATTTTTTTGAATATACCCTAAATCCATAGTGATCTCCTTCAAGCTGTTAGGCTTATCCCTCAAGAACCCGATGCTCTAATACCAATTGTTAGAAATTAAAGATCCCTTGGTATATTTGAGAGGGGGGCTGAATCAATTATACAACTTAAACAACTTTCTGCCCAACTATTGACATCATTTACTACTTTTATACATGTGCATACAGTAAAGTAATGAAAATTAAAATCAAGCTTAACATAATGAAACACATAACACCATAGTTTGTTAGCTAGGGAAACCCTGGCCAAGGGAAAAACCCTAGTGGGGATGATACCCATAAAATGATCCACTAATCAAAAGTATCTTGTGAAAGATATTGACCCTGTGAGGAGTCTATTACATCCGTATATAGTGTATATGTCCTTGTGAGAGGACTAGGCCCTATTAAAAGCTTTTGACCATGTTAGGAGTCAAATATACAATACAAATTTGGATCTCATTGCTTATACAAGGTGGTCACTGCACATACAGTACATATACAACTTCACAAGTCATATATCGGAATACAAAACTTTGACTGCTACTGATATCTTCAATATCTAATCAGTCCTTGTAAGTACTCGCATAAAATCAAACATACAACTGTCCTTCTATGCTCTGATCATTAAATTCACATCTATACATAACATACAAAGTGCACATATGTCAATTGTATCATTACAATACAATTGGCGATCTCGCTTAAACAAAGTGCCTTCCTTTATACCTTTCTCTTTATCTAGTCGGCCTTTAACTTAATTATACGTTACCAAAACTTTAATATCTCATTCTTCCATGTTAGGATGGACATCTAGGATGTTGTCCCAAACTAATCCATAAATTTACTTTTACAATAAAAAATAACTTGTTAGCCAAAAACTCGATATACTCTAACTTGCCCTGTTTCTGTGATATACATGTTGTCTTCGAAAAACTTTAGAAACCATAACCAAAACATAGTATCTTCTTTAGCACAATCGTACACATTATCAATGATGTTCATACTATCTATAGTGAAGCTCACTAAAGTCCAACTATCAACAGTAAACCTCGCTGAATAGATCTTTGTACCTGCTCACTGTAAACTTCTTTATACTTAGACAATTGTCTAAATATTCCTTATTCAAACTTCAACTATAACTATGCCCACTTCATAGATGATTATATCTATCTAGAATATGTCTATATGTTGCCATTAATGACAACCCTATCATATCCCCTTAGCTAAATTGCCAACACATAAACCACATACAAACAAATAATATAGATTCTAGACACATCTAAATTTCATTCCACTCACTATTCAAAATCAACTCAGTGATAATCACTTTAATAAACAAACAAAAAAAGTTCACTCTTGCATATGAATCAATAATATTATTCAACTTGGGTGCTATATATTGTTCTTAATTATTGCTTGATTTGAAATGTCATCCCACTATGCCGTGTCTTCACCAATAAGAATGTGATTTGTCAACATCATTAAGAAGACTTATGCATTTGCAAATACAAATAAGGAAATTGATTATCAACACCACCTATTATCATTTGACTTTGATAGGATGTCAAATTCTTTTGGTAAATGTATATTATTCACAGATTTTTGAATTTCACTCGGTACTTTCTACTCAAGCAATACAATAATATACCTATGTAGATATGACAAACCTAGGTTTCTAGATGATTGAAAAGTTAATGCAATATTCCTGACACAGATAATTCTTCCATAAATACTATAATAAAAACCTTATTCTTCTAATGTTGGGAGACAAATATCTAGTACTGTAAATGCATGCATGATTTCTTGCCTCAGACAGAAAGTGTTATTTTCATCTGTTGCAACTTTTCCTAGTACATCTTAATATTTATTTTACAATATATCAATTATATACTTGATCAAGTTTGTTATGATATCTTGAATTGAATGTGGTCACAGAACTTTCATGCACACCACCTTTTACATGTCATGACAGTGAGATAATGAAAACAAATGAATTTAAAGATGTGGGCATTCCATTAAAATGACTTTTTACAAGTGCTAATGCTTTTTAGTGTTAACTTCCACCATTATAAAATTATATTATACTGTGGTAATTTCAGGGGAACATTATAGTATATATCTTGTAAGGAGAGTACTGAATAATTATCATTTTTGGACCACTGGTTTTGCAATTTTTTTTAATATATACGTGAGAATAATTGATTTTTTTTTTAATATTATGGAGAATAATAATCGTTTGTCTCTGGATTTGTTAGGCTTGGGGAATAAAAAAACGTTACTTTAAACGTTGCCTTTTCAACTATTATAAGAATTTTAATATATCAACTCCTTATGGTGTTATTGTTTGCATGTGAGAAAATTAATTTTAAACGTTATTGTTTGCATGTTATTTTCCAGTTTATGATAGTTTAATAGTTTAAGTGGTTTTTTTTTAATAATTGTATGGTAAATTTTAGTATTAATATTTTTTCCTTATTTTGTTGGGGTCAAGTATTGATATTAAAAATAATTTAACAGGTAGATTTAGATTTAGCTTTGTAATTTATCATGTAAAAATGTTATATGATGTTTTATTAAGATTCATTTGAAATAGTTTTGAATGGATCTTTATTGATCACATTTTATGAATAGAAGTTTATATGAATTCATATTTCATATAGATTTTCTAAACGGTTTTGGGCGCCCTTCAAAACGTGTTTTCCGCTTAATTAAAAAAAAAAGTGAATTATATTTTTTTAATGAGTATTTGAATCACGCTCTACATCCATCATTCCACAAAGATTAAAAAATAATTTATGACTGCTACTATAAACAAGTGCCACTTAGTGGCCAGTACTTGCGGAAATAATTATAATTTTAGCTATAAATAAATCTAAATCTAATATTATTATATTTATTATAAATACTAATAGTTATTTAATATTATTATTATTACAATAGGTTATTTATTTTTAATTATAATTATTTTAATAATAACAATTATAAATTTTAATTAATTTTTATGTTAATTTAAATTATTTTAAAAAGTATAAAATAAGCTTAATTTTATTTGGAATACAATTTTACAAACTAATATATCTACATTATTAATATATTTAATATTTATATTATATAAAAATATATTATAATTTAATTTATGATAATAAACATAATAAAAATATCAATAATATTAATAATGCAATATGGCTAAAAAAGTGGAAATAAAAACATTTCATATTCTTAAATTCTTGTGTATAAGACCTCATTTGATCTAGCCAATCAAATGATAGAGAAATAATTTTTGTAAATTATAAACTTAAAAATATTACTTTTAAACTCTACAAAATCTAAATTTATGACAAAATGTAAAATATAATAAATTCTTATTGGCAGAAAGAGATTCATTTAATCATACTTAGCCTACGGACAAGTACTAATATTAAAATTTACACCATACATTATGAAAATTTCATATCAATTGTCAAATATATTTTGAATAATCTAATATTTTAAATTATATTTAAATACTATGTAATAATTTTGAAATAAAACACGATATTACTTTAGCTAACAAATTCAATTAAATTTAAATAAGAAGCCTTATTATTTTAAAATATTGTTTCTATAATAAATTATGTACTAATTACAATTAAAGTATTTTTATTCTTGCTATTTTTAATTTATAATTCTTCAAAAGAATATAATAGTGTGTATTGTCTTCTCATTATAATCAAATATTGATTTTTATATAGTTTATTTGAAATATAAAAAATATCATAAAATTCAATATTTATTTGAATACTTTAAAATTAAAAATGTATATTAAAAAATATAATTATATTGAAAAAAAATTATATTTTATTAGAATATAGATATATTTTAATAAAAAATTTATTTAAATTATATGAATATTTTATGATAATTGTAGAAAATCTATTCAAAATTATACTAAAATTATGTTATTATTTTGAAACGTACTTCCCAACAATTCACTTTTGATAAATCATCCAAACACTAATATTGTAAGGAAACTCAGGTGCGGAAATAGCTTCCTACGCTAATCTCTATAGGAGAGTATTGTGCAAATTCTTATAAATCCTTACAATTTCAGATTCGTTAACTACTTTAACAAAGATATTGCAACCACATACCATGCATACAGAAAAATAGAGAATGACACAATGATATACCCTGGGGAAACCTTTTGGTAAAAACCCCAGCACTCCAAAACCTGCACAATGTATTGATCAAAACTATTACAGCTTACAATACACTTGCAATGCAAGTTCTTTCAAAAGATTTCAAAACTCTTGAAGACAAATCATAGCAGCATAAAACGTTCCAACAATACACTCGCATCACTTCTCTTTGCAACCCTAAAAAAGCTTATATCATGTGCTTCACTTTTTAGGGCTACTCCCAAGATAACCGTATTAGGGTTTTACCATTCTCCGAGAAAATAGGAACCCCAAAATTTTTCAAAATTTATCAGTTGCCACATGTCTTCACTTGTCATTGAATCTTCCTCACATAGCTCTTACGTGTCATAGGAATCCATCATAACTGTTTTAGCCATGATCTCCTTACACACAATTCAAGATGCCGACACATCAACATTATTTGCAAGAAATACATTTTACAAAACAAATAATAAGAATAGGAATTATCCAAGGTTGAGACACCTTATTCCTAACAAATATTAGGCCTCGTTTGTTTGCCAGAAGATGACTAGAATTGGCGGCGGGACTTCCGCTTTCTAGCTAAATCCGTCGTTTGGATGTCAAAATTGAAAACTAGGTTTTTGTTTTCAAATCTTCATTTCGTGTGAACTTCTGGAAGTTCCACTTCCACTCAAATAGGTGGAATTCAATTTCTAAACCTGAATTTGTCTTTTATAAATTAGATTTTATTTGGTGTCGAGTCCGGTTTCAAAATCGGCAGTGTCAGGGTCAACATTATCGCCATTATCTATTTGATGCTATTTTGTTGTCTGGAAGTGAGTTTTGGCATTTCGAAGATATGAGCTGGGCGACAGTGTGTGACTCTTCTATATCTCTATGCAAATTATCTTTCATTGAACTAATTTGTATTGCAGGAAGAACATTTAAAATGCTGGATCCTGGAACGGTGAGATAATAAGTGTAGCAGAGCCCATTGAAGAAGATGTTGACGAGGCTATTAGAGGCACTCGCGATGCCTTCGATCATAGCACCTGACATCACATTCGTGGCTCTGTAATTTTGCGATCCTTCTATTTTTTCTGTACCAATGACGAAGCTTTAGGCCCCGTTTGTTTGCCGGAAGATGAGCGAAGTGGATGTTTTGAAGGAGGCAAGAGCATGAATTCCTTTTGCATGAGGAATTATTATTAACCCTCGTGTGGCTTGGATGGAAAATAATAATTTTCTTGTTACAGAGCTCCAAAATTGCAAATGTCAGGGTCGCACTAGAGGTTAAGTGAGTTTGGGGTTCTGATCTGCTTCATGTTTCTCTGCTTCACGATTGAATCCTTGATGTGCTGTGTTAAGATGGGATCCAGAGCACTTGTCGGCTCGTCCAGCAATAAAACTTGCACCGCCAAATTAGCCCAAACCAACCAAACTAATTCTAATTCGAATTTGAAATTGTGGAACAAAACAAAGAAATAGGAATTTCTGAGTTCGAATTCTAATTTCAAAAATGGCAACCCAAACGGCCCGAACTATATTCCAAATACACAAAACCAGAATTTCAAAACCTGATTTTGAGATAATCAGGTTTTGTCTCAAATTCCAATTCCCGCAAACAAACGGGGCTTAGTGACATTATAATGCAATTAGAATTTTATTGAACTGCTACTTTAAATTATAATAAGCTACAAAAAATTGTTATAGAAAATATAGTATTTTATTTTATAATATAAACACGTGTTATGTTGTCGTATTTATCATATAAAATATAACTTTATTCAGAATATTTTAAAATGGTAGAACATGAAGTTTCTTAATTTTAAAATATTTTAATATAAATTTAGAAACTTGTTATTATTAATAATTATTAGATTATCATCATTTAATTTTAGTAATATATACATTTATATATTATTTATTATACATTCATCTTAATTTATAGCCTTTTTAAAATAGAATATATAAATTTTAGAAATTTATTTAGTAAATTTGAAATTTTCCATATATTATTAATTAATAATATTACTATATAAAGTATATATTTGTATATCATTAATTATATATTTATATTAATTTATAACTCTTCTAAAAGAAAATATATGAACTTGAAAACTTGTTTGTATTATTTCTATATAATAATATATTTTAAAATGGTAATAGATTATTTGCACTATTTTATTTTAAAATGACCAAACATATGACAGATGGGTGGTGACTCTCAAATTCCAAGCTTATAATCAAGTAATATCAAGCCTTCACTAAAATCTAAAGAAACATCATATAGGCCAAAAAGAAAGAATAAAGTTATTCATGGCTAGAATGATGTGTTGTGAGCATTATATTGTTTTGATTTTACCATCAAATTTACTTTACAAAATATTATAAAATATCTAGATGAAGAAAAATCCAAAACATAAACCTTATATTATATTTGTCATAGCCCATTAAAATTAGGCTTTTTAGGATATGGGAGGTGCACATGTTGATTCCTATGCATTATTTGGGGAGCAAAGCACAAAGTTTGATATAGTGATGCAATGCTTATATCACCGTAAGCTTTTCTTCACTAAAATCTCAGTAATCATTTATTACCTTTGCATTCATGCCAACATTTAACTATGGAGTGAATGTATACAATAATTATAAAGTTAAAAAAAAGTGGTCCAATGTTGGCTACTATTTTCATGTAAACAATTAGCATATATTCCTATTGATCCACTTCATTTTGTCGAACCTCTTCACCATGTATATCATACTATATAGATTGTACTTGAGCACAATGAATAAAATATTTTAAAATAAGTTAGTTTCTTTACTTCATTTAGATTTAACAAGGAGTTGGATTTTATTCTTAGATACTTAAATATTTTAATTTATAAAAAAATATTATATGGTTATAAAATGCAATTGTTTAATGAATGATAAATTTATAAAATGACATTTTTTATTATTGATTATATTAGAAAAACAAAATTAAGATAAATAATAATGTTTAGCATAATCAATAAAATATAATTAAATAGATTTATAATTACGATATATAGAAATCTTTTAATAAAAAGTGAAAGTATTCTTTACTAATATGAAATCTAAAAAATATTTTATTAAAATTGGTGGAGACATCAAATAAGAATTGTCTCTCTAAAGATGAGACATCATTTAGACTAATATGTCTACATCAACCATTAAATATCATAATCTAATGTAAACTCTCTCCCTTAATTTTGAGTGTACTTTGACAATCTTTTAATGCATCACTAAGTATTAAGCTTTACAACTTAACAAAGCAATAAATATGAATCGTACTTATATAGGACAATAGCATTTGTATGTTGAGAAAAACTTTTTGAATATTATTATCTTCCTTTTCATTATTAAAATGCAAAATATTTGATGATTTTTATTTGACAATCTAGGTATTAAACATCTCAACTTAAAAATCAAATCTAGAAAATATTTAGATAAAAAATTATTTACATGTTTAAAAATATTTTATTTCATTTCTACATGAAATATTTAAAATAAATAATGTGACAATCTAATAACTTCATAAAAAGATTGTATTTACATTTATTTATAATTAAAAACTAAATAGTTTAATTATGATAGTCCCGTATTTTTGAAATTTTGTATTATGATTGCTCAAACTATGTCATAATTGGAGGAAATTTTATCTCCAAATTGTATGTTGAGCACTAATATTTCATCGATATAGGTAACATTGTAAATATCGATGATCATCTTTTTTGTATTTAGCGACGATTCCGGGTTTTCTTACTGATTCTTTCTCGGTTGAGCTTTTTTGAATCATATTTTATAAAATAATATATTCGGTGGCTTGTCCACTTTTTCCAAAAAAAATAAAAATAAACTATATGTGGGGTTGCCACTCACAGTCAAGGAGGTGTCAAACTCCTTTTGGGATACAATCCTGGAAAGAAAGCAACATGAGTTGGCTGGATGGAAGGGTAAACTCCTCAGTAGTGCGAGTAAGTTGCAACTCCTCAAACAATCCTTAAAGGGGATTCCTATCTAGATTTCTTGTCACATTTTAGAATATCTAACAATTTTTTCAAGAAACTAGAGAGAGTCTAGAGAAACTTCCTTTGGCGAGGATTGGAAGAAAAGAAGAGAATGGTTTTGGTTAAATGAGACTCTATTTGTCAAACAAAATTTATGGGAGGTCTAGGTGCTACGAGAGTCTTTCACCTTAACAAGGCTCTCCTTGCAAAGGTTGCGTGGAACCTTGCTATCTACACAATGCCAAATGGTGTGACATTCATGTCCACTAAGTACATGAACAAGGATAGATTTCATCATTTTTTATATACGCAAAAACTACCTGTAGGGTACAAAATATGGATCAATATACTTAATTTTAGGTCCTTGCTCCTTCAAGGATTGAAGTGGTGGATTGTCGATGGTTACAAAATCTTTTTTTGGGATGATAGCTAGCTAGACGCTACACTCCTCTCCTCTCTCCCTTCCTTTCATGACCCTTGCGAGAGGGCTAAATGGTTCTTCTGGATCTAGGTGGAGAAGTACATGGACGAATCTAGATCTTGGAAAAATACTCAACTTTGTTGTCAATTCTTTCAACAACTAGTGTCATTGACATCAAACTTACAAAGGAGACTTAGGGAGGAGATAATTCTAATATTCCTGAGGGAGAATAACTTTGTATGGAAATATAATGCTAGTGCATAGTTCATAGTGAGATATTCTTATCTTATACTTGTATGTGGTGGTGACAAGAACGAGATGTGGAAAAAGGTTTGGAACCCTCATTTAATCCCTGAGGTCAACCTATTATGGTGGTGGTGGGGGGGGGGAGGGGTTATGCATGAAAAGATCCTTACTCAAGAAAATCTCATCAAACATGGGTTTTAGTTTTGAAACTATTGTGTCCTCTATAAATAGAGCAATAAGTCATTGAATCGTCTACTAATCTACTACCCCTTTGTGCATGAGTTGTGGAAGAGATCTCTACAGTCATTCCAAATCCAATGGGCAATGAATAGAGATGTTCATCAAATCTTCTACAATTGGCAAGGCACCTCCTTCAATCTTGATATTCAACAATTGGGTTGGCAAATTTGGAAGGAAAGAAATAATAGGATATTTCATGATAAGGAATGCCCACTAGAGGTTGTCTTTGGCATTTTCCACAAGAAGCTATTGGAAAATTGAAGTATCACAAGAGGGCCTTGTCCTCTCATTCTGCCCTCTCTTATTGATTGCCAAATTACAAAGAACTGGGGTAGATATAAGATTTTGGAAATTTTGATCCCTTTAAAAAAATTAAAAGGAAAAACACAAAATAGACTCCCCCTTATTGGGGTTAGTCCAAATTAAATTTTGACAGCACAACAAAGAAATATCAGGGCTTGGTTGTTGTGAGTGGAGTGATTAGAGAGCATTCTAGGATGTTAGTGGAAACTTTTAGTGGATCTTTTCCCAAACATACGAACAACCAAGCAGAGGGAATGGACCTTATTTAGGGGCTAAAGATTGTTGTCTTTATTGGGATTAGAGAAATTTCTATTGAGGGTGATTCAAAGATCATCATTGATGTTGTCAAAGGTTTTTCCAAGACCAAATAGTCTATGGATGGAATTTTGGGAGATATTCACAGACTCTTGTAGGGTTTGGATCTTTTTACTATCAATCATGTCTATAGAGAGGGAAACACTATTGAAGATTGTCTTGTTGTGTATGGTTATAATCTAGAGGGTTGTAAGTGTTGGAACAACCATATTTCTATCCCACCTAATGTGTAGAATCTCTTGAATAGAGTGTGTTCAAAACCTAATGGAGATGATGTGTAACATCTTACTTAGAGAAGGTGTCTCCTTCTTAGTACTTTAGGGTGTTGGGTTTCCCATTACCCTTACTTGTTAAGGATTGAGCAGGAGTAGGGAATGGACAATATTTTTTGAATTTGAATAAGAGATGGATGAAACGGTAGAAGAGTGCTACTTGGGGGAGAGGCACACATAGAAATGGAATTTATTATTGTTCATGGTGTAGTTGTTTACCTAGGAAGATCCTATGTAATCATATTGATTACTTTAGTATCAATGAGTGTCATAAAATGATGAGATGGATTTGAATGATTATCATGATTGGAGGCATTTGTATTCATCATTATCCCTTGCATAATGAATGGTACATTATTTGTGCTGATTGAAAAGACTCCCACTAGTGGGAAACTACAGCTCGTATGAGTCTTTTTTGGGGGCAAGATGGTTAAATGATTTCAACCAACTGGAAAAATAGGATTTCTTTATGTCCTTAAAATGTTTGGTGATAATGACAACTTCTCCCCACCCTATCAAGAGTTGTGGTCCTCATTTTAGTATTAACCACCCTATGTATTATGTTACAGTTATAGGGGATGACCACAATTGGATCAAGTCGAGGAAACCACATGAATTTAGGAACGACCCCATTGTATGGCACATCTATAAGGAGGGTGGGATTGCCAAATTTATCAAATACATTAACAGGTTTTGCGAGGGACGTTCTGCCTAGTTTTCTAGCTCATAAGATAATAGGAGGGTTTTAGTTGGGGGCATTTATTTTGAAACTATTTAGGTCATAGCTAAGGCCAGTTCAATTTCTATTGAGGGAATAAAATGGAAGAATACTAGTCGCATGGTGGATAATAATAGGCTAAATAAATTCTTTGAGGGTAGCGAAGCTTTCGTAAAGAAGTAGGATAGATACAATAAGGTGGAGTTGCCTCCTCCTTGGGACCAACTATTCTTTATGATCATGAGGTATTTTACATTGGAAGGGTGTTTTAAAATTTACTATTTTATCATGTGTTGCTTCTTAATCACTTCGGGAATCGTGATAATATCTATTTCCTACTTTTCCTATTGAATTCCCTTGAGTTTTATGTGTTTGATACCAAGGATAGTGTTTTTCATGCTAATAAACTAATTTATTTACACCAGGGCCTCATTTTTAGGCTATATAAGTTTCACCTAGCCCTCTTTCCTCCTAAACTTATCATTTTCTATGAGACCCCTTTGTCACATTCCCCCTATTAGCTAACCTCATTAACATGTCTAGCCAGACTAAAAAAAGGTATTTAAAATTGAGGGGCTAGTAAAATTTTCTCTAGCCTCACCATGCCAAAAAATTTGAACTCAAATGTTTCTACCCTAGAGACTGGCCCAAAAGGAAAACATTCTTATCTAATCACCACCAAGAGGAAAGATAAAAACCCCCTACTAAAAAAACCAAATTCTTTGTTCAATGGGTTAACAAATATAATGATGAAGAGATCGAAGAGGAGCATAGTACTCCCCGAATATCAAGTAGACTAGCCAATAGATCTCTGAAGATATGAAAAAATCTACTTGTCAATTTTGATTCTTATGAGGAAGACACAGAATAGGGGAATCATGTTGTTGATGAGGCGATTGATAAAATTAAGAACATAAAGGAGGATGGTACAAAGATTGATGATAGTGTTAGAAAAAAAAATAAGCCCACCTCAAATAGCTCAACCTACACTTCTGATAAAGAGAGAGAGAGGGACATGCCAATTCTAGCAGTGACATGTTGCCATCTAAGGATAAACTAGTTCTTTCTACCTTTGATGTGGCTTCAACATTAGATTTTGTAAACCTATGTAATGAGATATATAGTATTAAAAATTGGGTGAATGAAGTTGAAATGAAGCTTACTAGCATCTCTAGATTCAGTCTTCATGTAATGTAAAACTCTGCAACCTCTCTATGCCTACTTCAATGCAATATTCTTGGTGAAGATGAACAAGAGGAAGGTAACTACAAGGATTTATTCAAATTCCTCATTGATGATTGGTCTCATGTTTTGTATCAATTAGGTTTTGATATCAAATCTTCACAAAAGGTCTAGTGGGGCTTGGACCCCTTACCCCTTAGCATTTACTGCATATTTTTTCTTTCAAATTGAGTATCTTTTTGAACTCTTGTTGGGTATGCTATGATCTTAATTGTAATATTAGGATGTTGGATAATTTTTTTAGTTTTTTCTCTTATGACTAGTACTACTCGATACTTTGGTCATAACTTTCATGGGTATAGGCGATGATTCTGTGGCTTATGTTTATCTTTTTCAGCTTTGTTCTAGGTTGCTTTTGATGTTTATCTATTGTTAGTGTGTTTTGTTTGTATGCCCTTGAGTTGTTTTTTGTTAAGGGTCAACACCCTAGTTTTTACTACTAATTAATATCAGAAACTATATGTACAAAGATTCAATATTATATTTTATTGACATGTTAATATAAAAATAAATTTATAGAAGAAATAAGACAAAATATACAAAGGTTAGTTTATTTAGTATATATATTGTATATATAAAAATAAGATTCTTATAGTGAATATTGTATAATTTCTTCATAAAACATCTAAGAAAGAGGAAGCAAGTTCCCAACTTAGCACTTTTTGGTATAATTTTTTATTTTCCAATAAGTTGTGTATATATTTATAAATTTTCACGTTCATATGACTTTGTTTGACCTTGTGATATAAAATGATACATTTTAAATCTACTCAAATTGTAGCATGCTTATAAGAGGAAAAAAATCATCATAAATATGTTTAATATAAAAGAATTAAATCAAACATCATTGGCAATTTTCAAACTAGGAAAACCTAAACCCTTCAAATTCTATATATAATTTTGTCAAAGTTATTCAATGTAAATGAGGTTTGATTGATCCTATTTAGATAAAATCCTTCTTTATCACATGTCACCTCACAATTCCATATATATTTTGATTATGTTTAATTAAATAAATTTGACAAACTAACATGTAGAATAAACCCTAACTATGTGTTTTTTCTCATTGACTTGCTACATGAAATCTATTCACATTCCTTATCCTTCTAAAAAGTAGTTAAGTTGATTTGGTTAGTATCTTAAATTTGTAATACTATAATCTTATTAGATTTACTATTTTTAATATAATTCACATTTACTATTTGACAAGGCTTCCAACTCAAGATCTTCAAGTTTTATTCCATTGAAGATCCATTCAAAGACAATATTCTCTTATTGATGCAAGTTTCTCTCTTCCATTGAAGTGAAAATCCACACATACATACAAGATCCAAAGATTTGGAAATTGTAGATCAATTGCATTTGTTAAGACATCCTTGATTCTACAACACACATTTCAAGCATACATCTTCATGGGTTTATCAGAACTGTATCCATCCATGAGGGTTTGACAAGCAAGGTGAATACTTACATTTTTCTTGTTTTACATATTTTAATTATCTCCTTTCAATGTTAATTCCTAACTAGGGGCTTGACCAACGTAAGCCCCTCTCCATAATAATTTCACCATTTTTCATGTGTGCAGTGACCAGTGTGTAGTTGTAGATCTAGATTTTTGGGGTTTCAGAACCAGGGGCTTGATCCTCTATAGATTTTATCAATTTTTATCCTTCTAGGACTAGGCTAATATTTTGCCAATAGGACAACTTTTGTGACATGTTCCTGAGGATTTGAAAATTGCACGATCAGAAGTTACAGGTCTCAAATTCTCAAATCCTAGATGGTTTCGAATTTTGATAGATTTTCATCAGTTAAATGTAGATCTAAAGTTCACTTGTCCAATTCTAGCAATCAAGGTGAGTACACATTTCTTATTCTCCTTTGGCACTTTCTTTGGTATATTAGATCTAATATCATACATTGTTAGTTGTCATCTTCTTAATCATTCCATAAGTATTTTTCAGACTTTATATTGCATATACATACATTTATCTTCATATAGGGAATACCATACACACCCCACCAAACTCTCCCATTTCCTAGATTACATATTAGCACCTCTTCATCCATTTTGGGTTGTGCTAATTAGATTTGGTCTAAGGGTGGGGTTTGGTATTCCAATGTATATAGAAAGTGGGGGTCTACAATTGATCACCATTTTCCATATTGTATGCACCCTAAAATGGTCGCCTAGACTTTGGGCCTCTATTCAGCAATTTATCAAATCCCTGAATCAATATTTTCAAAAATCAACATTTTTCAATTATATCAATTTCCTTGATCAAATCCTATTTTATCATTTATTCAATTATTCTATGGGCTAACAATTTTATCATAAGTCTTTATTTATTTAAAAGGAATTTCCTCCCCTTTTATTAAATAAAAAGCCCCCACTTTTCCTCTTATCCTAAGTTGCACAAATAAAGCATTATTCTTATTTTATAAAAAGAAGAAAAGCACTTTTTGTCTCATATGGACACAAAAGTCAAATCTTATTTTCTCAATGGAGGATATTTGTGCACATGGATTGCTCCTCTTTCAAGTTCCACCCTTGATTAAATCTTTTGCCCCTTAATCTCCATGGTCCATTCCTTTTCAATTCCTTTAAAAGGAGAGCTCTTTTCTGATTCTAGGATCCCAACTTTGAATACTAATCTTATGCTGCATGATTTCTTGGAGACTTTGGAGCTTTTGGAGATCATTCTTGCATTCTAGTTTCATTATGTCATCATAGCTTTCATGGAATCTAGCTTAGTTCTCTTTATGCTCTAGATGAGCTCACATAGCTTAATTAGTAAGGTTTTGTAACACTTTTATCTTTCATTTCCATAGCTTAGCTTGCATCTTCATTCTTAGTATAGTTGCATTGCATTGCATTTCCATTGTTGATTCTTGAAGATATTGGCATTCTTGCCCTTGTCTCTTTGAATCTCCCATTGTGTGGTTTACTAGCAAGGTTGCATGCTTCAATAGCTCTAGCTGAGAGCACCATCAACATCCTTGTGACTCCATGCCTAGGGAGCTCTAGGTCGCTTCTCAAGGTTTCCCATTCATGGATTCCCTTGGAAGTAATGACTTAGAGAAGTGCACTATTTAGTGTGTATATTTTTGGCACCCACTGTGGGGCAGAATGCTCTAGTTTTGTCCTTTTTATGCATTTCCATAATTTTTTCGTCAATATTTGCTTGCTATTTTGGCTCTCTATTTTTTTATGACAAAATTATCATACGATAATTTTCTAGTGTCATATGATAGTTTCTTATATACCAGTGCGATACTTTACCAGTTAAAGTATCATGCACCTTTGCAGACTCTATCGTACTATTGTTTTGTTCTCTGTCGCACACAGGTATCAGGAACTATCGCACAGGGATAAAGTATCACACTAGTACACAGAGAAGTGTCGCACAATTCTTTCTCTGACAGAAATATCATCTAGGTCTGGCAGTGAGTAATTTTTGTCATTTCTTGGCAAGATTTGATCTATTTGATTCGGATTTCTAATTTGTTGTGGTAGAGCAGGGGTTTATTTGTAGATTTCATTTGGTTTTGATGTGCTAACCTTGTAGGGCTAACAAGTTGTGCTTGTAGGAGCTCTCATTGCTTGATTATTTTCTTAAAAGAATGCATGTCAAAGCTCCAAATGCACAAGGGCTACTAATGGTTTTTGCAGGGCTACCCAATGCATAAAAACCAATCAAGTGCTTGTTTAATTGCTTTCTTTTGAGTGCGGCATATACTAGTTGTTTCCTTTCATAGGCACTTAATATCTTGTTGTAGGAATCTTTGGGTGGTAAGAGAGTATGCTCTTCACCCTTGTGGTGAAACAGAAATCTTGCCCCATCTTTGGATTTTGAAAGCAAGAGGGTAATTGAACCTTTGCTTGGTGTGCTTGGGAGAAATTTTTGAGCTAGGAGAGTATGCTCTTCACCCTTGAGGTGAAACAGAAATCTTGAAACTCAAAGGTTGATCCACTCTTTGTTTAGTTTTAGAATCCTTTAGCGAGCCTGCTCTTGAGCAATCAAGAGGAATGACCCAAGTGGGGACAAGCTTTTCGCCAGCTATTCCGACCCACTATAAACTCAAGGCTATCAAGGACACAAAACCTTGGTAGATGTAGTACTTATCTTCGCTTGATGTGAGTACTTGTGGGATTGTGACCATGAGGAAAATGTTGAGCAAGAATGCTTAAGGTACTCTTGTGGCTATGAGGTCCGTTACTTACCACAAGGTAAGGAGTCCCTTTGGGGAGCAAGAGGGGTATTATGAACAGAAGCCCTTACTAAGAACCATTAGATAGAAGCCACCCTATTTTGCCGCTTAGCTTCTTGGTGCAAGGATTGATCCTAGTGGACTAATCTGGATCACCCCAAGATTACTCACCATCTGTGTTCCTTTAGTTGTGTCATTGGCACTTCCACGACAAAGCCAATATCTATTGTGGGTAACCAATTTGTGTGAGGCAATGGAGCATCAAGTGTGGGCCAAGTTGTTAAGTATTGAGCCATTGTATTTTTAGGCTAGTAAGTGCTTGAAGTGTTCTCGCTGTGATCTACCCATGTAAACATTCTCAAACATCAAACATCACAGTAGATTTCATAGGATTTTATTGTTTTGATATCCCAATTGCTTGGCTTGGCAAGGTTGCTTTTGCCCTTGCGCAAGTGTTTTATGACATGTTTGATCACCTACTATTTGCAAACTTATCTGATTACTACTAGCACTATGCTTGAAATTGAAAAATCCAACCTTCAAACTAAAATTTTGACCAAATTGCCCTTAAAACTGAAACTTTTAGCACTCGCTGGTCAAGATTCGTATGATCCTGAAACTGTATCGCACACTGTACTAAGATTTATCATGCGATAGTTCATTACTAGAAACCTATCACACTGCTTGCCTGGAAAGTATTGCATAGGCTACCTAGAAACTATCACCCAGTCAGAAACTATCGTACTGTTAGCCTAGAAACTATCACATAGAGTCTTTTTGTTGTCTGCCTGGTTTATGCAATTTTTAGTCTTTCCTTAGTCAACCATATTTTAGTAGGAAACTTACTCTACTGCTAGAAACTTGTTTGTACCTTAGGTTCCTATTTTTAGACCCCTTGAATTAGTGTTCTTTGATTTTCCAAAGTAGTCTTGCTTGGCATCGATAAGTTAGGAATTATCCTTGTTGAAAAAGTACATCTTTAGATTCTTTGGTAACACACTTGGAGAGTTTTGGTACTCTTTTGTCCAAATCACTTCCATCAAAATTTAGTTTCAATTTCAGATATATTTGGGTAAATCCATCCTCCTGGTCCATATGTGTTAGGATACTCATCCTTTTATTATACACCTTTGTGGCAGTGTTGGTTTACACCTTTTCAGCTTTCTATCTCACCATCTCTTTTTGGACAATTGAACACTTTTACTATCCTAGTTTGGTATTGACATTTTGTAAGGTCATCTTATCACCAAGGGTCTTTTTCTTTCATGTTGGTTATGCCAAGGTACCAAGTTAGTCAAGGAAAAGGACCTCAAGTTGTCTTTGATTAGTTACCTTTAGTCCAAACTCGTCAAAAGCCAAAGGGAAAGGAACCCATCTTTGATCAATCACCTAGGAGCAAGTCTGAAGCTTGGTTTGACCCAAAGAGAAATCCTAGTGAGTTGAGCACCTCTTTAGCACCTTCTTAATCAGATATGGACATGAGCTACACCATGACTAGAAAGGAGAGAGAAGCAATGGATCAAAATATTGATGACATTTTCCAAAGACATAGGGATAACATGTTGTTTGGTGATGAAAACCAACCGGAATCACCCCCTATTAACTCAAGATATTTAGACGCCCATCAAAGAGCTGAAAGACATTACGAACGAGCTCACCAAGATGCACGGTCACAACTTGAAGACCAAAACAATGAATCTGGTGATGCTCATGTCAATGCAGCATTTACTAATGACTTTTTTAAACATTCAAGGCCCAACTCTTCACTCAAAACAACCTCAAGATATGCAAATGAAAGGCTTAAAAGAATTGAGTGTGAAAAGAAAGCCTTTTTGGATGAACAAGCCACTAAAGAAGAAAGGTTTAGACACCTAGAGGTAGAACAACAAGCCTTGTTAGAGTTGAAAAGAAAAGAATTCCAAGAGGAACAAGATAGGCTTTTAGCTGAACAACTCAATGACCAATTCAACAATAGGGGAACCAACAGTGGAAACAACTCTCCACCATCTACTCCCTCAAGAACCCCAAGAAGTAGAAGGCAGTCAATGACCCCTTCAACATCTCCTAGTCCTCAAGGAAGGAGGATTTCACAACATAGGAGACACACACCTCCTAGGAACTCGAGACAACACTCCCAATGAGCTCATCATGGCTCTCAACATGGAGGAAGTAGTGCAAGTTTTGATGATCAAGATTTTATGAGAATGCAACAAGAGCCACTATTCCAACAATATGTGGAGAAGTATCTTGACCAAAACAAGGATAGGTTCCTAGAGAGTTTGATTAACAAGGGTGCCAGAGTCCCTTACAATTTTGATGTGGATAGAAGAATTAAGAAACAAGGACCCTCTCAAGAAGAGGAGATCAAGAAACTCAAGCGTATGATGGAAAAGGTGTTGGCACCTAAAAGTTCCTTTTCACTTGATTCTATTTGTCCCAATCCTTTTGACAAGAGTGTCAGTATGAAGGATTTTCCTAGGAAAGTTGAAATCCCCCAATATGACAAGTATGACGGCAATGGTGACCCACATGATCATGTGCGCTAGTTCTACATCATGACTTTTGAATTTCACCAAGATGACTCCTATCTTATGAGATTATTTCCGAGGAGTCTCAATGGCCAAGCCATGGAGCGGTTTACCAACATAACCCCTCATGTCAAAACTTTCAAGGAACTTGTGCACTAATTTGTTCAGCATTTTTCATACAACTTGTCAAGATCAGTCACTATGTTATACTTGTGCAATTTGAAATAGAACCAAGGGGAATCCTTTGTTACCTTTTTATAAAGATGGAGATGATTGTGCTCTCAATATTCTAGGACTATTCCTAAGCATGAAAGGATTGATATCATTGTAAGCAATTTAGTGCCTGAAATGTGGTATGAGGTTCGAAAGATGGTTTTTGATTCCTTCAACACTATGGTCAAAACCACATGTTGAATTGAGGATGTCTTGAAAGAGAAGGGCATTTTGACCAAACATAGCAATAATAGCAATGGTCAGAATACTAACAATGCCAATAAGGACAAAGGAAAGCACTCACACTAGAATAAGAATAAGCAAGTAGTCAATGATGGAGTTGTGGACTCTTCCTAACCCAAAGATCAAGGAGTCCTCCATTTGTCTAGTGCAGTCCAAGCTATGCAGCTCAACACATCCTCCAACCAACAAGAGCATAAATGAAAGTATCAGGATAAGCCTAAAAAGGAGAGGCGACAATTTTCAAACTAGGTGACTCCTATGAGGATGTTTTCAAGACGCTTAGTGCCAATAACCTTGCACAACTGCAAGATCCAAAAAAATTCTGCATACTTGACGTTAAGCCACATTGGTGGAATGAAAAAGCTTTCTACAAATTCCACAATGGCATTGGACATGACATCAAACATTGTTGGAAACTTAAGCACCTTATTCAAGATCTTATTGAGAGTGGAAAACTTTAGATTGATGGTTGAATACCAATGCAGACCACAAGGCTTTCAAGGAGCCTTTGCCTAACTATGAAAAGGGGGAAACCTCTAAACCCAAGAATGGAAAGGCCACAATCAACTATACCTACACAGGTGCAGAAAACATGGTCAATATGACTGAGATTGTCAAAGAAAGTGTCAACATGATGAGGGACAAAGATCCTTATGGTTATGATGTGGGCTCTCCTCCTATATTTGATGAAGAACCTATGGTGGTGCTTAGGGGTCCTCACTCTCAAAGGTCATCCCAAGCTCTCAACACTATCACTAGAAGCCAAAGTCAAGGTCCTGTGGTTATTAGAGGTCCTAGTTCCAACCAATCTAGCAAACCCAAGCAAGTGACATCCAAGAATGTCACCACCAAATCAGCAGTCAACCCTAAAATGAGCTATAATCTTGTTGACCAGTTAAAAAGAATGCTAGCTCAAATCTCAATCTTGGAACTCTTGGAATTGTCTCCAAGACATAAGCGTATCCTTGAGGATGCTTTGCATGCAGCCAATGTTCCTAACAACATAGATGTTGACCAATTCTAAAACATGGTTAACCACCTTGCCAGCCCTCATTACCTAACATTCTCAGAAGAAGATGACAAAGCTTTGAGCCATCCGCATAATCTTGCCCTTCATATTGAAGTCATGATTCACAAGACCTGTGTCAGGTGTGTGTTGATTGATGGGGGTGATGGGCTCAACATTTGTTCCTTGAGTCTATTAAAGATACTGGGTTATCTTGAGCAAGTTATTGATACCCGAAAAAAATTACCATTAAAGCCTATGATGAGGCAAAGAGAAGCTCCAAAGGCTTGGCCATCCTTCCTGTCAGGATTGGCCCTATGGAAAAGGACATTTTGTTCCAAATTGTTGATGTTGGTCCTCTAGCATATAATATCCTACTTGGTAGACCGTGGATCCATGACATGGAAGTAGTGTCATCCACCTACCACCAATGTGTTAAGTTACCCTATAATGGAGTAGAAGTTTTTATACCCAGGGATAGCACATTATCTGTAAATGCAATTTCAGTAGGGACTCATGTTCTTGTCAATAGGGAAGTAGAGGATTTTGATGCAACTATAGAATAATGCAAGAATAAGTTCAAGTCCATAGACCTTGGTATGGGGGGGTATCAAATTGACTCCTTTAGAAAATTGCCAGTCTCACTTAGGTCCTATGGAAAACCTTCACAAGAGATGCATCCTTCATCCTCAACCATGACTCTGTTTGGTACATTTGTAGAGTCCTCAGTGCCCATACAAGATGAAAAGGAAGAGGTGGTTGTTAGAGATTGGATTTACAAAGAGGAAAAATACAAGAACAATGAAAATTTCTCCCCATCTCCTAAGGCTTATGGGAGAGGATACAATTTGGTCAAAAATATGGGCTATCTAGGACATGGTCCTCTGAATTACAAATTAGATGCTAAGGCTGAACCACTCAATCATGCTCTTTTTGGACACAGGTCTAAGAAGATGGTTGGCCTAGGTTTTGAAAGTCGTGATAAGAAAATTGCTCCTATCCTTGCTATGACAGATAGTGATGATGAATCAAACTACATACCCAATTTACAAAATCAACAAGATAGGTGTGAAGATTGGGTCCCTTCCACCAATCTCCTTTGGGGAGATTCAGATACTCCAGTTACCAATCCAAAAAATTTCAAACCTAGAACAAGAAGAGTCCACTGTTGAAGACCATGTTGAGGATCCTATTCAAGAACATCAATACACAAATGGAATTCAAGAAGGTGTTACCTTTGGTGATATTGGGGATTCCACATCTAGACTTCATAAACATGCTTGGTGTAAACATCCCAATCAGGATTCAGATATGGACTCACATGAGTATGAGTAGGAATCTCTCTTTGATTCTTCTACAGTTGACTTGGACATTGATGGTGTTCATGCATATGGTTCCCAACCTGAGGTAGCTAATGATTCTAGTGTAGAATTAGAGGATTGGAATCTGTGAGTCACTTTAGTGGATGATGCTTTGTTTGGTAGGATAAATCCTGATTTGGGTACCTTAGAGAGATACTTGATGGAGCCTAACTCTACGATCACCAGAGATGATACCATTTGCATACACAACATTAAACCTATCACTGACCTACCCCTTGCCAATCCTCATCTAATTGATTGGTCTCAGTGCTATCAAGAGCCTCAGCTCCTAACTTTCCAAAATGACCATGAGATAGCATGTTACCTAAATGCCCTTGAGCCTATAGTCTCTTCCACTAGCGAACCAACTACAAGCATGAAATAACCATATATCAAGTACCTCAGTCACAAAATGAAAAGAAAAGGAAAAAATAATAATAGTTCCAATGGTGAAAACCACTATGTGGCAGTGTTAGAACCTAAAAAAGTAAAAATAAAGGATGTATCCGAGGGTGAAAACCTCTCTGAGGCATCTAAGGATGAGGTACTTGATCATCTCCCAAGTTATTTTCAAGATAGATCTTTAGTGCTTGTCGAGCCTACACAGCCAGTTAATTTGAATATAGAAGAGGCTCCACAAGTAGTGCACTTGGCTCAATCTCTATCAACATAAGAAAAAGACACATATACCAAGTTCCTATAGAGAAAGAAAATTAATTTTTCTTGGACTTACTCAGACATGCCAGGGTTGGACACTAGTCTCATTATGCATCACTTGTCCATAGCTCCAAGTATAAAACTAGTAAAATAAAAGTTGAGGAAAATGCATCCTCACATAGCTCTTCTTGTCAAAGCTGAACTAGAAAAACTCCTCAGTGAAGGGTTTATAAGAGCCATTGATTATGCCGAATGGATATCCAATATAGTACCAGTTTCAAAACATGACAAGTCCGTTCGTGTCTACACAAATTTTAGAGATCTTAACAAAGCATGCCCAAAGGATGATTTTCCACTTCCAAACATAGACATGATAGTGGACATGACCGCGGGTTATGAGATCTATTCATTGATGGATGGTTTTTCTGTGTATAATTAGATCAAAATAGCTCCTAAAGACCAAGAAAAGACTGCATTCACTTGTGCATGGGGAACCTATTGCTGGAATGTCATGCCATTTGGATTAAAAAATGTAGGAGCTACTTATCAAAGAGCTATGATTACTATCTTCCATGACATGATGCATAAGAATATGGAAGATTATGTGGATGAAACCTTGGCAAAATCTAAAAAAAGGGATACACACCTAGGAGATCTAGAAATCATTTTAGATCGTATGGAATAGTTTCAATTGAGATTAAATCTAAAAAAGTGTGCATTTAGAGTCACCTCTAGAAAAATTCTAGGGTTTATCATTTCAACCAAAGGAATAGAGGTGGACCCAGAGAAAGTTCAAACAATATTGGATATGCCACCTCCCAAAAACATCAGTCAAATGAGGAGTCTCCAAGGATGCCTTCAATCTATAAGGAGGTTTATTTCACAACTAGCTGATAGAGCTCAACCCTTTAATAAGACATTGCACAAAGGGGTTAAATGTTTCTGGAATGAGGATTGTTAGCAAAGCATGGACCAAATCAAGAAGTACTTGGCCAATCCTCCAATCTTAATGCCTGCTATCCTAGGAAAACCACTCATGTTGTATGTTTCAGCAACAGAATCTTCCCTGGGGGCATTATTGGCTCAACTTGATGATATTGGAAAAGAAAGAGCTATATATTACATCAGCTGTACTTTGGTGTCATATGAGGTTAATTACAATAGTATTGAAAAATCTTGCCTTGTAGTGGTGTTTGCTTCCCAAAAGTTGCGACATTACATGCTTGTGCATACAATACAACTCATTGCAAAGATTGATCCTCTCAAATATTTTCTTGGTAAGGCTACTCTCATAGGTAGACTTGCTAAGTGGATGATGGTCTTATCAGAATTTGACAGAGTATGTTGAGTGTAAGGCTATAAAAGGACAGGCCATAGCTAACAAATTGGTTGATTTTCCAATTCAAGATAAAGCACCAATTCAAGTTGAATTTCCAGATGAGCACATAATTTACATGACTGCAAGAACATGGAAGATTTTCTTTGATGGATCTTTCATGTAAAATGGATAAGGAGCAAGAGTGTTGTTTGTTTATCCTCATGGGTACACAATTCCTAAGTGTTAAAAACTATTGTTCCCATGTACAAATAAAATTGCTGAGTATGAGGCTTTGACAAATGGTCTAAAAATGGCTATAGAGTGGAGAATCACAGAACTGCATATTTATGGGGATTTTCAATTAATCATCAACCAAGTTAATGAAGAATACCAAATAAAGGATGAAAAATTGGTACCCTACAAGAAATGATTGACTCATTGAGATGATATTTCACCTTTTTTACATTTCAACAAATCCCTAGAGTAGAGAATAAAGCAGCCGATGCTATGGATACATTGGCTTCACTTCTTCAGCTAGAACAACATGAGTCCAGATTCAAATTCTTGGTGGAAGAGCTACACTATCCTATCTATGACTCCCAAGAAAGCCACATTGTTTGTACCCTTGTTGGCCACGAGTCATCCCACTATGGTGTCATTAACTCATATCTCTGTGATGGCATTATCGCAAAACCTTCAATCATTCTGAATGAAGAAACTTAACCCAAAATGCCTCTCACCACACCCTTATCTCTGGTGATCTATATAGGAGGGGTTTAGATGGGACACTTCTTAGGTGCTTAGAAAAGGATGAGTCCAACCAAGCGTTAGCTGACATTCACGAGGGAATTTGTGGAGGACATTCTAATGGTCTTGCCATGGCTCGAAGGTTGCTTAGGGTGGGGTACTATTGGCCTACCATGCAGATAGATGCAATAGATTTTGCTAAATCATGCGAAAAGTGTCAGAAACATGGTAACCTGATACATGCTCTAGGCAGGGAGCTTATTCCTTCTATTTCTCATTGGCCATTTTAGCATTGGGCCTTTGACCTTGTTGGGTAGATTCATCCCAACTCATTAGGTGGACACAAATTCATTATCATTGCTACTGATTACTTTACCAAATGGGTAGAAGCTATCCACTTTCTCTTGCCTCAGGCAAGACAGTTTCTTTGTTTATTTTGAACTATATCATCTGTCAATATGGAGTGCCTTCTAAAATAATCACTGACAATGGAGGTCAGTTTAAAAACAAGGACCTTAAACATCTCTGCAAGAAGTTCAAGATAAAACAACAATGGTCCTCCATTTACTTCCCGCAAGGAAATGGAGAAGAGGAGGCTTCGAATAAGACCATTCTTAAAATTCTCCATATGACAGTTCACAAGAATGGTAGAGATTGGCATCTATGGATAAATCCGGCCTTGTGGGCCTATAGAATGAGTATTCATACTCCAACTAGGGCTACTCCTTTTTCCCTTACTTATGGTGCTAAAGCAGTGTTACCTTTAGAGGCAAAGATTCCTTCACTTAGAGTTTCCCTTAAAGGTCTAGTGACAGATGAAGACTGCCATGCCATGAGGCTACAAGAATTAGAACTTCTAGATGAAAAGCGTAAAGAATCATTTGATCACATGAGGGTTTACCAAAAGTGTATGTCCAAAGCATTCAATAAGGAGGTTTGCCCTAGAGAATTTCAAGTGGGAGATCTTGTCCTATGAGAAAACCCTAAGAACCAACAACATAGAGAGCAAAACAAAAAATTTGAACCTAATTGGCTTGCACCATACATCATTATTACTACTTTTGGGATAGGTGCTTATTTACTATTTGATCCAGAGGGAGAACAGCTCCCTAATCCTATCAATGTCTTGCACCTCAAGAAGTTCTATCCATGATGCCTATTCTATCTGGGGGCATCCTTTGTACATATCTTATTGATCCTAAAAAAAATTTCAAAAAAATTCATATACGATGCTGAAAAAATCCTAAAAAGCATATAAAGTCTTGAAAAAAATATTAAAAAAATAAAAAAAATGCAAAAAATTCAAAAAAAAAGAAAAAGTGCCTTGGTGAAAACTTGGAAACAGGCACCTTGGTAGCAAAAATTCAAAAAAATTGAAAAAACCAAAAAATCTCCAAGTGGTGAAAACCTAGAAACAGACGCTACTTGAGGCCTTTGCACCCTTGTTTCTTAGCATGCGTCCTCGACACTTAGCCTTTCTCCATCATGCCTTGACTTTGTTGCCTTGGTTTAGAATTGGTCTTTGTCTTTGTCTAGGGAGAATAATTGTGTTAGCTTTGGTCTCTAGGATGTGCTGGTCTTTAGGACACTTTGTAAATGGTGTTTTTCAACACCACCCCCACTGTGTTTTTCAACACTACCCTAGCATCAAGTGTTTCTCAACACTTATCAAATATCTTACTTACAGTCTAGCATGATATTTTATTTTCCTCTGGTAGATGTGATACTCAAAAGTTTGACTCTATGATCTACACACATGCACTTAAACACTCAACTCACTGAGAGTTGTTTGACTTTATTTCTTTGTGTGTTGTCTATGATGATTTCTTTGATGAGTGTTCTCTCCCTAATAGTTTTCGATGATGCTGAGCTAGAAGATTGGGGGCATGAGGACATGTTTTGTTTCTTTTTCTACTTGTGGGTATATTTTGTTGGTCCTAACTATCATTAGCATTTATGCTTGTTCCACTTGACATTAGGGTCTACAAGGTATTATCCTTCACTATTTTTCACAAGTACATACTTATAGGCATCTTGACTTTCCTTGTGTCTCGATGCGAGTATAATCTTGCTATACTAAACTTAGGTAATCTCACTATACTAGTCATCTTGACCTATACATCTTTGGTGCCTAGGTGGGATTCCCACATATCCATCTGATATAGATCATATTAAGATTCACATAGTCATACTAGTGTGCATTGTATGATCTTGTGACACTACCAATAATGCTCGATGATGAGTATTAGAGTCTAAAAGCTTTGTGACCTTGCAAGTAAACCACTTTTCATAGTAGCTTGCATTTTTAGGTTCATGTTAGTTTAGTTTTGCATCTTGCATATGGAGAGAGCTCTCCTTTCATCTTTTGTGGACTTGTCAGTCAACTGCGCTCACTTTTCCTTTTCTCGATCATGTCTTTTTCTCCTTATCTTTCACATCACGTCCTTTTCCTGTCATCACAAGGGGTTAATCTTATCATCATATCTATATCATAAAAATTCCATTTTCAGAAACATGAGTCTATATCATAAACATGAGAACTAAACATACATCTATGAGAGAGATTATACATGAGCATATATAACATACATTTTGAGAAATATGACAAGATAATATAAAACTAAAACATCCATCACAAGTGGGACAAGTACACAAGATCTATCACAAATCCAGTAAATATCATATATATAAATGTCATGATACAAATATAATGTGGGATCCAAAATTTGGATAATGTCCCAGGATATGTCTCTATACATCTATCATCCTAGCCCTAGGTTTAACTCTCCCTATCATGAGGTGAAGGTGGTGGTGGAGGTGGTGTCACCACCCTATCTAGTACCATGTCTAACATGCCTACCCTCTGAGAGTAGAGTGGCAATCTTTGTCCCTCAAGTACAGCCTATATGTAGAGTCCATGATAATACACAGCTCATGTTTCCTCTCGCCGGATCTTTGTTGCATCGGCTTGTGCCACCCTCTCCCACTGATCTATCTCAGCTCACAGATCAGTTAGCTCCTGGTCTCTCATAGCTATAGTAATCCGTAGCTGTTGCATGTCTATCTCTAGCACCTATATCCTCACCCTAAGATCCTCTCCTCCTCCCCCTGCTGGCTGATCCTGCCCGACATCCAATTGTCAGCGAGATGGTCTCACCACATCATCCCCCTCATCCCCAGAACCCTATCTCCATGACCATTTTTGGTGACCCGATCTAGAACTCTGTCTTGTCTCCCTAGCTCTCCCTCTCCCTCCCCTATCCCCTCCATCCCCATCATCTCCATCATCTCCCTATGTTGCTGGCTATGCATCAGAAACTGTAAATCTAGGGAAGGGTTGTCTCCTACACTCTTCTATGTAAGCCGCATCTGCACCTACATCTGCCATATCTAGGAGATAGTCCCATGGCTCCTTTCATATAGTCATGGTATCCTGTACTGCTTGCTAGTAGTCCAACATCAACAACCATCCTTGTCCCTCCTCATCTCTCACCTGAGCATAGCTGGTGGTCTCTATGGGCACCCTCTGCTATCGCCCAAACTGTCTCTAGACCTAGGTGATCATGAAGTGCTCTACTATATCAAAGTGCCGACCTATTAGTGGTTGGCTGCACAACATATATTCTAACTCACACTCCCAATCACCCCACTTCTCACAAGCCATGTATGATCTCCACTGAAATGATGTGAGCTCATCTAGTAACCTGCGGTAGTATGTCACATCCTTGCTGTGTGGCTATGATAGGAATCCTATGTATCTATAGATATAGGGGCATCTTCGCTCCCTTGGTTGCACATGTGGGTGCACAATGACGATGTGCTCCCATGCCCATACCTGTGCTAAGATAGCACTGCATGCCCATGTCCTGCTCTCCCTATATACAATTTCATGGAGCTCATGGTACATATTAGCTAGGATGACTGGGCCCCATGCCATCCATCGTGGGTGTGCTATAAGATCTTCCACCAACCTACCCCAGCCCAATGGGAACCCTCTTTGTCTCCTATCGGTAATCAGTGCCTGTGCTACTATAGAACACACTATACATGGAACTAAGAAATCCCTACCAAACTCCTCCATCAACCGATCCCAAGTGAGGTGTCTATCAACAAAGGTGAAATCTTGGAACATGTCTTGCATGATCTGTCGTCCCTCGGTCAGATCTTGATCATAGTATACCTATGCCATTAAATAATCATGTTAATTTCTATCATATGGAAACTTTACATCTATGAACATCTATAAACATGATTATACCCACTGGATCTCTGTGGCTAGGCACTCGAAGGATGTGATAGACATCCTCCAAGATAATAGTAGCCTCTCCAGTCGGCAAGTGAAAAGTGTTATACTCACTATGCCACCTCTCGGTCAATGCTGTTAATAACCCACGATCCACTCAAATGTGGGGCATATGTAGCAAGTACCTGAAGCCCATCTCCCCCAAGTCTGCCCATCTCAAATCATCAAGATCTCAGACACACTGTAACCCGGTCACTCAAGGTGCTCTAATGAGCAACGTAGGAAAGTTCTGCTGTAAGCCATAAACCCAAACCAGATGTCAGAACATATTATGATGGATGTATAAAATCAGTACAAAACATCTTAAAAACAAACATTGTCTGGACCCATGTCATTTTTCTCAAACTTTATAACATGTGATATTTCCTATTTAACTAGTGCGACACTATTTTCAGATAAAATATCGTGTGATATTTTCTTCAGTACCGGTACAATAATATCTTTGAATGTGATATTTCGCATACTATCACACGATGTTTCATTCGGTATCATGAGATACTGGATCAAACATTGGTGCGATACTATTTTGACCCACAAAGTATTGCATGACAAAAATTCTCAAAGGGTGCGATACTTAAAACCTATCATACAATATTTCGCATGGCTAAAATTTGAAATATTTTAAAATCATTAAAAATGTGTTTTAAAATGAATTAAATGCTCATAAATGACTTAAAGGGCAAGTTTTTTTGAAAACATACCGGGGCACCATACTGCGGAGGCCGGTTATGCAACCGGGCATGCTCAAATCAATGCCTGTGAACCAATATCGCTACTTGCTGGGCCATTTTCTCTCTCTGAGCTCTCAAAATTATCAAATCACTATAAGAAAAGTGATTTTGAAAATGACCCTTTGATGAAGGGTGCTCCCCTTAATACCACAAACACATAGCAGAAATAGAGAAACAACAACAATAATATGCAAGAACAGAAAATTGGCTTCTTATTATCTCCACAAATGTGGAATTATAAATTTTCAGAATTACATGCAAAGCCACATGGGCATTCCCTTACAATATTTTGTAGGACAAAGCCTTGAACTATTACCCAGATCTACTACTCAGAACTATTCTGAACTGCCTAAGACAATAATACAGTCTTCCTTATATAGGCAATTTTCACCTCTCAAGAAGGTTCCAGAAATTTAGCCCTAAGGGCCGACCAAACTTAGAATTATCTTATTTTTTAATTTATTACATCAAAGTCAGCTCAAAATAACTTTTGAAACCCGAACATAAATTTTGAAAGAAAATTATTTTCTGCCATTTCAGGTGACCCGAATTCCGGAGACCATAAATCATCACCAGTTGACCCGATTGACTATTATAACCCCATTTCGGAAATGCCACGAAGCGCTCTACAAGCTTGGCTTGCGCAAGAGCCCATCACCCAAATTTTTAACCTCATCCGGGGCCTCTAAAGCCTTCAAAACTGAGTTCAAAGTTTTTGTACTCTGATGCCAATACCGAAAATCTTCAATATCTTCCAATATACACTTGATCTGGCAATGAAACTTTACTGGTAGACTTATATGACCAAAATGAACCTCCAAGAAAGAAATCATATCATTCTGAGCACATACAAAAATTACCAAAAATAGTAACTTTCCATAAATAGTAGCTCTGCACAAAATAGCCCTTATTGAATATGAAAATAGAAATATTTTTTTTTGGGTGATGCAAGATTTCTCTTACACCCAGGATGCTCCTGCATCAGACACCCAGGGTAATTTGAGAAGTGACCCTATCACGACTCAGGTGTGCAGAGGAAAAACAAGATGGTTAACCTCCTCCTTTGTTAGCCATGATGAATCTTCAACAGGTCATCCTTTCCATTTGACCAAATACTCTTCATATGTCCTGTTCCTTGTGCTTCTGCCAACACGACTGTCCAGTATGTCTTCAATCTCCTTGATATCTAAACTAGTTGCTGGAATACTCCACTGTGCTGCTACTACCTCATCTTCAACACCTCCTTTGTGATACCTTGTCAAATCTGAAATGTTAAACACTGGTGAAATATTCAGCTCAGTAGGCAATTCTACCTCATATGCATTTCTTGAATCATGCTTCTTTAGTATCTTACATGGCCCAAACTTCTTCGTTTTGAACTTGTTATATGTACCAACCAGAAACTGCTCCTTCCGCAAATGAACCATGACTTCATCTCCAACCTGAAATTCCTTATGCCTCCTTTTCACATCTACCTTAGCCTTATACTGTGCATTCATCTTGGCAATATGCTTCCTCACCTCCTCATGGATGTTCTTCAAATATTCTGCAAAATCCTCAGCTTCAACACTACTTATTTCTCCTTTATCTATCTTCCTCAATTCAGATGCATTTCTTGGACTACTTCCATATACAATCTGGAATGGTCATTTACCAGTGCTCCTGTTGACAGAATTATTGTATGAAAATTCTGCCTGTGGTAAAATCAAATCCCATCCTGTTGGCTTATCTCCAACCAAACATCTCAGCAAATTTTCCAAACTCCTATTCACCACCTATGTCTGTCCATCAGTCTGTGGATGATGTGATGAACTGAACTTCAAATCTGTCTTTAACTTCTTCCACAATGTACGCCACAAATATCCAACAAACTTAGTGTCCCGATCTGAAACTATGGTCTTTGGCAAACCATGAAATCTCACTACTTCTCTGACAAATAATTCTGCTACATGAATAGCATCATTAGTCATCTTGTAGGGAATGAAATGTGCCATCTTTAAAAATCTATCAACTACTACAAAAATTGAATCATGTCCCCGCTGTGTCCTCGATAAACCAAGAACAAAGTCCATACTGATATCCTCCCAAGGCTTCTCTGGTACAGGTAATGGCTGATACATCCCTATATTTTGCTTCACTCCTTTCGCCATCTGACATACTCTGCAACTCTATACAAACTTCTTCACATCTTGCTGCAATTGTGGCCAATAATAATTCTCACCAACCAAAGCAAGGATTTTATCACGACCAAAATGTCCAGCCAATCCTCCGCTATGCTTCTCCTTGATGAGATTCTCCCTCATAGAACTTCATGGAATGCACAACTGACTCCGTCTGAATAGCATATCATCTTGGATGATGAAATCCAACCATTTCATCCTGTCTAGAGTAACAGTTTTTGTACAAGCTTTCCAAGCTTCACCAAAATTAGGATCCTCTGGATACAAATTCTTGAGTTCCTTGAACCCAACCACCTCAATCTGCATCTCTGTCAGCAATAGTTGCCTTCTGCTAAGAGCATCTGCAACCCTATTAGACTTTTCACTTCTCTGTTTCAAAACAAATGTATAACTCTGTAAAAACTCAACCCATTTCAAATGCCTTTGATTCAATTTCCCTTGACTATTCAAATATTGCAAAGCTTGATGATCAGTATACAAAACAAACTCCTTAGGAAGCAGATAATGTCTCCACTTCTTTAATGCCTGAACTATAGCATAAAATTCTTGATCATAAACAAAATATTTCCTCTTGGCATCATTTAACTTCTCACTGAAATAAGCAACAGGTTTACCTTCTTGGCTCATAATAGCTACTATTCTAGTACCACCAGCATCACAATCTACTTGAAACAACTTATTAAAATCTGGAAGTGCTAAAACAGGTTGTTTTGTAACTTTTTGTTTCAACAATTGAAAACTCTTTTCTGCCCCATTAGTCCACTTAAACGCTTTTCTATCCCCTCTCATTGTTTCAATCAAGGGTCCACAAATACTGCTAAAATTTTTGATAAACTTTCTGTAAAAACTAGCCAAACCATGAAAAGATCTTACCTCAGTAGCACTCCTTGGAGTAGGCCATTCAAGGATAGCCTGTACCTTCTCTGGGTCCATTTTTAGACCTTCTGCTGAAACTACAAATCTCAAATACACTAACTCTTTCTTCACAAAACTACACTTCTTCAAATTAATCAACAATTTCTCATCTCTCAACTTCTCAAACACCATACGAATATGCATCATATGTTCCTCCAATGTCTTGCTAAAAATCAAAATATCATTTAGGTAAACAATGACAAACTTACCCAGAAATTGTTTCAGAACTTCGTTCATGAGCCGCATGAATGTGCTCGGTGCATTGGTTAGCCCAAAAGGCATGACTAACCACTCATATAGTCCTTCCTTTGTCTTGAAGGCAGTCTTCCATTCATCTCCTTCCTTGATCCGAATTTGGTGATATCCACTCTTTAGATCTATCTTTGAGAAATACACAGCCCCACTCAAACAGTCCATAATATCGTCCATTCGTGGCAATGGAAACCTATACTTGATTGTGATCTTGTTTATTACTTTGTAATCTGTACACATCCTCCACTCTCCATTCTTCTTTGGTGCTAATACCGCTGGTATAGCACAGGAACTCAGACTCTCTCGAATCAACCCCTCCTATAACAACTCATGTACTTGTCTATTCAACTCTTCACTTTCTACTGGTGTCATTCTGTGTGCTGCCTTGTTTGGCAAACTGGCTCATGGAATCAAATCCATCTAATGACTGATCTTCCTTACCGGTGATAATCCATCAGCTACATTATCAGATACAATATCCTGAAACTCATTCAACAAATCTGCAACCTCTACAGGTACATCCTCTACTTCTTCTTTACCAACTTTTAGAATTAAAGCAAAACACACATGCTCATGCCTCATACCATCTAAGAATTTTCTTCCATCAACAAATGTTATTCTTGCATTACCACATACCTTTTCTTCGGTCTCCTTCAATGGCTTTAGCTTATGTCGCACTCCATCCTTTGTCAGAGAATAGGTATTCGCACGACCATCGTGTACAGCACATCTGTCAAACTGCCGCGGTCTACCCAATAACATATGACATGCATCCATAGAGATGATATCACATAGTACCTCATCTTGGTACCCACCAATCTTGAACTTCACTAGGCATTGTTCATTGACCATGACCTTGTGGTCATCCTGTACCCAGGCAATCTGATATGTATGTGGGTGTTTTTGTCTCTTGAGCTTCAACTTTGTCACCATCTCTTCTGACACCAAATTGTCAGTGCTTCCACTATCAATGATCACATCACAACATTTACCTTCACACTTGCACCTGGTGCGAAACAGGCTTCTCCTTTGCTCAGGTTCATTCTCACCACTCAACAGGACTCTTATGTTAATCAACGTTTCTCCTCTTTCAGCATCTTCAGAATTTGATGATCTGGTATCTTCATCTACATGTGCAACTCTGGTCTAGCTTTCATTTCTCTTGGCTGTTCTTCCTTGGTGCTCAGGTTCATTTTCACCACTCAACAGGACTCTTCTGTTAATCAACGTTTCTCCTCTTTTAGCATCTTCAGAATTTGATGATCTGACATCTTCATCTACATGTGCAACTCTGGCCTGGCTTTCATTTTTTCTATCTATTCTTCCTTGGCACTGAGGACATTCAAATGGCCTATGACCTTCTTCTCCACAGTGAAAACATGTTCCACGGAAGCCTCCTCTTCCTGAGCCTTGTCCTCTTCCTCTTCCTCTTCCTCTCTAATCTCTATTATTCTGATCTTGGAAATGATTAGAATTATTTCCTCTCTGATTCTGGCTGCTACTAGCCTCATCCTTCTTTTTTGAATCTTTATTTCGGCCACCATATGACCGTCCACCAGATCTTCCACCATGACCTCTTCCATTTTGTCTGCTCTCAAACTTCTTGTTCAGCTTTTCTTCTACTTTTAGGGCAAACTGGTAATGTCTCTTCAATACTGTTTATTCGAACCAGATTCAGCTCTTCCTGAATGCTTGGCTTTAACCCATTAAGGTATTGGGCAACTTTCTCTTTATCAGGTTCTGCATGGCCTGTTCTGATGAGAAGGCGATAGAACTCCTCTGTATACTCCTGAACAGATCTTCCTGCTTGCTTCAAAATCTATATTTTTTTGAGTAGGTCAAGCTCATGATCAACAAGAATAAATTGTCACTTTAATTTATCCACCATCCGATCCCATCTCATGATTTTCTCCTTTCCTCTTCTATTTCCCTCTTACTGAATCTCTTGCCACCATATCTTCGCATGACCTTTCAGTCTGGCCTTCGCAAATTTGACCCTATCAGGATCCTCAACATCTTCATACTCAAAATATTCCTCACATTCATTGATCCAGTCGATCAATTATTCTGGGTTAAGATTTCCAAAAAATGTAAGAACCTCAATCTTAGGTCTTATCCCAATCTTAGAAATGGCCCAAAAAAGTCTTTCTTCGTCATGGTTCACAATTTCGACTTCTCCTTCTTGATATTCTTCTTCAGCTTCATCCTCGCTTTCATCTCTGACATTAAGATTCATTCCTCTGCGAATTTCTTCTTGCAATGCTCGCAGTTGTCTCTGCAGCTCTCTAACCTCAAGTGTCTCAGCACCAGCTCTTCCACCATGTTCTCTTCGTGGAGGCATTTTGGTGATGCATGCTGAAACCCTAACCGCGGTCCTGGTGCAAACTGCCTCATAGTCGGTGATCTATTTACACACTCAAGAACTCCTGCTCTGATACCACTTGATGAAGGGTGCTCCCCTTAATACCACAAACACATAGCAGAAATAGAGAAACAACAACAATAATATGCAAAAACAGAAAATTGGCTTCTTATTATCTCCACAAATGTGGAATTATAAATTTTCAAAATTACAACATGCAAAGCCACATGGGCATTCCCTTACAATATTTTGTAGGACAAAGCCTCGAACTATTACCCAGATCTACTACCCAGAACTATTCTGAACTGCCTAAGACAATAATACAACCTTCCTTATATAGGCAATTTCCACCTCCCGAGAAGGTTCTAGAAATTTAGCCCTAAGGGCCGACCAAACTTAGAATTATCTTATTTTTCAATTTATTACATCAAAGTCAGCTCAAAATAACTTTTGAAACCCGAACATAAATTTTGAAAGAAAATTATTTTTCGCAATTTTAGGTGACCCGACTTCCGGAGACCATAAGTCATCACTAGTTGACCCAATTGACTATTATAACCCCATTTTGGAAATGCCACAAAGTGCTTTATAGGCTTGACGTATGCAAGCGCTCGTCACCCAAATTTTTGACCTCATCCGGGGCCTCTAAAGATTTCTAAACTAAGTTCAAAGTTTTTTTACCCTACTGCCAATACCGAAAATCTTCAATATCTTCCAATATACACTTGATCTGGCAATAAAACTTTACTGGCAGACTTATATGACCAAAATGAACCTCCAAGAAAGAAATCATATCATTCTGAGCACATACCAAAATTACCAAAAATAGTAATTTTTTCATAAATAGCAGCTCTGCACAAAATAGCCCTTATTGAATATAAAAATAGAAATATTTTTTTTTGGGTGATGCAAGATTGCTCTTACACCTAGGATGCTCCTGCATCAAACACCCAGAGTAATTTGAGAAGTGACCCTGTCATGACTCAGGTGTGCAGAGGAAAACCAAGATGGTTAACCTCCTCATTTGTTAGCCATGATAAATCTTCAACAGGTCGTCCTTTCCATTTGACCAAATACTCTTCATATGTTCTGTTCCTTGTGCTTCTGCCAACATGACTATCCAGTATGTTTTCAATCTCCTTGATATCTGAACTAGTTGCTGGAATACTTCACTGTGCTGTTGCAACCTCATCTTCAACACCTCCTTCATAATACCCTGTCAAATCTGAAATGTTAAACACTGTTGAAATATTCAGCTCAGTAGGCAATTCTACCTCATATGCATTTCCTGAATCATGCTTCTTCAGTATCTTACATGGCCTAAACTTCTTCATTTTGAACTTGTTATCTGTACCAACCGGAAACCACTCCTTCCGCAAATGAACCATGACTTCATCTCCAATCTAAAATTCCTTATGCCTCCTTTTCACATCTACCTTAGCCTTATACTGTGCATTGATCTTGGCAATATACTTCCTCACCTCCTCATGGATGTTCTTCAAATGTTCTGCAAAATCTTCAGCTTCAGCACTACTTATTTCTCCTTTATCTATCTTCCTCAATTCAGATGCATTTCTTGGACTACTTCTATATACAATCTGGAATGGTGATTTACCAGTGCTTCTATTGACAGAATTATTGTATGAAAATTCTACCTGTGGTAAAATCAAATCCCATCCTATTGGCTTATCTCCAACCAAACATCTCAGCAAATTTTCCAAACTCCTATTCACCACCTATGTCTGTCCATCAGTCTGTGGATGATGTGATGAACTGAACTTCAAATTTATCTTCAACTTCTTCCACAATGTACGCCAGAAATATCCAACAAATTAGTGTTCCAATCTGAAACTGTGGTCTTTGGCAAACCATGAAGTCTCACTACTTCTCTGAAAAATAATTCTGCTACATGAACAGCATCATTAGTCTTCTTGTAGGGAATGAAATGTGCCATCTTTGAAAATCTTTCAACTACTACAAAAATTGAATCATGTCCCCGCTGTGTCCTCGGTAAACCAAAAAAGAAATCCATACTGATATCATCCCAAGGCTTCTCTGGTACAGGTAATGGCTGATACATCCCTATATTTTGCTTCACTCCTTTCGCCATCTGACATACTCTGCAACTTTGTACAAACTTCTTCACGTCTTGCTGCAATTGTGGCCAATAATAATTCTCACCAACCAAAGAAAGGGTTTTATCATGACCAAAATGTCGAGCCAATCCTCCGCTATGCTTCTCCTTGATGAGATTCTCCCTCATAGAACTTCGTGGAATGCACAACTGACTCCTTCTAAATAGCATATCATCCTGAATGATGAAATCCAACCATTTCATCCTGTCTAGAGTAACAGGTTTTGTACAAGCTTTCCAAGCTTCACCAAAATCATGATCCTCTAGATACAAATTCTTGAGTTCCTTGAACCCAACCACCTCAATCTGCATCTCTGTCAGCAATAGTTGCATTCTGCTAAGAGCATCTGCAACCCTGTTAGACTTTCCACTTCTGTGTTTCAAAATAAATGTATAATTCTACAAAAACTCAACCCATTTCAAATGCCTTTGATTCAATTTCCCTTGACTATTCAAATATTGCAAAGCTTGATGATCAATATACAAAACAAACTCCTTAAGAAGAAGATAATGTCTCCACTTCTTTAATGTCTGAACTATAGCATAAAATTCTTGATCATAAACAGAATATTTCCTCTTGGCATCATTTAACTTCTCACTGAAATAAGCAACAGGTTTACCTTCTTGGCTCATAACAGCTCCTATTGTAGTACCACCAGCATCACAATCTACTTGAAACACCTTATTAAAATCTGGAAGTGCTAAAACAGATTGTTCTGTAACTTTTTGTTTCAACAATTGAAAACTTTTTTCTGCCCCATTAGTCCACTTAAACTTTTTTTTATCCCCTCTCATTGTTTCAGTCAAGGGTCCACAAATACTGCTAAAATTTTTGATAAACTTTCTATAAAAAACTAGCCAAACCATGAAAAGATCTTACCTCAGTAACACTTATTGGAGTAGGCCATTCAAGGATAGCCTGTACCTTCTCTGGGTCCATTTTTAGACCTTCTGCTGAAACTACAAATCTCAAATACACTAACTCTTTCTTCAAAAAAATGCACTTCTTCAAATTAATCAATAATTTCTCATCTCTCAACTTCTCAAACACCATACGAATATGCATCATATGTTCCTCCAATGTCTTGCTAAAAATAAAAATATCATCTAGGTAAACAATGACAAACTTACCCAGAAATTATTTCAGAACCTCGTTCATGAGCCGCATGAAAGTGTTCGGTGCATTGGTTAGCCCAAAAGGCATGACTAACCACTCATATAATCTTTCTTTTTTCTTGAAGGTAGTCTTCCATTTATCTCCTTCTCTGATCTGAATCTGGTGATATCCACTCTTCAGATCTATCTTTGAGAAATACACAGCCCCACTCAAACAGTCCATAATATCGTCCATTCGTGGCAATGGAAACCTATACTTGATTAAGATCTTGTTTATTGCTCTGGAATCTGTACACATCCTCCACTCTTCATTCTTCTTTGGTTCTAATACCGTTGGTATAGCACAGGGACTCAGACTCTCTTGAATCAACCCCTCCTGTAACAACTTATGTACTTGTCTGTTCAACTCTTCACTTTCTACTGGTGTCATTCTGTGTGCTACCTTGTTTGGTAAACTGGCTCTTGGAATCAAATCCATCTGATGACTGATCTTCCTTACTGGTGGTAATCCATCAGATATATTATAAGATACAATATCCTGAAACTCACTCAACAAATCTGTAACCTCTACATGTACATCCTCTACTTCTTTACCAACTTTTGGAATTAAAGCAAAACACACATGCTCATGCCTCATAACATCTAGGAATTTCCTTTCATCAACAAATGTTATTCTTGCATTACTACATACCTTTTCTTCGGTCTCCTTCAATAGCTTTAGCTTATGTCGCACTCCATCCTTTGTCAGGGAATAGGTATTCGCACGACTATCATGTACAACACATCTGTCAAACTGCCACGGTCTACCCAATAACATATGGCATGCATCCATAGAGATGATATCACATAGTACCTCATCTTGGTACCCACCAATCTTGAACTTCACCAGGCATTGTTCATTGACCATGACCTTGTGGTCATCCTATACCCAGGCAATCCGATATGGATGTGGGTGTTTCTGTCTCTTGAGCTTCAACTTTGTCACCATCTCTTCTGACACCAAATTGTCAGTGCTTCCACTATCAATGATCACATCACAACATTTACCTTCACACTTGCACCTGGTGCGAAACAAGCTCCTCCTTTGCTCAGGTTCATTCTCACCACTCAACAGGACTCTTCTGTTAATAAACATTTCTCCTCTTTCAGCATCTTCAGAATTTGATGATCTGGCATCTTCATCTACATGTGCAACTCTGGCCTGGCCTTCATTTCTTCTATCTATTCTTCCTTGGCACTCAGGTTCATTCTCACCACTCAACAGGACTCTTCTGTTAATCAACGTTTCTCCTCTTTCAGCATCTTCAGAATTTGATGATCTGGCATCTTCATCTACATGTGCAACTCTGGTCTGGCATTCATTTCTTCTGTCTGTTCTTCCTTGGACCTGAGGACATTCAAATGCCCTATGACCTTCTTCTCCATAGTGAAAACATGTTCCACGGAAGCCTCCTCTTCTTGAGCCTTGTCCTCTTCCTCTTCCTCTTCCCCTCTGATCTCTATTATTCTGATTTTGGAAATGATTAGAATTGTTTCCTCTCTGATTTTGGCTACTACTGGCCTCATCCTTCTTTTTCAAATATTTATTTCAGCCACCATATGACCGTCCACCAGATCTTCAACCATGACCTCTTCCATTTTGTCAGCTCTCAAACTTATTGTTCAGCTTTTCCTCTACTTTTAGGGCAAACTGGTATGCCTCTTCAATACTATTTATTCGAACCAGATTCAGCTCCTCCTGAATGCTTGGCTTTAACCCATTAAGGTATCGGGCAACTTTCTCTTTATCAACTTCTGCATGGCCTGTTCTGATGAGAAGGCGATAGAACTCCTCTGTATACTCCTGAACAGATCTTTCTACTTGCTTCAAACTCTACATTTTCTTCAGTAGGTCAAGCTCATAATCAACAGGAATGAACCGTCGCTTCAATTTATCCACCATCCGATCCCATCTTATGATTTTCTCCTTTCCCCTTCTATTTCACTCCAATTGAATCTCTTGCCACCATATCTTCGCATGACCTTTCAGTCTGGCTTTCACAAATTTGACCCTATCAGGATCCTCAACATCTTCATACTCAAAATATTCCCCACATTCATTGATCCAATCGATCAATTCTTTTGGGTTAAGATTTCCAAAAAATGTAGGAACTTCAATCTTAGGTCTTTTTTCAATCTTAGAAATGGCCCGAAAAAGTCTTTCTTCCTCCTGGTTCACAATTTCGACTTCTCCTTCTTGATATTCTTTTTCAGCTTCATCCTCGCTTTCATCTCTAACATTAAGATTCATTCCTCTGTGAATCTCTTCTTGCAATGCTCGCACTTGTCTCTGCAGTTCTCTAACCTCAGCTGTCACAGCATCAGCTCTTCTGCCACGTTCTCTTCGTGGAGGCATTTTGGTGATGCGTGCTGAAACCCTAACTGAGGTCCTAGTGCAAACTGCCTCATAGTCGGTGATCTATTTACACACTCAACAACTCCTGCTCTGATACCACTTGATGAAGGGTGCTCCCCTTAATACCACAAACATATAGCAGAAATAGAGAAACAACAACAATAATATGCAAGAACAGAAAATTGGCTTCTTATTATCTCCACAAATGTGGAATTATAAATTTTCAGAATTACAACATGCAAAGCCACATGGGCATTCCCTTACAATATTCTGAAAGACAAAGCCTCGAACTATTACCCAGATCTACTACCCAGAACTATTCTGAACTACCTAAGACAATAATACAGCCTTCCTTATATAGGCAATTTCCACCTCCCGAGAAGGTTTCCAGAAATTTAGCCCTAAGGGCAGATCAAACTTAGAATTATCTTATTTTTTAATTTATTACATCAAAGTCGGCTCAAAATAACTTTTGAAACCTGAACATAAATTTTGAAAGAAAATTATTTTCTGCCATTTCAGGTGACCGGACTTCTGGAGACCATAAGTCATCACCAGTTGACCCGATTGACTATTATAACCCCATTTCAGAAACACCACGAAGTGCTCTACAGACTTGACCTGTGCAACCACCTGTCACCCAAATTTTTGACCTCATATGGAGCCTGTAAAGCCTTAAAAACTGAGTTCAAAGTTTTTGTACCCTACTGCCAATACCAAAAATCTTCAATATCTTCCAATATACACTTGATCTGGAAATGAAACTTTACTGGCAGACTTATATGACCAAAATGAACCTCCAAGAAAGAAATCATATCATTCTGAGCACATAAAAAAATTACCAAAAATAGTAACTTTCCATAAATAGCAGCTCTGCACAAAATAGCCCTTATTGAATATAAAAATAAAAATATTTTTTTTTGGGTGATGCAAGATTGCTCTTACACCCAGGATGCTCCTACATCAGACACACAGGGTAATTTGAGAAGTGACCCTGTCACGACTCATGTGTGTAGAGGAAAACTAAGACAGTTAACCTCCTCCTTTGTTAGCCATGATGAATCTTCAACAGGTCATCCTTTTCATTTGACCAAATACTTTTCATATGTCTTATTCCTTGTGCTTCTACCAACACGACTGTCCAGTATGTCTTCAATCTCCTTGATATCTGAACTAGTTGCTGTAATACTCCACTGTGCTGCTGCAACTTCATCTTCAACACCTCTTTCATGATACCCTGTCAAATCTGAAATGTTAAACATTGGTAAAATATTTAGCTCAGTAGACAATTCTACCTCATATGCATTTCCTGAATCATGCTTCTTCAGTATCTTATATGGCCCAAACTTTTTTATTTTCAACTTATTATATGTACCAACCGGAAACTCCTCTTTCCGCAAATGAACCATGACTTCATCTCCAACCTAAAATTCCTTATGCCTCCTTTTAACATCTGTCTTAGCCTTATACTGTGCATTCATCTTGGTAATATACTTCCTCACCTCCTCATGCATGTTCTTCAAATGTTCTAAAAAATCCTCAGCTTCAGCACTACTTATTTCTCCTTTATCTATCTTCCTCAATTCAGATGCATTTCTTGGACTACTTCCATATACAATCTGGAATGGTGATTTACCAATGCTCCTGTTGACAAAATTATTATATGCAAATTCTGCCTATGGTAAAATCAAATCCCATCCTATTTATTTATCTCCAACCAAACATCTCAGCAAATTTCTCAAACTCCTATTCACCACCTCTGTCTATCCATCAGTCTGTGGATGATGTGATGAATTAAACTTCAAATCTATCTTCAACTTCTTCCACAATGTACGCCAGAAATATCCAACAAACTTAGTGTCCCGATCTGAAACTATGGTCTTTGGCAAATCATGAAGTCTCACTACTTCTCTGAAAAATAATTCTGCTAGATGAACAACATCTTTAGTCTTCTTGTTAAGAATGAAATGTGTCATCTTTGAAAATCCGTCAACTACTACAAAAATTGAATCATGTCCCCGCTGTGTCCTTGGTAAACCAAGAACAAAGTCCATACTAATATCCTCCCAAAGCTTCTCTGGTACAGGTAATGGCTGATACATCCCTGTATTTTTCTTCACTCTTTTCGCCATTTGACATACTCTGCAACTCAGTATAAACTTCTTCACATCTTGCTGCAATTGTGGCCAATAATAATTATCACCAACCAAAGCAAAGGTTTTATCATGACCAAAATGTCCAGCCAATCCTCCGCTATGCTTCTTCTTGATGATATTCTCCCTCATAGAACTTCATGGAATGCACAACTGACTCCCTCTGAATAGCATATCATCCTGAATGATGAAATCCAACCATTTCATCCTGTCTAGAGTAACATGTTTTGTACAAGCTTTCTAAGCTTCACCAAAATCAGGATCCTCTGGATATAAATTCTTGAGTTTATTGAACCCAACCACCTCAATCTACATCTCTGTCAGCAAAATTTTCCTTCTACTAAGAGCATCTACAACCCTGTTAGACTTTCCACTTCTGTGTTTCAAAACAAATGTATAACTCTGCAAAAACTCAACCTATTTCAAATGCCTTTGATTCAATTTCCCTTGACTATTCAAATATTGCAAAGCTTGATGATCAGTATATAAACCAAACTCTTTAGGAAGCAGATAATGTCTCCACTTCTTTAATGCCTGAACTATAGCATAAAATTATTGATCATAAATAGAATAATTCCTCTTGGCATCATTTAACTTCTCACTGAAATAAGCAATATGTTTACCTTCCTGGCTCATAACAGCTCTTATTATAGTACCACCAGCATCACAATCTACTTGAAACACCTTATTAAAATCTAGAAGTGCTAAAATAGGTTGTTCTGTAACTTTTTGTTTCAACAATTGAAAACTCTTTTCTACCCCATTAGTCCACTTAAACGCTTTTCTATCCCCTCTCATTGTTTCAGTCAAGGGTCCACAAATAGTACTAAAATTTTTGATAAACTTTCTGTAAAAACTAGCCAAACCATGAAAAGATCTTACCTCAGTAGCACTCCTTGAAGTAGGCCATTCAAAGATAACCTGTACCTTCTCTGGGTCTATTTTTAGACCTTCTGCTGAAACTACAAATCCCAAATACACTAACTCTTTCTTCACAAAACTGCACTTCTTCAAATTAATCAACAATTTTTCATCTCTCAACTTCTCAAACACCATACAAATATGCATCATACATTCCTCCAATGTCTTGCTAAAAATCAAAATATCATCTAGGTAAATAATGACAAACTTACCCAAAAATTATTTCAGAACCTCGTTCATGAGCCGCATGAAAGTGCTCGGTGCATTGGTTAGCCCAAAAGGTATGACTAACCACTCATATAGTCCTTCCTTTATCTTGAAGGCAGTCTTCCATTCATCTCCTTCTCTAATCTGAATCTGGTGATATCCACTCTTCAGATCTATCTTTGAGAAATACACAACCCCACTCAAACAATCCATAATATCATCCATTCGTGGCAATGGAAACTTATACTTGATTGTGATCTTGTTTATTGCTCTGGAATCTATACACATCCTCCACTTTCTATTCTTTTTGGTGCTAATACTGTTGGTACAGCACAAGGACTCAGACTCTCTCGAATCAACCCCTCCTGTAACAACTAATGTACTTGTCTGTTCAACTCTTCACTTTCTGCTGGTGTCATTCTGTGTGCTGCCTTGTTTGGCAAACTAGCTCCTGGAATCAAATCCATCTAATGAATGATCTTCCTTACCGGTGGTAATCCATCAGGTACATTATCAGATACAATATCCTGAAACTCATTCAACAAATCTGCAACCTCTAAAGGTACATCCTCTACTTCTTCTTTACCAACTTTTGGAATTAAAGCAAAACACACATTCTCATGCCTCATACCATCTAGGAATTTCCTTCCATCAACAAATGTTATTCTTGCATTACCACATACCTTTTCTTCGGTCTCTTCCAATGGCTTTATCTTATGTCGCACTCCATCCTTTGTCAGGGAATAGGTATTCGCACGACCATCATGTATAGCACATCTGTCAAACTACCACGGTTTACCCAATAACATATGACATCCATCCATAGAGATGATATCACATAGTACCTCATCTTGGTACCCACCAATCTTGAACTTCACCAGGAATTATTCATTGACCATGACCTTGTGGTCATCCTATACCCAGGCAATCCGATATGGATGTGGATGTTTCTGTCTCTTGAGCTTCAACTTTGTCACCATCTCTTTTGACACCAAATTGTCAGTGCTTCCACTATCAATGATCACATCACAACATTTACCTTCACACTTGCACCTGGTGCGAAACAGGCTTCTCTTTTGCTTAGGTTCATTGTCACCACTCAACAGGACTATTTTGTTAATCAATGTTTCTCCTCTTTCAGCATCTTCAGAACTTGATGATCTCGCATCTTCATCTACATGTGCAACTCTGGCTTGGCCTTCATTTCTCCTGTCTGTTCTTCCTTGGAGCTCAGGTTCATTCTCACCACTCAACAGGACTCTTCTGTTAATCAACGTTTCTCCTCTTTCAGCATCTTCAGAATTTGATGATTTGGCATCTTCATCTACATGTGCAACTCTGGCCTGGCCTTCATTTCTCTTATCTATTCTTCCTTGGCTCTGAGGACATTCAAATGCCCTATGACCTTATTCTCCACAGTGAAAACATGTTCCACAGAAGCCTCCTCTTCCTGAGTCTTGTCCTCTTCCTCTTCCCCTCTGATCTCTATTATTCTAATCTTGAAAATAATTAGAATTGTTTCCTCTCTGATTCTTGCTGCTACTGGCCTCATCCTTCTTTTTTGAATCTTCATTTCGGCAACCATATGACTGTCCATCAGATCTTCCACCAGGACCTCTTCCATTTTGTCTGCTCTCAAACTTTTTGTTTATTTTTTCCTCTACTTTTAGGGCAAACTGGTATGCCTCTTCAATACTGTTTATTCGAACCAGATTCAGCTCCTCTTGAATGATTGGCCTTAACCCATTAAGGTATCAGGCAACTTTCTCTTTATCAAGTTCTGCATGGCCTGTTCTGATGAGAAGGCGATAGAACTCCTCTGTATACTCCTGAATAGATCTTCTTGCTTACTTCAAACTCTGCATTTTCTTCAGTAGGTCAAGCTCATAATCAACAGGAATGAAGTGTCACTTCAATTTATCCACCATCCGATCCCATCTCATGATTTTCTCTTTTCCCCTTCTATTTCACTCCAACTGAATCTCTTGCTACCATATTTTCGCATGACCTTTCAGTCTGGCCTTCGCAAATTTGACCCTATCATGATCCTCAACATCTTCATACTCAAAATATTCCTCATATTCATTGATCCAGTTGATCAATTCTTCTGGGTTAAGATTTTCAAAAAATGTAGGAACCTCAATCTTAGGTCTTTTTGCAATCTTAGAAATGGCCCGAAAAAGTCTTTCTTCCTCCTGGTTCACAATTTTGACTTCTCATTCTTGATATTCTTCTTCAGCTTCATCCTTGCTTTCATCTCTGACATTAAGATTCATTCTTCTGTGAATCTCTTCTTGCAATACTCGCAGTTGTCTCTGCAGCTCTCTAACCTCAGCTGTCATAGCACCAGCTCTTCCGCCACGTTCTCTTCATAGAGGCATTTTAGCGATGCGCACTAAAACCCTAACCGCGGTCCTTGTGCAAACTGCCTCACAGTTGGTGATCTGTTTACACACTCAAGAACTCCTGCTCTTATACCACTTGATGAAGGGTGCTCCCCTTAATACCACAAATACATACAGAAATAGAGAAACAACAATAATAATATGCAAGAACAGAAAATTAGCTTCTTATTATCTCCACAAATGTGGAATTATAAATTTTTAGAATTACAACATGCAAAGCCACATGGGCATTCCCTTACAATATTCTGTAGGACAAATCCTTGAACTATTACCCAGATCTACTACCCAAAACTATTCTGAATTGCCTAAGATAATATTACAGCCTTCCTTATATAGGCAATTTCCACCTCCCGAGAAGGTTTCAGAAATTTAGCCCTAAGGGCTGACCAAACTTAGAATTATCTAATTTTTCAATTTATTATATCAAAGTCAGCTCAAAATAACTTTTGAAACCTGAACATAAATTTTAAAGGAAAATTATTTTCTGCCATTTCAGGTGACCTGACTTTCGGAGATCATAAGTCATCACCAGTTGACCTGATTGACTATTATAACCCCATTTTGAAAATGCCACGAAGCGCTCTACAGGCTTGACCTACGCAAGCGCCCGTCACCCAAATTTTTGACCTCATTCGGGGCCTCCAAAGCTTTCAAAACTGAGTTCAAAGTTTCTGTACCCTGTTGCCAATATCGAAAATCTTCAATATCTTCCAATATACACTTGATCTGGCAATGAAACTTTATTGGCAGACTTATATGACCAAAATGAACCTCCAAAAAAGAAATCATATCATTCTGAGCATATACGAAAATTACCAAAAAAAGTAACTTTTCATAAATAGCAGCTCTGCACAAAATAGCCCTTATTGAATATAAAAATAGAAATATTTTTTTTTGGTTGATGCAAGATTGCTCTTACACCCAGGATGCTCCTCCATCAGACACCTAGGGTAATTTGAGAAGTGACCCTCTCATGACTCAGGTGTGTAGAGGAAAATCAAGACAGTTAAACTCTTCCTTTGTTAGCCATGATGAATCTTCAACAGGTCATCCTTTCCATTTGACCAAATACTCTTCATATGTCATGTTCCTTGTGCTTCTGCCAACACGACTGTCCAGTATGTCTTCAATCTCCTTGATATCTCAACTAGTTGCTGGAATACTCCACTGTGCTGCTGCAACCTCATCTTCAACACCTCCTTCATGATACCCTGTCAAATCTGAAATGTTAAACACTGGTGAAATATTCAGCTCAGTAGGCAATTCTACCTCATATGCATTTCCTGAATCATGCTTCTTCAGTATCTTACATGGCCCAAACTTCTTCATTTTCAACTTGTTATATGTACCAAACGGAAACTGCTCCTTCCGCAAATGAACCATGACTTCATCTCCAACCTGAAATTCTTTATGCTTCCTTTTCACATCTGCCTCAGCCTTATACTGTGCATTCATTTTGGCAATATACTTCCTCACCTCCTCATGGATGTTCTTCAAATGTTCTGCAAAATCTTCAGCTTCAACACTACTTATTTCTCCTTTATCTATCTTCCTCAATTCAGATGTATTTTTTGGACTTCTTCTATATACAATCTGGAATGGTGATTTACCAGTGCTCCTGTTGACAGAATTATTGTATGCAAATTCTGCCTGTGGTAAAATCAAATCCCATCCTGTTGGCTTATCTCCAACCAAATATTTCAGCAAATTTTTGAAACTCCTATTCACCACCTCTGTCTGTCCATCAGTCTGTGGATGATGTGATGAACTGAACTTCAAATCTGTCTTCAACTTCTTCCATAATGTATGTCAGAAATATCCAACAAACTTAGTGTCCCGATCTAAAACTATGGTCTTTGGCAAACTATGAAGTCTCATTACTCATCTCAAAAACAATTCTGCTACATGAACATCATCATTAGTCTTCTTGCAGGGAATGAAATGTGCCATCTTTGAAAATCTGTCAACTACTAAAAAAATTGAATCATGCCCCCCTTGTGTCCTCGGTAAACCAAGAACAAAGTCCATACTGATATCCTCCCAAGGCTTCTCTAGTACAGGTAATGGCTGATACATACTTTTATTTTACTTCACTCCTTTCCCCATCTGACATACTCTGCAACTCTGTACAAACTTCTTCACATCTTGCTGCAATTGTGGCCAATAATAATTTTCACCAACCAAAGCAAAGGTTTTATCATGACCAAAATATCGAGCCAATCCTCCGCTATGCTTCTCCTTGATGAGATTCTCCCTCATAGAACTTCATGGAATGCACAACTGACTCCCTCTGAATAGCATATCATCCTGGATAATGAAATCCAACCATTTCGTCCCGTCTAGAGTAACAGGTTTTGTACAAGCTTTTCAAGCTTCACCAAAATCAGGATCCTCTGGATACAAATTCTTGAGTTCATTGAACCCAACCACCTCAATCTGCATCTCTGTCAGGAATAGTTGCCTTCTGCTAAGAGCATCTGCAACCCTGTTAGACTTTCCACTTCTGTGTTTCAAAATAAATGTATAACTCTGCAAAAACTCAACCCATTTCAAATACCTTTGATTCAATTTCCCTTGACTATTCAAATATTGCAAAGCTTGATGATCAGTATACAAAACAAACTCCTTAGGAAGCAGATAATGTCTCCACTTTTTTAATGCCTGAACTATAGCATAAAATTCTTGATCATAAACAGAATATTTCCTCTTGGCATCATTTAACTTCTCACTGAAATAAGCAATATGTTTACCTTCTTGGCTCATAATAGCTCCTATTGCAGTACCACCAGCATCACAATCTACTTGAAACACCTTATTAAAATCTAGAAGTGCTAAAACAGGTTATTTTGTAACTTTTTGTTTCAACAATTGAAAACTCTTTTCTTCCCTATTAGTCCACTTAAACGCTTTTCTATCCCCTCTCATTGTTTCAGTCAAGGGTCCAGAAATACTGTTAAAATTTTTGATAAACTTTCCGTAAAAATTAGCCAAACCATGAAAAGATCTTACCTCAGTAGCACTCCTTGGAGTAGGCCATTCAATGATAGTCTGTACCTTCTCTGGGTCCATTTTTAGACCTTCTGCTGAAACTATAAATCTCAAATACACTAACTCTTTCTTCACAAAACTGCACTTCTTCAAATTAATCACTGCCGCATGAAAGTGTTCGGTGCATTGGTTAGCCCAAAAGATATGACTAACCACTCATATAGTCCTTCCTTTGTCTTGAAGGCAGTCTTCCATTCATCTCCTTATCTGATCCAAATCTTGTGATATCCACTCTTCAGATCTATCTTTGAGAAATGCACAGCCCCACTCAAATAGTCCATAATATCGTCCATTCATGGCAATGGAAACCTATACTTGATTGTGATCTTGTTTATTGTTCTGAAATCTATACACATCCTCCACTCTCCGTTCTTCTTTGGTGCTAATACCGCTGGTACAGCACAGGGACTCAGACTCTCTCGAATCAACCCCTCCTATAACAACTCATGTACTTGTCTGTTCAACTCTTCACTTTCTGCTGGTGTCATTCTGTGTACTGCCTTGTTTGGAAAACTGGCTCTAGGAATCAAATCCATCTGATGACTGATCTTCCTTACCGATGGTAATCCATCAGGTAAATTATCAGATACAATATCTTGAAACTCATTCAACAAATCTGTAACCTCTACAGGTACATCCTCTACTTCTTGTTTACCAACTTTTGGAATTAAAGAAAAACACACATGCTCATGCCTCATACCATCTAGAAATTTTCTTCCATCAACAAATGTTATTCTTGCATTACCACATACCTTTTCTTCGGTCTCCTTCAATGGCTTTAGCTTATGTCGCACTCCATCCTTTGTCAAGGAATAGGTATTCGCATGACCATCATGTACAGCACATCTATCAAACTGCCACGGTCTATCCAATAACATATGACATGCATCCATAGAGATGATATCACATAGTACCTAATCTTGGTACCCACCAATCTCGAACTTCACTAGGCATTGTTCATTGACCATGACCTTGTGGTCATCCTGTACCCAAGCAATCCGATATGGATGTAGGTGTTTCTGTCTCTTGAGCTTCAACTTTGTCACCATCTCTTCTGACACCAAATTGTCAGTGCTTCCACTATCAATGATCACATCACAACATTTACCTTCACACTTGCACCTGGTGGGAAACAGGCTCCTCCTTTGCTCAGGTTCATTCTCACCACTCAACAGGACTCTTCTGTTAATCAACGTTTCTCCTCTTTCAGCATCTTCAAAATTTTATGATCTGGCATCTTCATCTACATGTGCAACTCTGGCGTGGCCTTCATTTCTCCTGTCTATTCTTCCTTGGCGCTCAGGTTCATTCTCACCACTCAACAGGACTCTTCTGTTAATCAACGTTTCTCCTCTTTCACCATTTTCAAAATTTGATGATCTGGCATCTTCATCTACATGTGCAGCTCTGGCCTAGCCTTCATTTCTCCTATTTTTTCTTCCTTGGCACTGAGGACATTCAAATGCCCTATGACCTTCTTCTCCACAGTGAAAACATGTTCCACGGAAGCCTCCTCTTCTTGAGCCTTGTCCTCTTCCTCTTCCTCTTCCCCTCTGATCTCTATTATTCTAATCTTGGAAATGATTAGAATTATTTCCTCTCTAATTCTGGCTGCTACTGGCCTCATCCTTATTTTTCAAATCTTCATTTCGGCCAGCATATGACCGTCCACCAGATATTCCACCACGACTTCTTCCATTTTGTCTCCTCTCAAACTTCTTGTTCAGCTTTTCCTCTACTTTTAGGGTAAACTGGTATGCCTCTTCAATACTATTTATTCCAACCAGATTCAGCTCCTCCTGAACGCTTGGCCTTAATCCATTAAGGTATCGGACAAATTTTTTTTTATCATCTTCTACATGGCCTGTTCTGATGAGAAGGTGATAGAACTCATCTGTATACTCCTGAACAGATCTTCCTGCTTGCTTCAAACTCTATATTTTTTTCAGTAGGTCAAGCTCATAATCAACAGGAATGAACTGTCACTTCAATTTATCTACCATCCGATCTCATCTCGTGATTTTTTTGTTTCCCCTTCTATTTCACTCCAACTGAATCTCTTGCCACCATATCTTCGCATGACCTTTCAGTCTAGCCTTCACAAATTTGACTCTATCTTGATCCTCAACATCTTCATACTCAAAATATTCCTCACATTCATTGATCCAATCGATCAATTATTCTGGGTTAAGATTTTCAGAAAATGTAAGAACCTCAATCTTAGGTCTTATCCCAATCTTAGAAATTGCTCGAAAAAGTCTTTCTTCCTCATGGTTCACAATTTCGACTTCTCCTTCTTGATATTCTTCTTCAGCTTCATCCTCGCTTTCATCTCTGACATTAAGATTGATTCCTTTGTGAATCTCTTTTTGCAATGCTTGCACTTGTCTCTGCAGCTCTCTAACCTCAGCTGTCACAGCACCACCTCTTTCGCCATGTTCTCTTCGTGGAGGCATTGTGTCTATGCGCGCTAAAAACCTAACCGCGGTCCTGGTGCAAACTACCTCATAGTCGGTGATCTATTTACACACTCAAGAACTCCTGCTCTGATACCACTTGATGAAGGGTGCTCCTCTTAATACCAAAAACACATAGCAAAAATAGAGAAACAACAACAATAATATGCAAGAACAGAAAATTGGCTTCTTATTATCTCCACAAATGTGAAATTACAAATTTTCAGAATTACAAGATGCAAAGCCACATGGGTATTCCCTTACAATATTTTGTAGGACAAAGCCTCAAACTATTACCCAAATCTACTACCTAGAACTATTCCGAACTGCCTAAGACAATAATACAGCCTTCCTTATATAGGCAATTTCCACCTCCCGAGAAGGTTCTAGAAATTTAGCCCTAAGGGCCGACCAAACTTAGAATTATCTTATTTTTCAATTTATTACATCAAAGTCAGCTCAAAATAACTTTTGAAACCCGAACATAAATTTTGAAGGAAAATTATTTTCTGCCATTTCAGGTGACCGGACTTTCAGAGATAATAAGTCATCACCAGTTGACCCGATTGACTATTATAACCCCATTTCAGAAATGCCACGAAGCGCTCTACAGGCTTGACCTGCGCAAGCATCCATCACCAAAATTTTTGACCTCATCCGGGGCATCTAAAGCCTTCCAAACTGAGTTCAAAGTTTCTGTACCCTACTGCCAATACTGAAAATCTTCAATATCTTCCAATATATACTTCATCTGTCAATGAAACTTTACTGGCAGACTTATATGACCAAAATGAACTTCCAAGAAAGAAATCATATCATTCTGAGCACATACCAAAATTACCAAAAATAGTAACTTTTCATAAATAGCAGCTCTGCACAAAATAACCCTTATTGAATATAAAAATAGAAATATTTTATTTTGGTTGATGCAAGATTGCTCTTACACCTAGGATGCTCTTGCATCATACACCCAAGGTAATTTGAGAAGTGACCCTGTCACGACTCAGTTGTTCAGAGGAAAACCAAGAGGATTAACCTCCTCCTTTGTTAGCCATGATGAATCTTCAACAGGTCATCCTTTCCATTTGACCAAATACTCTTCATATGTCCTGTTCCTTATGCTTCTGCCAACAAAACTGTCTAGTATGTCTTCAATCTCCTTGATATCTGAACTAGTTGCTGGAATACTCCACTGTGCTGCTGCAACCTCATCTTCAACACCTCTTTTATGATACCCTGTCAAATCTGAAATGTTAAACACTGGTGAAATATTCAGCTCAGTAGGCAATTCTACCTCATATGCATTTCCTGAATCATGCTTCTTCAGTATCTTACATGGCCCAAACTTCTTCATTTTCAACTTATTATATGTACCAACCGGAAACCCCTGCTTCCACAAATGAACCATGACTTCATCTCCAACCTAAAATTCCTTATGCCTCCTTTTCACATCTGCCTTAGCCTTATACTGTGCATTCATCTTGGCAATATGCTTCCTCACCTCCTCATGGATGTTCTTCAAATGTTCTGCAAAATTTTCAGCTTCATCACTACTTATTTCTCCTTTATCTATATTCCTCAATTCAGATGCATTTCTTGGACTACTTCCATATACAATCTGGAATGGTGATTTACCAATGCTTCTATTGACAGAATTATTGTATGCAAATTTCGCCTGTGGTAAAATCAAATTCTATCCTGTTGGCTTATCTCCAACCAAACATCTCAGCAAATTTTCCAAACTACTATTCACCACCTCTGTCTGTCCACCAGTCTGTGGATGATGTGATGAACTGAACTTCAAATCTATCTTCAACTTCTTCCACAATGTACGCCAGAAATATCCAACAAACTTAGTGTCCTAATTTGAAACTATGGTCTTTGGCAAACCATGAAGTCTCACTACTTCTATGAAAAATAATTCTGCTACATGAATAGCATCATTAGTCTTCTTGCAGGGAATGAAATGTGCTATTTTTAAAAATCTGTCAACTACTACAAAAATTGAATCATGTCCCCGCTATGTCCTCAGTAAACCAGGAATAAAGTCCATACTGATATCCTTGCAAGGATTCTCTGGTACAGGTAATGGCTAATACATCCCTATATTTTTCTTCACTTCTTTCGTCATCTGACATACTCTGCAACTCTATACAAACTTCTTCACATCTTGCTACAATTGTGGCCAATAATAATTCTCACCAACCAAAGAAAGGGTTTTATCATGACCAAAATGTCCAGCCAATCCTTTGCTATGCTTCTCCTTGATGAGATTCTCCCTTATAGAACTTCATGGAATGCACAACTGACTCCCTCTGAATAGCATATCATCTTGGATGATGAAATCCAACCATTTTGTCCTATCTAGAGTAACAGGTTTTTTACAAGCTTTCCAAGCTTCACCAAAATCAGGATCCTCTGGATACAAATTCTTCAGTTCCTTGAACCCAACCACCTCAATCTGCATCTCTATCAGCAATAGTTGCCTTCTGCTAAGAGCATCTATAACCCTGTTAGACTTTCCACTTCTGTGTTTCAAAATAAATATATAACTCTGCAAAAACTCAACCTATTTCAAATGCCTTTGATTCAATTTCTCTTGACTATTCAAATATTGCAAAGCTTGATGATCAGTATACAAAACAAACTCTTTAGGAAGCAGATAATGTCTCCACTTGCTTAATGCCTCAACTATAGCATAAAATTTTTGATCATAAACAGAATATTTCCTCTTGGCATCATTTAACTTCTCACTGAAATAAGCAACAGGTTTACCTTTTTGGCTTATAACAGCTCCTATTGTAGTACCACCAGCATCACAATCTACTTGAAACAACTTATTAAAATTTGGAAGTGCTAAAACAGGTTGTTTTGTAACTTTTTGTTTCAACAATTGAAAACTCTTTTCTGCCCCATTAGTCCACTTAAACGCTTTTCTATCTCTTCTCATTATTTCAGTCAAGGGTCCACAAATACTGCTAAATTTTTTGATAAACTTTCTGTAAAAACTAGCCAAACCATGAAAAAATCTTACATCAGTAGCACTCCTTGGAGTAGGCCATTCAAAGATAGCCTGTACCTTCTCTGGGTCTATTTTTAGACCTTCTGCTGAAACTATAAATCCCAAATACACTAACTCTTTTTTCACAAAACTGAACTTCTTCAAATTAATCAATAATTTTTCATCTCTCAACTTATCAAACACCATATGAATATGTATCATATGTTCCTCTAATGTCTTGCTAAAAATCAAAATATCATCTAGGTAAACAATGACAAACTTACCTAGAAATTATTTCAGAACCTCGTTCATGAGTCGCATGAAAGTGCTCGGTGCATTGGTTAGCCCAAAAGGCATGACTAACCAATCATATAGTCCTTCCTTTGTCTTGAAGGCACTCTTCCATTCATCTCCTTCTCTGATCCAAATCTGGTGATATACACTCTTCAGATCTATATTTGAGAAATACAAATCCCCACTCAAACAGTCCATAATATCGTCCATTCGTGGCAATGGAAACTTATACTTGATTGTGATCTTATTTATTGCTTTGAAATCTGTACACATCCTCCACTCTCCATTCTTATTTGGTGCTAATACCGCTGGTACAGGACAGGGACTCAGACTCTCTCTAATCAACCCCTCCTGTAACAACTCATGTACTTGTCTGTTCAACTCTTCACTTTCTGCTGGTGTCATTTTGTGTGCTGCTTTGTTTGGCAAACTAACTCATGGAATCAAATTCATCTGATAACTAATCTTCCTTACCGGTGGTAATCCATCAGGTACATTATCAGATACAATATCCTGAAACTCATTCAACAAATCTGCAACCTCTACAGGTACATCCTCTACTTCTTCTTTACCAACTTTTGGAATTAAAGCAAAACACACATGCTCATGCCTCATACCATCTAAGAATTTCCTTCCATCAACAAATGTTATTCTTGCATTATCACATACCTTTTCTTCGATCTCCTTCAATGGCTTTAGCTTATGTCGCACTCCATCCTTTGTCAGGGAATAGATATTCGCATGACCATCGTGTACAGCACATCTATCAAACTGTCACGGTCTACCCAATAACATATGACATGCATCTATAGAGATGATATCACATAGTACCTAATCTTGGTACCCACCAATCTTGAACTTCACTAGGCATTGTTCATTGACCATGACCTTGTGGTCATCTTGTACCTAGGCAATCCGATATGGATGTGGGTGTTTCTGTCTCTTGAGTTTCAACTTTGTCACTATCTCTTCTGACACCAAATTGTCAGTGATTCTACTATCAATGATCATATCACAACATTTACCTTCACACTTGCACCTGGTGCGAAACAAGCTCCTCCTTTGCTCAGGTTCATTCTCACCACTCAACAGGACTCTTCTGTTAATCAACGTCTCTCCTCTTTCAGCATCTTCAAAATTTGATGATCTCGCATCTTCATCTACATGTGCAACTGTGGCCTGGCCTTCATTTCTTCTGTCTATTCTTCCTTGGAACTCAGGTTCATTCTCACCACACAACAGGACTCTTCTGTTAATCAATGTTTCTCCTCTTTCAGCATCTTTAGAATTTGATGATCTGGCATCTTCATCTATATGTGCAACTCTGGCCTGGCCTTCATTTCTCCTGTCTATTCTTCCTTGGCGCTAAGGACATTCAAATGCCCTATGACATTCTTTTCCACAATGAAAACATGTTCCACGGAAGCATCCTCTTCCTGAGCCTTGTCCTTTTCCTCTTCCTCTTCCCCTCTGATCTCTATTATTTTGATCTTGGAAATGATTAGAATTGTTTCCTCTCTGATTCTGGCTGCTACTGGCCTCATCTTTATTTTTCAAATCTTCATTTCGGCCACCATATGACCATCCACCAGATCTTCGACCATGACCTTTTCCATTTTATCTACTCTCAAACTTCTTGTTCAGCTTTTCCTCTATTTTTAGGGCAAAGTGGTATGCCTCTTCAATACTATTTATTCGAACCAGATTCAGCTCTTCCTGAATGCTTGGCCTTAACCCATTAAGGTATCGGGCAAATTTCTCTTGATCAGCTTCTGCATGGCCTATTCTGATGAAAAGGCGATAGAAATCCTCGGTATACTCCTGAACAAATCTTCCTGCTTGCTTCAAACTCTGCATTTTCTTCAGTAGGTCAAGCTCATAATCAACAGGAATGAACTGTCATTTCAATTTATCCACCATCCGATCCCATCTCATGATTTTCTCCTTTCCCTTTCTATTTTGCTCCAACTAGATCTCTTGCCACCATATCTTCGCATGACCTTTCAGTCTGGCCTTCACAAATTTGACCCTATCAGGATCCTCAACATCTTCATATTCAAAATATTCCTCACATTTATTGATCCAGTCGATCAATTCTTCTGGGTTAAGATTTCCAAAAAATGTAGGAACCTCAATCTTAGGTCTTTTCCCAATCTTAAAAATGGCCCGAAAAAATCTTTCTTCCTCCTGGTTCACAATTTCGACTTCTCCTTCTTGATATTCTTCTTCAGCTTCATCCTCGCTTTCATCTCTGACATTAAGATTCATTCCTCTGTGAATCTCTTCTTGCAATGCTCACACTTGTCTCTGCAGCTCTCTAACCTCAGGTGTCACAGCACCAGCTCTTCCGCCACATTCTCTTCGTGGAGGCATTCTGGCGATCGTGCTGAAACCCTAACCGCGGTCCTAGTGCAAACTACATCACAGTCGGCGATTTGTTTACACACTCAAGAACTCCTGCTCTGATACCACTTAATGAATGGTGCTCCCCTTAATACCACAAACACATAGTAGAAATAGAGAAACAACAACAATAATATGCAAGAATAGAAAATTGGCTTCTTATTATCTCCACAAATGTGGAATTATAAATTTTCAGAATTACAACATGCAAAGCCACATGGGCATTCCTTTACAATAGTTTGTAGGACAAAGCCTCGAATTATTACCCAAATCTACTACCTAGAACTATTCTAAACTGCCTAAGACAATAATACAGCCTTCCTTATATAGGCAATTTCCACCTCTCGAGAATGTTCCAAAAATTTAACCCTAAGGGCCGACCAAACATAGAATTATCTTATTTTTCAATTTATTACATCAAAGTCAGCTCAAAATAACTTTTGAAACCCGAACATAAATTTTGAAAGAAAATTATTTTCTGCCATTTCAGGTGACCCGACTTCCGGAGACCATAAGTCATCACCAGTTGACCCGATTGACTATTATAACCCAATTTTGGAAACGCCACGAAGCGCTCTACAGGCTTGACATGCGGAAGTGCCTGTCACCCAAATTTTTGACTTCATTCGGGGCCTCTAAAGCCTTCAAAACTAAGTTCAAAGTTTCTGTACCCTGCTGCCAATTCCAAAAATCTTCAATATCTTCCAATATACACTTGATCTGGCAATGAAATTTTACTGGTAGACTTATATGACCAAAATGAACCTCCAAGAAAGAAATCATATCATTCTGAGCACATACGAAAATTACTAAAAATAGTAACTTTTCATAAATAGTAGCTCTGCACAAAATAGCCCTTATTGAATATAAAAATAAAAATATTTTTTTTTGGGTAATGCAAGATTGCTCTTACACCTAGAATGCTCCTGCATCAGACACCTAGGGTAATTTGAGAAGTGACCCTATCACGACTCAGGTGTGCAGAGGAAAACCAAGATGGTTAACCTCCTCCTTTGTTAGCCATGATGAATCTTCAATAGGTCATCATTTTCATTTGACCAAATACTTTTCATATGTCCTGTTCCTTGTGCTTCTGCCAACATGACTGTCTAGTATGTCTTCAATCTCTTTGATATCTGAACTAGTTGCTGGAATACTCCACTGTGCTACTGCAACCTCATCTTCAACACCTCCTTCGTGATACCATGTCAAATCTAAAATGTTAAACACTAGTGAAATATTCAGCTCAATAGATAATTCTACCTCATATGCATTTTCTGAATCATGCTTCTTCAGTATCTTATATGGCCCAAACTTCTTCATTTTCAACTTGTTATATGTACCAACCGGAAATCGCTCCTTCCGCAAATGAACCATGACTTCATTTCCAACCTAAAATTCCTTATGCCTCCTTTTCACATCTACCTTAGCCTTATACTGTGCATTCATCTTAGCAATATGCTTCCTCACCTCCTCATGGATGTTCCTCAAATGTTCTACAAAATTCTCAGCTTCAACACTACTTATTTCTCCTTTATCTATCTTCCTCAATTCAGATGCATTTCTTGGAATACTTCCATATACAATTTGGAATGGTTATTTACCAGTGCTCCTATTGACAGAATTATTGTATGCAAATTCCGCCTATGGTAAAATCAAATCCCATCCTGTTGGCTTATCTCAAACCAAACATCTCAACAAATTTCTCAAACTCCTATTCACCACCTCTGTCTATCCATCAGTCTGTGGATGATGTGATGAACTGAACTTCAAATCTATCTTCAACTTCTTCCACAATGTACGCCAGAAATATCCAACAAACTTTGTGTCCCGATCTGAAACTATGGTCTTTGGCAAACCATGAAGTCTCACTACTTCTCTGAAAAATAATTCTGCTACATGAACAACATCATTAGTCTTCTTGCAGGCAATGAAATGTGCCATCTTTGAAAATATTTCAACTACTACAAAAATTGAATCATGTCCCCGCTGTGTCCTCGGTAAACCAAGAACAAAGTCCATACTGATATCCTCCCAAGGCTTCTCTGGTAAAGGTAATGGCTGATACATCCTTGTATTTTGCTTCACTCCTTTCACCATCTGACATACTCTACAACTCTGTACAAACTTCTTCACATCTTGCTACAATTGTGGCCAATAATAATTCTCACCAACCAAAGCAAAGGTTTTATCACGACCAAAATATCCAGCCAATCCTCCGCTATTCTTTTCCTTGATGAGATTCTCCCTCATAGAACTTCGTGGAATGCACAACTAACTCCCTCTAAATAGCATATCATCCTGGATGATGAAATCCAACCATTTCGTCCTGTCTAGAGTAACAGATTTTGTAGAAGCTTTCCAAGCTTCACCAAAATCAGGATCCTCTGGATATAAATTCTTGAGTTCCTTGAACCCAACCACCTCAATCTACATCTCTGTCAACAATAGTTGTCTTCTGCTAAGAGTATTTGAAACCCTGTTAGACTTTCCACTTCTATGTTTTAAAACAAATGTATAACTCTGAAAAAACTCAACCCATTTCAAATGTCTTTGACTAAATTTCCCTTGACTATTCAAATATTGCAAAGCTTGATGATCAGTATATAAAATAAACTCCTTAGGAAGCAGATAATGTCTCCACTTTTTTAATGCCTGAACTATAGCATAAAATTCTTGATCATAAACAGAATATTTCCTCTTGGCATCATTTAATTTCTCACTGAAATAAGTAACAGGTTTACCTTCTTGGCTCATAACAGCTCCTATTGCAGTACCACCAGCATCACAATCTACTTGAAACACTTTATTAAAATCTGCAAGTGCTAAAATAGGTTGTTCTATAACTTTTTGTTTCAACAATTGAAAATTTTTTTCTGCCTCATTATTCCACTTAAACGCTTTTCTATCCCCTCTCATTGTTTCAGTCAAGGGTCCAGAAATACTGCTAAAAATTTTGATAAACTTTCTGTAAAAACTAGCCAAATCATGAAAAGATCTTACCTCAGTAGCACTCCTTGGAGTAGGTCATTCAAGGATAGCCTGTACCTTCTTTGGGTCCATTTTTAGACTTTCTGCTGAAACTACAAATCCTAAATACACTAACTCTTTCTTCACAAAACTACACTTTTTCAAATTAATCAACAATTTCTCATCTCTCAACTTCTCAAACACCATACCAATATCCATCATATGTTCCTCCAATGTCTTGCTAAAAATCAAAATATCATCTAGGTAAACAATGACAAACTTACTCAGAAATTGTTTCAGAACATCGTTCATGAGCCGCATGAAAGTGCTCGGTGCATTGGTTAGCCCAAAATGCATGACTAACCACTCATATAGTCCTTCCTTTGTCTTGAAGGCAGTCTTCCATTCATCTCCTTTTCTAATCCGAATCTGGTGATATCCACTCTTCAGATCTATATTTGAGAAATACACAGCCCCACTCAAACAGTCCATAATATCGTCCATTCATGGCAATGGAAACCTATACTTGATTGTGATCTTGTTTATTGCTTTGGAATCTGTACACATCCTCCACTCTCCATTCTTCTTTGGTGCTAATACCGCTGGTACAGCATAGGGACTTAGACTCTCTTTAATCAACCCCTCTTGTAACAACTCATGTACTTGTTTGTTCAACTCTTCACTTTCTACTGGTGTCATTCTGTGTGCTACCTTGTTTGGCAAACTGGCTCTTGGAATCAAATCCATCTGATGACTGATCTTCTTTACCGGTGGTAATCCATCAGGTACATTATCAGATACAATATCTTGAAACTCATTCAACAAATCTGCAACCTCTACAGGTACATCCTCTACTTCTTCTTTGCCAACTTTTGGAATTAAAGTAAAACACACATGCTCATGCCTCATACCATCTATAAATTTTCTTCCATCAACAAATGTTATTTTTGCATTACCACATACTTTTTTTTTGATCTCCTTCAATGGCTTTAGCTTATGTCGCAATCCATCCTTTGTCAGAGAATAGGTATTCGCATGACCATGGTGTACAGCACATCTGTCAAACTACCATGGTCTACCCAATAACATATGACATGCATCCATAGAGATGATATCACATAGTACCTCATCTTGGTACCCACCAATCTTGAACTTCACCAGGCATTGTTCATTTACCATGACCTTGTGGTCATCCTATACCCAGGCAATCCGATATGGATGTGGGTGTTTCTGTCTCTTGAGCTTCAACTTTGTCACCATCTCTTCTGACACCAAATTGTCAGTGCTTCTACTATCAATGATCACATCACAACATTTACCTTCACACTTGCACCTGGTGCGAAACAGGATTCTCCTTTGCTCAGGTTCATTCTCACCACTCAACAGGACTCTTCTATTAATCAACGTTTCTCCTCTTTCAGCATCTTCAGAATTTGATGATCTAGCATCTTCATCTACATGTGCAACTCTGGCCTGGCCTTCATTTCTCCTGTCTATGCTTTCTTGGTGCTCAGGTTCATTCTCACCACTCAACAAGACTCTTCTGTTAATCAACGTTTCTCCTCTTTCAGCATCTTCAGAATTTGATGATCTGGCATCTTCATCTACATGTGCAACTCTGGCCTGGCGTTCATTTCTTCTGTCTGTTCTTCCTTGCCGCTGAGGACATTCAAATGCCCTATGACCTTCTTCTCCACAGTGAAAACATGTTCCATGGAAGCATCCTCTTCCTGAGCCTTATCCTCTTCCTCTTCCGCTTCCCCTCTGATCTCTATTATTTTGATCTTGAAAATGATTAGAATTGTTTCCTCTTTGATTCTGGCTGCTACTGGCCTCATCCTTCTTTTTTGAATCTTCATTTCAGCCACCATATGACCCTCCACCAGATCTTCCACCACGACCTCTTCCATTTTGTCTACTCTCAAACTTCTTGTTCAAATTTTCTACTTTTAGGGAAAACGGGTATGCCTCTTCAATACTGTTTATTCAAACCAAATTCAGCTCCTCCTGAATGCTTGGCCTTAACCCATTAAGGTATTGGGTAACTTTCTCTTTATCAGCTTCTGCATGGCCTATTCTGATGAGAAGGCGATAGAACTCTTCTGTATACTCCTGAACAGATCTTCCTGCTTGCTTCAAACTCTGCATTTTCTTCAGTAGGTCAAGCTCATTATCAACAGGAATGAACTGTCACTTCAATTTATCCACCATCTGATCCCATCTCATAATTTTCTCCTTTCCCCTTCTATTTCATTCCAACTAAATCTCTTGCCACCATATCTTCGCATGACCTTTGAGTATAGCCTTTGTAAATTTGACCCTATCAGGATCCTCAACATCTTCATACTTAAAATATTCCTCACATTCATTGATCCAGTCGATCAATTCTTCTAGGTTAAGATTTCCAGAAAATGTAGGAACCTCAATCTTAGGTCTTTTTGCAATCTTAGAAATGGCCCGAAAAAGTCTTTCTTCCTCCTGGTTCACAATTTTGACTTCTCCTTATTGATATTTTTCTTCAGCTTCATCCTCGCTTTCATCTGTCACATTAAGATTCATTCCTCTATGAATATCTTCTTACAATGCTCACACTTATCTCTGCAGCTCTCTAACCTCAGGTGTCACAGCACCAGCTCTTCCACCACGTTCTCTTCGTGGAGGTAGTTTGGTGATGCGCGCTGAAACCCTAACCGTGGTCTTGGTGCAAAATGCCTCACAGTCGGTGATCTATTTACACACTCAAGAACTCCTGCTCTGATACCACTTGATGATGGGTGCTCCCCTTAATACCACAAACACATAGCAGAAATAGAGAAACAACAACAATAATATGCAAGAATAGAATATTGGCTTCTTATTATCTCCACAAATATGGAATTACAAATTTTTAGAATTACAACATGCAAAGCCACATGGGCATTCCCTTACAATATTCTATAGGACAAAGCCTGAAACTATTACCCAGATCTACTACCCAGAACTATTTTGAACTGCCTAAGACAATAATACAGCCTTCTTTATATAGGTAATTTTCACCTCCCAAGAAGGTTCCAAAAATTTAGCCCTAAGGGCCGACCAAACATAGAATTATCTTATTTTTCAATTTATTACATCAAAGTCGGCTCAAAATAACTTTTGAAACTCGAACATAAATTTTGAAAGAAAATTATTTTCTACCATTTCAGGTGACCCGACTTCTGGAGACCATAAGTCATCACCAGTTGACCCGATTGACTATTATAACCCCATTTCAAAAATGCCACGAAGTGCTCTACAGGCTAGACCTGTGCAAGCACCCATCACCCAAATTTTGGACCTCATCCGGGGCCTCTAAAGCCTTCAAAACTGAGTTCAAAGTTTCTGTACCCTGCTGTCAATATCAAAAATCTTCTATATCTTCCAATATACACTTGATCTGGCAATGAAACCTTATTGGCAGACTTATATGACCAAAATGAACCTCCAAGAAAGAAATCATATCATTTTGAGCACATACGAAAATTACCAAAAATAGTAACTTTCCATAAATAGCACCTCTGCACAAAATAGCCCTTATTGAATATAAAAATAGAAATATTTTTTTTTGGGTGATGCAAGATTGCTCTTACACCCAGGATGCTCCTGCATCAGACACCCAAGGTAATTTGAGAAGTAACCCTGTCATGACTCAAGTGTGCAGATGAAAACCAAGACGGTTAACCTCCTCCTTTGTTAGCCATGATGAATCTTCAACAGGTCATCCTTTCCATTTGACCAAATACTCTTCATATGTCTTGTTCCTTGTCCTTCTGCCAACACGACTATCCAGTATGTCTTCAATCTCCTTGATATCTGAACTAGTTGCTAGAATACTCCACTGTGCTGCTGCAACCTCATCTTCAACACCTCTTTCGTGATACCCTGTCAAATCTGAAATGTTAAACACTGGTGAAATATTCAGCTCAGTAGGCAATTCTACCTCATATGCATTTCCTGAATCATGCTTCTTCAGTATCTTATATGGCCCAAACTTCTTCATTTTCAACTTATTATATGTACCAACCGGAAACTGCTCCTTCCGCAAATGAACCATGACTTCATCTCCAATATAAAATTCCTTATGCCTACTTTTCACATCTGCCTTAGTCTTATACTGTGCATTCATCTTGGCAATATGCTTCCTCACCTCTTCATGGATGTTCTTCAAATATTCTGCAAAATTCTCAGCTTCAGCACTACTTATTTATCCTTTATCTATCTTCCTCAATTCAGATGGATTTCTTGGACTACTTCCATATACAATCTGGAATGGTGATTTACCAGTGCTTCTGTTGATAGAATTATTATATGCAAATTCGGCCTGTGGTAAAATCAAATCCCATCCTGTTGGCTTATATCCAACCAAACATCTCAGAAAATTTCCCAAACTCCTATTCACCACCTCTGTCTGTCCATCAGTCTTTGGATGATGTGATGAATTGAACTTCAAATCTGTCTTCAACTTCTTCCACAATGTACACTAGAAATATCCAACAAACTTAGTGTCCCGATCTGAAACTATGGTCTTTGGCAAACCATGAAGTCTCACTACTTCTCTGAAAAACAATTCTGCTACATGAACAGCATCATTAGTCTTCTTGCAGGGAATGAAATGTGCCATCTTTGAAAATCTGTCAACTACTACAAAAATTGAATCATGTCCCCGCTGTGTCCTCGATAAACCAAGAACAAAGTCCATACTGATATCCTCCCAAGGCTTCTCTGGTACAGGTAATGGCTGATACATCCCTGTATTTTGCTTCACTCCTTTCGCCATCTGACATACTCTGCAACTCTGTACAAACTTCTTCACATCTTGCTACAATTGTGGCCAAGAATAATTCTCACCAACCAAAGCAAAGGTTTTATCACGACCAAAATATCCAGCCAATCCTCTGCTATGCTTCTCCTTGATGAGATTCTCCCTCATAGAACTTCGTGGAATGCACAACTAGCTCCCTCTGAATAGCATATCATCTTGGATGATGAAATCCAACCATTTCATCCTGTCTAGAGTAATAGGTTTTGTACAAGCTTTCCAAACTTCACCAAAATCAAGATCCTCTAGATACAAATTCTTGAGTTCCTTGAACCCAACCACCTTAATCTGCATCTCTATTAGCAATAGTTGCCTTCTGCTAAGAGCATCTGCAACCCTGTTATACTTTCCACTTCTGTGTTTCAAAACAAATGTATAACTCTGCAAAAACTCAACCCATTTCAAATGCTTTTGATTCAATTTTCCTTGACTATTCAAATATTGCAAAGCTTGATGATCAGTATACAAAAAAACTCTTTAGGAAGCAGATAATGTCTCCACTTCTTTAATGCCTGAACTATAGCATAAAATTTTTGATCATAAATAGAATATTTCCTCTTGACATTGTAGACACCGAAAAATCCTTCAGAAAATAAATTATTTTTGTTTTATGAAAATCCTTGATGACGTCATCATTTATTAATTAATTAATTATTTAATTTATTTATTTATTTTTATGGCATTAAATCCCTCCCTCTTAAATAAAAATCTTTAATTAAAGAATCTAGCCTAAAAATGTCATTTGGACATTATCCCTAATTTATTAATTATTTAATTAATAAATTGACCAAAAATTTCAAAAATAAATTAATTTATTTTTAATTTATTTTTTATCCCAAAGTTGGCCAAAATTCTAAAGAGCACTAAACTCTTCTAGAAAGTCTTAAACCTTCCTCTAAATGGGTCAAATCCCTAATCTAGTCCCTTCAAACCCTAAGTCTAGATATTTAATATTTATTAAATTTACCTTTAATAAATATCTAAATCTCACCAAAAGCCACTTGCCCATCCCTTTCTCCTAATCCTAATCCTAAACCCCTTTTTAATCTTGTCACATTCCATTAGCAAAAGGTTTACCAAAACTTATGCTAACCTACACCTTAGTCAACAAGGATTGCCACCTCTTTGGCCACCTCTTGCAAATGCATTTAAGGATGTATTTAAGCCTTCCTTATCTTTCTTACATGCATTCATTATGCATTTAAGACCTTCTTATCCCTTCCTTGCCACCTCTTGGCCTTGGGCACATTTACCAAATTGTGGACATGCCCTCAAACTTTCAACTCAATCCTCCCTTGACACTTGTCAGGACACTTGTCATTGACTCAACCCTAACCTTAGCCCTAACTCTGACTCATCCTTTTAACCCAAGACCTTCCCTTTTCCTATAAATAGCCTCACTTCTTTGAGCAATCAATCCTCTCTCATCTTTCAACTCTCAAACTCAATAGAAAAGTTATAATGTCATTTTCATTCTAGCATAAGCATAAACTCATCATTTTAGATCATTTTCAAGCTTAAATCACATCTAAATTAGCTTAATTGGATTAACATAGATTCATTTCTTGTTTAATCAATCTTAGTTCATCTTTTAGCTTTGCATATTTATGTGTTCTTGAGGCCTTTGAGGCAAAATAGGTTCCTCATACCTATTTTACGTCATTTTGGGTCTTCATCAACCTCAAATCATCCTATTTTGCATGCTCCAAGTGCTTGAGTTTGCACACCCACATCCATCTATATCCAAGCATATCAAACGGTGCATGGGCACATCTGTTTTAGGCTTAAACTGAGGTGGCTTTGATTTTAGTTTATTTACCATTAAATTTGATTTGATTATATGCTATGACGTTTGTTTGTCTTTGGCCTTCAAAACAGGTTTAGGTGCACGCTCAAATCTTAGTCTACATTCTGGCACACCTAGTGGGAACAGATGTGGGGAAGCTAGAAGCAAAGGGTGATGGGGTAAGATAGCTGGGGAAAGTTGGCTGTTGAGGTGGTGGAACTTGCTGGAAGGTATTTGGGATTTGGGACGAATAATTTGAAGCTGGCGGTGTTTGGGGTAGTTGCTGCTGTGTTGCTTGGGTGAAGGCAGTTTGTTGACTTGCAACCATAGATGTAGGGGTTTGAGATGGGATCCCCCATGCCTTCATTTCTTCTTGTGTAAGGCCCCACTGAGAGCTTGTGTTATGGTGCACTGTAGTGGATGATGGAATGGTAGGAGCAACGGGAGCTTGGAACATGAATGATGGTTGCGAGAAAGGAGCTTGTTGAGGTTGTGGTTGAGCGGATGCTTGTGAGGAGGAAAATGAAGGAAACACCCAAGAGAAAAATGAGGTTGGAATGGGGAGTGATTGCGCTAACCCCAAAGAAGAAGGTACGGGTGCTTGGGGGGTGAAGGGTGACGGTGCTCCTTTGATGGTGAAAGGCGTTGCTTGACTTGCGGATGGTGGCGAAGCTTTTGGTGTAAAAGCTTGCATGAGAGGTGGAAGCTGACTTTGGTTTAAGTGTTGGTTTTGGGCTTGGGAAGCCATAGCAGATGATGAAGCAAAAGGGGTATGAGATGGAGCAGATGGTACTGCAGCTTGTGTTGCGGGACTGGCGAGGCTTCCTTGCAAGAAAAGGGGAATGGTGGAAAGCTTTTGGGGTGTTTGCATGATAGGATCGGGAAATGATTGGACAAACGGAGAATACGCTTGTGCTGGAACTTGGATAGTTTTGATGGGGATGTGTGAATAAAGAGATGGTGGGATGGAGGTACTTTCTGGTAGGTAGTGAACAAACGTGCTTTGCTGATGTTGTGGTACAAGGGCATTGGTCATTGGTGGGCTTTCTGGAAGATTTTCAAATGCTTGGATTGCCAACGGGGATGAAGGGATGTTTGGATCTTCACATGGGTTACTGGCTTGGATCTGGGGATTGTAGGTCATCATGGCATTGGTGAAAAGGTTGGGATCGGATGAGGTTGTTGGTGGATAAGGATTCATGCTTCTTCTTTTCCAAGATCTGGTCTCAACAGGCATGGAGATGCAAGTGCTAAATGGATGCAAGATGTTTGGCTAAAAGATGTTGATGGATGCAAAGTTGATGAACTTCTAAAGATGATGATTTCTAAGATGCAAATGCAAAGACAGGGATCAAGATGGCGATGATGGAAGCTGGATGGAACGGATATGGATCAAGACGGTGGAGGAAAGATAGGTTGCTGGTGGAAAGCTGGTGAAAGATTACTGAGTGGTCAACAAATGAGCTGCTATTTTTCCCAAATGGAGGATCAGAGATATGATGGGGTCAACCTAGGATAGACTGATGATCTTCGGTCAACAAGTTTGTTATCAATACACTCTAATCTCTTGCTTGAGATGATGGCTATGCAAGGACAAAGTTTGATTTCTTTATGACAACACGTTGTGTCAAAAAAGAAGATGATGGTCTCTGATCTTGGATAAGGGATAGGAACAACTCAAAAAGGTAGAACACTAAGTGTTGGTGGATCTCTAGATTTGGAGCAAAAGATGATGGATCTGCTGGAAAGATATGGAAAGCTGATGGGGGGATGCTGGTGGAAAAGGTATTGAAGGGTGAAGGGACAATGCTCTATCTAAAGGGATAATGCAAATGACAAGGATTTGATTCTAGAATGCTGGTAGGAAGATGAATGCACTTTATGATGTTTTGAAATGCAACTAAGGTTTTGATGCTGATGTAAAGGGTGAAACTAGGATGAAACTAAGATGCAAGGCTATTTGAGACAAGATTTCAAGATCTGAAGATGGAACAAGACATGAACAAGTATTTTGGTTAATCTTCTGGCTCAAGGTTGACAAAGTGATGGTTAACTCAGAAACGGAAGGTGAACTGTTTGATGCGGGCGTTATGGGCAATGTTCTCAAGTCTGGTTTGGGACTTCTCCTCTGCTTGGGTTGCTTGGATAATGGATTGATAGGTCTTGGTGTTCTTCTTGATAACTTTTCGCTCTTGATAGGCTTGGGATTTGGGCAACTTTGATTTAGGATGTTTGTTCTTGCTGGGCATCACTTGGAAAAGAGGTTTCTGATTTTGAGGCAAAGGTTTCCAATGGAAAAAGTTAAAGTCAAAGCAATCTCCGCAAGGGACAAAGAAACCCTATGGGATACAAACAAAGGCAACTGACTCTGACAAAGCTTTGAAAGTGTATGTTTCAACAAGTGTTTTCACAGAGTCTTTGACTGTCAAGCACTTCAAACAGATCTACCTAAGGAAGGTGAGTATCAAAATCACTTGCCCACAGCTTGGTATCCCCCAGAAGGGAATACAAATGGTGAGTAATCTTGAGGCGACCCAGTAAACCCCTTGGAATCGGTCCTTGCACAAGGATTTTGATACTTTCAGATGTAGATAGGGTAGCCTCTATTTTATCAGGTTTTTAATAGTTCCGTGGTGTCTCCATACCCGATTTTGCTGATCATCCGTGACTCACTTAAGAGCCTTGCCAATTATGCTGGGGGAGAGGAATGTTTACCATCCCCAGACACGTGTTTGGCACGAACACTCGGCGATTAGGAGATGTAAGCGATTCTTTTGGTATTCACTTATTTATATACCGGCCGGAGGGGATACCGGTTTGAGGTCATTCTCTGAGGAGGAAGCGCTTCTCCTTGGACAGGCCTCGCTAAAAGCAGAACAGGTGAGCTTGTCCAAGTTCAAGTGTTCCACGTTGCTTACTCTAACAAGGTTTATGCAAGAATTGAAAAACTCCTACATGCACATCAAGCAGATTTTGTTCATTTTCCCAAATTTGATTAAGTGATGTTTGAACTTTGAAATGAAGACACTCGTGATTAGATTTTGATTTATTCTTTTCTCCAAAATGTAAATGATTTGAACGGTTTCAAGTTCTTTCCTTTTGTGCATTCAAGATTTGATTAGCGAGTTGATTTAAGAACTTTGAAAAAGCTTTGTTTTATCCCTTAGATCACTCAAGATTGAATTTGTTTGCTTGCTTTTGAATTTGAAACGAGATAGGGAATAGAGTTGTTCGTTCCTTTTAGTGCATTCAAGATTTGGTTTGATTTTCAAATTGACAATGACACTTAGGACCTAAGTTCATTTCCTTAATGTCATTCAAGATTTTGTTTTTGACCTTTGCTGTAATAAAAGAAATGAAAAACCAGTCCCAAGTAAAAACAAAAAGTGACACTGTCCAGCTTCAAGTTATTCGTCCCAAATCCAAAATACCTTCCAGCAAGTTCCACCACCTCAACAACCAACTTTCCCCAGCTATCTTACCCCATCACCCTTTGCTTCTAGCTTCCCCACATCTGTTCCACCTCTAAGTAACGCAGGCATGCACCCAGCTTATATCAGCCAAATCCAAAGCCAACCTCAGCAACTACCACCATCATACCCACAAGCAGCATCGTTCCAACAGCCTCCCTCACAGCAACCACATGTCCCCTTTCAGAAAACACCCATCATTCCTCAATAATAGCAAGTCTCTTGCTATCAGCCCTAGCAACAAATCCCTATCATCCCCCAGCAACAACAAGTTCCCACCCATCAGTTACAACAGCAAGTTCCAAATGTTCAATATCAGCAAGCAGTCCCACGACAACTGCCAGTTCAACAACAGCAAGCAGCCCAACAACATCAAGCGGTTCCATATCATTTACCACAATATCCCCCTATGCCACACCAGTAATATCCCCAGCAACCATTGTCCCAAAATCAGTTCCAACCCATTTATCCACAGCAAGCGCCATATCCAGTTCCACAGCTTCCATCACAAGCAGAAGTCCCAGTTCCCTCGCCACTCAATGCTGAGTGGGAAGCAATGAAAAATGCTCTAAAAGAGCTACAAAGTGGAACAGAGAATAAAACATACAAGTTCGAAGAGGTGTGCTCATATCCCTTTGATCAGTCCATAGCAACTATCCCTTTCCCCAAGCATTTTGAGATACCCAAGTTCGACAAGTATCGGGGGAAAGGAGATCCAGTAAACCATATCAAAGAGTTATACATGGCGTGCCAAGAAGTGGCTTACAGTGATAATTATCTCCTGCGCCTATTTCCCAAAAGCTTGGGAGGAACTGTTGTTGAGTGGTTTTACAAAATACCACATGGGACAATAAAAACCTTTGCTGAACTCTCTGAGAAGTTCATCACACACTATGCCCATAATGTGGAGAATGAGTTGTCCTTGTTAGACCTATGCAACTCAAAGCAAAAAGATGGAGAAAGCCTTGCAGAATACTTGCAAAGATGGTAGAATCTTACAACTAGGTTATCATATCAGCTGCCAGAGAAGCATCTAACAAAGATCTTCATTGATAACCTGCATCCAAAGCTATCCCATCACATGCGAATGAACTATCTCCAGACATACCAAGACATCAAGAGCAAGGGCATAGGCATCGAGAAAGCTCTCCTAGACGAAGGCACTATTCGTCACTTCAAGGATGATTCCAAAAATAAAACCAACAATGATAAATCCTGTTACTGGAATCGTAACAAGAATGTTGTTACAGATGGAGCCACTGACACTAAGAATGTACAATTCGTTGTGGCTAGTCCTACACCAGCTCAAACATACCAACCTCCACAAGTGCCCATCTATCAGCAACCACCAGCTCCCTCATATCAAGCACCTATTTATCAGCAGCCTCCTTAAGCTCATCAACCACCTGTGCAACAGTATCAGCAGCAATACCAACAGCAACAGCCAGCACGTCAGGGCAATCCTGTTAATGCAGTTAACGTTGCCCCAAGGCAGAACAAACCCAACAATCAGAACAATCCAAAGAGGACTTTCACACCTTTGGGTGAGCCTCTGGATCAGATCTTTTATCGGCTAGCCAAGGCAAATATGATCACATATCTACCCATCCCACAGAAGGATGACAATGCACCAAAGTCTGATTGGTATAAAGAAAATGAATACTGTGATTACCATTGTGTGAAGGGCCACACAACATTAAAGTGCATGCGGCTTAAGAAATACATCCAGGATCTCATTGATCGCAAGGAGATCCAAGTCGATGCACCAACTCAAGCTTCACCCAACGCCGGTTTGCAAATATATCAAAATGTGTTCCCTCAACATGATACTGGAAAGAATCAAGCCAACGCCAATCAGCCCCAAAATCATGGCAAAGGCAAGCAAGAAGATCACACAGCAGCCTACATCAACTATGACAAGTATGTCGGATGCATAACTCAAGTTGAGCCCATCCAAGATGAGCCCACCATCAATACCATCCATGTCAGAGGGCCGGATCGACAATGTGCTGCAACTACCCGCAGTGGTAGGATAACTGTTGCCGGTGCTCCTCCGAGGTCAGCTGCTCCTCCAAGGCCAACGTCTACTGCATCCACAGCATAGTCTAACACCAGGCCAGCATCAAATACACGCGCAACATAGCATAATGGACCAAGTGCACAATACAATATCATAGAGCATCTTGGGAACATGCCAGCCCAAATATCTATCTTAGATTTGCTCCGCACATCACCCATCCATCAGGAGATCCTGGACAAAGCTCTAAAAGAAGGCCATGTCCCCACGGACATTAACATAACTTAGTTTGAAACTCTTGTGGGACACCTATTAGCAGCATGTGCCTTATCCTTCAAAGAATCTGATATACTAGATGTCGCTCCTGACCATACTCTTCCTCTCCGCATTACCGTCATGGTCAGAGACTTTTCCATCAAATGGGTCTTAATAGATAATGGCTCAGCCCTCAACTTGTGCACATTAAAATTTATCAAGAAGATCAGGTTCACGGAGGCTAACATACAACATGAGATGATCACCATCAAAGCATATGACAACTTGGAGCGTACCTCTGAAGGTACTATAACTTTGCCTATCCAGCTAGGCCCAGCAACGCAAGATACTCTCTGTCACGTTGTTGATCTTAACCTACCATTCAATATCCTCCTCGGTCATCCATGGATCCATTCCATTAAGGCCGTACCATCTACTTACCATCAGTGCATCAAGTTTCCACATCAAGGCACTGAGGTTACCATCCACGCTGATCCTAACCCCTTCGCATACTACCGTGCGATGGAAGCATCTTTCCCTCATTCTACTCATTGTCCTGGAACTGATATTGGTACTTCTATTGCTAGCTCATCCTGATCCCATCGTGATCCAGAGACCATCCTCTCTTCCACCTTATCATCCATCAAGATCAACAACAAGGGTTGTGGTGAATACAACCTCAGTGATGCATTTTCTGTAGGAGCTCTTCCACGTGATCCACATACTCAAGGGCACCCAAGTTGTCAAAACAAGCCTGTTGAAGAACATTATAAGCTCAAGCAAATCGGAAACATGACTTTTGAGTCTCATGGTACCATCAACAGCATAGAAATGGATCCAGATATTAACAAATGGTTATACAAAGATCCCCCATCACATGACACACAACTTCTTGAGTACTTCAAAGAGAAATATCCAATCCCCTACAAAAATGTCACAGAACATTATAACTATCAAGGTGGTGGTCTAGGACCACAAGAGGATGGAAATTTGTTTCCTATCATACCATCCCAAAATCCAGAACAGCAAGGACTTGGCTTTAATACTTCTCGCCTGCTTGAACAAGAGCCCAATACCACAACTGTGGGCACTAACATGACCAACGTGAACTTTTCGAATAGCCAGGATGACCTCGTGGAAATCGAAGACATCCTCGAAGAGAAAGACATCCGATCCTACGATGATATCTTTGCCGACAACACCCTCCTGGGGACTTCTGTTCTCCAACAACTCTCCATTAACCTCATAGATCTTCCCCTCACAAACCCTGACCTCATATATTGGGACCAACCAAGCATTGCACACATCGATGAGTTCCAAAGTGCACAAGCACTCCTAGAATTCATGGGGGCATCAGGTCCAGCAAGCAATCAAGATCCAACATCAACCTTTGTCTATCAGCTTCACCCAAGAGGATATTTTGGGGAAGAGGCAAGCTTTAGTCACAAAAATGAAATAGCAAAAGAACATCATGAGTCTTTATGTGAAAACCCCCTTGGGGCACATTCTGATTCCAAAATAGTCAAAATAAAGGGCGTATCTTCTAGCGAAAACCTGGCAATTCAGGCGCTAGAAGATGAAGCCTTGCCTCTTCCCCCTATCCAAGATTATAGACCAGAGCAATCTCCAATCATCATAGAAGAAACCAAGCCAATCAACTTGGGAACAGAAGAATGTCCAAGGATCACCTACATTGCAGTCAACCTAACAGAAGAAGAAGAAATCACTCTCAGTACCTTGCTCAAGGAATCCATCATCAACTTTGCATGGTCATACGCCCACATGCCTGGGCTTGATCCAAACCTTGTTGTTCATCATCTATCAGTAGATCCAAACGTCAAGCCAGTGAAGCAGAAGCTAAGGAAAATGCATCCAAAGGTAGCATTGCTCGTCAAAGTAGAGCTTGAGAAGCTCCTCCAAGCTAAGATTATCAGAGCAATTGACTATTTAGAGTGGATCTCTAACATGGTGCCAGTCACAAAGCCTTCTGGCGATATCAGAATCTGTACTGATTTCAGGGACTTGAACAAGGCATGTCCTAAGGATGACTTCCCATTGCCAAACATAGACATGCTTGTAGACCTCACAGCGGGTCACGAAATTCTATCACTCATGGATGGATTTTCAGGCTACAATCAGATTCATATAGCAGAAGCAGATCAACATAAAACAACATTCACAACCCCATGGGGTACCTTCTGCTACAACATGATGCCATTTGGGCTAAAGAATGCAGGGGCCACATATCAGAGAGCAATGACAGCGATCTTCCATGACATGATCCACAAGATCCTTGAGGACTATGTGGATGATATCCTTGCAAAATCCAAAACAAGAGATGAGAACCTCGACATCCTAGAGCGTGTATTTGATCGTCTGAATCATTATGGCTTAAAGCTTAATCCTAAGAAATGTGTCTTTGGTGTTACATCTGGCAAGCTTCTAGGCTTCATCGTCTCTAGACGAGGCATAGAGATTGATCCTAAAAAGGTAAAAGCAATAACAGAGATGCCTCCACCAAGAAATCTCAAACAGCTCAGAAGCCTACAGAGCAAGCTTCAATCAGTTCGGCGATTCATCTCTCAGCTAGCAGATAAGTGTCAACCCTTCTCACATCTCTTATGCAAAGACACCAACCTCAAGTGGGATCCCATATGTCAAAGAAGCTTTGATAAGCTCAAGGAGTATCTAGCTAACGCTCCAATCCTAGTACCACAGTTCCAGGATGCCCACTCATCCTTTACATCTCAACAACAGCTACAGCACTAGGGGCACTCCTAGCACAACATGATGATGAAAATAGAGAATGAGCTATCTACTACATCAGTCGCACTCTTGTGGGCTATGAGCTTAATTATTCACCCATGGAGAAAGCATGCTTAGCAGTGGTCTTTGCCACTCAAAAACTTAGACATTACATGCTTAGCCACACAATCAAGCTCATATCAAAGGTGGACCCTCTTAAGTATCTGTTATCAAGGACAACCCTCACAGGCCGTATGGCAAAATGGGTCATGTTACTCAGCGAATTTGACATTCACTATGTAGATCGCAAAGCAATCAAAGGGCAAGTCATTTCCGATCAACTAGCAGAAGCACCACTGGTGGATGCCTATCCACTAATCATGGAATTCCCTGATGAACACTTATGCATGATTAAAGAGCAGCCTATGTGGAAACTATACTTTGATGGTTCCAACACATCCCATAGCTTTGGAGCAGGAATCCTATTCATCACACCTCAAGGTGACTATATTCCAAAATCATTCAAATTGGGATTTCCCTGTACCAACAATATTGCAGAATATGAGGCACTCATCTTAGGTCTCAAAACAGCTATCCAATGGAACATCACAGAAGTACAAGTATTTGGAGATTCACAGCTGATTATCAAACAAGTCCTAGATGAATATCAGACAAAGGATGACAAATTGCTACCCTACAAGCAACTGGTGGATAAACTGAAAGAGCATTTCCTACATCTACAATTCAATCAGATCCCAAGGCTTCAGAACAAAGCAGCAGATGCAATGGAAACCATCGGATCCTTATTGGAAATACCACGAGACGCATCACAGTATGAATTTCTAGTCGAGCAGCTACATTCACCAGCTTATGAGAACGCCGATGTAGACATGGTGTGTGTCTTGGTTGGTCCTCAATCCCCATGGTAACACGACATCCATGCATATCTAAAAAATGGTATCATATCTCCCCATCTCACCAATAAGCAACGCCAAAACCTTATTCGCAGAGCTTCCCGCTACACTCTTGTAGCCAACACCCTATATCATCGCGGGTATCATAATGTCCTATCTAGATGTTTAGACTCAAACGAGGCCGTCCTGGCCTTACAAGAAGTTCACGCTGGAATTTGCAGTGCCCACACGAGTGGCATGGTTCTAGCAAAGCAGCTACTTAGAGTTGGATATTATTGGCCAACAATGGAACATGATGCGTGTGAATTTGTCAAGAAATGTCTCCCATGTCAACAGCATGCCAATTTGATACATGCACCAGCACAGGATGTACAGCCTATTGCACCACCATGGCCTTTTTCATGTTGGGGCCTCGACCTCGTTGGCTTGATCACCCCCCTTTCTTTGGATGGACACAAGTATATCATAACAGCCACAGAGTACTTTACCAAATGGGTTGAAGTGATTCCGCTCACCCTTACTACTGGCATCCAAATATCCAAGTTCATCCTCTATCATATCATTTGCCGCTTCGGCATACCATCTACCATTTTCACAGACCATGGCACACCTTTTGAAAACCAGCATGTGGATGATCTATGTGCCAGACTCCACATCCATCACCATTTCTCCAGTCCATATTTCCCTCAAGGAAATGGCCAAGCTGAGGCAACTAACAAAACTATCTTGAAAATCCTCAAGAAGGTTGTCAATGATTCTGGTCGTGACTGGCACCTCCAAATCAATCCCGCCCTTTGGGCTTACCGCACTTCTTATCGCACTCCCACAGGCACCACCCCATACTCCCTTGTATATGGTACTGAAGCCGTTCTACCGATCGAGGTTGAGCTCCCATCCTTGCACGTCTCCATGAAGAACTATACAACTGATGAAGACTATCGTGTGGCCCGGCTCACATAGCTAGATCTGCTAGATGAAAAGAGACAGCAAGCTTACGATCACCTGGTTGCATACCAGAATCGACTCAAAAGGAGCTATAACAAAAAGGTCCATCCTAGACAATTCCAAGTCAGTGACATGGTTCTTAAAGAAAATCAGAAGGTCCTAGCAAATAGAGAAAAGAAAGGCAAGTTTAAGCCTACTTGGTTGGGCCCCTATGTTGTCACCGCATCCTTTGGCTCCGGAGCCTATCAGCTATCAACACCAGAAGGTGAGCCCTTGAATGATCCTATCAACATCATCCATCTGAAGAGGTTCTATGCCTGAACCTGATCCTGCATATATCAGAAAAAAGCAAAAACATTCAAAAAAGCAAAAAAGCAAAAACATTCAAAAAAGCAAGAAAAAAAGAAAAAAAAAAAGAAAAGAGAAAGAGAAAATAATCGTCCAATGGTGAAAACTTGGCAATTCAAACACCTTGGACAAGTATGTTGGTGAAAACCTGGCAAACAGGCGCCAACATAGTAAACTGAGCTTTTTATCTATTCAGTAGTCCTTTCAGTTACCGTCCTCTTCCTCCATCTCTTAACAGATCTCCTAGCAGTTCCATCTCCCCTATCTTCCAAGCATTCAGCTTCCATCTTCCTCCAACCCATCTGCAATCCATATCCTATTCCGAAGCTTTGTACCATATCTTGTACCATATCTTTATCCCTTTCCTGTATAGCGCAATCCTCCTTGTATTTATTCTTCTTGTCTCCGTCCTAGTGAGAGTCCCGCCGAGTGTGATCTTCCTATCCCCAATCCTGAGCTTCTGTACATATCCCTTGTGCATATCATTCCTCCTTGTTTTACATAGCCTTTGTCCGTCCTGCAGCAGCATTTGATCAAATATCTTGTCCCATCCCCAGCCTCAGAAAACTTTTAGTCCCACTCGGGCCTTGTGCTTCAGCAACATCATTATCGACTTATCCTTGCTCATCCTGATTATTCCTTGAACTTCAGCTTTTGCCAGCAAATAACTACACTTATTCTCTCACCAACCCGTGGGTCCTTAAGGATATATCGTTCCTCCTATCTGACCTAATCTTCCATCCTGGTCCTTGAGGATATATCGTTCCTCCTGTCCGACCAATCTTCCCACCATCAATCAAACCTAATTTCTCTCCTTGGCAAAGGATGTCTTTTTGGAGTTATCATTTTGATCTTGGATTTTTTTCCTTTTGATCTTGTTAATCTTTTTGGCTTCTCTTTATCCCACCAGGGTCACCACGATTCATTATATCACGGTGTGCTGCGTGTGCAAATAATCTGGGGCAAGGTCTTTTGATCTTTCGCTTCTGCCTGTGAGTCAGTTGTGTGTTTGTGGTTCCTTCAGCATCGGTTCCGCCATGTCACCTCTGCGCTTCATGTGTGATGTTGGGGCAACCCTGTGTGTTTGTTTAGCATCAGTCCTCGTCAGTCCTCTGCGATGTTGTTGACAGGCCTCGTGATCCTAGTATCCTTGGCAGGTCTCTAACATAGCTATATTAAATCTATGCTGTGCACTCCCATTTGCACTTGGAGCTATCTGGTCCCTTGCATTTATCATATAGATTAATCTTGCATCTTTGCATATAGCTGCATCTTGCATCTTGCATTTCCATCTCATCTTGCATATCATCCATATTTGTTCTTAGAAGTGAGGTTATTTATCTCCCCTTTCTTCCTAGGCCCTTCCTTCCTCGTCCCAGCAGGGCACTCTTTGTCTTCTTGCTGTCCCAGGGCGTAATCCCTCTTTTTCCTTGTCCCACTGGGCGCATCTTCCATGATTTTGTCCCACCGAGGCATGTTCCTCTTTCTTCTAGTCCACCCGGGCATCATACCCTCTTCTTCTGATTCTAGCCTTGGCATCTTGTTTTCTTGTCTTTGACGCTATGCCACTTGCGGCATCGCATCAAAGAGGGGCAAAATGTAGACACTGAAAAATCCTTCAGAAAATAAATTATTTTTGTTTTCTGAAAATCTTTGATGACATCATCATTTATTAATTAATTAATTTATTTATTTTTATGGCATTAAATCCCTCCCTCTTAATTAAAAATCTTTAATTAAGGAATCTAGCCTAAAAATGTCATTTGGACATTATCCCTAATTTATTAATTATTTAATTAGTAAATTGACCAAAAACTTCAAAAATAAATTAATTTATTTTTAATTTATTTTTTATCTCAAAGTTGGCCAAAATTCTAAAGAGCACTAAACTCTTCTAAAAAGTCTTAAACCTTTCTCTAAATGGGTCAAATCCCTAATCTAGTCCCTTCAAACCCTAAGTCTAGATATTTAATATTTATTAAATTTACCTTTAATAAATATCTAAATCTCACCAAAAGCCACTTGCCCATCCCTTTCTCCTAATCCTAATCCTAAACCCCTTTCTAATCTTGTCACATTCCATTAGCAAAAGGTTTACCAAAACTTATGCTAACCTCCTCCTTAGTCAACAAGGATTGCCACCTCTTTGGCCACCTCTTGCAAATGCATTTAAGGATGTATTTAAGCCTTCCTTATCTTTCTTACATGCATTCATTATGCATTTAAGACCTTCTTATCCCTTCCTTGCCACCTCTTGGCCTTGGGCACATTTACCAAATTGTGCACATGCCCTCAAACTTTCAACTCAATCCTCCCTTGACACTTGTCAGGACACTTGTCATTGACTCAACCCTAACCTTAGCCCTAACTCTGACTCCTCCTTTTAACCCAAGACCTTCCTTTTTCCTATAAATAGCCTCACTTCTTTGAGCAATCAATCCTCTCTCATCTTTCAACTCTCAAACTCAATAGCAAAGTTATAATGCCATTTTCATTCTAGCATAAGCATAAACTCATCATTTTAGATCATTTTCAAGCTTAAATCGCATCTAAATTAGCTTAATTGGATTAACATAGATTTATTTCTTGTTTAATCAATCTTAGTTCATCTTTTAGCTTTGCATATTTGTGTGTTCTTGAGGCCTTTGAGGCAAAATAGGTTCCTCATACTTATTTTGTGTCATTTTGGGTCTTCATCAACCTCAAATCATCCTATTTTGCATGCTCCAAGTGCTTGAGTTTGCACACCCACATCCATCTATATCCAAGCATATCAAACGGTGCATGGGTGCATCCGTTTTAGGCTTAAACTGAGGTGGCTTTGATTTTAGTTTGTTTACCATTAAATTTGATTTGATTATATGCTATGACGTTTGTTTGTCTTTGGCCTTCAAAACAGGTTTAGGTGCACGCTCAAATCCTAGTCTACAGACATCATTTAACTTCTCACTGAACTAAGCAACAGGTTTTCCTTCTTGACTCATAACAGATCCTATTGCAGTACCACCAGCATCACAATCTACTTGAAACACTTTATTAAAATATAGAAGTGCTAAAACAGGTTGTTCTATAACTTTTTGTTTCAACAATTGAAAACTCTTTTCTGCCGCATTAGTCCACTTAAACGCTTTTCTATCCCCTCTCATTGTTTCAGTCAAGGGTCCACAAATACTGCTAAAATTTTTGATAAACTTTTTGTAAAAACTAGCCAAACCATGAAAAGATCTTACCTCAGTAACACTCCTTGGAGTAGGTCATTCAAGGATAGCCTGTACCTTCTCTGGGTCCATTTTTAGACCTTTTACTGTAACTACAAATCTCAAATACACTAACTCTTTTTTCACAAAACTGCACTTCTTCAAATTAATCAACAATTTCTCATCTCTTAACTTCTCAAACAACATACAAATATGCATCATATGTTCCTCCAATGTCTTGCTAAAAATCAAAATATCATCTAGGTAAATAATGACAAACCTACCCAGAAATTATTTCAGAACCTCCTTCATGAGCCGCATGAAAGTGCTCGGTGCATTGGTTAGCCCAAAAGGCATGAATAACCACTCATATAGTCCTTCCTTTGTCTTGAAGGAAGTCTTCCATTCATCTCTTTCTCTGATCCGAATCTGGTGATATCCACTCTTCAGATCTATTTTTGAGAAATACAGAGCCCCACTCAAATAGTCCATAATATCATCCATTCATGGCAATGAAAACCTATACTTGATTGTGATTTTGTTTATTACTTTAGAATCTGTACACATCCTCCACTCTCTATTCTTCTTTGGTACTAATACCGCTGGTACAACACAGGGACTCAGACTCTCTCGAATCAAGCCCTCCTGTAACAACTCATGTACTTGTCTGTTCAACTCTTCATTTTCTGCTGTTGTCATTCTGTGTGCTGCCTTGTTTGGCAAACTGGCTCCTGAAATCAAATCCATCTAATGACTGATCTTCCTTACCGGTGGTAATCTATCAGGTACATTATCAAATACAATATCTTGAAACTCATTCAACAAATCTGCAACCTCTACAGGTACATCCTCTACTTCTTCTTTACCAACTTTTGGAATTAAAGCAAAACACACATGCTCATGCCTCATACCATCTAGGAATTTCCTTCCATCAACAAATGTTATTCTTGCATTACCACATACCTTTTCTTTAGTCTCCTTCAATGGCTTTAGCTTATGTCGCACTCCATCCTTTGTCAGGGAATAGGTATTCGCACGACCATCGTGTACAGCACATCTGTCAAACTCCCACGGTCTACCCAATAATATATGACATGCATCCATAGAGATGATATCATATAGTACCTCATCTTGGTACTCACCAATCTTGAACTTCACCAGGCATTATTCATTGACCATGATCTTGTGGTCATCCTGTACCCAGGCAATCTGATATGGATGTGGGTGTTTCTTTCTCTTGGGCTTCAACTTTGTCACCATCTCTTCTGACACCAAATTGTCAGTGCTTCCACTATCAATGATCACATCACAATATTTACCTTCACACTTGCACCTGGTACGAAATAGGCTCCTCCTTTGCTCAGGTTCATTCTCACCACTCAACAGGACTCTTTTGTTAATCAACATTTCTCCTCTTTCAGCATCTTAAAAATTTGATGATCTAGCATCTTCATCTACATGTGCAACTCTGGCCTAGCCTTCATTCCTCCTGTCTGTTCTTCCTTGGGGCTCAGGTTCATTCTCACCACTCAACATGACTCTTCTGTTAATCAACGTTTCTCCTCTTTCAGCATCTTCAGAATTTGATGATCTGGCATCTTCATCTACATGTGCAACTCTTGCCTGACGTTCATTTCTCCTGTCTGTTCTTCCTTGCCGCTGAGGACATTCAAATGCCCTATGACCTTCTTCTCCAAAGTGAAAAAATGTTCCACGGAAGCCTCCTCTTCCTGAGCCTTGTCCTCTTCCTCTTCCTCTTCCCCTCTGATCTCTATTATTCTGATCTTGGAAATGATTAGAATTGTTTCCTCTCTGATTCTGGCTGCTACTGGCCTCATCTTTATTTTTTGAATCTTCATTTCAGCCACCATATGACCCTCCACCAGATCTTCCACCACGACCTCTTCCATTTTGTCTTCTCTCAAACTTCTTGTTCAGCTTTTCCTCTACTTTTAGGGCAAACTGGTATGCCTCTTCAATACTATTTATTCGAACTAGATTCAGCTCCTCCTGAATGCTTGGCCTTAACCCATTAAGGTATCGGGAAACTTTCTCTTTATCAGCTTCTGCATGGCATGTTTTGATGAGAAGGCGATAGAACTCCTCTGTATACTCCTGAACAGATCTTCCTGCTTGCTTCAAACTCTACATTTTCTTCAGTAGGTCAAGCTCATAATCAACAGGAATGAACTGTCACTTCAATTTATCGACCATCCAATCTCATCTCGTGATTTTTTCCTTTCCCCTTCTATTTTTCTCCAACTGAATCTCTTGCCACCATATCTTCGCATGACCTTTCAGTCTGGCCTTCGCAAATTTGACCCTATCAGGATCCTCAACATCTTCATACTCAAAATATTCCTCACATTCATTGATCCAGTCGATCAATTCTTCTGGGTTAAGATTTCCAGAAAATGTAGGAACCTCAATCTTAGGTCTTTTTCCAATCTTAGAAATGGCTCGAAAAAGTCTTTCTTCCTCCTGGTTCACAATTTTGACTTCTCCTTCTTGATATTCTTCTTCAGCTTCATCCTCGCTTTCATCTCTGACATTAAGATTCATTCCTTTGCGAATCTCTTTTTGCAATGCTCGCACTTGTCTCCGCAGCTCTCTAACCTCAGGTGTCACAGCATCAGCTCTTCCGCCACGTTCTCTTCGTGGAGGCATTTTGGTGATGGGCGCTGAAACCCTAACCTCAGTCCTGGTGCAAACTGCCTCAGAGTCGGCGATCTGTTTACACACTCAAGAACTTCTGCTCTGATACCACTTGATGAAGGGTTCTCCCCTTAATACCACAAACACATAGCAAAAATAGAGAAATAACAACAATAATATGCAAGAACAGAAAATTGGCTTCTTATTATCTCCACAAAGGTGAAATTACAAATTTTCAGAATTACAACATGCAAAGCCACATGGGCATTCCCTTACAATATTTTGTAGGACAAAGCCTCGAACTATTACCCAGATCTACTACCCAGAACTATTTTGAACTGCCTAAGACAATAATACAACCTTCTTTATATAGGCAATTTCCACCTCCCGAGAAGGTTCCAGAAATTTAGCCCTAAGGGCCGACCAAACTTAGAATTATCTTATTTTTCAATTTATTACATAAAAGTCAGCTCAAAATAACTTTTGAAACCCAAACATAAATTTTGAAGGTAAATTATTTTCTGCCATTTCAGGTGACCTGACTTCCGGAGACCATAAGTCATCACCAGTTGACCTGATTGACTATTATAACCCCATTTTAGAAACGCCACGAATCACTCTACAGGCTTAACCTGCGCAATTGCCCGTCACCCAAATTTTTGACCTCATCTGGGGCCTCTAAAGCCTTCAAAATTGAGTTCAAAGTTTCTGTACCCTGCTGCCAATACCGAAAATCTTCAATATCTTCCAATATACACTTGATTTGGCAATGAAACTTTACTGGCAAACTTATATGACCAAAATGAACCTCCAAGAAAGAAATCATATCATTCTGAGCACATACAAAAATTACCAAAAATATTAACTTTCCATAAATAGCAGCTTTGCACAAAATAGCCCTTATTGAATATAAAAATAGAAATATTTTTTTTTGGGTGATGCAAGATTGCTCTTACACCCAGGATGCTCCTGCATCACCCTTATATAGCATTTTGACTTTTTGACCAATTTTTAAAACACCTCAGAATTGCGTGAAAATTGTACCCCTAGCTAATTTCAACGTCCTGGATCTATTTTTTAGGATCAAAATTAAAATCTGAGTTTATCTTGATAGTCAAAATCATATTTCAAATTTTATCCTTCTTCTGCGCAGTTGGCTGATCTTTTGAGGCCTGATCCTTCAATCTTTGTTAGGGCATCTTCATTTCTTCCACCTCATCTCTTTCAACCTTCTACTCTTTCATTCACTTTCATTCGATTCATCTCTCTGAGGTTTAACTTCATTTTTATCCTATATCTTTCTCGGTCAAACCTAGTCAACTTGGGGCATGTCTTCACTACTTAATGATTATCCTATCGGTCCTTCACCTTTGATTATGATCTCTAGTGAATTGATCAGATTTATCACTTTACTATTTCTCCTCTACCTAATTTTGATTTTTATTCTGAGGGGGCAGTACTATCAGCTTCAATCATTGATTCAGCTTATCAATTGAACCTTGAGATTATTATCTCTTATTTGAGACTTGATTATCACCTAGCTATACAGGTGTTGGTCTTGTCTTTTAGCTTATCTTTGTCAGCTTATGCTTATGCTTGTCCTGATATGTTCCCATCTATTGAACATGTTGGTTGTTCCTTCTCTTTCTACTTACAGGTTTACACTATGATTGACAAACTAATGTCACTGACTCTATCACCACTCCAAAGTCTGCAAGGAAAAAGGCCAATTAACAAGGATCAACAAGGATCCTCCTACACTTTGAGCCTAGATGCTTAGGTGGGTGTACCCTTGATTCACTTCTTGAAAGGAATCACTAAATATTATGCATTTATACCATTTACAAATTGGTTTTAAAGATTTTATCATATATGTGTGTGATTGATGATGATGAACTACTTCTAGAGAATGGATCAGTGCCTTAACCTAGGGTATAGAGTCACTCAATAACATATCTCAATTGAAAATCCTAACTCAAACACTCTTGAACTCAGAATAAGTTCTTTGCCTATTATCCCTCTCACTCCCAAACTTGATCATCAAATTCCTATCCAACCATGAACTTATTGAAACTACCTTAAAGACTTTAATCCTAACTTTGTTAAGAACTCAAAGATAATTCCATAATATTCTTTGTCTACCATATGCTAACTCACTTTGTGACATTAACATATATGAGCCTAATATCAAAACAAGAAGATAGATATAAATCTGAGATTGGAATTCAAGTGTATTCTTATTAAAATCTGGAGAATCTATACATTACCAAAACACCACAGTGCTAGGAAATAGACCCAAAATCCAGGCTCTCCTTGTTCAGTCTTTTACATTGACTATCAACATAACATCACCCTCCTAAAAAGTAAAAATAGCTACAATATATACCACTAGTCATCTTGGAATCCCAAAAATCAGGATGCAACAAGCTACAGATGACTAGGGCATAATTAGGGTTTGTAACCACTCCACCAACTGAATTCAATCGGGAAATCAATGCAGGGAGGGAAAACCAAGTGTACTCTAGTAATCAAAACCCAAAATGATCTTTATTGATAGTGAAGGACCGATCAACACGCAGGAAATCTGAAACCCATCAAGTAAACCTCTCTGCAACCCCAACTGCAACACTCACTGAATGTCCACCCTACCAAGTTTCATGATGCAAAGGCCACCTACAATCAATCACACCTTTGGACCACACTACAATAGTTGACAAAATCATATCTACCAGATCCAGCCACTCAAGCATTAAAAACCAGTCCTTAGTCACTGAGAAACCCTTAAATATTTCAAATTCCTGGTAGCAACAGTTGGTCAACAAAATTGAAATGTGGCCATCGATCCTATTTATTTCTCGACAAATCGAGCAGTTGATAAATATCAATCAAAATGGTCAGCAAGGCCTCGACAAGTCACCAGCTAGATCATCACCTCTCAGCAAATAAGAAATAAGCACCTCAGCGGAAAATGACATGAGGATCTACCTCTCTACTTACCTTTCCATCAGACGGTTGTCGGTATATCGCCGACCCTAAGAAACGTGCATCTCATCCCAGTGGTATAATGAAAATTGCTAGATCTTTTTATACTTTAACCATCCGAGAAAATAGGCCCCACTGATATCATCCCCATCACCATCTAGCTCGACCAATGAAACATGAGCACCTCAGCACTACGTAGCACATCGGACCCACTATGCTTTCCTGTCCTTTAAATAAGATCGAATGACTGTCGTTATACCACAAGCTTAAATATCATGCATCTTATCTAAGCCATATAATGACAACTGCGAGATTATGTCGACCTTTACCCTTTGAAAAATTTGACCTCACTGACAAATTCCATATCACCACACCCGTGGCCAATCAGGAGTAGGCACATCATAATATCTGACAATAGGTCCCACATTTTTTATCACACATCGACCAATCAGGAAATAGCATGTCAGCACCCACTGGCAAGGAGATCCCACTTCGCATTTCATTCCCTAAAAAGAATCGGATGGCTGTCATTATACCACTAGCTTAAATATCATGCATCTTATATCAATGGTATAATGAAAACTGTGAGATCAATCTGAGCTTTAACTTCACCTCACAAACTGAAGACCTTGGGCCGACTGACAACTGCCAACTCACTGCTTTGACCAATGAAAAGCTGCCACCTCTCAATATCTGCCTGGCGGACAAAGCATTATCCTCAAAAAAGAAAACCCATCTGGCACTCACCACATCACCTTTAGGCTCGGCCAATCAAAACATAACAAATCTGCAACACCTATCAACAGTCCCACTGAGAAACGCCATATCATTATCCACGTCGACCAATGAGAAACCACCATTTGTGCATACCTGGCAGTGGACCCACTCTAGTCAGCTTATAGCTTGGGAATGATCAATGATCATTGCATGATCGCATAGCCTAGAAAGATTCCATGCGATCATGCACCAGCTGTTAGATCAAAAGGAAACTGAGATGTCGGGCCCCGCTGACAGTGTATCCAACTCACCATCCCGCAACCAATAACCAACTGCCACCTCAGCTCCATCTGACTGTATATCCACTTGTATCATTCCTTATTATTTGGGCCTACCATCACGTGATTTAGCGACTGAAGAGAAGATATAAGCTGCTAGCAGAGTCGTTGAATGTATGGGACTTAATCGCTAAAAATAAGAGATCTTGCAACAACAGCAAAATCAAAGTCGCTGAATAGAATTACTAACCACTTGGAAACTTAGAGAACTGGCAACTAACCGGGAGAGAAAAGTGCACATGCGCTTAAAATCACTTAAGTAGCCTGAAAAAGGTAATGACTAATTAGAACTTGGCCTAGAGAATTCAGGGTTCTTCCTCCCAACGGCTAGAATTATGAATATATGAACTAGGGTTTAAGTCAGAGATAGAGAAAAGCTTGTAGAGACCAGAGAAAATTATATAGCCATGAAAATTTTTGCAGGTGCTAATAGTGGCTCTATCTAGGGATGCATGCCTCTTGCATGCATGGCAAGGATCTAGAATCACTGGGAGAAGCAGACCACCCAAGGAAAACAACTAGGCCTCCATCTCACTCTTATTCCAAAATTTTCACAAACTCGCTCCTTACTAAGGATGCTAACACCACTTATACAAGATATAAAAAATATACATAAGCAACTTCAAGATGCCAAAGGAACGTCAACTTTTACCTCTATCAAAAACTTGGTTTTTATTTTTAGAATCAAACAACGATCTGAACCCACCATTATATACATGATGATAGAAAACACTGTCAAGCATAGGCTACAGAATAACTTCAGATTTAACATCACCTATGCCTTCTCTCATATGTCCCCCCACAAACTCATTATTTGGAAAAAAAGCACCATCAAAATCATTATGAATTAAAACATATGAAAGGGGACAAATAACATATACCTTTTCCTCTTGGCTATAAACATCTGGCTCATCTTTAATGCACACTTGCATATCAAAAGAAAAGAAACTATACTCACATTCATTTAGCTCAACCAAGGTAACTAAAAATTCCTCATACATCAAGTCATTTAGGTTTATCAAATCTGATTTCTCTTGATAAATCACACCTTTATCCTCACAAGGATGATTCACACAATCAACATCATGAATTAAATTATCTTCATTATTCTCAATACTTGGTGGTAGAAGAAATAAACTGTCATTATGTAATGTATTCTTATCAAAAGAACAACATTCATCTTGCATCACCCTTCCTCCAACTAGCTTCATTGGAGATGGAGATTCAAGATCAACCATATCTAAAATATTAAATTTAGAAAGTGAGCAATCCTCAACAAATTCTATCTCCTGGGCACATTCTTCAAATAGTAGATTAGAAACTATATGGAATTGTTTCTCATAATAATTTAGACAAAGTGTCGGCTGGTTCATATTAATGTCTTCATCAAATAACACATTAGTAACTACACAAGACATGTCATTATGTCCATCTTCACATATATCCTCAACAAAAAAAGAAAATTTATGATGAAGGGTGCTCCCCTTAATACCACAAACACATAACAGAAATAGAGAAACAACAACAATATGCAATAACAGAAAATTGGCTTCTTATTATCTCCACAAATGTGGAATTACAAACTTTCAGAATTACAATATGCAAAGCCACATGTGCATTCCCTTACAATATTCTGTAGGACAAAGCCTCGAGCTATTACCTAGATCTACTACCCAAAACTACTCTGAACTACTTAAGACAATAATACAGCCTTCCTTATATAGGCAATTCCCCACCGCCTGGGAAGGTTCCAGAATTTTAGCCAATAAGGCCGACCAAACTTAGAATTATTTTATTTTACATTTCATTACATCATAGTCGGCTCAAGATAACCTTTGAAACTCGAACAGAAATTTTGAAAAAAATTATTTTTCGCCATTTTAGGTGGCCCAACTTCCGAAGACCATAAGTCATCACCAGTTGACCCGATCGGCTATTATAACCCCATTTCAGAAACGCCACGAAGCGCTCTACAGGCTTAACTTGCGCAAGCGCCCGTCACCCAAATTTTTGACCTTATCCGGGGCCTCTAAAGCCTTCAAAACTGAGTTCAAAGTTTTTGTACCCTGCTGCCAATACCGAAAATCTTCAATATCTTCCAATATACACTTGATCTGGCAATGATACTTTACTGGCAGACTTATATGACCAAAATGAACCTCCAAGAAAGAAATCAGATCATTCTGAGCACATATGAAAATTACCAAAAAAATAGTAACTTTCCATAAATAGCAGCTCTCCACAAAATAGCCCTTATTGAATATTAAAAAAAAAAAAAAAAATAGAAATATTTTTGGGTGATGCAAGATTGCTCTTACACCCAGGATGCTCCTGCATCAGACACCCAAGGTAATTTGAGAAGTGACCCTGTCACGACTCAGGTGTGCAGAGGAAAACCAAGACGGCTAACCTCCTCCTTTGTCAGCCATGATGAATCTTCAACAGGTCGTCCTTTCCACTTGACCAGATATTCTTCATATGTCCTATTCCTTGTGCTTCTACCAACACAACTGTCCAGTATGTCTTCAATCTCCTTAGTGTCTGAACTAGTTGCTGGAATACTCCACTGTGCTGTTGTGATCTCATCTTCAGCACCTCCTTCATGATACTCTGTCAGATCTGAAATGTTAAACATTGGTGAGATATTCAGCTCACTAAGCAATTCTACCTCATATGCATTTCCTGAATCATGCTTCTTCAGTATCCTACATGGTCCAAACTTCTTCATTTTCAGCTTGTTATATGTACCAACTGGAAACCGCTTCTTTCGCAAATGAACCATGACTTCATCACCAACCTGAAATTTCTTATACCTCCTTTTCTCATCTGCCTTAGCCTTATACTGTGGGTTCATCTTGGTAATATGCTTCCTCACCTCCCCATGGATGTTCTTCAAGTGTTCTACAAAATCTTCAGCTTCAGCACTACTTATTTCTCCTTTATCTATCTTCCTCAATTCAGATGCATTTCTTGGACTACTTCCATATACAATCTGGAATGGTGATTTACCAGTGCTCCTGTTGACAGAATTATTGTATGCAAATTTCGCCTGTGGTAAAATCAAATCCCATCCTGTTGGCTTATCTCCAACCAAACATCTCAGCAAATTTTCCAAACTCCTATTCACCACCTCTGTCTGTCCATCAGTCTGTGGATAATGTGATGAACTGAACTTCAAATCTGTCTTCAACTTCTTCCACAATGTACCCCAGAAATATCCAACAAACTTAGTGTCCCGATCTGAAACTATGGTCTTTGGCAAACCATGAAGTCTCACTACTTTTCTGAAAAATAATTCTAATACATGAACAGCATCATTAGTCTTCTTGCAGGGAATGAAATGTGCCATCTTTGAAAATCTGTCAACCACCACAAAAATTGAATCATGTCCCCGCTGAGTCCTCGGTAAACCAAGAATAAAGTCCATGCTGATATCCTCCCAAGGCTTCTCTGGTACGGGTAATGGCTGATACAACCCTGTATTCTGCTTCACTCCTTTCACCATCTGACATACTCTACAACTCTGTACAAACTTCTTCACATCTTGCTGTAACTGTGGCCAATAATAATTCTCACTAACCAGACCAAGGGTTTTATCATGACCAAAATGTCCAGCCAATCCTCCACTATGCTTCTCCTTGATGAGATTCTCCCTCATAGAACTTCGTGGAATGCACAACTGATTCCCTCTGAATAGCATATCATCCTGGATGATGAAATCCAACCATTTTGTCCTGTCTAGAGTAACAGGTTCTGCACAAGCTTTCCAAGCTTCACCAAAATCAGGATCCTCTGGATATAAATTCTTGAGTTCCTTGAACCCAACCACTTCAATCTGCATTTCTGTCAGCAATAGTTGCCTTCTGCTAAGAGCATCTGCAACCCTATTAGACTTTCCACTCCTGTGTTTCAAAACAAATGTATAACTCTGCAAAAACTCAACCCATTTCAAATGCCTTTGATTCAATTTTCCTTGACTATTCAAATATTGCAAAGCTTGATGATCAGTATACAAAACAAACTCCTTAGGAAGAAGATAATGTCTCCACTTCTTTAATGCCTAAACTATAGCATAAAATTTCTGATCATAAACAGAATATTTCCTCTTGGCATCATTTAACTTCTCACTGAAATAAGCAACAGGTTTACCTTGTTGGCTCATAACAGCTCCTATTGCAGTACCACTAGCATCACAATCTACTTGAAACACCTTATTAAAATCTGGAAGTGCTAAAACAGGTTGTTCTGTAACTTTTTGTTTCAACAACTGAAAATTATTTTCTGCCCCATTAGTCCACTTAAACTCTTTTCTATCCCCTCTCATTGTTTCAGTCAAGGGTCCACAAATACTGCTAAAATTTCTGATAAACTTTCTGTAAAAGCTAGCTAGACCATGAAAAGATCTTACCTCAGTAGCATTCCTTGGAGTAGGCCATTCAAGGATAGCCTGTACCTTCTCTGGGTCCATTTTTAGACCTTCTGCTGAAACTACAAATCCCAAATACACTAACTCTTTCTTCACAAAACTGCACTTTTTTAAATTAATCAACAATTTCTCATCTCTCAACTTCTCAAACACCATACGAATATGCATCATATGTTCCTCCAATGTCTTGCTAAAAATCAAAATATCATCTAGGTAAACAATGACAAACTTACCCAGAAATTGTTTCAGAACCTCGTTCATGAGCCTCATGAAAGTGCTCGGTGCATTGGTTAGCCCAAAAGGCATGACTAACCACTCATACAGTCCTTCCTTTGTCTTGAAGGCAGTCTTCCATTCATCTCCTTCTCTGATCCGAATCTGATGATATCCACTTTTTAGATCTATCTTTGAGAAATACACAGCTCCACTCAAGCAGTCCATAATATCATCCATTCGTGGCAATGAAAACCTGTACTTGATTGTGATCTTGTTTATTACTCTGGAATCTGTACACATCCTCCACTCTCCATTTTTCTTTGGTGCTAATACCGCTGGTACAGCACAGGGACTCAGACTTTCTCGAATCAACCCCTTCTGTAACAACTCATGTACTTGTCTATTCAACTCTTCACTTTCTGCTGGTGTCATTCTGTGTGTTGCCTTGTTCAGAAAACTCACTCATGGGATCAAGTCCATCTGATGACTGATCTTCCTGACTGGTGGTAATCCATCAGGCACGTTATCGGATACAATATCTTGAAACTCATTCAACAAATCTGCAACTTCTACAGAAACATCTTCTACTTCCTCTTTACCAGCTTTTGGAATTAAAGCAAAACATACATGCTCATGTCTCATACCATCTAGGAAATTTCTTCCATCAACAAAAGTTATCCTTGCATTACCACATACCTTTTCTTCAGTCTCCTTCAATAGTTTTAGCTTATGTCGCACTCCATCCTTTGTCAGCGAATAGGTATTCGCATGACCATCATGTATAGCACATCTGTCAAACTGCCATGGTCTACCCAACCACATATGACATGCATCCATAGATATGATATCACATAATACCTCATCTTGGTATCCGCCAATCTTGAACTTCACCAGGCATTGTTCATTGACCATGACCTTGTGGTCATCCTGTACCCAGGCAATCCGATATGGATGTGGGTGTTTCTATCTCTTGAGCTTCAACTTTGTCACCATCTCTTCTGACACCAAATTGTCAGTGCTTCCACTATCAATAATCACATCACAACATTTACCTTCACACTTGCACCTGGTGCGAAACAAGCTCCTCCTTTGCTCAGGTTCATTCTCACCACTCAATAAGACTCTTCTGTTAATCAACGTTTCTCCTCTTTCAGCATCCTCAGAATTTGATGATCTGGCATCTTCATCTACATGTGCAACTCTGGCCTGGCCTTCATTTCTCCTATCCATTTTTCCTTGGCGCTGAGGACATTCAAATGCCCTATGACCTTCTTCTCCACAGTGAAAACATGTTCCACGGAAGCCTCCTCTTCCAGATCCTTGTCCTCTTCCTCTTCCTCTCTGATCTCTATTATTCTGATCCTGGAAGCGATTGGAATTATTTCCTCACTGATTCTGACTACTACTGGTCTCATCCTTCTTTTTCAGATCTTCATTTCGGCCACCATATGACCGTCCACCAGATCGTCCACCGCGACCTCTTCTGTTTTGTCTGCTCTCAAACTTCTTGTTCAGCTTTTCCTCTACTTTTAGGGCAAACTGGTATGCCTCTTCAATACTATTCATTCGAACCAGATTCAGCTCCTCCTGAATGCTTGGCCTTAACCCATTAAGGTATTAGGCAACTTTCTCCTTATCAGCTTCTGCGTGGCCTGTTCTGATGAGGAGTCGATAGAACTCTTTTGTATACTCCTGAACAGATTTTTCTGCTTGCTTCAAACTTTGCATTTTCTTCAGTAGGTCAAGCTCATAATCAACAGGAATGAACTGTCGCTTCAATTTATCCACCATCCGATCCCATCTTGTGATTTTTTCTTTTCCCCTTTTATTTCGCTCCAACTGAATCTCTTGCCACCAGATCTTCGCATGACCTTTCAGTCTGGCCTTCGTAAATTTGACCCTATCAGGATCCTCAACATCTTCATACTCAAAATATTCCTCACATTCATTGATCCAGTCGATCAATTCTTCTGGGTTAAGATTTTTAGAAAATGTAGGAACCTCAATCTTAGGTCTTTTCCCAATCTTAGAAATGGCCCGAAAAAGTCTTTCTTCCTCCTGGTTCACAATTTCAATTTCTCCTTCTTGATATTCTTCTTCAGCTTCATCCCCGCTTTCATCTCTGTCATTAAGATTCATTCCTCTGCGAATCTCTTCTTGCAATGCTCGCACTTGTCTCTGCAGCTCTCTAACCTCAGGTGTTACAACACCAGCTCTTCCGCCACGTTCCTTTCGTGGAGGCATTTTCGCGATGCGCGCTGAAACCCTAGCCACGGTCCTGGTGCAAACTGCCTCACGGTCGGTGATCTGTTTACACACTCAAGAAAATCTTCTCTGATACCACTTGATGAAGGGTGCTCCCCTTAATACCACAAACACATAACAGAAATAGAGAAACAACAACAATATGCAAGAACAGAAAATTGGCTTCTTATTATCTCCACAAATGTGGAATTACAAACTTTCAGAATTACAATATGCAAAGCCACATGTGCATTCCCTTACAATATTCTGTAGGACAAAGCCTCGAGCTATTACCCAGATCTACTACCCAGAACTACTCTGAACTACTTAAGACAATAATACAGCCTTCCTTATATAGGCAATTCCCCACCGCCTAGGAAGGTTCTAGAATTTTAGCCAATAAGGCCGACCAAACTTAGAATTATTTTATTTTACATTTCATTACATCATAGTCGGCTCAAGATAACCTTTGAAATCCGAACAGAAATTTTGAAGAAAATTATTTTCTGCCATTTCAGGTGGCCCAACTTTCGAAGACCATAAGTCATCACCAGTTGACCCGATCGGCTATTATAACCCCATTTTAGAAATGCCACGAAGCGCTCTACAAGCTTGACTTGCGCAAGCGCCCGTCACCCAAATTTTTGACCTCATCCGGGGCCTCTAAAGCCTTCAAAACTGAGTTCAAAGTTTCTGTACCCTGGTGCCAATACCGAAAATCTTCAATATCTTCCAATATACACTTGATCTGGCAATGAAACTTTACTGGCAGACTTATATGACCAAAATGAACCTCCAAGAAAGAAATCAGATCCTTCTGAGCACATATGAAAATTACCAAAAAAATAGTAACTTTCCATAAATAGCAGCTCTGCACAAAATAGCCCTTATTGAATATAAAAAAAAAAAAAAATAGAAATATTTTTGGGTGATGCAAGATTGCTCTTACACCCAGGATGCTCCTGCATCAATTTAGAATCTAAATCAGAACATGACTCACCAGTACTGCTATCATCATATGAAAAATCAGTGTTATAATTAATCACATCATCTCCACAAGTACCATACAATGGACTCCCCCATTCATCTTCAATCTCCAAGACTTTACACTAAACTTCATGACCATTTAAACACATAGAAGACTACAAAGAAAAATCATTTGCAGTATGAGAGAAATCTTGTGACATATCATTAGAAAGCAATTCATTCTCAATCTTATCCATGCTCCCACAATCTACATTTCTCTCAGCATTTATATCAACACTAATTGGTGGGAAAGTACCTTCATAATTATCATCACTGTACTTGTGCAAATCATGCAAAGGGAAGGATGTATCCCCTACAATCCGAAAATGTTCATTACCTTCATTGGCTGGCAAAGATTCCAGCTCCTTATCAATTACATTTTTAGCAACAACATTCATTCCACTTTCACATACAACATTATGATTAATACAATTAGTAGAGTAATGAGAGTATTGATGCTGGTCACCCTTTTCCCAATCATTCACTTTATTCTGAAAATATAAACCGACAAAGGCATGTCTTCTTATAACTCTATACTTTAGATTGCACTCAATATCCATTGCAATTTCAAAAGCCTAATGTAGACTTTGTGGTTGTTTATCCCTCAGCAGGAAACCCATTTTTTGGCCAAATGCACTGAAGTAGATAACTAAACAAATCTGATCATGTGGCCTACAATATTCAGGGATATCCATTAGTGTCCTAGTAAATATGCTATTAAACTTTGGAATTAACTCACCTTCCTCAATCTGAATTTCCATCAATCCATCCAACAACAATTTAACATCTACCCACCCATCAAACTGTTCAATGAAGGAAGAACTTAGCTCATCCCATGAAGAAATCGAAGCTGCGGGCAAAAATGAAAACCAATCTCTTTCATCTCCTTCGAGAGTCTGCACAAACAACCTCATCCATAGATCTTCATGGCAGATATCAAAATCATACATCAAATCAGCAAAAGCTTGCACATGCTTTCTTGCTAATTGGAACTGGTTCCTATTGAACTTTGGTAAATATTCTCTGACTTTATTAGGGATCTTATTAGCGAAACTAGGTATGCCATCATAACAAAATGACACATATCCTTTGACAAAAGAACACCTATGAACCTCCATTACTAGCTGCAACTTTACATACACACCTGAAATTCTTGAAAACCAGTAACAAGAAGTCTACACTTGTAATCAACCTTCTCTTATCAAGCTTACTAATCTGACATACTTCTCACTTATATGACTGAAATCAAATTTTAATCTAGAAGTATGTAATTCCACTTATATGTCATTTCTTTTAATGACAAAATCACTTGATAAGGACCATGCAAATACACCAAATTTTGAATGGAGAATACCTAGATTATCTTTGTTGAATGCTATTGTTCTCTTCACATCTGACTAAAATTTGAAATAAGGCTTCACACCTCAGGTTCGTTCTAGCACAGAGTCGCCACCTCTCCTCAAAGGACACAAATTCATTCACTGATCTTTCTTGAAACACCAATAGATTCTGGGCATTCCTCACAGCAAAGTCACAGATAATTTTAAGTTTTTACAACAACAAATCTAGGTAATACACTTGCAGATCTGAAAACAACTTTCAGATTATGACATTTATGAGACTCTTCCCCAAACTAAATATAGCAAGACTTTAGGACTATCCCCAGCAGAGTCGACATTTTGTTGGTGACTCGGATGGGCAAATGAATCTGGTCAATAAGATATGGAAATTTGTAGTTTGTAACCAGAGATTCTAATAGATGTATCTTTGTTATGTTCTCCCCAACAGAGTCACCATTTTGTTGGTTGTTCCTTCTCTTTCTACTTGCAGGTTTACACTATGATTGACAAACTAATGTCACCGACTCTATCACAACTCCAAAGTCTACAAGGAAAAGGGCCAATTAACAAGGATCAACAAGGATCCTCCTACACTTTGAGCCTAGATGCTCAGGCGGGTGTACCCTTGATTCACTTCTTGAAAGGAATCACTAAATATTATGCATTTATACCATTTACAAACTGGTTTTAAAGATTTTATCATATATATGTGTGATTGATGATGATGAACTACTTCTAGAGAATGGATTAGTGCCTTAACCTAGGGCATAGAGTCACTCAATAACATATCTCAACTAAAAATCCTAACTCAAACACTCTTGAACTCAGAATAAGTGCTTTACCTATTATCCCTCTCACTCCCAAACCTGATCATCAAATTCCTATCCAACCATGAACTCATTGAAACTACCTGAAAGACTTTAATCCTAACTTTGTTAGGAACTCAAAGATAATTCCACAATATTCTTTGTCTACCATATGCTAACTCACTTTGTGACATTAACATCTATGAGCCCAAGATCAAAACAAGAAGACAAACATAAATTTGAGATTGGAATTCAAGTGTATTCTCATTAAAATCCACAAAATCTATACATTACCAAAACCACACAATGCTAGGAAACAGACCCAAAATCCAAGCTCTCCTTGTTCAGTCTTTACATTGACTATCAACATAACATCACCTCCCTAAAAAGTAAAAATAGCTGCAATATATACCACTAGTCATCTTGGAATCCCAAAAATTAGGATGCAACAAGCTACGGATGACTAGGGCATAATTAGGGTTTGTAACTACTCCACCAACCGAATTCAATCGGGAAATCAATGTAGGGAGGGAAAACCAAGCATACTATAGCAATCAGAACCCAAAATGATCTTTATTGATAGTGAAGGACCGATCAACACCCAGGAAATCTAAAACCCATCAAGTAAACCTCTCTACAACCCCAACTACAATGCTCACTGAATGTCCACCCTACCAACTTTCATGATGTGAATGCCACCTGCAATCAATCACACCTCTGGACCACACTGCAACAATTGACAAAATCATATCTACCAGATCTAGCCGCTCAAGCATTAAAAACCAGTCCTTAGTCGCTGAGAAACCCTTAAATATTTCAAATTCCTGGTAGCAACAGTTGGTCAACAAAATTGAAATGTGGCCGTCGATCCTATTTATTTCCCAACAGATCGGGCGGTCAACAAAAATCAATCAAAACAGTCAGCAAGGCCCTGACAAGTCACCAGCCAGATCATCACCTCTCAACAAATAAGAAATGAGCACCTCAGCAAAAAATGACACAAGGATCTGCCTCTCTACTTACCTTTCCATCGGACGGCTATCGCTATACCGCCGACCCTAAGAAATGTGCATCGCATCCCAGTGGCATAACGATAACCGCTAGATCTTTCTATACTTTAACCATCTAGGAAAGAAGGCCCCACTGACATCATCCCCATCACTATCTAGCTCGACCAATGTAACACAAGCACCTCAGCACTACGTAGCACATTGGACCCACTATGCTTTCCTGTCGTTTAAACAAGATCGAACGGCTATCGTTATATCACAAGCTTAAATATCATGCATCTTATCTAAGTGGTATAATGACAATCACGAGATTATGTCGACCTTTACCCTTTGAAAAATCTGACCCCACTGACAAATTCCATATCACCACACCCATGGCCAATCAGGAGTAGGCACATCATAATATCTGACAACAGGTCCCACTTTTCTTATCACACGTCGACCAATCAAGAAAGAGCATATCAGTGCCCACTAGCAAGGAGGTCCCACTTCACATTTCATTCCCTAAAGAGAATCAGATGGTTGTCGTTATACCGCTGGCTTAAATATCATGCATCTTATATCAACGGTATAACAACAACCACAAGATCAATCTGAGCTTTAACTTCACCTCACAGACTGAAGACCTTGGGCCCACTGACAACTGCCAACTCACTGCTTTGACCAATGAAAAGCTGCCACCTCTTAATATCCACCTGGCGGATAAAGCATTATCCTCAAAAAAGAAAACACATTTGGCACTCACCACGTCACCTTCCAGCTCAGCCAATCAAAACATAATAAATTTGCAACACCTGTCAGCGGTCCCACTGAGAAACGCCATATCATTATCCAAGTCGACCAATGAGAAATCACCATTTGTGCATACCTGGCATTGGACCCACTCTAGTCGGCTTATAGCTTGGGAAGAATCAACAGTCATCGCATGATCGCATAGCCTGGAAAGATTCCATGTGATCATGCGCGAGCCATTAGATCAAAAGGAAACTGAGATGTCGGGCCCCGCTGATAGTGTATCCAACTCACCATCCCGGAACTAATAACCAGCTGCCACCTTAGCTCCATCTGACTGTATATGCACTTGTATCATTCCTTATGACGTGGGCCTACCATCACATGATTTAGCGACTGAAGAGAAGATATAAGCCACTAGCAGAGTCGCTGAATGTATGAGACTTAACCGCTAAAAACAAGAGATCTTGCGACAAGAACAAAATTGAAGTCACCGAATAGAATTACTAACTGCCTAGAAACTTAGAGAACTGGTGACTAACCAGGAGGGAAAAGTGCGCATGCAGTTAAAATCACTTAAGTAGCCCAAAAAAGGTAATGACTAACTAGAACCTGGCCTAGAGAATTCAAGGTTCTTCCTCCCAATGGCTAGAATTATGAATATATGAACTAGGGTTTAAGTTAGAGAGAGAAAAGCTTGCAAAGACCAGAGAAAATTATATAGCCATGAAATTTTTTTGCAGGTGCTAACAAAACACATGTCTGGGTTGTTTTGTGATTCTATATTGATCTCACACTTCAATTCCATTCTTTGACCACATGTGATCCCAAATCGATCTCACATTAGTCAAAGAGGTGCAAATGTATGCACCCTAAAATGGTCGCCTAGACTTTGGGCCCCCATTCAGTAATTTATCAAATCCTTGAATCAATATTTTCAAAAATCAATATTTTTCAATTATATCAATTTCCTTTGATCAAATCCTATTTTATCATTTATTCGATTATTCTATGGGCTAACCATTTTATCCTAAGTCTTTATTTATTTAAGAGGAATTTCCTCCCCTTTTATTAAATAAAAAGCCCCCACTTTTCTTCTTATCCTAAGTTGCACAAATAAAGCATTATTCTTATTTTATAAAAAAAATAAAAGCACTTTTTGTCTCATATGGACACAAAAGTCAACTCTTATTTTCTCATTGGAGGATATTTGTGCACATGGATTGCTCCTCTTTCAAGCTCCACCCTTGATTAAATCTTTTGCCTCTTAATCTCCATGGTCCATTCCTTTTCAATTCATTTAAAAGGAGAGCTCTTTTCTCATTCTAAGATCCCAACTTTGAATACTAATGTTATGCTGCAGGATTTTTTGGAGACTTTGGAGCTTTTGGAGATCATTCTTGCATTCTAGTTTCATTATTGCATCATAGCTTTCATGGCATCTAGCTTAGTTCTTTTTATGCTCTAGATTAGCTCACATAACTTAATTAGTAAGGTTTTGTAACACTGAACTATCTTTTATTTCCATAGCTTAGCTTGCATCTTCATTTTTAGTATAGTTGCATTGCATTGCATTTCCATTGTTGATTCTTGAGGATATTGGCATTCTTGCCCTTGTCTCTTTGAATCTCCCATTGTGTGGTTTACTAGCAAGGTTGCATGCTTGAATAGCTCTAGCTGAGAACACCATCAACATCCTTGTGACTCCATGCCTAGGGAGCTCTAGGTCACTTTCTCAAGGTTTCCCATTTATGGATTCCCTTGGAAGTAATGACTTAGAGAAGTGCACTATTTAGTGTGTACACATATCATAGTATATTATCTATTCTTTTTCATGTGGATGATGATTACTTGTTTACATGCAACTTTAACTCTTTCAAATTTATGTGGAAATGGTCCTATATAGAGCTACAAATTTCCTTTCGTCACATTCCTCTTATAGTCATAATTAATAGGTTGAGGATTCTCCTTCACGCTCTCTAATTTCAAGAAATCTCATTATCATCATAAAGAGTAATGTGAACATTTTCCTATACTATCTTGTATTTTGTATCTTAAGTTAATCTTTTGAATGCCCTCTCTCCATTTTTCTATTTTTCTTTGATCATTTGTTGACTAGAGTGTGTTATCTATGACCAATATTGATCATGGCTTAGATTCTTATTTTTCATAAAATCTATAAATTCAACATCATGACACACTAATCGATTAATACTTGATATATGAGGAATTCAAGCATGTTATTTATTTTCAAATACTTGTTGCAAGGTGTGCGCCCTTAGTATTCTTGTGATGTGCAACGTGGTGCCTAGGTTCACAACATAATTTATTTGCCTCATGTGTTCTATAAGTACAGTTTTGTATCAAGCATTAACAGACCATCGATCTTTTGGTGCAATGACAACCAATAATTGGTATCAGAGCCTAGGTCATGAGTTCAAACCCCTCTCTTTGTTTCGAAGAGATTGTTCCAAGGTGTGTGCCCTTGGTCTCCTTGTGATTTGAGATGTGGTGCTTGGGTTTGCAATATGGATTAACCTCCTCCTATGTTATATATAAGCTTAGTGGTTGTATTAGGCATTAAAAAGTTGAGCTTTGGGTGCAACAAGCACCAACAATACTTTCTCTTTAGTGTGGTTTATTTTTTTTCTTCACGTTTTGAGTTCTATGGATTTGTACTAACATTCCCCTTACTTTTAAATGTACTCTTATAACACCATTATCAATTTTGACCTTTCATAAACATTAATATCATTAACCTATATGATCCTATATAGACATTTCACAAATATCTTAATATGCATTAAGCCACCCATTCTAAATTTTTTTAAAATATATTAAAAATAGTAACTACTGAAAGAAACCCACTTAACTCTCAATAAAATATTCGAACAAAAATATTTTTTTACAAAACTACATTATATAACTATATTTTTCTAGTTATATATGAAATAATTGAGCCTAAAACTTGTCCCAATAAATATAACCAACTACATTAAATAGCTATAGATTCTTCAATATGCAAGTTAAAGTTTTTGGTTTTGATCATGTGTGGTATTTTCTCAAATTTTTGGGTCAAACTCCATGATCCTTCATCAACAAGAAAACAAGAGAAGATAATTCTTAGGATTATTGGACTTGGTCTACCAATAATTTCAAAAATATCTTCTCTTGCATTCATTTGGGCTTGGTCTACCAACAATATCAAAATTCTCTTCTCTTGTTTTCATTTGGGTTTGGTCTACCAACAATCTCAAAACTCTCTTCTCTTGTCTTCTTCTTATAAAGGATATTTGGGCTTAGCCTACCAACAATCTCAAAATTCTCTTCTCTTGTCTTTTTCTTGATGAAGGATATTTGAACTTGGTCTACCAATATCTCATGTTCTCTTCTTGTCTTCTTCTTCATGAAGGATCATAAAGTTTGATCTAAAATATCAAAGAAAAATCTTGATTTTAGTCTACCAACAATCTTGAAATTCTCTTCTATTGTCTTCTTTTTTATAAAAGATAAAAAAAAATACACAACCAAAACTATAAACTACAATGCACATTAATAAACCTAGGAAAACCATGTGTCTACTATCTTCTTCAAGTTATATTTGGAGCCATTCAATCTAAAATTGGCCCTAATAACTATAGCTACATATTATGGTGAATAGAGTAGGACACGGAATTGATTGTGTCATGTTAATGTGAATTGATTGTGTCATGTTAATGTGCAGAAAAATAATATGTGACAACCAATCATAGTAGGCATGGGGAATACTACTATCTCTAGCTATACCCTAGTAGAGAATATCAACTTTTATCAAAAGAGAAATTGTAACCATGGTTAAACTCATATAAAGTCCAAGAACTTCCACATTGAACTTTGCGAGCAGTACATGACAGTGAATTTAAATATATTAAGTACTTTGGCGTACAATTATATATATCCATGTAGCAGTACTAAAGGGCAGTCCTAACAAACATGCTTTGTATTTTTCATTCTTTTCTATTTATTTAACAACAAACATGTTTTGTCTTACAATCTATCATGTTTCAAGGTTGACAAGGGAACTGTCTAGAGATATGACTAGTCTTTTAGTACAGACAAGAATGACTGCACGTAGATAGAGTAAGTATAACTTGCTAACAAATTCAATGGCTAAACAAAACCCACATTTTGTATCATGTGGGGACAATTGTATATAATTAAAGCTATTAGACTTCTATAATTTATATGAATATTGTTTTATATGAAATTTTGTTATAAATTATATTTTATGATTTTATTTCTCTTTTAACTCTTTTATATTCTGATAATAGATTACGGAGTGTAATTTGAAACATTGATAGTATAAAAATTCTTACAATCAAATTGAAAAATTATCAAGCAATAGTAACATATAAATTTCCACAATCTATATGAATATTGCCTAATAGTTCTTGGATTTGATCGTGTGAGAAATTCTTAATCATTAATATTATAAATTACATTTTATGATTTTACTTCTCTTTTAACTCTCTTGCATTCTAATAATAGTTTGCTGATTGTAATCTGAAACGTTGATAGTATAAAATTTCTTACAATCAAATCGAAAAACTATTAAGCAATAGTAACATATAAATTTCCACAATCTATACACTATATTGCTTAATAGCTTTTGGATTTGATCATGTGAGAAATTCTTAATCAACAACATTTCATATCACACTTGTGATCTTACTTCTCTGTAAACTCTTTGACACTCTGATGATAGATCAACATAAAATAGTTTTTACAAATGTCTACTTCTTAATCATCAACATTTCATATCACACTCATGATCTTACTTCTCTGTAAACTCTCTGACACTTTGATGATAGATCGACATAAAATAGTTTTTACAAATGTCTACTTCTTAATCATCAACATTTCATATCACACTCGTGATCTTACTTCTTTGTAAACTCTCTGACACTGTCATGATAGATTGACGTAAAATAGTTTTTACAAATGTCTACTTCTTAATCATCAACATTTCATATCACACTCGTGATCTTACTTCGCTGTAAACTCATATCACACTCATGATCTTACTTCTCTGTAAACTCTCTGACACTGTCATGATAGATTGACGTAAAATAGTTTTTACAAATGTCTACTTCTTAATCATCAACATTTCATATCACACTCGTGATCTTACTTCGTTGTAAACTCATATCACACTCATGATCTTACTTCTTTGTAAACTCTTTGACACTGTCATGATAGATTGATGTAAAATAGTTTTTACAAATGTCTACCTCTTAATCATCAACATTTCATATCACACTCATGATCTTACTTCGCTGTAAACTCATATCACACTCGTGATCTTACTTCTCTATAAACTCTCAGACACTTTGATGATCGATCGACATAAAATAGTTTTTACAAATGTCAATTCTTAATCATCAACATTTCATATCACACTCGTGATCTTACTTCTCTGTAAACTCTCTGACACTCTGATGATAGATCGACATAAAATAGTTTTTACAAATGCCTACTTCTTAATCATCAACATTTCATATCACACTCGTGATCTTACTTCTTTGTAAACTCTCTGACACTCTGATGATAGATCGACATAAAATAGTTTTTACAAATGTCTACTTCTTAATCATCAACATTTCATATCACACTCATGATCTTACTTCTCTGTAAACTCTCTGACATTCTGATGATAGATCGACATAAAATATTTTTTACAAATGCCTACTTCTTAATCATCAACATTTCATATCACACTTGTGATCGTACTTCTCTCTAAACTCTCTGACACTTGATGATAGATCGACATAAAAAAAATTTACACAATTTACTCGAAAAACTATCCAAAAACTATCAAGTAATAATAACAGGTAAACCAATATATTTTTATATAATCAAGAATAAGAATAATGGTATATTGCATGTCCAAAATTTGCAGGTATTTGAAGGTAATGATAATATCCTGACTAGTGCACGAGGTGCCCTGCCAACAGAAGCTTTAAAAGAAGGAATGGATTTGACCATTTGATTTGGCCATGTTTACAAAAACTTTTTGTACCTAAATAATTTGTTGTATTCAACTGTTGGTGATATGATTATTTGCAATGATTTGAGTGCTTTGCGACTAGAATCGTCTGCTAGAAGATTCAGGCCGATTTTTTTATGTTTTCTTTCATTTAGTCTTTGTAATTCCAAGGCATTCTTTGTCAACTTTTGCAAGGATTTTCAACCCATCGAGTTCTGTCAAATCGTTATGATTTTGACAAGACAGAAAATCGTGGAGTTTTTCTCCACTCAATGAGATTTTGTTTGGTTTTAAATAGTGAATAATGATGTTTATGTTCAAACCCAAAAATTCCATAAAGCTTATTTACCCAATTCCTGACGAATCTGTGTGTAACATAGACATGTTAAATGGCAAATTATATGGCTTTTCAAATCAAGTGGAACCGTGTCAAGGTGAACAAAATCTTGTATTCAGATATATTATTCAAGTAAAAGTATAATAAAGTATAGTAATATTTAATGGTATGTTTTTTATATTAAAAGTAGCAAAATAAGTGTGTCGATCTTGTAGACAAAGTATTGGAAGGTAGCTTCAATAAGTCATTAACATCAAATAAAAAATACAATAATGATAAAAATAATAATATCAAATAATATATTGGTTAATGAATTTTTATTTTTTTCATCAAAGGACATCTAGTATCATAGAAAAGTTCATGTTGTAGGCACCTAAATGGTGCTAATTTCAAGTCTTCTCCAATAAGAAAATAAATAAATTTATTTTTCAATTATATAGAAAATTGATATATTTATCATAGAATGTGATCCAAAGCATTTTTTTTTCAAATGTAAAATTTTTAATACAATCTAATCTAAAATAATAATAAATAGTATTAGGAGTCGTAGAAACTTGATGTTATTAAGTGAAATATTAAGATAATAATAGTATGTTTGTTTTGTTATTTATATAGAATGGAAAAATGTATATACAACATATAAATTTAGTTCAATAAAATTTACAAGATAATTGTACACTAAGCATGTCAAGTGAAGGACTATTGAAATTGTGAAAATGTATAAAAAAATATTATTATTAAACCCTAATAGTTTGAAAAATTGTATGTTAATAGTGAAGAAAAAGGACAAGCTTGATTTTTTCATTAATGTTTTGATCATATTGCACGATCCATCATAGGATGAAATGTATAGAGAGAAAAGTGATAATGGATCATGCATTATGATTTGAAAAGTTGGTGGAAAATAATTGCACACAATATAATCCAAAAATCTACTATATATATTCATAGAAATGTACTACACTACTACAAATCTTCATGGATAAAGGAAACAACAAGCTTAATGTCAAACATTTTAAAATAAAATAATTTTTTCCTAATGTCAATATGTGCTAATTTAGTAAGATGTGCATGCATAAGTATGAATTAACTTCTATTAATGTTAGACATTTGTAAGTGTGATAATTGACAAATTAAATGTTATTCTAGGAAAGTAAATGGAAAGATAGTGCACTTAGTGCTAGGAGGATGATCATTAATTGTTGATCCTTTGAAATTTGAAGGTCTAGAGGATAGTAATGATGCATCTTTGTATTTAATTCACCTAGGATTTTAATAATTGATAAGTTATTTGAAAATTTATGTGTTTAACTCACTTTTATATTCGTAGGCCTAAACTTTGCTTGTAAAAATGACATTATAGAGCTCAATTCTAATTACGATTTTATTATATTTCTATTTAATTAAATTTATTATTTCTCCAAATTCAATGTTATTACTCTACTTAAAGGCATACAACATTTTAAAAAACTTAAAAGGTTTTTTTAAATTTCTATAGACAATTTCTCCTAAATCAATTAAAAAAAACTATATAGATGCTCTAGAATGATTAGAAAAATTTAAATTCCTTTTAGTGCTCGTATGTAAGTACTCCTAACATGCTTCTCCCTTAAATAAAAAATGATTCCTTGATGATAACATAAATGCATTTAAATACAATGGAATAACAATCAATCAAGGAAATGTGTAGTTAGTTGTATAAAAAAGAAAAAAACTAACAAGTGAGAGTAAGGAAAATTTTAAATTTTAAATTGTTAAGGTTAATCAATTTACACAACATCAATATTTTTCTTAGCATGAGAATAAATTTTTTGAGGTGGATATTGAATTTATGCGAATGGGTCTATGTATGGGCATTATAAATGCATTAAATGGGTGAGTATATTAAATATGTATGCATATGAATATGATAGGTGGCTAAATAGGAATTAGCATGGGTATGCAAAAGTTATCATTACATTCAACTTCTAATTTATAAATTAAGAATTGTGCGAATTCTAAAATGAACATATATCTCAAACTCTGTAGCATTAATAGAGCAAATATATTAAATATGAATAAGATAGGGAGTAAATTTGTGAGATTTTATATTAAAAAATGAATAAAGACATACACATGAGAAAAGTTCAAACTCACACAAAATTAAGTCATTTATTGATACATAAATGTATTAAGTTATTCTCTAAAAAAGACACAAATTTGTAGAGCTAGATCTCTTATACATGTAGAAATGACTCAAGCACAAAAATGGTGAAACTAAGGTGGATAAGAAATATATGGGGGTTGGTACATGAATAAGCATAATATATGCACAATCACAATCATGGTAACTACATTGGAATGCATATGCATATGAATAAGGAATGGTAAAATTAAGGTGGAAAATAAATATTTGGTGTTGGTATATGGATAAATATAATAAATGCATAATCATGGTAATTACATTAGAATGCATATGCATATGAATAATGTGGGAGATAAATTTGCAATAATGTAAGTAAGTAGATGGGTAGAGATATGGATAAAGTGTGACATTACATCAATATTGTAATAGTTATCAATATATGTATAATTTATTAAATCACTTTTAAGATTGATAAAGCTAAATAAAAGTTGACGTGCGTATATAAATTTTATCATAACAAAAATTATATAAAAATTATCTAAAGTTTCTTACATTGTCAATATAAAAAGATTACTCATTATAATATATCTTTACATAAAATTTTAGAAATTTTAATAATAATATAGATAAATATCAATTGACATTTCTATTTATTGCTATCCAAAATTTTAAGCATGTGTCAATATATAAACTCTTTAAAAAGTGACATGTATTACTGTGTAAAATGAGTTCTATGTAACCTTTATGAGAGACATTTTCTATAGCAAGTGGGAGAAACAAAATGTCTTTCAAATCATGAAAACTCTGCATTTTAGCATACTTCCTTTGATTTGGCATTGCATTTTTACAATTGTGTCTCAAAATCATTGAGTTTAGAAGGGACTTAGTTTTCATATCTCTTATTATGAAGGATTGTATTCAAATATATGATCATTTTTCTATTTGAAGAATATGAAAATATTGGGAAGCCATCAAACTATAGATTTTATGGGACAAAAATTTAGGTTGAAAATGTATTTTTATAAATCAAAGATCACAATCTTCCTCCACCTTTGAGTGTTTAAGATTATATTTCTTAGTGGATTTTTTTTCATTGTACATGCTTATTATTTAAAGCTTGATATTTCATTAGATTTCATGGTATGGATATGTGTAACATGATTTCATCTATACAAAGTAATATAAGACACTTATATATAACAAAACATATTGTGGTGAATAGATACACATCATGATATTTGCAAAATAATCCAAAATTGAGTAGGCCACTTGTCACTCTCTGGTGCAGGAGAAACTTCAAAATGGTGTATTGGGTTTTCTATAGGAGATTTGGGGTCTTATGGACCAAGTTCATGTAATAAAACCCAATTTGTAAGAGCATTTTCCATTGGGTAGCACCTATAAGCCCATGGTCAAAACTAGTCAAAGTGTCAATAAAAAGGTCTAAAATAGAGTTTTTATCTTTACAGGGGATTTTTTAGTCTAATTGCACCTATTTTAAGCATTTGAATAGGTTTTGGTGCAAAATGTTGCCAAAGATGCAAAATTGTCAAAAGTTGCTTGTCAACTTTTGGGTAATTTGCCTTAATTAATGTTTTTAGCCTCCTAATGGACTCCCACAATCACCAACCTTCAAATTTCAATTGGGACAGTTGGAAAATGTCTATTTAAGACCAAAACATCCCAAATACAATAGATTTGTATGAGTTGGAATATTTTGATGTTGGAAGCAATAAGAATTTTACTATATTTTTCTTATAAAAATCACTTTGTCTGTGTCATCCTGGTGTTCAAATTTGAATCATTTTGTCTCAAACTTGTCATGTATAGATAGAGGAATGAATTTAGGTCTCAAATAACTTGGTTGCATAATATTTGGTGAAGTCTGGAGTGTTTGGGGACAAATCTAATCATACTCATCTGAATACACCACCATAACCAGGACTGTGAACAAAAATATCTCTAACTTGAGATTCCACCATTGGATCTCCATGGCCCTTTGGGGATTTTAAGTAGAGACAATATATTATAATATTCCAAAACAAATTTTTAGGGATACAACTTCTTCTATTTTTTCTATCAAGCCCTAGCTGGGGATCCCTATGTGAGCGGTATGGATTGAAGAGCTAATTAGTGTGTATAATGCAAAGATGAGTGGATCAAGATACTAAACTATGGATTTAGAGTTCAAATATTGTAGTATAAATTTCCTAAGTCATATATTGGGGAGATCAATCCATTTGAAGGAACTTGTGGTTCAAACAGACCTAATTAGGCCTTTTAGCCCTAGTTAGCCCACATGGAGTTTGGACATCAAAACTTGGAGTCATACCTTAAAAATTAGGAATATTTAAGGCATCCTAAAAGGGTATTAGAATCATAAGTCAATAAGTCAATAAAACTCAATAGGTCTACCTAATTCAATTAGGTCTTCCCCACTAGGCCAGTTTGTATAAACTGAATCATAGAACCTAAAGGGTTACATCAAGTGTTTAACCAAGGTATATTGGATATGTTAACACAATTTTGATCCACTCCCAACTAGTGGTGTTCATTTTGATGCATTTTTCAATCTAGACACTCAAATCTAGTGTTGGGTATTAGGAGTATTGTTATGGATCTCATCACACAAATGTGTGAATCGATTTGGAATTGTTGAAACAGATTATAACATTGAAATTTTTTCCTTCATAGGTTTGATAATTCAAGTAACCTCATAGTGATAGAATAATTGAGCCTTTTCCTTGCAATTTGTGGGTGTAGGTCTTAGAATCAAGTCTCCCTACTTGGCTCTTCATCATAGTGGTATTAGAACACGTTGATTAGATCTTTGAAAGGTACATGTTAGAAGATTCTAAGTCTATAGAAATTGAGAGTGAGGCCACATACATGCCTCCCAAAGGGATTACTATAGAAGTAGCCAAGAAATTTCAAGAGATGGAGGAACTTAACAATAAGTTGACTGAGGAGGTTAGCAGATTGAGGGGATTGGAGGAGAGACTAGGGAAGTCTAAGAAAGACAAAATGTTCTCTATATTTGGTGGAGGGGATGAGGAAGAAGTCCCAAGAAAAGAAGAATAAGTGTTTGCAGAACAGAGATACCTAGTGAATCCCTCAAGTCTATTGGAAGGAAGGTGTCAGATAAGCACACATATATCCCTTTCTTTGATGAAGATGGAATCTAGATGTAGTTATGGACTAGATTGAGGCTCTGAATAGTCACTTTTAGTTTGAGGAGGTTCCTAAAAACCAAATATTAAAGGTATCCAAATGTAAGATGAGAGGTTTTGCCTTAACTTTGTGGACATTTGTTCATGATGAAAGGATGAAGCAAGGAGCCAATCCAATCTACACTTTTAAACTAATGGTATATAAGATCAAGGAGTTTTACATCCTTGAAGACTATGAGACCCAAATATATAGAAAGAGATAAAATATCATACAAAAATACATGGATGTTAATGCCTACACAAAATATTTTCATAGGCCGAGCTTGAGATCAAGACAAAATGAAGGTGAAAAAGAGAAAGTGGTAAGGTACTTGAATGGACTCAAGTACAATATCCAAGATGGTATATCTCTCTTGGGCCCTAATATAGTGCATAGGTGCTTTCAATTGGCACTTAGAGTGGAAGAAAAATTGATAAGAAAACAAGTCAAGGTAATAGAGGCAAGGGCAATAAAAAATTCAAGAGGAGAGGAGCACAAGGTGGGAGAAACCAATCTCCAAGACCCCAAGGTGAACAAAACCAATATGAACAAGGTGAATCAAGTTCAATAGGAAATTTCAAAGGTAGAAGGATGAATAGAAGAGAAATATTTGGAGGTAGTAATGGAGGACACTTGAAGTGATTTAACTATAATTAGTTTGGTCATCATATGAGTAGGTTCCCATAGAGGACTGGATCAAATAACCAAGGAGAGAGGAGACCACAATTGGTTTAGGAAGATTCCCAAAGCATAAAATCACCATCCAAAGATCTAGACCCTAAGGAGGGAGTGTGATTGATGATGAGGAGAGCATTACAAATCGTCCCTATCACCCTAGAGCCACCACAAAGGAAGAACTTATTTAGGACCAACTACAAGAGTCATGGAAAGGTATGAAAAATTATCATTGACTTTGGTTTCATAGATAACTTAATATCTATTGAAATTGTGAAAAAGTTAAATTTAAAAAAGACCCCTCATCCTTACCCTTATCATGTGTCATGGCTAAACAAAGGGAAACAAACAATAGTAAATGATTAGGCACGGGTAGAGTTTTCAATTCGAGAATATAAGGACATAGTTTTATGTGATGTTGTAGAGATGGATGCATGTCACTTATTTCTTGGAAGGCCTTGGAAATATGACCTAGATGCTACACACAATGATAAGAAGAATACTTATACAATTGTCAAGAATGGTGTCTCATATACAATGAAACCTTTTCCCAATTAGAAGTTGGAAAAATAATCCTCTGTCATACTTTTAGGTGTGAAAGAAATGATCCAAACCATGAAGGAGGCATGAGATGTAGGGTATGCACTAGTTATAAATCCTAAAGATAAGGAGGAATCAGAGAAACTTGAGGAAATTCCTAAGGAAGTGAAGGGACTGCTAGAAAAATATAGTGGGGTGATTGAAAAATATTTTCCCAAAGCCCTCCCACCCTTAAGAGATATTATCCATCACGTTGATCTAGTCCTTGGTGCATCTCTCCCAAATAAAGAATCTTACAAAATGAACCTTGATCATAATGCAAAAAATTTCTAAATAAGTTCAAGAACAACTAGACAAGGGTCTGATTCAAATAGCCCCAACTCTTGTGTAGCTCCAACTATTTTGGCTCCCAAGAAGGATGGTAAGTGGAGAATTTTCACTGACTCTATGGAAATAAAAAAAATAAAAGTTAGGTATAGATTCCCCATGCCTAGAATTGATGACCTATTGGACCAACTAGGGGGTGCATGCTACTTCTTAAAGATAGATCTTAAATCAGGCTATCATCAAATTAGGATAGGGCTAGGGGATGAATGGAAATGACATTCAAAAGTAATGAGGGATTGTATGAATGGATTTTCACTCCTTTTGGACTCAGTAATGTTCCATGTACATTCATGAGACTCATGAATAAAGTCCTTCATGATTTCATAGGGAAATTTTAGTTGTCTACCTAGATAAAATTCTTGTCTTCAATACGACCAAGGTAGAACATTTGGAGTACTTGGATTGGTTTTTAAAAAGGATTCATAACCACAAACTAATGATAAATTTGGAAAAAAGTACCTTTCTACAGGAAGAACTCATCTATTTGGAATTTGCCATCTCCAAGGAGACACTCAAGATCAATCCCTCCAAAGTTGAAGCCATAATAAATTGGTTCATTCTAAAGACACTAGCTAATGTCAAAAACTTCCATGGATTACCAACTTTCTATAGAAAATTCATTAAGAGTTTCAGTCAAATTTGTGCACCTATATTGGACACCATAAAAGGAGGTAAAAAGGTGAAATTCGGTTAGACATTTGAAGCACAAAAATAATTTGAATACTTGAAAAATAGGGTGGCCTAATTTCCTATCTTGGTCCTTCCTGATTTTCACAAGTTATTCAAAGTTGAATTAGATGCTAACAACCTAGAAAATGGGGCTATTCTCAATGAAGAAGGTAGGCCTATGGCTTTCTTTTCTGAAAAGTTAAATGAAGCCAAGAGGAAATATTCAACATATGATCTTGAACTTTATGAAATGGTTCAAGCCTTGAAAAAGTGCAGGCACTACCTTTTCCAAAAGAATTCATTTTTTTTACCGATAACCATGCTTTGAGTTATCTTAACAGTTATGATAAGTTGAGTTGTAGGCATATAAAGTGGGTGGAGAAACTTCAAGCTTATACATTTAGAATAAAACATAAAAAAGGCTAATCCAACAAGGTGGATGATGCACTCAGTAGGAGGATCACATTGGTGCAGTAAATTCAAATACAAATAATTGGAATAGATTCTCTTAAGGATCTCTACAAAGATGAATCATATTTTAGGGAAGCATACAAGGGTTGCACTCAATTCACTGAGGCATATCATTCATATTTTTCTAACTTTTTGTTGTAGGATGGGTTACTTTTCAAAGGAGGACAATTGTGCATCCAAAAATGTTTAATGATAGGTAATATAATCAAAGAAAAACATTATGGAAATCTAAGTGTTCATTTTGGTTTATACAAAACCCTTGAGTTGGTTAGGAGAAACTATTACTGGCCCAAAATGCAAAATGACATTAGGAAATTTATGGAATCATGTGTAATATGTTAAAGGGAAAAAGGAGTATCAACAAATCAAGGTCTTTATCAACCCATTCCTATCCAAACAAGGCCATGGGAATGCATAAGTATGGATTTTATCATGGGACTCCCTAGAACCAAAAAAGGATTTTCCAATGATTTTGTGGTAGTAGACAGGTTTAGCAAGATGACACATTTCATCTCCTACAATAGCACAACCGATGCCTCACACATTTCCAATATCTTCTTCAAGGAAGTAGTCAAAATTCTTGGTCTTCCCTTGAATATTGTTTTAGACAGAGACGTTAATTTCTAAGGTCATATCTAGAGGATACTATGGAAGAAATTGGGTACCAACCTGTCATTCAATTCTTCCTACCATCCCCAAATAGATGGCCAGTATGAAGTTGTCAATCGATCACTTAGAAACCTCCTAAGATGTTTGACAAAGTAGTATGGGAAGATTTGAGATAAAATATTTCCCCAAGTAGAATATGCATATGATGATTCTCTTAATAGGACAATATGGAAAACACCATTCCAAATCAACTATGGTTTACATCCTAGAGGAGTCATGGAGCTACCTAATGATTTCAAGGTAAGTGCTCATGGAGGGGAGTTGGTAGAACTCATAAACAAAGTTCATGAAAATGACAAGGTATCTCTACAATAGAATATAGAGAAGTACAAATAAAATGAAAATCATAAAGAGAGGGCACTACACTTCAAAATTGGTGATAAAGTATGGGCATGCCTTAGAAAAGGAAAGCTTCCTTTAAAGGAAAGAATACCAAATTACATATGAGGAATATTGGCCCTTGCACAATCATCCACAAATATAGAGAAAATGATTATGAAATATCACTTCCCCCATCTCTTTCTATTTTACCCATATTCAATGTTTTTGATCTCACTTCATATAAAGTTGTTGGAGGTACTGATAATGTTATGCACAAGGATGAACAACATGTTGACTAGATTAAAGATCTTCCACCAAGCCAACCCAAGGAATTGGAGAACATCCTACATAGAAAGGTGGTGAAACAAACAAGAAGGAACGCTTACAAAGAGTATTTGGTGAAATGGAAAGGTCTCCTAGACATAGAGGAAACATGGATGGATGAACAAGCTATCCTTAAGCATGGAACAACTTTAAAAACACTTCACTCTAGTGGAACTTGAGATATTTGTTAGAAATAGGGAATACTGAGAGGTGGGGGTGAATCAATATTCTACAAACTTTTACTTTTTCCCAATTATGGATATAACAGATTATCTTAATGCATGCATAACATAGAAAACTAAACAACATGCATAACAATAAAATAAATGAACTCATAACAAATTGTTTGTTCTCGAGGAAACCCTGGCAAAGGGAAAACCCCAGTGGGGATGGTACCCACAAAGATCCACTAATCAAAAGTATCCTATTAAGGATGTTGACCCTGTTAGGAGCCTATTACATGCATATAGTGTCTCAGTCCTGATTAAGTGACTATAGGCCTTGTTAGAAGCCTCAACCCTGCTAGGAATTGGTAGTACAAAATATGATTACCAGATGAGCCCACTGCCCAAACAAGTAATATAAAATATTTAATGATTACACAATAGGTCAAGGTACATAACCTTATACTACTTGTAACTTTGCATCAATGTCTCTTCACTTTCTTTTTCACTATCGCTATTACAACTTCATCATATCATTTACAATTACATCATTACATCTCTTTATACAAGTTATTAAGATTAATAACTTTTATAGTCGGCTTGTCATAAGAATTATACAAAATATATCTTTACCCAAGGGTTAAAATCTAGGATTTCATCCCTTTATATTGTTAAGACATTATTTTGATAAACAAAATAATCCCTTAACTCTTTACCAATTTTGTCTTCATATTTTGTCCTGTCAGCTTAACACTGTCTTAAGTAAAACTGTCATAACTTCTTCCGTACATGCCATACTAACTTGAGCTCTTAGGTGAGTCTTCTATAGTCACCATATTATCTATGTTCAAGTGCACAAGAATTGAACTTACTCCAATCAACATCACTAATCAAAATTATCTTTGGGTACAATGGCAAAAATACTGTCTCATACTTAAACATGCGCTTTGTCATAATTACTCTCTGTCCTATGCAATCTTCATGTAGGTCATATGTTTCCATAATGAAAAAATATATGAATCTAACTCAGCCAAATTCCCAACAATTTCCCCCTTTGTCAGTGGTGGCAACATATGAGAAAATTAGCTAAGTCAAAAACTTCAAAAATCTCAAAATTGTGGCCATAACAAAAATATGTATATACTGTCCTTATAACTCCATAAATCTTATCTATATAATGTACTGCCCCTAGGAGTATACATCCTTATCATATATAACAATTACTCAAAAAAAATTTCTGCTATATATCTCTGCCCCTTTGACAACAATGACAAAAAAGGGTAAGGAGGGTGACAAAACTATGTTCAGACAAAAGTTATACCTTGATTCAATATTGCAAAGTTGGTAGGCTTGCAACACAATCTAAAAATTTAATCTTCATGGCCTCTAACTCTTTCTCCCATACCTTTTTAATTGAATTTGCAACACTGAGTAGTGCAGACAATCCATAAGCTGCAATTTCACAGGCTTGGAGATTTGCAAAACTGAACTTCTAAAAAGATGTCTTGGATGAAAGACATTCTTCCAGTTGTCTTTCAATAATGCTCAATTTAATAGAAACATGCTCTTTTAGAAGAGTGAATATTTTTAGCTTCCTATCCTTGTCATCTTGTAAAATCCTTATCTCATCATAAATCTTGAAAATTTTCTTTTCAATATCAAGTATCTTCACATTGGGGCTTGAAAGGAGATTTACTTCTAGTTGAATTTCTGCTTCTTTGATCTTAATCTTCTACATTTCTTCTGCTATAAGGATCTCAAATTTTGTACACTGAATGTACAAAGTTTTACCTCTGTCTAGATTCCTTCTCAAATCTTTTATACAGATATCAAGACTGTTGATATCATTCCTGATATTCTGGCTTATGTCTAGAAGTAGTTTGGCCTCATAGGCTGCTTGTGCCTTCACCTTAGCTATATCAGATAAGTTGGTAAACTCATCATCAAATGTGTTCATCACTTTCTTTTCTCTTTCAAGCGGGTTTGCCTCTGCAATTTGTGTGGTCACAATACTTTGTAACTTCTCAGTTAATTCTTTTAGGCATCCTTCAAGGCTTTTCACTTTCTTGTTCTTCCCAATAATCTTATTCAAGGATGTGATCAATTCCATTTGATCATCATCATCTACTTCTTTACCCAAAGTTTCAAATATAGATCCAATTTGAGTTTTCTTAACAGTAAGACTAATTTCTTCTTGACTAGGGGTTGCTTCTAGCTTTTCTGTCTCTTTAGTCTCTCCAATCTTTGTGTCTCTCTATTCTTCTCCTCTAGCATTGTCTTGCTCTTCAAAATCCAAATTGTCAGCAATGTTCTCAAGGTTCTTAAAAATATTATCATCACTATCCAGAGTGATCTTGGTTCCTTCCACATTCATAGTTTCATCTTCAATGTTGATGGCTGGTGGAGAGGGAATATCTTGCTGTCCTGCTTCCTTTACTTGCTATGTTGGTTCTACTGCATCTAATTGTTTCTCAACACTTCCTGTCATCACTTTAACTATTGCTAGGTCTATTTCCTTGTTGATTTCTTCATACTTACCTCCCATAATCTGAATTTTTCTTTTGTTGGTTCTCAAATGGGTGTTCATATCCTTCATGATTTGATTGAATTGTTCTTCATCTCTCACATCACATAGCTTCCTAACAAGATTTTCTCTAATTCTGATATCTTCATCTAATGCTCTTTTCTTCCCTTTTACTAAATTTTCAAACAAATCATCAGGTATCTTATGTTAGAGTAATAGTATATTTACCTTTATAATTAAGTCTATCTGATTTAATTATTAAAGGTCACTATTATTCTTTTTTCACTTAAGCTTGTCATTTAGGTGCATAATAATTAATAAGTTTATTAATTATTAAATGCACAAACCTAGCTTTCTCCGGCTTTAGGGTTTCTCACCTTATAAGCCGCTTTTTGTAATTATTGTATATACTTTTGGGAATACAATTTTGCTCTCACTCCGCTGAGATTCTCAAAACCCTTGCTCTCTCTCTCTCTTAGGTTTTCGCTCCAGCTTCTGGTATTTTGCTTGCAGGTGATCTTGGTTTCTTGTGGATTTGCACATTTGTGAAATCTTACATGGTATCAGAGCCTCCCTGCCGCTGCCGAGGTTGAAGTTCTTGAAGCCTGGATTCGAAGACGACAGCCACAGCTTGTTTCTGGGGTTTTCTGTCACTTTGAGGGAGGCACGATCTTTTGGAGCAGATTGAGCAGAAACAGACTCCGCCATTGCGTTCAGAAGGTCCGGGAGAGTCGAAATCATATAAAACACGACCCAGTTTGGCCTCCGTGACCTCAGGAGAAAAATTTGCCCTACTAGGGCCGTACGGCTCGAAAATCGAGAAAAAATTCTCGGAAATCGCAGTTAAAAAGTTTTTTTTTATTTAAAATTCAGCGCGCCGCCAGCGCGCCTCCGCCGCGCCGCCGCGCCCAGCCGCCGCCGCGCCCACCGCCCGGCCGCCACCCGCGCTCCGCCCGGGCGCCACCGCTGCCGGTGGAGCCGCTTCCCGGCCACCGGCCCGCCACCCGCGGCAGCCACAGGTGACGTCATCCGACGTCACCTGCCGGAAAATTTTTTTCCGGCGTTTTTAAAAATTTTTTCCGGCGGCAGGCAATTTTCCGGCGTGGTACGATTCTGACGTCATGCTGACGTCAGCGACGGCCCAGTGACGGTCATACGGCCGTCAAATTTTTTGCCGTCCCTGGTTTTTTCCAGAGAGCTATCATTTGGGGGTACTTGGGCGTTTTTGCTCCTACAGGGCTCATACGGACTCAAAAATCGACATATGATATATCACCGGAAAGGTCTTTCCGAGACGGACGCAATGATGCTAGTTTCGTTAGCTGATTCAGCAGTTTGAGTACCTGTTTTCAGCGTCAAAGTAGAGGCTTCTGTTTGCTCCTTCTCTGCTTCTGGAGTCCAGGTTTTCTCCTTATTTTTTTTGTGCTTTCAGTTATTTGCTGTACGGGGGTTTGATTTATACATTGTGGGGGGGGTGTTTTTCCTTTCTGTAATTTACTTCAGAAAAGACCCTTCTACTTCTGTCTTCTTCTTCTCTCAATGTCGGATCCCTCTGTGACCCGGCTTACACCGCATAATTATCATACCTGGAAAGCACACATGACCAGACTTCTTATGTCACGTGGCTTATGGTCATGTCTGGATGAGAACCAACCTGTCCTGCAACGTCCCTTTGAGATTCTTTAGCACAGGAATAAGATGGATGAAGCCATGGGCTTGATTGCACTGAACATCTCCGACAGTCTCCTCTTTCACTTGGAAGGTTTGACCACTCCTAGGGCCATTTGGGGCAAGTTTTCAGATTTGTTTGGCACAGTTAATGAGTTCAGGGCACTTCAGCTTGATGCAGAGTTGACTACTTTGACTCCTACCAGCTTTCCCACCATTGAGGACTTCTTGATGAAGTTCAAGTCTCTGCGTTCAGTTTTGCAGGGATGTGGGAAAACAAAGACAGATGATGAGTGTATCTTCTTGATACTCTCAAAGTTGCGAGGACAGTATCAGATCTTTTCTTCCACTTTCTACTCCACCATGGATGCTTTGGGTGCTCGGCACACCATGCCTTCTTTTGAGACATTCTGTGATCGGTTGACACGGGAACAGGCAAAGATCCAACAGATGGATGCTTCTGGCTCTTCTAGCCAAGCGTTGGTTGCTCAGTCTTCACAGGGGAAACCAAAACCGAAAGGCAAACCGAAGAAAGATTCCGCAGGCAATGAGTCTTCCTCCAAACCTGCACAGAAAAATGATTCCAAACCTCCAGCAAACCCTTCTAAGGGTAAATCTTCTTCGAAGTCTACTGAGTCTACCTCCAAGACTAAGAAGAAATCAGTTGAGACCTGTAGCTTTTGTGGCAAGGATGGACATCCCGTTTCCAGGTGTTGGAAACGTTTGGAGGCTTTAGAGGAAGCCATGCAGGAGCATCACATTTCAGCTCCCCAGTCCACCTCCTCCCCTGCAGGGAAAGGTCATGCTCTTACTGCACGAGCTATGACTTCTGGGCCCACCTGGATTTTTGATTCCGGTGCTTCTCACCACATGACTCACACTCAGCAGTTGGTCACCTCAATTGCTCCTTGCGCTACTTCGCAGATTGCTGTTGGGAACTCATCTCATCTTTCGGTTTTGGGTTCTGGTTCAGTTGCATTAGCTGGGGGTTCTCTTCAGGATGTTCTTTTTGTCCCCGACATTTCGACGAACCTTCTGTCTATCTATCAGATTTGCCACTCTGGCTCTGGTAAGACAGTTGAGTTCTCACCACATGATGTGGTTATTCGGGACTTACATGATACTGAGATGATTGTGGCTACTGGGAGTGTTGACACTGCATCCCGCCTATACAGATTTGATGGATTTGAGTCTTCTGTTGGCACAGGTTCCTGTCTTATAGCACATGCAGATTCAGTGAGTAGACTTTGGCATGAGCGTTTGGGCCATGTCAATTACAGATATCTTCAGCAGATGAGCACACAGGCACTTGTTCTTGGGCTTCCACAGATTACTTGCACTGATGGGGTTTGTCAGGGTTGTGTTCTTGGCAAACAACATAGGGATCCTTTTCCTCAGGGACGAGCTACTCGTGCTTTGGCACCCTTGGAGTTGATTCATAGTGACCTCATGTCCTTTCCTACTCCTTCTTTTTCTGGTGCCAGATATGTGCTCACATTCATTGATGACTTCTCCAGGCGCACATGGGTGTACTTTTTGAAGTACAAGTCTGATGTCTTTGATTCCTTTCGAGTCTTTAAGACATTTGTGGAGAAGCAATCTGGTCTTTCTATTCGCCGGATACGCACAGATAATGGGGGGGAGTATGTGAATCAGGCTTTCCGAGATTTTTGCTCTGAACATGGTCTTCAGCATCAGTTTTCAGTGCCCTACACCCCTCAGCAAAATGGTGTGGCAGAGAGAAAGAACAGAACACTTCGGGAGATGGCTAATTGTATGATACAGTCCAGGTCCATGGATTCGTCTTTTTGGGCAGAGGCAGTCAATTGTGCCAACTATATTCAGAATCGGATGCCTCACAAGGCAGTTCGACATATGACTCCTGAGGAGGCTTGGTCTCATGTCAAGCCTGATGTATCTTCATTTCGAGTTTTTGGCAGTGAAGCATGGGCATTTGTGCCTGACGCTCAGAGGAAAGCGATGGAGCGGAAGAGCCGACACCTCATTTTTGTTGGCTACTGCGAGGATGTTAAGGCATATAGGCTGTTTGATCCTGATTCCAGAGAGGTCCTATTTTGACGGGATGTCCAGTTTGATGAGCGCCTTCCTGCAGTAGATACTCCGCTTCCAGAGTCTACTTCACTCACCACTACTCCCTCCTCTCTTCCAGTTGTGTTTCAGGATGATGAGGATGAAGATCTTGGTGATCCCCATTTACCTCCACCACAGGATCCTCCACAGATGCCTAGATGGGCTCGTGTTACAGTTGATGCTGCAGGATCTCTGGCTGGTGACCCTTCCACCTCTCGTCGCACCCGGTCTCATATTGCAGGTTCCAGTCTTCTGAGTCATGCTATTTGTGGTGATCCTCAGACATTTGGGGCAGCGACAGGACATACTGAGTGGGACAGTGCTATGGAGGAGGAGTATTCTTCTTTGATGAAGAATCATACTTGGGATCTTTGTTCGCTTCCTAAGGGAAGAAAGTTAGTGCGATGCAAGTGGTTGTATCGTACTAAGTTTGCTGCTGATGGTTCTATTGATAAGTACAAGGCACGTCTTGTTGCGAAGGGTTTTTCACAGGTTGAGGGTATTGATTACACTGAGACATTTGCCCCTGTCGCCAAGATGAACTCTATTCGCCTTGTCTTATCCCTCGCAGCTTCTCAGGGATGGCCCATTTTTCAGATGGATGTGAAGAGTGCTTTCTTGCACGGTGATCTTAGTGAGGAGATTTACATGGAGCAGCCTCAAGGATTTGTGCAGGATTCCTCCTTGGTTTGCAGACTTCGGCGTTCTTTATATGGTCTCAAACAGGCCCCTCGGGCTTGGTATGAGAAGATGGACTCTTTTTTACTTTCTACAGGATTCACACGCTGTCATTCCGATCCTACAGTCTACATTCAGCGTCTTGAGGATGAGATTTTGATACTTGTGCTATATGTTGATGATCTTCTCATCACCGGTAGCTCATCTTCTATGATTCAGGATGTTCAGTGCGCATTGATGGAGCAGTTTGAGATGACAGACCTTGGTCTTTTACACTTCTTTCTGGGTCTACAGATTGTGCAGTCACCTACTGGGATCTTTGTTTACCAGCAGAAGTATGCTCTTGACATGCTTCAGCGCTTTGATATGCTTGATTGCAAGCCTGCTCCCACACCTTTTCAGTCGGGTGTTACTTTGTCTACCTCTTGCACTACGCCTTCAGTGGATGCTACTTTGTATCGGCAGTTGGTTGGCAGTTTGTTATACCTGACACACACTCGTCCTGATCTCTCCTTTGCAGTTGGTCTAGTCTCTCGGTTCTCACATGAGCCTCATGAGAGTCATTGGCAAGCTGCCAAGCGTATTTTGAGATACATTCAGGGCACACTTATGTATGGCATTCACTACACATCAGGGGCTCCTCACATTGTTGGCTACACTGACTCAGATTGGGCTGGTGATGTTGATGATCGGAAGTCTACTTCTGGCTTTGTTTTTTGTCTTGGCTCTGGTCCTATCACATGGTCGTGCAAGAAGCAGAACGCTCGAGCACTTTCATCTACAGAGGCTGAGTACAGAGCGGCAGTTCATGCTAGTCAGGAGATTTTATGGCTTCGGCAGTTGATGACTGAGTTTGGTTTTCCTCCTGATCGTCCCACTGTTCTGTGGTGCGATAATCAGAGTGCTATTCACATTTCCCGCAACCCGGTGGAGCATCAGCGCACTAAACACATTGAGCTTCATATGCACTTCATCCGTCAGCAGATTCAGGATGGTGTTCTCACTTTGGAGTACATTCCCACTGACGCGCAGGTTGCTGACATCTTCACCAAACCCTTTGCATCTCCGCGCTATCTTCAGTTGCGTTCTATGCTTGGGGTGACGGAAGTTGTCCTTGGGGGGTCTTGTTGAGTCCTTCCTTCCTTCATGTTTCTTTTCAGCATGTTGTTGTATCTCTTTTTGGGGTAGGGTTTTTCCCACTGGGTTTTCTCTATTTCCCCGGTTCACAGAGATTTCTTTGTTGTTGGGTACCTGATCAGGCCTTGTTGCCGGGACCCATTTTCCTGCTTTCTTAGTTGTGCTAGGTTAGCTTCCTCCTGAGCTTCGCTTAAGGGGGGGTGTTAGAGTAATAGTATATTTACCTTTATAATTAAGTCTATCTGATTTAATTATTAAAGGTCACTATTATTCTTTTTTCACTTAAGCTTGTCATTTAGGTGCATAATAATTAATAAGTTTATTAATTATTAAATGCACAAACCTAGCTTTCTCCGGCTTTAGGGTTTCTCACCTTATAAGCCACTTTTTGTAATTATTGTATATACTTTTGGGAATACAATTTTGCTCTCACTCCGCTGAGATTCTCAAAACCCTTGCTCTCTCTCTCTCTTAGGTTTTCGCTCCAGCTTCTGGTATTTTGCTTGCAGGTGATCTTGGTTTCTTGTGGATTTGCACATTTGTGAAATCTTACATCTTACCCTGAATTGTATCAAACTTTTTGTCAGTCAATATTATGTGCTTTACCACTACATTTTCAAGGTTCAATCTTTCTGCATAATCATAGAGGTCATAGTATTTGTTCATCTTTGAAAAGTCTCCATCTTGTATGATCTATTCATTAACTTTTTCAACTCTAGGTTTCCAAGTTTTCTTCTTAACAAGAGTCTCTTCATCATTTTTAATTTTTGCAATCTTTCTTTTAACTGGTGGTACTAAAGTCTTCTTCCTTATACTCAGTCCAGTAGTAATCTCTTTTACTCTTTTACCAGGTGTAGAATAGGATGATCTAGTAGACTTTCTAACTTCTTGATCTTTCTCTATTTCTTCCACTTTCACTTGTATGTCTACTTGCTGTACTGCAACTGATGATAAAGGTGGAATAGACAAAACTTCCTTTTGTCCTATGTCTCTAATTACTGCTCCTGTCTATTTAGCTATCAAAAATTCATGTTCAAACATTCCTGTGTCCTTTAATATCTTCTTGATTGTACTTTCAAATATTTTCTTTAATTGTTTTTCATCTAAGATAGTCTTTGCAGAGTTGAAGTTCTCCTCAAAGGTTCCAAACCTATTGCTGTGAATGTCCATCTTGCATTTAAGCAATCTACTCACATATTCTTCTATTTCAATCTCAAAGATTTCATAGCCAAGAGGGTCTATGAATTCTACTCTAGGTTCTACTGCTTCAATGTATGTAAAGTTAGTATCAACCATAAAGCATATCTCATTCTTATACTTTTCTAATAAAGACTGAGGGATCCTTGATCTACTTGACATCAAATTCTGAAATGTTTTAATCACTAACACTGCACTTTCATTGACCTTGTCAATAAGATGTCTCCTATACACTTTGTTAATCCTTTCCATTTTAGTTTGACCATCATTCCAATCATCACTAATGGTGTAAGGAAATCTTCTTAACAAATGGAAAAACATACAAGTGATCAATGATGAGAATCTAAACTAAGAGTACTTAGTCTTCTTTATCTTTTCCAAATTCTCAAACAATTGAATTCTCAGAATATCACACATGTCAACTTGTACTTTATCAACACACATCAAATAGGCTACATGTATCATTCCTACTGCCATGTCATCTTCTCTTGAGTTAGCACAAAACTTAGTTGTAAGGATCTTGCACAAATATATAACATCATCTTGTTGTATCTTGCTAATTACTATGCGTCTGCCATTGTAAGATGAATTTGTGTTGTCTATAACTATTTTCCTCATGTTCTTTTCATTCAAAGGAATGGCTCCAGTTTTAGATAGACCATTTACCTCATGAATTAGGTTAGCTGTGATATCTATCACTCTATCATCTAACCAAAACTTTCCATTGTGAATTCTGCTTAAAATTATCTTGATACATTCTTCATTGTCAAACTCATATTGTAGAGAATAATTAATAATCTCATTATCTTTCAAATGTTCAAACCCTACTTTCAATGACATATCCTGATCGTAAATCTTTCCATATTCTTTAGTAAAATCACTGTCACTGAGAGTCTCAAGCTTACATCCCAAATAGCTTCTAACATTTTCTAGATGTAAAACTCTGTCTGGTACAGATGATAAAGCTAACTTAGGGTCTTCCTCCAAGGGTTCTACTAATTCCCTTTTAACTTTAGGTCTATTCTTATCCCTTACATTATGAATCAATGAAACATCCATGACTTCTACAAATTCCTTAACCGATTTAGAGATCTGGCAAGTAAAATACCTCGATTCTGTGATTTAGGGCTTGCGTAGATTTGACATGAAAATCCTTCACCAAATCCTTGCAAAATGCTTTCAATCACTGCTCTTTGATCTCCTTAGCACTTGTATTCTCTTTGATGATCAAATATTACCAATGATAACCTTTTATTATTTCAATCTCACATAGATCTGACATCACATTCAATTCCTTTTCTGCTTCTTTCCAAAAAGTTGTTTCTGCTTACTTGCAAAACTTAAAACTTCTTGCGATCTTGCAAAATATAATATTTTTCTATGCGCTCTTAACCATAGCATCAATACATCATATACTACCTTGCATTAACTGCACAAGACTCAATTCATCATATATCAACTTCTACATTAATCTAAGTTCCTATTCTAATGTAATTTTAATGATTTAAGTACTTTGAGAGGGGTTAGGTAGAGATTCATTCTTACCACTTGATACTTCACCTTTTTGGTTAAATTTAGTGCTAAATATGTTTCCTTGATCTGTGCTTTTAACAAACTTCACTTCTTCTGAATTACTATAGCATCCTTTCTGACTGTTACTTGCATCTTCATTTCTCCTTGCATGACTTCTAGGGTTATGATTAGGATGAAAAACTCTATTGTTCATTCTGCAAAACCTTGTTGTATGTCCAATCTTGTTACATATATGAAAAACTATTCCATTGTTTCCATATCTTGGTCCAGACTAATTGATTTGTGATCTATAGTTTCTAGCAATGTGTCCAACTTTTTTGCATCTATAACATACTACTCCATTTCTCCTATTCATATCTTTAGTAGGTTTCTTATCTGCATGTTTAGTATTCCTAAATATTCTACTACTATTATTATTCTCAACAAATTTAGGTTTTCTACATTCAATAGCTCTATGTCCAAAACCATGACAATTATAACAATAACCATTAAGAGGTTTAAATTGCTTACCTGTGCAATCTTTCTTCATATGACCAAAAGTATTACAAGTAAAGCATCTACCTTTAAATTCTTTTTGCATACCTTTAGGTGACTCCTCTTTCTTAGGTGGTATTTCTTCTTTAGGTGTATCTTCAGATTTGTCAATTTCATCAGATTTCTTTTCATCTATGCTTTCAGGCATTTTCAGATCTGGTTCCTTGCTTTCTTCATTTGCTTTAGATGTGTTGAATCCAAGACTAGTTTTATCATAGAATGGTTTTTGATAATACATTTGTTCATCAATCTTCTCACTAGTTGAATACAGTCTTTCAAGTGGCTACTTAGATTGAGTCAGTTCACCTTTCACAATTGTATTCTATTTCTCAAGTTCGACATACTACAAATTGACTTTCTCAAGTTCAGATGTTACTTTACCAAATTTAGATTTTAGTCCTTCATTTTCAAGCTTCAGATTTTCATTCTCAAATTTTAGATTTGCTTCATTCTTGCCATTTCCATCTTTCAAACTTAGCTTCAGATTTTCTATCTTCAATTCATGTTTAAGGATCTCATTTTCTTTTTCTAGGTTGTCATCACAATCTTCAATTTGAATTTTGGATTCCTTTTCTGATTTCAGATCTTCCAACTTTTTTTTTAGTTTCTCAATGAGGTTCTTTGCATCATCATATTTTCCTTTCAGAGTGTCTCTTTCTTCAGTAAGCATATCAATCTATTCAAGAGCTTCTTCAAGATTCTTCTGTAGCTGATCCATATCCATAGAGATCTTACTCAAGCTACTAGGCTTTCCTTGAAAGGTTCTTTTCTGATTAACTAAGCTCTGATACCAATTGTTAGAAATAGGGAATACTAAGAGGGGGGGGGGGGGGGGGGTGAATCAGTATTCTACAAACTTTTACTTTTGCCCAATTATGGATATAATAGATTATCTTAATGCATGCATAACATAGAAAAATAAACAACATGCATAGCAATAAAATAAATGAACTCATAACACATTATTTGTTCTCGAGGAAACCCTGGCAAAGGGAAAACCCCGGTGGGGATGGTACCCATAAAGATCCACTAATCAAAAGTATCCTATTAAGGATGTTGACCCTGTTAAGAGCCTATTACATGTATATAGTGTCTCAGACCTGATTAAGGGACTATAGTGTTGGCATTAAGCAAGATTGCCACTAGTGACAACACTTATTTACATTCTCAGTGCAAACTGACCAGAACAATGCAAACCGAGCAGAACAGTGCAAACCGAGTAGAATAGTGCAAACTGAGTAGAACAGTGCAAACCGAGCAGAACAGTGCAAACCGAGTAGAACAGTGCAAACTAAGCAGAATAGTACAAACTGAGCAGGATAGTGCAAACTGAGCAGGATAGTGTAAACTGAGTAACATTATGTCTACCGAGTCACCAGTATTTACTAAGTTCAAAACCTATCGAGTGGTTAGTATGAACCGTGCCTTCACTTCTATCGAGTGCATGATGATGCCAAGTAATGCAGTGGACGTCGAGTATCAGAAAGTCACTGAGTTAGTTTGCAAGAACCGTGTAACCATACTTGGGCCGACTTAGTAGCACTTATGTTTATTTGTCAAGCTAACTTTGTAATTGTAATTGTAATTAATTGTTTAGACTTGTCTATAAAAAATGTTGTAAAAATGCCAAGATGTAATGAGTATGAATGTGAAAAAGAAAGAAAGGCAGAGATAAGCGAATTACAAAGGGCTACAGCAGTATAAGGAACAACAAAGACAAATTCATCACAGAAGGTAATCAGTACATCAGCGAATCTCATTCAACAATCCAATTGCAAAGCAAGAGATCTACTGTTTCATCCTAACAGGTGAATCAGTACTAAAATCCTTTAACCGAGTAGACTTAACAGTCTTTTGTAAAATCTCTTTACCGAGTACATACTTCTTTTGTAAGTTTGTAAAAATCCTCTAACAAGGTGGACCTAGCAGTCCTTATTGCTCCTAGCAGGGCAGATCATCAGAAGTGATCAACTGTAAGCCTTAACCGGCCAACTTTATACTGCAGTACTAAAGCTTTGTGGGTTTCATCCCCACCCCAGTTTTACTTTCTTTTGGAAGGTTTCTGGGTAACCAAATCTATGTGTCATTGTTGTGAATACTTTTAAGTTTCATGCTTTCTATATGCAAAAGGATAAAGTAAACTATATGTTAATACATCTGTAATTCAAAGAAAATTTGAAGTTACTGATTCACCCCTCCCCTCTTAGTAACTTGGTTAATTCCTAAATATTTCCAACAATTGGTATCAGAGCAGTATCGGTTCTCAAGATAAAGCTTAACTAGCTTGAGCAAAGATCCAGGACAATGGAGGTATTCAAACTGAATAAGGTGATTGAAAATGAAAAGCTAGATCTGGAAATGGCCTTAGCTAAACTTAAAGAAGCAAAAGAACATATTTCCCAATCCCTAAGAAGAAGGAAGGAACTTGCAAATCAGATGAATGATCAGAATTACATTGAAGAAAAGATTGAAGATCTTTTTCCCTTAGATAGCTCAGATGAAGCAAACAATGATGTCAAAGAACTCCTAGAAAAGAATGGGTCTCTACAGGAAGAAGTGAGAAAATTAAAAAGAGAACAAGAACTACACTCTACAAGATTTTGTGAGATCTTAGAACAAAGAAACAAGTTGAAAGATGAATTAGATGGAAGGAACAATGAAGTCCAAAATAAAACCCTTCAGCTAGAAAACCTAATTGATCAGATCTCCCATACAAATGAGGAAATTCTGAATCTAAGATCAGAAATAGAAAGCACTAGAGAAGAATTAAGATCTGAAAAGGAAATCAATCTAAGATTGGTGGATGACCTAAACACCGAAAAAAAAATCAATGAAAGAATGCTGAAAAGCCAAGAAGACCTAGATCAGCTGTATAATTGAAATCTTCATAGGCAAAAAGGAAAAGCAGGACTTGGATACAATGGAGAAGGTGAATCTTCTAAGCAAGGTACTCAAAGAAATCAGAAACCTACTTGTAATCATTGTGGCAAAATAGGACATACTTCAAATAAATGTTGGAGCAATGAAAAAGAAGAATTCTATGGAAAATGCTACAACTGCAATGAGCACGGTCACAAAGAAAATGAATGTAGGGAAAAACCAAGATTCAAAGGTAATTATCACAAATGCAACAAACAAGGTCACAAGGCATCCGAGTGCAGATCCAAAACATTCAATCCAGCAGAACAAATTATGAAAGAAATGTTTGGATGGGATTACAACACCTGGTGTAGATGTCATTACTGTGGAGAATATGGACACATTGGCATGAACTGCATAAAACATCATCTAAGGAAAAGAGATACTACCGTAAGATGCTTCAAATGCACTAAACTCGGTCACATAGCCAGAAATTGCATGAATGCTAGTGAAGTTGAAGATGAAAAGAAGAATGAAGCAACTAAGGTTAGGAAATAGGTAAGACAAAAGTGGATTTCTAAATCTACCGAGCAAACCAGTCCAAGTAATGGAATGGGTGGCTCTACCGACTCAAACTAAATTCCAAGAGAGCACTAGAACTATATTCTCATAGACCAATTTCAAGCAGTTCCAGAACTAAATTAAAAGAAAGATCTAAATCGGCATACAAAGATGCAACAAGATCACAGGAAGGTCGGTATCAGTCTTTACCAAGCAAAGTCGGTATCAGTCTTTACCGAGTGAGGTCGGAGCAACATGAATTCTCGAGTTCACCGAGTTGTGAAGTCTTTACTGAGCAATTAATTCATAGTGGGTGACAGTCTGTTGGAATTCATACCCTAATTCGTACTGAGCATTAATGACAAAGTTGTAAACAAAAGGCAAGAAATCAAACTCATTCTTCACCGTGAACTTTAAGCACTTTGAGAGCAGAAAATTTCAAGAGCAATCCAGTGATTCAAATACTTTTGCAAATAGAATTTTCTGTGAGCTACCATGGCATCATCCAGCACTTCAGCGATGAAAGGAATAGAAATGATAATCAAAGGGGAATGGAGCGCACTAGATTTCAAGCTCGTGCCCGCAATTGTAGCAGCCCTAGATCTGAACAGAGCTCAATCTAAGATTCCTCCTAAGGTACTACTTGTTAACGATATTCGCAATCATTTCAATTATTCAATTCAAGAAATGGGAAACCTAGAGCTAGATATTGTGCGTGAGGAATTGTGTGTGGATGGTATTCTAAAACCCGAGCACAAATGTCTGGAAGACAAGGGATTAGTTCACATTGCACACTTACCTTGAAACTTTTGGGAGAAATGGGTTAGATACATTCTCAGCCATGTACATGATGGCAAGATTTGGCTTGAGCAACCCATAGAGATCACTAAGAAGATGATTCATCAAATCACCGGTCTTCCCATGTTGAACAAAGCTAAATCTACCAAAACCCTAGGTCGGCCGAAATTGGAAAAGAAAACCCTAGCCGAGTGGGACGGTAGAGGCATGAAAGTAAGCAGCATTACTGATGCTGAACTAAAGTTTGGTACACACATAATTGCCTATAAGATATACAGTTCAAGTCGATAGAATAGTGTCTCCTATGAAGCTGTAGACCTAGCATACAAGGTGGTGAAGAATAACTTATCATTTGACCTTGCAGATTTATTGTTAAAACAGTTTAACAAGAACATGGAAAGCATTCAAACTTCCGAAAACAATCCATGTAAGTTTGGATCTTTACTGGTCTGTTTATTCTTCTATGTTCAGAAATTCTTCCCTTCTAAAGGAAAAGTAGTATGGAGAAAAGATGTGCCAGTTCTTTATGAAATAAATGAATATATTTCAGAAATGGGTGAAAATTTTGAGAGCATCATGGACAGTTATTTTGAGTCTTTCAAAGAGAAAATGAATGACAGATTTTGGATTCCACAGATGTTGGTTGAAGATTATAAGGATGACATTTGTTTCATGGTGGACTGTGACAAAGTATACATTCAAGCAGCTAAACCGAGGATTGTACATGTAAAACCTCTTCCTTATGAGGTAAACATTGATGAAACCAACAATATCATTGAAGCCCTTCTTAATCAGCCTGTTAATCCCAAAGCCCCATATTTTGGAACATATGATGAAGCTAAGGTGAGAATTGAATTAAGCATAAAGCTTCCACAGGCTATAAATAAAGGAAAGAAGAGGATAGCCAAAATGCAAATGCTAACTGAGGACAAAGGAGAAGACACTGAAGAAGAAAAGGAAAATGATGAGAAAATAGAGGAACCAGAACCTGCAAAGAAGAAAGGAAAGGTATTCATCACTAAGGCACCTAAGCCTCCCACTACTGTATTTACAAGGAGAAGTGCAAGAGGTAAGGTAGACAAGGCAGACAAAGATATAATATTCAAAAGGCCTCCTCTAACCTTTCAAGAGAAGATCAAACTTTTTAGAGAAGGATCAGGATCTGGAGTAAGTAATATAAAATCATTTAAATATGAAACCAGATCAGAAATAGAAAAAAAGGAAATAGAAGATGCTGTTATTGAAAAAATGGGATAGTGGAAATACTCTCCTGATGAAATAGCCCCACAGGTTCCAGCAGCTTTATTAGATCCAATAAAAATGAGATGAAGCAATGCCAAGAAAATTGTAAAAGACATATTTGATCAAACCCTGAGATAGTTAATGCCGAGTTTGAAAAATGATGAAATAAAGAAGGCATTGAAGGAGAATGAAAATAAGATGACACTGAAGTTCAATACTTGTTTGATTCTGATTAACAATATTGAATCAGTTGTGAAGGTTGCAAATGCCACATGGAAGAACATATACCATCTTCACCAACCGAGTATTGAAACAGTTATAATAAAAGACATTGAAAATGACAGTGATGAACAGGAAGAAGCCACTGAGGTAGATGATATTGTGAGGATAGCAGCAGAAGTCATTGCATCACTTCCTACCTCTCTAGTAAAAGTTACTACATCTAGCCCGGAGACACCTTCAAGCATGGTTGGGACAACTTCAACATTTGTCCAATCACCTATAGCAACAACAAAAGCAACTACCATTTCTTCTACCGAGTTGCAGTCTCCTACTTCATCAAGTTTTCCAGCAGTAAGTATTCCAGTTTTTGATTCTACATGTGTAAATACTTTAAGTTCTCCAATAGACAGTATATCAGTCTCTATAGCTAGTCCTACTATGTCTACTATCACTACTACTAAGGCATTAAGTACAGATAAGCCTAAGGCTCAACCGAGTATAAGATTTTTGGGCAAGAATATAGTAGAGGATATAGACCTAGATGAAGAAATAGAGATTCCAACATTGGATTTTGCAAATCTATCAGCAGACCAAATGCAAAATATAGGTGAAATCCTCCAAAGGAAAGCAAAGCAAAAGAAGCTTAAAGAGGAGAGAGACAAGGAATATCAAATCATTAAGGATGCTAAGGACATTTTGTCTGAAGCATTAGGTATTAAAGTAGACTCCTCTCAACATGTTTTGTTACAATTAGCAGAAGCAGTAAATAAGTACAATGAGGATTCATCTGGGATAGAAAAGTTAGTTGAAAAATATGAGAAGAGATTCAACAATAAAGTGCTTGAGCACATTGCTCAGCACATAGCTATTAATCAAGTGGAATTGTCTTCAGTTTTGTCAAACATTGAATCTTCCTATTCGAATGTTACCTCTCTTTTGGCTAGACTGTGCAATATTGCCAAGTTCACAAAAGATGTCAAGGATAAAATGAATAAAATTGATGAGGATTTGAAGATTAGCATACAGAAGCTGCAACTTGAACCAAGTTCAAGCTCTGCTCATCACATCAAAATCTCATACCTATCAAATACGCAGTCAGAACTACTAAAAGAAGACACAAGGATCTGGTCCACACTGCTAGACATTCAGAACATGATCCTTCCCATCATGAATACAATGTACAAGCACATTGAACATTCCAAAACATTGATTCATGACAATCAGTTCTCAATAGCAAATCACATGATTGAACTCTCTGCAGAAGTTCAAATTGCAATCCAAACATGCAAGGTTTTGCAAGAAAATTGGGACAGAACCCTGGCACTGATAATGAAGGTACATTCTGATTTTCTATCAAATTTTGGATTCTCTCTGTAAATCACTTGTATATACACCTTTGGCATTATCGTCAAAAAGGGGGAGATATGTATAGAAGAAAAAGTTAGAAGATATGTATAGAAGAAAAAGTTAGCACATTGAAAGGGGGAGATAATTTACAAAGACAAATTTTGAAAAATCAAAATAAATCTCAGCATGGTTCATGTATATAAGTTTTGGGCAATAAGTGTTTTTGTCACTAATGCCAAAGGGGGAGATTGTTGGCATTAAGCAGGATTGCCACTAGTGACAACACTTATTTGCATTCTCAGTGCAAACCGAGTAGAACAGTGCAAACCGAGTAGAACAGTACAAACCGAGTAGAATAGTGCAAACCAAGCAGAACAGTGCAAATCGAGCAGAACAGTGCAAACCGAGTAGAATAGTGCAAACCGAGAAGAACAGTGCAAAGCAAGCAGAATAGTACAAACTGAGCAGGATAGTGCAAACCGAGCAGGATAGTGTAAACCAAGTAACATTATGTCTACCGAGTCACCAGTATTTACCGAGTTCAAAACCTACCGAGTGGTTAGTATGAACCGTGCCTTCACTTCTACCGAGTGCATGACGATGCTGAGTAATGCAGTGGACGCTGAGTATCAGAAAGTCACCGAGTTAGTTTGCAGGAACCATGTAACCATACTTGGGCCGACTTAGTAGCACTTATGTTTATTTGTCAAGCCGACTTTGTAATTGTAATTGTAATTAAATGTTTAGACTTGTATATAAACAATGTTGTAAAAATGCCAAGATGTAATGAGTATGAATGTGAAAAAGAAAGAAAGGTAGAGATAAGAGAATTACAAAGGGCTACAATAGTATAAGGAATAGCAAAGACAAATTCATCACAGAAGGTGATTAGTACATCAGCAAATCTCATTCAGCAATCCAGTTGCAAAGCAAGAGATCTACTATTTCATCCTAACAGGTGAATCAGTACTAAAATCCTTTAACCAGGTAGACTTAACAGTCTTTTGTAAAATCTCTTTACTGAGTACATACTTCTTTTGTAAGTTTGTAAAAATCCTCTAACAAGGTGGACCTAGCAGTCCTTATTGCTCCTAGCAAGGCAGATCATCAGAAGTGATCAATTGTAAGCCTTAATCAGCCAACTTTATACTGCAGTACTAAAGCTTTGTGGGTTTCATCCCCACCCCAGTTTTACTTTCTTTTGGAAGGTTTCTGGGTAACCAAATCTATGTGTCATTGTTGTGAATGCTTTTAAGTTTCATGCTTTCTATATGCAAAAGGATAAAGTAAACTATATGGTAATACATCTTTAATTGAAAGAAAATTTGAAGTTACTGATTCACCCCTCCCCTCTCAGTAACTTGGTTAATTCCTGAATATTTCCAACATATAGGCCTTGTTAGAAGCCTCAACCTTGCTAGGAGTTGGTAGTACAAAATATGATTACCAGATGAGCCCACCGCCAAACAAGTAATATACAATATTTACTGATTACAAAATAGGTCAAGGTACATAACCTTATACTGCTTGTAACTTCACATCAATGTCTCTTCACTTTCTTTTTCACTATCACTATTAAAACTTCATCATGTCATTTACAATTACATCATTACATCTCTTTATACAAGTTATTAAGATTAATAACTTTTACAGTCGGCTTGTCATAAGCATTGTATGAAATATATCTTTACCCGAGGGTTAACATCTAGGATGTCATCCCTTTATATTGTTAAGAAATTATTTTTATAAACAAAATAATCCCTTAACTCTTTACCAATTCTGTCTTCATATTCTGTCCTATCGACTTAACACTGTCTTCAGTAAAACTGTCATAACTTCTTCCGTACATGTCGTACTGACTTGCGCTCTTAGGTGAGTCTTCTATAGTCACCATAGTATCTATGTTCAAGTGTGCAAGCATTGAACTTACTCCAATCAACATCGCTAATCAAAACTATCTTTGGGTACACTGGCAAAAACATTATCTCATACTTAGACAATTTTGCATTGCGCTCTATCATACTTACTCTCTGTCCTATGTGATCTTCATGTAGGTCATATGTTGCCATAATGACAACATCTATGAATCTAACACAACCAAATTGCCAACAATATTTTCCAAGGATTATGGTTTGGGAGAACCTTCAAGATGGTGTATTAGGTTTTCTATAGGAGTTGTAGGGTTCTATGGACTAAGTTCATGTAATAAGACTCAATTTGTAAGACCTTTTGCCATTGGGTAGCACCTATAAGCCCAATGGTCAAAACTAGTCAAAGGGTCAATAAAAGGTCTAAAATAGAGTTTTTAGGTATATAGGGGACTTTTTAGTCTAATTTGACCTATTTGAAGTATTTGAATAATTTTGGGTCCAAAATTTTTCCAAAGATGCAAAATTGTCAAAAGTTGCTTATCAACTTTTCGACAATTTACCTTAATTAATGTTTTTGGCCTCTTAATGGACTCCAATGGTCACCAACCTTCAAATTTCAGCTGGGATAGTTGTCAAATGACTATTTTAGACCAAACATTCCAAATGTAGTATATTTGTATGATTTGGAATATTTTGGTGCTGGAAGCAATAAGATTTTTTGTTTTTTTTTCCTACAAAACTCATGTTGTCTATGTTTTCCTGGTGTTAAAATTGATTCATTTCATCTCAAACTTGTCATGTATAGATATGGATATAAATTGAGGTATCAAATAACTTGGTTACATAAGAATTGGTGAAGTGTGGTGTGTCTGGGGATAAATCTGATCATATTGATATGAATACACCACCATAACCAGGACTGTGAACAAAATTATCTCTAACTTGAGATTCCACCATTGGATCTCCACATACCTTTGGGGATTTGAAGTAGAGTAAATTTATTATAATATTCCAAAACCTTTTTGCAGGGAGACAACTTTTGCTATTGTTTCCATTAAGCCCTTGTCGGGCATTCCTATGTGACCGACCAGGATTGAAGAGATAATTAGAGTGTGTAATGCACACGGGAGTGGATTAGGATACCAAACCATGTCTTTGGAGTTCAAATATTATAGTAGCACTTTCATAATTCATAGATTGGTGAGATCAATCCATTTGAAGGAACTTATCATTCAAACAACCCTAATTAGGCATTTTAGCCCTAGTTAGCCCACCTGGAGTTTGGGCATCAAAAGTTGGAGTCACACCCTAAAACATAGGAATATTTAAGGCCTCCCAAAATGGTATCAAAATAATCCATTTGTTTCTAAGGTAATTTGAGTTTTTGAATAAATAAGTTAAGAAAATTCACTAGGTCAACCTAATTCAATTAGGTGTTTCCCACTAGGCTAGTTTGTATAAACTAAATCAAAGAACCTAAAGGGTTGCATCAAGTGTTGAACCAAGGTTGGATATGTTAAAAACATTTTTATCCACTTTCAACTAGTGGTGTTCATTTTGAATTATTTTTCAATCTAGACACCCAAATCTAGTGTTAGGTGAATTGTTATGGATCTTGTCACACAAATGTGTGAATCGATTTGGAATTGTTGAAATAGCTTAAAACCTTGAAATATTTTCCCTCATAGGATTGATAAATAGAGTAACCTCATAGTGAAAAAATAATTGATCCTTTTCCTTGAAATTTGTGGGTGTAGGTCTTAGAATCAAGTCTCCCTACTTGGCTCTGCATCATAGTGGTGTTAGAGTAGGTTGATTAGGCCTTTGCAAGGTATATGACAGAAGAGTTTAAGTCTCAGGAAATTTATATTGATGCCACAAACATGACTCAAAAAGGGATGACTATAGGTATATCCAAGAAGTTCCAAGAGATGGAGGAACTTAACAAGAATCTAATAGAGGAGGTTAGTGGATTGAGGGGATTAGAGGAGAGACTAGGAATTTCTAGGAAAGATATAATGTTCTTTGGATTTGGTGGAGGGGATGAGGAAGAAGCCCCAAGGTAGGAAGAAGAAGTTCTTGTAGAACAGAGATACCTAGTGGAAGCCCTCAAGTCTGTTTGAAGGAAGGCATTTGATAAGCACATAGATATCCCTATCTTTGATGGAAGATGAAATCTAAATGTAGTTATAGATTGGATTGAGGCTCTTAATAGTCACTTGAAATGTGAGGAGGTTCCTACAAACCAAAGAGTAAAGGTAAAAAAATCTAAGATGAGAGGTTCTACCTTAACTTGGTGGAACTTTGATCAAGATGAAAGGGTGAAGCAAGGAGATGATATGGAATCTCCACTTGAAACCTAATATTCTATAAGATCAGGGAGGTTTACATCCCTGAAGACTATGAGATCTAAATTCATAGAAAGAGACAAAATTTCAAACAATAAGACATGGATGTTAATGCCTACATAGAAGAGTTGCATAGGCTCGTCCTGAGATAAGGACATAATGAATGTGAAAAAGAGAAAGTGGAAAGGTAATTGAATGGACTCAAGTATAGTATCCAAGATGAGATAGCTCTCTTGGGCCCTAATACAATGCATAGGTTCTTTCAATTGGTACTTAGAGTGGAATAAAATTTGAGAAGAAAACAAGATCAAGGTAATAGAGGAAAGGGAAATAAAAACTTCAAGGGGAGAGGAGATCAAGGTGGGAGAAACCAATCTCCAAGACCCCAAGGTGAAAAAAGAAAAATATGAACAAGGTGAATCAAGTTCAAGAGATAATTTCAAAGGCACAAGGATGAATGGAAGAGGAAGATTTGGAGGTAGGAATGAAGGATATTTGAAATTTTTTATCTACAATCATTTTGGTCATCATATGATTAGGTTCCTAGAGAGGAATAGATAAAATATCCAAGGAGAGAGGAGAACATAACTGGTAATAAAAATACTTATACAATTGTCAAGAATGGTATCTCATATACAATGAAATATTTTCCTAATCAAAAGTTGGAAAAATAATTCACTGTCATACTTTTACAAGTGAGGAAGAAATTATAAAAACCATGAAGGAGGTAGGAGATGTAGGGTATGCACTATTCATGAAACCTAAAGATAAGGAGGAATCAGATAAACCTAAGGAAATTCTTAAGGAAGTGAAAGGACTACTAGAAAAATACAGTGGGGTAATTACAAAATTTTTTCCAAAAGACCTCCCACCCTTAAGATATATTAGCCATCACATTGATCTAGTCCCTAGTGCATCTCTCCCAAATAAAGAATCCTACAAAATAACCCCTCATCAGAATGCCCAAATTGCTAAACATGTGCAAGAACTACTAAACAAGGGTCTGATTCATAAGAGCTTCAACCCTTGTATAGTTTGAAAGATTTTGGCTCCCAAGAAGGATGGTAAGTGGAGAATTTCCACTAACTCTAGGGAAATAAACAAAATAATAGTCAGGTACAAATTCGTAATGCTTAGAATTAAGGACCTATTGGTCCAACAAGGGGGTGCATGCTACTTCTTAAAGATAGACCTTAAATGAGGCCATCATCAAATTAGGCTAAGGCCAGGAGATGAATGGAAAATGAAATTCAAAACTAATGAGGGATTGTACGAATGGATTGTCATGCCTTTTGGACAAGTAGTAATGTGACAAGTACATTCATGAGACTCATGAATGAATTCATTCATGATTTTATAGAGAAATTTGTAGTTGTCTACTTGAATGAGATTCTTGTCTTTAGTAAGAGCAAGGAAGAACATTTGTAGTACTTGGATCAGGTTTTAAAAAGGATTCATAACCACAAACTAATGATAAATTTGGAAAAAATGTACCTTTCTGCAAGAAGAAGTCATCCATTTGGGATTTTTCATCTCTAAGGAGACACTCAAGATGGATCCCTCCAAAGTTGTAGCCATAATCAATTGGCCCATTCCAAAAACACCAGGTGATGTAAAAAGCTTCCATGGATTAGCAACTTTCTATAAAAATTTCATTAAGAATTTCAATCAAATATGTGCACCTATATTGGACACCATAAAATGAGGTAAAAAGGTGAAATTTTCTTGGACTTTTGAAGAAAAAAAAAATTGAATACTTGAAAAATATGGAGGCACGGTTTCCTATCTTGGTCTTGTCTACTTTTCACAAGTTATTCATAGTTGAAACATATGCTAGCAACCTAGCCAATGGGGCTATTCTCAGTCAAGAAGGTAGGCATGCAAATTTATTTTATGAAGCCAAGAGGAAATATTCAACATATTATCTTGAACTTTATGCAATGTTTCAAGCCTTGAAAAAGAGGAGGCACTACCTTTTTCCAAAATAATTCATTTTTTTTTACTGGTAACCATATTTTGAGCTATCTTAACAGTTGGGATAAGTTGAGTTGTAGGCATATAAAGTGGGTGGAGAAACTTCAAGCTTATACCTTTAGAATAAAACATAAAAAGGGCCAAGCCAACAAGGTGGCTGATGCACTCAGTAGGAGGATCACATTGGTGTAGGAAATCAAATAAAAAGAATTGGAATATATTCTTTTAAGGACCTCTACAAAGATGACTTAGATTTTGGGGAAGCATACAAGGTTTGCACTCAATTCACAAAGGCCTATCATTCATATCTTTCTTACCTTTTGTTGTAGGATGGGTTAATTTTCAAAGGAGGACAATTGTGCATCTCAAAATTTTCTATGAAAGGTAATATAATCAAAGAAAAACATTTTTGCAGTCTAAGTGGTCATTTTGGTTTAGACAAGACTCTTGAGTTCATTTGGGGAAACTATTACTGGCCCAAAATGCAAAATGACATTAGGAAATTTATGGAATCATGTGTAATATGTCAAAGGGAAAAATGAGTATCAATATATTAAGGTCTTTATCAACCCCTTCATTTCCCAACAGGGCTATGGGAATGCATAAGTATGGATTTTGTCATGGGACTCCCTAGAACCAAACAAGGATTTGAAAATGTGTTTTTGGTAGTATGTGTTTGTGGTAGTAGACATGTTTAGCAAGATGGCACATTTCATCCCTTGCAATATTACAATTGTTGCCTCACACAATGCCAATATCTTCTTCAAGTAAGTAGTTAGGATTCATGGTCTTCCTTTGAACATTATTTCAGACAGATATGTTAAGGTCCAAGGTCATTTATGGAGAATAGATGAAGGAAACTATGGAATAAACTAGGCATCAACTTGTCATTCAGTTCTACCTACCATCCCAAATAGATGATTAGACATAAGTTGTCAATATATCTCCCTTGTAAATATCCTAAGATGTTTGATAAAGAAGTGTGGGAAGATTTGGGATACAATATTTCCCCAAGAAGAATGTGCATACAATGATTGTCTCAATAGGATAATAGGGAAACATCATTCCAAATATACTATGGTTTTCATCTTAGAGAAGTCATGGATTTAAGGGAGTTACCTAATGATTTCAAGGTAAGTGCTCATGGAGAGGAGTTGGCATAACTCATAAAGAAATCTCATGAACATGTCAAGGTATCTTTACAATAGAATACAAAGAAGTGCAAACAAAATATAGATCATAAAAAGAGGGCATTGCACTTCAAAATTGGTGATAAAGTATGGACATACCTTAGAAAAGGAAGGATTCCTAAAGGCAAGAATACCAAATTATAGATGGGTAAGATTTCCCCTTGTACAATCATCCACAAATATGGTGAAAATCCATATGAAATATCAATTCCCCCGTCTCTTTCTATTTCACCCATATTCAATGTTTCTAATCTCACTTCATATAAAGTTGTTGTAGGTACTGATTATGTTGTGAAAGAGGATGAACATGGTGTTGAATGGATTAAAGATCTTCCACCAAGCTAACCCATGGAATTGGAGAAGATCCTAGACAAAAGGTGGTGAAACAAACAAGAAGGCACACTTACAAAGAGTACCTGGTGAAATGGAAAGGTCTCCTAGACATAGAGACAACATGGATGGATGAACAAGCCATCCTCAAGCATGGAAAAAATTTAAAAGCACTTCACTCAAGTGGAACTTGAGCTCTTTTTTCCAAAGAAGTATGTGTTAGGATTAGGTAATATTGAGAGGGGGGGGGGTGTGAATCAGTATTACAGAACTTTGATTTCAACTTAAATCAATTATAAAAAATCCAAAGTAATGTAGAAATAAAAAGAGAATATAATCATAACACATTACTCATGACACCATGATTTGTTCTCAAGGAAACCCTATCCAAGGGAAAACTCCAGTGGGGATGGTACCCACAAATATACACTAAAATATAATATCTCTGTTAGGAGTTTATTGTTACATGGTACATTTCCTTGTTAGAGGAATACAAAACCCTATTAGGGGTATACAAAACACTTGGTTAAAGTTGGTGAGTACACTTTCTCTTACAACCAAAACTATCTCAAAAGAGTTCTCCAAAATGTGAACAATACACACACTTATCTTTCTTAGATAGTTCTAGTTATAGCTCAGCCTCTTACTGATCTCACATATGATCTCTACTCTTAGATTCTCAATCTTACTCTCCTTGATCTTCACAACTATTCATATACCATATTATGTTGTTTTACTATCTTTGCATACCTTCTGAACACTGTATCACATAGATATGATAACCAAAAATCATGTGCTCTTAACTGAAGGATGTATACATCCCAAAATGTCTTTAGTTAACTTTGAAAGCTTTAATACCTTATATATGTTCATCATTGACCAAAAATATAACATTGTACCCTATTATCCTAATTCTAGACTTAGTCATTTTCATGACTGTGACTCTAGTGGCAATCTTCTCAACATGTGATCACTCCAATCATAAGTGTTGCCATAAATGACAACCCTCAAGTGATCCCTAGTGCCCAAAAAATCACTTGCCAATAATCTCTCCCTTTTGCATTGATGGAAACACTTTAAAAAATGACTAATTGTCACAATACAACTTTCTTCTTTTCTTTCTTTTTTCTTTCTCTTTCTCTTTTTTTTTGATTTACACATCTTTTCTTTCTTTACTATTTTATCCTCTACATTCTACTCTCTCATATTTCTTTCTCTTCCGTATTTTTCTTTCTCTTCCTCTCCATTTGACATAAATGGCAAAGGTAAATTCAAAATTTCAAAGCTTAAGCACAAAAGATTTAGTGCTTACTCACCAGGTTCAAGACATCTTGGAAAGAGTTTTCCAAGGTATTTACTTCCTCAGCCCATGAATTTAGTAGAAGCTCACTGATGTAGTCAAGGATGGTGGATCCAATTATGGATAGTCCAAACTTTATAGCCAATAAAATTACATAGCGGAATACTCAACACAATAGACAACACCATAAAATGTTTCAAGTAATTTGCATTAACATGCTCGACTATAAGGCCTTCCAGGTTAGGGCCAATTACAATCAGAAAAAAAATTCTGCAAGATCCACAACTAGATCCAATACAATCTCAGCTAGTTCAGCTCTGAAGACAATTGAAAGCTAATGGAAACCCTAAGGTAGATCTAAACTTGAGCTCACAAGCCTCCAAGAAATCTCCTTATCTCCAAGTATGAAAACCCCTAGCTCTGCTACAAACAACTATTAGATTACAATCCGATCCACAAGAACATCAAGAACTTTTCCACAACTTCACTCTCAAGCTTCACATCTGAATTCTAAATCTGCTAAGTTCTCCAAGTTCTGATCCCTCAAATCTGTCCTTAAACATCTACTCAAGCCCTCCTTAAATACTAATCATTAGCCACAAGTCAATTGCATGAAACCCTTAATTCCCCAAAACAATAATCAAATGCCATACAAGTCATCTCACAAATGTATACAAACATTTAATTTTGCATGTTGGCCTACGAAAATGGCTATCGAAAATTAATTCACCAAGTCGGCTCAACAAATCACACATAACTCCAGTTGGTAAGTTAGAACTACCAAGCAATAGTAAAAATTACCGAGCACGCCAAGCATCACCGAAAACTAGTATCAACTGAGCACCACAGGCATGACTAAGAAAAAATTTCACCAAGCACCACAGACTATCGAGTTCCTTTAGTGACCGAGCTTCCTTCAATGACCGAGACCATCGGTCAAGGCTACAACTAAGTAAAACTAGCCAAAACAAAAACACTCCATATAGTTTATCGAGGACACAGAATTCCCCTACCTTAACCTTGGATGCCCCTGCATCAAACACCCCAGGTTCCAAAAGATGTTCATATGTGAGAAGAACATCTTCTAGGATTCAACACATAAATCCTGAACTGGTTCTTCACATACAAGTCCTCCACCTTTTCTTCTTGCAAAGTCTTCCACTTCAGTTTCCTTTGTCTCTTCAAGTCTTTTCTTGACAATGTACATGTCGGTTCTCCATACCGATCATTCATTTTCTCTAGATCCACAACCTCAACTTGGCTACCAATACTCAGGCTTCTCCTACTAAGTGTTGTATCCATGAAAGGCATCAGTGAAAACTTCTTGTCATTCTTTTCAATAGTAAACACATTTATTACACAGTCATAAATAGCTCCGCAATCATATTGCCAAGGTCTACCGAGAAATATATCACAACTATTCATCTTCACAATGTCACAAAGCACAAGATCCTTGGACTGGCCAATCTGAACATCAATGAAGCATTGTTCCCTAACTTCCAGAGCATGAACATCTTGTAACCAGCCAAGCCTATAAGGGCAAGGATGTTTCATTCTACTCAAACCAAGTTTCTAAACTAGGTCCTCATCAACAAGGTTATCAGTACTACCACTATCACCAATAACATCAGAGATTTTACCTTTAGTCTTGCATCAGGTCCTAAACAAGTTACTCCTCTGACAAGGTTTTTCCTTTGTACCAAGCAATGTTCACCGAAGCAGCAAGTTCTCTGATTCAGGTTCATTCTGAATGTTCTCATTCATCAGAGCAATTTGTCAGTCAACCTTCTTCTGTGTGCACTCAAAAGAACGGTGTCCTTCCTCTCCACAATTATAGCAAGTACCCTTAAAGATAACTCTACCTGTCTTCTTCTTTGGTTCTACAAGTTTCTGTTCATCTTCTACATCAGTCAGTTTATCCTTCACCGAGTGATCAATCTTTTCTTTTCCTTGAGAGTTGCTAGGTTGTTTCCTCTTTAACTTATCCTTTGCCTTCAAAGCATACTGATAAGCATCTTAAAAAAAATCAATCTTCAGCATACCAAGCTCATCCTGAATATTGAATCTCAGACCATTCACATACCAAGCTACCTTTTCCTTACCAAGCTCTCGATGTCTAGACAAAATAGTAATTTTGTAGAACTCCTCGGTATAATCTTCAATAGAAAAATCCTTCTGTTTTAGATTCTACAACTTCTTAAACAAGTCAAACTCATAGTCAGCTATTATGAACTTAGCCTTCAACTTAGTCACCATCAATCTCCACTGATTGATCTTTGTTTCACCTTCATCCTCTCAGTCTCTTTGTAGTTCTTTCCACCAAAGAGTAGCATGTCCTTTCAACTTTGTCTATGCTAATCTCACCTGAAGAGGATCTTTAATTTCTTCTAGATCAAAGAAATCTTCAAGTTCACCAATCTAATCAATTAGATTGTTGGTCTTCAAAGTACCACATAAAGTAGAAACTTCCATTTGGTAATTACTAAATCAAGCAGCAGGTCTAGGCAACTGAGTAGTTCTATCTTCACTAGATTTGTTCCTCCAGTCATCACCACTAGATCCAGCAATTTCAAATTCTTTAGTATCTTCTTCATAGCCATCCTTAGTACCAACATTTCAAGGTATACCAGTAACAGTTGTCATGATCTTGACAATCATATCATTCTTCATCAATTCCATCTCAGATCTGAAATATGATTTCACCTTCTCTGTGATCCTGGATTCAATAATATCACAAAGATTTGAAATAACTCTAGGGTCCAATCTTCTTAGAGGCATCCTTAAAAATAAGAGAAACCCTCTGCAACAACCCCTCACTGACCAACTTGTGACAATTTCAAAGTTGCAACAAGTCATATCTCAACCTGGAATCTTGCAAACAACTAGGGCACAATTTCACAAGTTCAGTGCTTCAGATCTACAATTTAGATTGTACACAATCTCTACTCCAATAAGATCAACTTCACAAGATCAGCCTTGCTAGGTCAAGCTTCTACTTCAACAAGATCAACACTCGCTCCAACAGGAACAAACCTTCGCTCATATACCACCTTATGCAGTCAAGGATGGTGGATCCAATTAAGGATAGTCCAAACCATGTAGCCAATAGAGTTACACAATGAAATACTCAACACAAAAAACAACACCATAAAATGTTTCAAGTAATTTGCATTAACATGCCCAACTATAAGGCCTTCTGGGTTAGGGCCAATTACAATCAAAAAACAATTCTGCAAGATCCATAACCAGATCCAATACAATCTCAGCTAGTTCATCTCTGAATATAATTAAAAGTTGATGGAAACCCTAAGATAGATCTAAACTTGAGCTCGCAAGCCTCCAAGCAATATCCTTGTCTCCAAGTATGCAAACCCCTAGCTCTGCTACAAACAACTATCAAATTACAATCTGATCTGCAAGAACATCAAGGACATTTGCATAACTTTTCTCTCAAGCTTCGCATCTGAATTCTACTAATTTCTCCAAGTTCCAATCTCTCAAATCTATCCTTAAACATCTACACAAGCCCTCCTTAAATACTAATCATCAGCCATAGGTCAGTTGGATGAAACCCTTAAGTCCCCAAAACAATAATTAAATGCCATACAAGTCAGCTCATAAATGTATACAAACATTTAATTCTACATGTCGGCCCAAGAAAATGGCTACCAACAATTAATTCACCAAGTCAACTCAACAAATCACACAGAACTCTACCCAGTAAGTTAGAACTACCAAGTGATAGTAAAAATTACCGAACACGCCAAGCATCTTCAAACACCAGTATTGACTGAGAACCATAGGCAGGACTGAGCAACAATTTCATCAAGCACCAGAGACTACCAAGTTCCTTCAGTGACCAAGCTTCCTTTAATGACCAAGACCGTCAGTCAAGGCTACAACTAAGTAAAACCAGCCAAAACACAAACACTCCATGCAGTTTATTGAGGACATAGAATGCCCCTACCTTAACCTTGGATGCCCCTGCATCACTCACTAACATGGATTAATCCATTCAATGCATATGATGTTGTCTCTACTGCCTTAAGCTCTGTAAGTGTAAGCACAGTCATTGAGCCTTCAACTTTTATCATCTCCAAAAGGTATGAATCAAGTATTGTAAGCTGAGGAGTTAGTAGGCTTCTCATTAAGCCAAATCTATCTATAACTCTCCCTTTCTCTATTTCCAATACCCTTATCTTAGCCAATAGCCTGGATGTCTCTTTATTATTTCTCCCATAGATTGTGAAGATAATTCACAACTGTCCATAAGACTGTCAAGGGTATCCCTATCCTTGGCTATGATCTCTTTAATGTTCTTTATGTGCCTGTAGGGACTTATGCAGTAGCTGTATATTTTCTTGCCTTGTGCTACACAGGTCTTGTCCTTAAAAGTAGTATCCTTGAGAATGTTTAAGTCCCATGAAATGGACTTGCAAACTTCTCTCAACTTCTTTTCCAAAAAGTTCTTCTCAACCTTTTCTTCTGCATTTTTTAGCAATGAATCAAAATGATTATCAAAACTATCCAATATTGTACCAAGGTTCTTAGCTTCATCCTTTTGTTTAAAGATAACCAGTGAGGGGAGTAGCTTGTTCACTATTTCTACAGCCCTGACTATTACCTTAACTCTTTTGTCACCCTTCTGAACTGATCTTTCCTTAGCTTTGGAAAAAGCCATAAATGATAGCCTCATCATCTCATCCTCATCCATGTTTTCCACATCATAATTTACTGGTTTGGCCATACTTTCCAACAATAAGGAGGTGTCCAAACTAACCTCAACAATATTTTTTGATTTGATTTGTTCTAACTTTTTTATCTGAATTTCTTCCTCCTGTAATTTTTCTTCTTGTTTCTCTTTGGATTTCTCTTCCTCTATCTTCTCTTGATCTCCAATGTCCACAACACTATCCACATTATCCAAAAATGGATCTTTAACATCCTGCGAAGTGTCAAGGGTCACAGGCACACCGGTGACAAATAAATCTGGTTGCATGCTATCTTGAACACTTTCATCCACTACCTTGGAACTTTCTCCTAAACCCAAAGATATAGGCTTAGAAACCTTGGGAGGTGAGGCCTTCTTTGGCATATCATACATTAGAACTTGGTCTAATGCCTTTTGGGTGTCCTCAATCACCTCATCATATTTCCTAGCCATAATTTTGACTAGTCTAGCCTTTGTCCTCAGTAGGGGTTTTAGTGCATTTATGACTATTTATCTTTCCTGTATAGATACAATCAGTAACGTATATTCAATTTTTTTTTCCTTATGTTCTCATCCTCCGAATTTGCTAACTACTTCTTGATTTCTAGTTTGTTGTATAGGTCTTGGGAATGCTTCAAATTCTTCTTAAAAGCTAGCAGATGCTCAATGATAGTATCTTCAATGAATGCTTGGTCTTTAGAGTCATATCTCTCATAATATCTATTTACTCTTAATAGATTTCCATCTTTTATTACTCTCTTCTGTAGTGATTTAAGGTCTGGTTTCCATAAGGTTTGTGGATTCTCAACTACCTTTTCTTCCTTCTTCTTCCTCTTCACTTCTGTCTCTTTTTTGTTAGGGATGCCTTGCTTACCTTTCCTTGTGGATCTCTTGGGAATAATTGTAGACACAACATCTTGTGTTTCTTCCTCTTGAGAGGCTGGAAAATCAATAATATCAACAATAGGAGCTACTATCTTTTTTGTCTCCAATGGAATGGGTGCATCAGTAGCAATGGTAGAAGATGCCTCCATCTTATTTCTTTTATCTATCAATTGCCTTTTTGTGATTCCCACCTCCATAGTAATATCTTCAACAATCTTGCTTACTTTCCTTCTCCTTGTTACCTTCTCTTTCTCTTCTATGACTTTCTCATACTTCTGCCTATATGTTCCCCATCTTTCTTGGGTAGGGTCTTTTTTCGCTGCCAGTACATGCTCCACTTGCATAGTTTGGATTTCAAAAATTACCTCATATCCCATAGGATAGCACCACTTCGTTCTAGGCTCAACTGCCTCAAAGAAAACATAATCAGTTTCAACCATGAAACATATAGTGTCTTCATATTTTTCCACCAAATTCTTTGGTAATTTGTACCTCTCTTTCATCTACCTCTATAGTATCTTAATCATGCCAAACAATTCTCCATCTACCCAGTCCTTCTTCTATCTTCTATAGTACTCTGAGATCTGAATTCCACTGGGTTCATTATCTTTCTATGCTCTAGGATGCATGCTAGGAAACTTGTGAATGATATGAATATACATATGAATTAGAAATGATCCAAACCTAAATGCCTTAGATTTGTCCTTCTTTATAGCCTTCACATTATCAATAAACTATTGTGTTAGGATTTCACAGAGATTATACTTCTTGTTTTCTTTCACCATTCTGTATGCCATCATGATGACCCCAATAGATACAAAATTAGGTCTGCTACTATAAAACAACTTGTAGCCTAGCAACATTTCTACCAATCTAACATCCTACAAATAAATGTCATTAACTATCATTTCCCTCTTATCCCACTTTGAATGTGTTAGGGATTCTACCAAATTCTTTAAGTTCTTTTTTGGTACAAGTAGGGTTCCTTCATTGTCAAGGCCTGTGATCTCATGAATCAACTGTGCACATATTTTCACATGTTGTTCACCAATCCAAAAAAATTGGTCATGAACTCTACTAAGAATGATCTTAAACCATTCAGCTTCCATAAATTCTATGAGCAGGGTTAACTTAAGGATTGATTGATCTTGTAGGTGCTTAAATTATTCTACCATGGTTCCATTAGCTTCTACCATACTATCCAAATCACTGTAGATGTTAACCTCACCAATGATTTCATGTTTGTAATGTATGTATGCCCTAATGTCTTCTACATGCAACATGCCTATGGGGGTTTGTGAAAATGCTCCCTCTAGGTCATCCTCACAAGATTTGAATGGATGCCTCTTGAACTTATACCTAGGTCTATCTACAACATCATAAACTACTAGTGCATCCATGACTTCTCTAAGAGATTAGGTCTAAATACCTTAAACATGCATGAATTCAATGTGTTGCTTCATGCGCTCACATAATCAATCTTCTAGATGACTGATAATCTTCTCAACTCTGTTCTCCTTAAGCACTAATCAATAAATGGTGTAGATTTGAGGTCTTTTAAGTCCTTTTATCCATCTCAAGTTGAGTATGTGTATTAAACACGGGTAGCTCAACTTCGCATGCCATCTAATTGATACAAAACTCACGAACACCAAAGATGAATCTCTAGGTGTTGCACTCTCATCCACATACTCCTTAGTGTTTGTACACATCATACCTAAGATTGCATGAGCTTGCTCCACATATACATGGGCTGGATATTTTCTGTTCACTGTATCCAATGCTCCCCATAAGGCTATGTGCCCCTTTAGGTCAATGCCTCAAAGAACTCATCATGCAAAGACATAGTATCATCTACTATCTCTCCCTAAACCACTTCTTTGTTTAAAACTTTCACCTTCCATATATGATCATCCTCCTTGCTCTCTGATTTTTGGAAATGATTTCCAAATTCATCCATGTACTCATTAAGACTCTTACCACTATCACCAACATTTTTCCTTATAACTACAAGAGGTGGTCCTCTTGGTTCACTAGATCTTCTTGGTCCTCTTCTATTTTCCTCTCCATTATATCTACAAAACTTCTCTATGTGTCTAAGGTTGTTACATTTGTAACAAGTAGGAGATCTCCTTCTATCTTGATTAGTCTATAACTTACAGTACCTTGTTATATGCCCAAAGTTGTTGCATTTTTTACATGTGATCTTGGCTGTTGTTTCTTCTCTGATATAGTCTTGCTTATACCTGGACTGATCAAGTTTTCTACAATCTGCTTTCTTGTATCCATATTCATAGCAATTAAAACAGTAACTGGTAAAGGGCTTAGAGTTACCTTTACTTCTGCAATCTCTTTTCATGTGTCCAACTTTGTTGCTTCTGAAACATCTACCTCTGAAGGGTCTGAACTATTCTCTAGGTTCTTCATGAGTAGGTCTCTCTTCAGGAGTAGATCTCTCTTTCATCTTTGCTTCATTTGATTCTTCTTGGGTTTTTGAACTTTATGCTTCATTGAATCTAACTCTAGTCATATCTCCTTAAGGCTTTTGTCTTGCTCTTTGTTCATCAATCTTGTCACTGCTCATGTGCAACTTCCCAATGTGTAATTTTTCTTGAGTGAGTTCACCTTTAATGATCTGATTATATTTTTCCAATTCCTAATATTTATCTTTGTATTGGTCAAGTTCAGTCTTCATTTGACTTATCACATATTAGCTTCTTTTAGTGACTCTTCAACTTTGTTTCTTTCATCCTTTTCATTCTGAATTTATTTATTCATCAATAGATTGATTTGTTCTTTTTATTGCTCTAGCTTCTTCACTTTGTCTGATGTATCATTTTATGAGTCTTGTTTGATCTTCTCCATAAGGTCTTGTCTCTGACTTTTTGCAATCTCAAGTTGTTCTCTTAGTTTCCTAATGAAACCATTCGCTCTTCTTAATTTAAATTTAAATTTGCCATTCTCAGCCTTCACTTTATCCAGATCTTCAAGTGCAGCTTCAAAGTTCTCTTGCAAATCTCCCAAATCCATTCTGATCTTCCTTAAGCTATTAGGCTTTCTCTCCAAGGGTTAATAGCTCTGATACCAATTGTTAGGATTAGGTAATACTGAGAGGGGGGGGGGGGTGAATCAGTATTACAAAACTTTGATTTCAACTTCAAATAATTATAAACAATCCAAAGTAATGCAGAAATTAAAAGAACATATAAGCATAACACATTACTCATGACACCATGATTTGTTCTCAAGGAAACCTTGGCCAAGGGAAAACCCCGGTGGGGATGGTACCCACAAATATGCACTAAAATAAAATATCCCTGTTAGGAGATCTAGCCCTGTTAGGAGCTGATTTTTACATAGTACATTTCCTTGTTAGAGGAATACAAAACCCTGTTAGGGGTATACAAAACACCTAGTTAAAGGTGGTGAGCACACTTGCTCTTAAAATCAAAACTATCTCAAAAGATTTCTCCAAAATGTGAACAATACAAGCACTTATCTTGCTTAGATAGTTCCAATTATAGATCGGCCTCTTACTAATTTTGCATCTAATCCCTGCTCTTAGATTTGCAATCTCACATCATCATCATAACACAACCATACTTTGATTTTACAAAAGAACTCTATACTTATACAAAATTAGCCTTCAAGTCAGGTTCACAAATACAATATAAAACATAATAATAACTTATGCAAATGATAATTATGGATTCGATGATCTTAAAGTACAAAAGAGTCAACAATATGCTCTATTCACCTATCTTAGCATGTTACCATATCCACTATACTCTCCTTGATCTTCACAACTATTCATATACCCTGTTATACTATTTTACTATCTTCGCATACCTTCCGAACACTGTATCTCACAGATTTGATAACCAAAACTCATGCACTCTTAACTGAAGCATGTATACATCCCATAATATCTTCAGTTAACTTTGAAAGCTCTAATACCTTATATATCTTCATCGCTGACCAAAACTGTAGCAATGTACCTTTTTATCCTGATGCTGGACTTAGTCATTTTCATGAATATAACTCTAGTGGCAATCTTCTCAACATGCGATCACTCCAATCATAAGTGTTTCCATAAATGAAAACCCTCACATGATCCCTAGTGCCCAAAACATCACTTGCCAATAGTATGGTGTAGAACCTTCAAAATGGTATATTAGGTTGTCTATAGGAGGTCTAGGGTATTAGGAATGAATTCTGAATATATCATATGGGGGATTATTCACAGCCATTCTGTAGCAGTTATTGTTGCATTCATGACTGTGATTGTCATTGATGTCAACACAGTGATCTACTGAAGATTAGTAGAGAAGTAGTAAGTGTTTGAGTTAGAACACTTGGGATATTGAAGATGAAGCTATGCAAAGTTGATGACTTACTCTATGATGTTCTATAAGATCATGGTTAAGAGTGGAGATGGAAATTCATTTATTCATGATAGTTATGAGGAAATCAGTGGAAGCAGTGTTCAGGCAATGTTCTTGAGTAGTAGTTTGTGGAAATCAGATGATATGTCCTAATCGAGATTGAATCTAGTTATGCACAATTGGAGAGAAGCTAAAGACATGTTGTTAGTGATGTAGATGAGAGTGCCAGATCCGAGATCACACGAGTGAAGAATTATCTTAATTGGAAGCTAATAGTTTTGTGTAATTTTGATGTAATGTGTGGAAACTTTTATTTTGTAATTTGTATGTGGACTCATTTGTAATTACTTGAGTGTGGTATCAAGGAAGGAATGTTTTCCTTGTTGTAATGTATGTAATGTAAGTGTGAATGAAGAAGTTGTGAAAGAAAAATTGTGGAAAGAGGATATGCAAAGTATAGAGATCTGGTATTGAGATCTGAAGAAGCAGTTGGTGTGGTTTGGCACAGTCAGAGAAGGAGTATTGAATTGTTGAGATCAGTAATCTTGTGGTATTATTTTGTTGAGTAATACTAAGATCAATTGGATAGTTTGTTCGGTGATCTTACCCTGAAGCTGTTTGGGCAGTGGCTCCTTCTGTCTTCCATAACTCCTAACAGAGTTAGAATCTTTTAGCAGGGATTCAAAGTCTCCTAATAGGGACTCATATGTACTGAATGTATTTCATAAGACTCCTAGCAGAGTCCATCCTCTCACAAGGAATTTTTATATTAGTGCATCGTTTATGGGCATCATTCCCACCAGGGTTTACTCTTTGATCAAGAGGTTCCCTAGTCAACATATCTTGTGACATTGTGTTATTGTGCATGTATAATCTTTCTATGGTTGTTGATTACATTGCCTACATGGTTAAAATATATTAAAGTTGATAAAATTTGTATTTATTTGATAACTGATTCACCCCCACCCCCTCTCAGTTATCTTGGTGGACTTTACATTCTAACATAGGGTCCTATGGACCAAGTTCATGTAATAAGACCCAATTTGTAAGACATTTTGCCATTGGGTAGCACCTATAAGCCTAAAGGTCAAAATTGGTCACATGGGGAATAAAAGGTCTAAAATAGATTTTTTAGGTATATAGGGGTTGTTTGAGTCTAGTTTCACCTATTTGAAGTATCTAAACAAGTTTGGATGCAAAATATTGCCAAATATGAAAAAAAATCAAAAGTTGCTTATCAACTTTTGGGCAATTTGCCTTAATTAATGTTTTCGGCCTCCTAATGGACACCCATGGTCACCACCCTTCAAATTTTGGTTGATAAAATTGGAAAATGTCAATTTAAGACCAAAAAATTCTAAATATAGTAGATTTGTACGAGTTGGAGGATTTTGGTGCTGGAAGCAATAAGATTTTTACTATTTTCTCCTATAAAACTCACTTTGTCTATGTTGTCCTAGTGTTAAAATTGATTCATTTCATCTCAAAATTATCATGTATAGATAGAGGAATGAATTGAGGTATCAAATAACTTGGTTAAACAAGAATTGGTGAATTCTAGTGTGTTTGGAGATAAATATGATCATACTGGTCTGATTACACCACCTTAGCCAAGACTATGAACAAAAATGTCTCTAACTTGATATTCCACATGTTGGTGTTCAAAATGGACACTTATGCTCTTAGGCTACCAATATACCCTTAGGTTGATTTGAGGATTGGTTAGTTCCAAAATCTATATGGATCTTAGGGTAACTGGACCAACTATAGGGACAAGACTGCCCTCTTCACTTCTGGCTCTCCAAAACCAAGGTGGGTGCACCTAACCTATTGAAAAATATATTTTACACACTAGAGTTTGGGTCTAAACAACAAATTGATAGTAAGAAAGTACTAAATGCTAACCTCACATTCATTGACTCTCCATTACTATTGGGTAACACAACCATACAACCAAAGACCTAAAGCTAAGAAGGGTTATTGATTTCAATTTTTTGGAGTGCAATAACTTCAACCAATGTTTATTAACAAGAGAAATACTCATTTAGGCCAGTGCCTCATCCATTGGGCAAGATCTCTTAGACACAAAGACACACAAACTTGAGAATACCTGAGAATTCATAGCCATAAACACATTTATCTTAATCTTTACTGCTTACAAAACATCCTTACATAGACAAGGGAAAACTTATATCTCATTTAGAGAATTTTTTAATCCAATCCTCGATCAGAACTCAATAATGAAGATATATACATAAAAACACTATGTAATGAGCTAGAAAACTTAAAGCTTACTTGACTTGACACAAAGGAGAGATAAGAGTCAAATATTTGTATTAAGTATGATGAATTCCTTCTGTGTACACAATGAATCACAAGACACCTTGCTTGCAAATTAAAACTTAGACCTACAACTCTCTTCTTTCATTAACATACACTGAATCAAAAATTATTACAAAACCCTGGGACCAGAAACTAGGGACTCATTCTAAACTTTGAAAATTGGAACCCCTTCAAAATCAACAATTCAACACTATACACCACTGGTTACCTTGGAATCCTACACAAGTTACGATGCAACAAGCTACAGATAACCAAGGTAAGGGTTAGGGTTTCCACCCACAAAAAAATTCAAATAGATCAACAATTAAAACATTGGATGGAAAACCAAGCAACCCTAAGCAATCAGATCCAAAAATTCAATCTTCACTTATGGTAAATCTTCTAGAAATGTACTGAAGATCATGAAATTCTTGAAAATTCATCTGATTTGACCCTTTCTACATGCTTTGAGTAAGTAAACCCATCCCCCACGATACAAAACTCTCTGCAAATAATCATCAGACTCACTGGACCACACCACAACAACTGCAAATCATTTCTATTAAGTTCGGTCGTCGAAACATTCAATTCTGGTCCTTTCTATCATTGGAAAACATTCAAATTTTCAAATTTGCGAAGAATGGCTACTTTATGGTGCTTACCGACGTATCAACAGCCCACATTCAAATCTAAACTTGGTTTATATCATGACTGTTAGATGCTTTCCCTTTTTCTCAGGTTATGTTTTTTACTATATAATAATCTGGCAAATACACGACTGAAAAACCCTCGCCCATTTGCGAGAACTTTGAGACCACTGCTAAATCATTTAGCTATTACACAAACACTATTTTCCAAATCACTAAGTCTTTAGACCCTTAGCCAAAACATCAGGTGAACCAGCAAACAAAGCAGACATTTGTCAGAACTGCCAAAAAGACCGAGAAACTTTATTGTGCCCGCAAAGAAGATAAACAGTTGTCTCAAAAGTGCATAGATCTCCAAGATTCCATTAGATCATAAGACAACCATCAGATGAAGAATCTTTTCCTGCTCTGACAAACCTCTGACACCAAAAGAGATCAATAGCTATCTTAAGTTCACATGTGTTAGAAAAAACCCATCAGATTTCATGCTGACTGTCGATGCTCTGCAAGTGTCAGAACCCACTAGACCTCAAAAAACTTGGCCCCACTAACATAATCCAATTCATCACCACATGGACAAATGAAAAGTAGATAGCTCAGCACACCATGGCACATAAAAAACCATCTAGCAATCAGACCCACCTTTATACTATCGCCTGAGAATAAAGTAACATCGACGGCTGGCGTAAGATCTCAAAGCTCTAATACATCTCATGAGATCATACGCCCATCGTCAATTTACTGACAATGTCAGGACCCTCTGACAAGCTCTAAAACTTAGGTCCCACTGACAACTGCCAACATATTAATACATGGACCAATCACAGGCCACCATTTGTGCATACGTGTCACCTTGGAGCCATAGTTTGAAACATCGTGTCATAAAGAGAATCAATGGATGTCACAACATCGCATAGCTCTGACACATCCTTTGTGCTTTAACGACCACCATTGGATCAAGATGGTGTCAGAGAGACTAGGCTTGGGAAACATCAAGCCAAAAACATAAGAAATATTAAGGCATGACTTAGGAAAAATTAAAACACCACCGGGCTCGTAGACTCAGGAAAGATTAACCGGGGAGACTTAGGAACTTAGGAAATATTAAAAGGGACTTGAAAACCTTTAGTTGCAAGATTGCATAACATGAAAAAGGTTCAAGTGATCATGTGACAAAGGGTTAACAATTAGCACATGCGTTATAGGACTTTTAAGTGGCCCAAAAAAGGTAACATGAAAATAGATTTAAAATAGGGCGCACTAGGGTTTTTCAAACAAACGACTAGATTTTCAAAAACTTCACCTAGGGTTTAAACCAGAGATAAGGAAAAAGGATGAAGGGGCCAGGAAAAAGGGGATGCAGCCATGAAAAAATTTACTAGTGCTAACAGTGGCTCATACTCAGGGACGTGTATCTCTTGGAGATACAACGAGAAAACTAGAATCTCCTGGAAGAGAAGACCAACTCAAAATTTTGACCCAAAAAGCAAAAACAGACAACTGTACAGGGGAAAACCTAAACTATTGCTCATGGAAAAGATACTTCAAGAGAAGTAAAACTTTAGGAATTGTCCATGAATAGGCAATTCCAAAGTACCACCAGTTAAATCCCTCAAGACATAAGAATCTGACCCCCATTTTCTCTCAATAAGATAAGGACCCAACCAAATTGGATCAAACTTTCCATGCTTCCCCTTATCTTCCAACCTTGCATTCCACATCAAGACAAGGTCATCAACTTCAAAACTTCTTTGAATAGCCCTTTTATCAAAAAAATTCTTACATTGTCTCTCCAATGTCTCATTTCTTTCATGTGCATCTCTCCTTACCTCCTCCAATTGGATCAATTCATCCATTCTTACTCTCATCTCATCATTCAAATATTCATCATATGCCTGGATGAACTTATACATCTGCAATAGATTATTTTGAGGCAATCTACCACTTATTCCATATACCAAATCAAATGGAGCACAACCTATGGCCTTCTTAATAGTTACCCTATCAGTCCATAGTGCCCACCATAACTTTGAGTCCTAGGATTTCTTATTCTTGTCCAACACTCTCTTGAGAATCTTAACCAAACTTTTGTTACTGGACTCAGCCTGACCATTTCCTTGTGGATGATATGGGGAAGAAAATGAAATGTGTATCCCATATTGTTGACAAAAATCACTAAATTCCTATGATCTAACACATTACATTATCAACCACAATTACCTCTGGGTAACCAAATGTGGTAAGGATGTTCTGCATCACAAAGTCTGCCACCACTTTGCTAGTAGCCTTTCTAGTAGGGATAGCTTCAACCCACTTGGTAAAATAGTCTGTTGCCACTAGTATGTAAGAATGTCCACCACTAGACTTGTTTGGAATTTATCCAATAAAGTCAATGCCCCACTTTTGGAAAGGGGCCTGAACTGTAACAGGTCAGAGTGGAAAATTTCCATTAAACTTCAACTTTCTAGAAAATCTCTGACATGCATCACATTTTCTTACAAACTGGTGTGTATCCTTAAAAACTGTAGGCCACCAAAATCTAGACCTAAGGATATTGTGAGCTATGGTCTGTGCTATATAGTGTCCTCCACAAACACCTTGGTGCATTTCCTTCAACAGAGATTTAGACCTCTCATGGTCTATGCATTTTAGCAATACTCCTTCATTGCTCCTCCACCACAGCTTACCTTGTATAATGGCATACCTTGCAGATTGAAACTTGATAGTTCTCCTTTTATTTTCATCCATCTCAGGGGGAAGGAACAATTTCTGCAAGTAACCAATAACATCTTTGTACCAATCACAATAATCCATATCAAAAATATATGGCCTTTGTTCTTCTTCTAACATATTCACATGATTTGCAACTAAATTGCTTTGTGCCATTAATTTTGCAAGACCTAAGCCTCTTACCAACTTTGTAATCTAGATGTCAATATTAAATTATTGGATCCTATTGATCCATCTACATCTTTTCCCTAAAATTTCTTGTTGCACCAATATATCCTTAACTGCAGCACTAGGAACATAAGCAACCACCTTAGCTCCAATAAGATAACATCTAAAAGCCTTGACTACTTTAACTAAGGCATAAGCCTGTTTCTCAATAATATCATATTTCAATTCTACTGCTTGTAGGGATTTACTAAAAAATGATATGGGTTTCTCATATCCATCTGAGTTCTTTTCCAATAAAACTGCTGCAACTGTATGATAAGAAGCAAAAGAAAAAATCTGCATGGGCTTACCATAATCAGGTGTCCTTAAAACTAGAGCATCCTTGATGGCCTTTTTGATACTTCTAAAAGATTCATCTGCTTCTTCATTCCATTCAATCTTTGCCTCTTTTTTCAACATTCTAGAGATAGGGATATTGATTTCTACAAAATTTGTGACAAATCTCCTTAGAAAGTTTACTTGCCCAAACGACTGTATTCCTTTAACATTTCTAGGTGGTGAAAGCTTGTCTATAGCCATAACCCTTTCAGGGTCAATCCTCACTCCATCCTTGGACACAATATGTCCTAAGAGCTTGCCTTCCACAACACCAAAAGAACACTTCTTTGGATTCAAAGAAATCCCATACTCCAAGGCCCTAATAAAAATTTTCTCAAGATGTTCACAATGTTGATCTTCCTTATCTGAATATGCTGCGAGATCATCCTGATATACCACTAGAAATTTTTTTATGAAGTCTACAAAGGCCACATCCATAGCTCTCTGAAAAGTAGCTCCTGCATTTGTTAGACCAAAAGGCATTCTAACATAAACATATGTTCCCCAAGGGGTAGTGAATGCAGTCTTAAACTGTTCTGACTCCTTAACCACGACTTGATTATATCTAGAGAAACCATCCATCATGGACATTAAATCTGATCCAGTAACCCTCTGCAGCATATTCTCCATATTAGGCAAACCATAATTGTCCTTCAAAGAATTGACATTCAAGTTCCTAAAATCAACACATAACCTAATGTCAACAATTTTTTTTCTGATTGGAACCAAGTTTGACACCCAAGTAGAATGTCTGACAGGCTTGATGATGCCAGCATCCATCATCCTTTTGAGTTCATCTTGCATTTTTGGTGCCAAGGTAGGGTTCACAGGCCTTAACTTTTGCCTAAAAGGTTTAGTACCTTCCTTCAATGGTATTTCATCCTAGAATATATCCTCTCTATAGGCTTTCAAATCATCATAAGACCATGCAAAGGCATGTCTAAATTTTTTGAGAAGATCAATCAAATTGTTCCTAGTTCTTTGGGATAAATATTTACCTATGTAAACATTTTTAGGTATTTGACTTGTTCCTAAATTTATTTCCTCCAAATCATTCATCTTATCAACAAATTTAGGAAAACAAGTCCTTTCTTTGTCATCAAATGCCCTCTCAAGAGCAACCAATCCCCTTGGGATCCTATTTGATTTTAATTGCAAAACTTCCTTCCCAAGAACATTTTCTTTTCCATCTCTGATGTCAAAATAAGTGCTTAAATCCATCTCCTGACCATCAAAATGAGAATCACACTACAAAAACCTTAGTATATCCTGATCATCAGAAAATACTTGCCAATTCTCAACATTGTCTCAGATAGAAGGCCTAGACTTACACTCAATCCTGGATATCCTTGCAAAGGTAATATCCTCTGGCCTCAAAGCTATGTTTTCCAGTAAGTCAGCCATCCTATTTTGGCTCCTATCCACCCAATCAATACCAAAGGCACTGAAATCCTGAAAAAAAATCCCAAACAACATTTCTATATTGTTTCAGCCTTTGATTCTTAGATACATATTTTGATCTGATCTGAGAAATTATTAACTCAGAATCAGAAATCACCCTAAGATGTTTGATTCCATGTTTTGATGCTTGTCTCAAACCAAACAGTAGGGCCTCATATTCAGCAACATTATTTGTGCAAAGGAACAAGAGAGTGAAAGAAAACTTGAAAGTCTTACCACTTGGGGATATCAATAGCACTCCTACTCCGGCACCTTCCTTAGAACTTGCTCCATCAAAATATAGAGTCCATAAGACATTACCTCTTGCCATGTTATTTTCATCATTAGCCAGAAGGATAGGCTTGACCTTTTCTTGCACCTCTTTCTCTTGAACTTGGAAAGAACCACTATCAGTGTCAACAAAATAATTCATATTGTCTTCTTCTTCCTCCTCAATCATATGTGGATTTCTAGCTTCCCTTGCAACTTTCACACTATCTCCTTCAATGTTAAAAGTAGCAAAAGACAAGTCACATTGAATACTTCCTCCCATAGAAGCACTCCATTTTCTAGATAATAGCATCCCATATTGAGGAGGAATATCAACTACAAGAACACTCATAGTTAGTTTCTTATCAAAAAATGCTGCTAATTTATAAGGCAAAGCCTTAATGTTACCGATAATTGGTACTTCTCTTGAATCCATAGCTTGGCATCTCCCATGAGGTTTATCAACCTTTAGTCCTAATGACTTCATGACCTCTGTAGGCATGACAGTGTTTGATGCTCCAGAATCAATCATGCAATTCTTCAAAAGTTTTCCATTTATCATAAGGGACAAGAAAAAAGGATCAAATGTCCCTGATGCAACATTTACAACATTTGCATTCAAAAATATCTGAGGAATCTTAGAGACAATTTCTTCATTTTTACTGTCAGGTGTGTCATCTAAAGAAGCTACATGCTTGTCACCTTTTTTCATTTCTTGGACCTTTATAGAAGAGGCACCATTTACCCAATCCAAGGCCTTGACCTTGTGCTCTTCTATTCTCATCATTTCCAAAAGTGGAACCTTGACAGTTATTTGTGAGAGCAATTTAGTCATATTAATGGGAACATATGTATGGTTACCCATGTCATCCTTAATCATAGTGCCATCTTTATCTTCTACTTTGACAGTCAAGTCAGATTTACCTTTGTGTAGAAACTCATCATCCTTTTGAGGTATGGGAATAGCTAATTCTGATGTCTTTGCTTTACCTTGAGGTATTGCAGCAGGTCCCATCTTCTTTTTTACTTCAACCTTACTGACAACAACAACATCTTTCTCCTTTTCCTCATGTTGTTGTGTACTCTTTTCTGAATTCTTGATAAACATACTACCTAGTTTACCAGTTGTGCTTCCAACTATCCTGCTTCTCAGATTGTAATTGATCCTAGCTTGGGTGACCATGTCTTCAGTGATTTGAGCAATTTCCTCATTAGAGGGTCTCCTTAAGGAAACATGTTCCTCACACTTCAAAGCACCACATCCAACATCATCAAATTCTTCTAGTCATCATCAGTAGAGTCAACCTCATCCCATGCATGTGAAGAAGTCATTACACAACCACTCCTATCATATTGCTTATCCTGTTCTTGGTTCTCAGATAAATCCAGAGCAATAACACAATACTCTGGACTATGAGGAGATTGACAAGTAGTACACCATGGGATATCATCATTCATGTTAACTAAATTTCTTTGCAAAGGATCAGGAATCCTATCATCAGGCCTATCCCTTTTAACTGGAAAAATGGGCTTGCCATCCTTCCATTAAGTATTGTATGGGTAATTTTGCATTCTTGGTTGCCTGTTAAAATTACTTGAAATAGGCTGGTCATTTGTTGCAACCTTATTGTTTCTTTTTTCATCAGGCTTTAGATCCTCTAAAGCACTTAGAATTTGCTTTAGATTATCCTCCTCTTTTGGCTTAGAATTAGCAGACCTTCCCATCTCTTTCTTATTTTGCACTTGAGGCCTATAATCATCTCTTCTCCCTAATTTTCTTGATATTCTTCTATTACTTTCTATGTTGATAGCCAACTTGTAAGCCTCTCCAAGATTTCTAGGGTTCTTATCCCTTAAGAGGTAACCCATCTTTGCATCAAAAGCATTTAAGTATGTCACAAGACACACTCTATCATCTAACCTGATAACTTGCAGGAGCCTATTCATAGCCTTTTGGAACCTTATATTGAATTCAAGGACCTCTTCATTTTGATTTTTCTTTATGTTATTGAATTCATTCAAAATAAAAACCTCATTTATTTTATCTCCATAATGCTCCTTGAAACAATTCTTAAATTCATTCCAAGATCCTATACTAGCATGGGGCAATCCTCTAAACCAATCCCTAGCATCCTCGGTCAGAGATTGTACAAATAACTTCATTACAACATCATCAGGCTCAACATTATAATCATCTATTACATCCATAAAATTTTTTAGATGTTCCTCACATGTGATGACATTGTTCCCAGTGAACTTTGGGAGCTTCTTTCTAATTTCATCAGGAATTACATTAGGATAACCTGGAATACCAAAAAAGATAAGTTGTTTGTACCTTTCATGAACAAGAACTCCTTGAGGTGGGTCCATTCCTTGAGATGTAGATGTCCTTGTGTTTGAACCAGTAGGAATTTTAGCAACACTCGGAAAGCCATTTGTTTGAGTTGCAAGGTTACCATGATTTCCACCTTGCCCCAAAAAGGAAGCAACAACATTTGAAGGTCTTGAGGTATGCTTGAAAAAATCAATCTTCTTTCTCATTTCTGCAGCAGTAGCCTCCAATTCTTTTTTCTCTAATTCTTTATCTAATATTTCTTTCTCTTTTCTAGCCTTCTCAAGGTCTGCATCTAATCTCAACCCTTGCTCTAATGGGTTTTCTACATGAACTTGTTCATTGATTTGAACTCCAACAACTTTTTGTTTGCCTTTATCTCTAGGCCCAGTTATCTCATGTGTTCTCTACACAATAGGCTATTCATTTGCTCTTTCAGGCTCTGGGACAAAATTGATTGCCTCCAAATATAACAACTGCCTCTTTAGCTGATCAGCCCTTATCATCGCTTGTCTTATTCTATCTTCTTTATCTTTTTCTCTTTGCTATCTGATAGCAACTTGTTCTTGAACTCTTCTTTCCAACTCATAGAGCTCTTCAAAAATTTCTTTTGATTCTGAGAGAGTAGTCTCAGAATCATCATCTCCCACTTGAAATTCATCCTCATAATGGTTCTATCCCAAATCAATAGCCTCTTCATATTCTGAAATATTTTCTTCTTGACTAGGCTTGGTTTGAGTTTCTTGTCTTATATCCTTTTTACTTTTCCAAGTATGAGAGACATTTCTTTTCTTCTTTCCTCCCCTTGTCTCACTAGGCCAAGAAGAGCTTGGAATACCTTCTTCCATTATGTTTTCAGGATGCTCCTTTCTTGATGTAGGAGCATCTTGCATCACAAAAATAAAATGGGGCATGATTAAAAAAATTTGGAGGAGAGAGGAAGTGACGAAAATGGGAAAAAAAAAAGAGAAGAAAAAAAAAAAAGTTATTTTGTTTACCAAGGTGCATAGGTGGAGAATAAAATAAAATAAATATTTCATTTATCGAGGTGTGTAGGTGGCATTTTAGAAATTTGTAGAAAGTTCTTGCATTTAATATTTGTAGTTAGGTAGTTACAACTTTTTATTTTTATTATTGGCTACAAAAGCAATGTAATTTTCTAATTGGCCCACATGGTGGTGCTAAATATTAATTGGGTGGATATTTAATATTTTTATCAAGGTAGTTGCATTTACCTTTTATCCCACATTGGTTGTGTTGTAATATCTTGGGTGGGAAGTGCCTATATAAAGAAGGCATAAGAGCATTCATAAGAAAACTCGCAAGTGGTAGGATCTCCTATTGGGTAAGAAGCTCTCAAGTTGTAGGATCTTGTATTGGGGAAGAAGCTCTTAAGTTGAAGCTCTTGGATTGTAAGCTCTTAGATTATAATCTTTGGGGATGTAAGATCTCTGTAAGATCTCTCAAGTTGTAATTATTTTCAAGTATTAATGTATGCTTTGTAAAGAATTTTTCCTTCTCTTTGTCTTCATGTTGTTATGTTTTTGGTTATGACTTGGTAAGGGTGGTGTGGCCCTTCATCAAGTGGTATCAGAGTAGGAGTTCTTGAGTGTGTAGATAGATCACTGAATGTGAGGAAGTTTGCACCAAGACCTTGGGTTGGGTGAATATTTTCTTAAGAGGACATGAGCATGGAGAAGAGAAAGAAGAAGAAGAATTTTGTGATTGGATGGATTCTTAGAATTCCTAGACTTGAGAAAAATAGAGAGAGACATCAAGAAGAGACAAGAGTTGCAATACTGGATTTGAAGAAGCAAGTGGCTGAATTAGAAGCAGAGCTGAAAAAGAGAAGAGAGATTCAAAGAGATGATGCCAATTCGTTAGATGTAGAAAAGAAAGAAGATAAAGTGGAGTATCATGTAAATGATACGAAAGAAGAGGAAGAACATGAAGATGAAAAGATTCATGAACCTGCAATTGAAGAAGATGATTTATTAATGAAGATTGTAGTAGTTGAGGAAGAGTGGAATAACTTGGTTGGAGGTCAAAGTAGAGAATTTGTTACATGCCTTGTTGAAGACACAAAAGAAGAAAACAAAGATGAAGATGTGAAAGAGGTAAATTTTTATGAATCATGGGATGCTAACTTTGAGATAGATTTGAAAGATAATGATGATGTTTTATATGAAGACTTTGCAAGTGATGTTTGGTATGCAATAGAAGATTTGTATGGCATTAAAGAGTTTATTACAAGTGTATTAGATCCTACAAGTTTGGAGGAGAATGAGAGTTACAGATGGATGAAGTTGATTGGAAAGGAGTATTGTCAACATCAGATACTTGTTCCAACTAGGTGTTGGAAAAGAAGGAAAAAGGAAATATATTGGCAGCGGATACTTGTTCTAGCAAGGTGTTGGAAGAGAAGAGAAAAAAAAAATCAGCAGTGGCTGCTTCATTTTGTGAATCTATATCCACAAAATTTTCTCCTACCTTGGGTGTTTGATGCAGGAGCATCTTGCATCACAAAAATAAAATGGGGCATGATAAAAAAAATTTGGAGGAGAGAGGAAGTGACAAAAATGGGAAAAAAAAGAGAAGAAAAAAAAAAGTTATTTCGTTTACCAAGGTGCATAGGTGGAAAATAAAATAAAATAAATATTTCATTTATCGAGGTGTGTAGGTGGCATTTTAGAAATTTGTAGAAAGTTCTTGCATTTAATATTTGTAGTTAGGTAGTTACAACTTTTTATTTTTATTATTGGCCACAAAAGTAATGTAATTTTCTAATTGGCCCACATGGTGGTGCTAAATATTAATTAGGTGGGTATTTAATATTTGTATCAAGGTAGTTGCATTTACCTTTTATCCCACATTGGTTGTGTTGTAATATCTTGGGTGGGAAGTGCCTATATAAAGAAGGCATAAGAGCATTCATAAGAAAACTCTCAAGTGGTAGGATCTCCTATTGGGTAAGAAGATCTCAAGTTGTAGGATCTTGTATTGGGGAAGAAGCTCTTAAGTTGAAGCTCTTGGATTGTAAGCTCTTGGATTATAAGCTTTGGGGATGCAAGATCTCTCATGTTGTAAGATCTCTCAAGTTGTAATTATTTTCAAGTATTAATGTATGCTTTGTAAATTATTTTGCCTTCTCTTTGTCTCCATGTTGTTATGTTTTTGGTTATGACTTGGTAAGGGTGGTGTGGCCCTTGATCATTTCTCTGAGACCTAGTACCTCTATAACTCATCTTATAAAAAATCTACTGACTAGCACTACTGTAGAGATGTTTGAGTCACCACCCAAAAATATTGGGAATTTCACAATACTATTTCCTCACTAACAAATATCCAAATGAGGTTGACAAGACAAGGGACAAGAACAACCCTGTTTCTTCCAATGATGACCTACTGGTTACTATAGACTTGTGTAACATTTCCCCAGTAGATTTTCCATCTTGTTGGTGTTTAAAATGGACACTTATGCTCTTAGGCTACCAATATATGCTCAGGTTGATTTTAGGATTGGTTAGTTCCAAAATGTATATGGATCTTAGGGTAACTAGACCAACTATAGGGACAAGACTTCCCTCTTCACTTCTGGCTCTCCAAAACCAAGGTGGGTGCACCTAACCTAGTGAAAACTATAATTCACACACTAGAGACTAGGTCTAAACAATAGATTGATAGTAAGAAAGTACTAAATGCTAACATCACATTCATTGTCTCTCCATTACTATTGGGTAACACAACCATACAACCAAAGACCTAAATCTAAGAAGGGTTATTGATTTCAATTTTTTGGAGTGCAATAACTTCAACCAATGTATATTAACAAGAGGAATACTCATTTAGGCCAGTGCCTCATCCATTGGGCAAGATCTCTTAGACACAAAGACACACAAACTTGAGAATACCTGAGAATTCATAGCCATAAACACATTTATCTTAATCTTTACTGCTTACAAAACATCCTTACATAGACAAGGGCAAACTTATATCTCATTTAGAGCATTTTTTAATCTAATCCTCGATCAAAACTCAATAATGAAGATATATACATAAAAACACTATGTAATGAGCTAGAAAACTCAAAGCTTACTTGACTTGACACAAAGGAGAGATAAGAGTCAAATATTTGTATTAAGTATGATGAGTTCCTTATGTGTACACAATGAATCACAAGACACCTTGCTTGCAAATGACAGCTTAGACCTGCAACTTTCTTCTTTCATTAACATACACTGAATCAAAAATTATTACAAAACCCTGGAACTAGAAACTAAGGACTCATTCTGAACTTCAAAAAATAGAACCCCTTCAAAATCAACAATTCAACACTATACACCACTGGTTATCTTGGAATCCTACACAAGTTAGGATGCAAAAAGCTATGGATAACCAGGGTAAGGGTTAGGGTTTCCATGCATAAAACAATTCAAACAAATCAACAATTAAAACATTGGATGGAAAACCAAGCAACCCTAAGCAATCAGATCCAAAAATTCAATTTGCACTTATGGTAAATCTTCTAGAAATGTACTGAAGATCATGAAATTCCTACAAATTCATCTGATTTGACCCTTGCTACATGCTTCGAGAAAGTAAACCCATCCCCCACGGTACAAAACTCTCTACAAATAATCATCAGACTCACTGGACCACACCACAACAACTGCAAATCATTTCTATTAAGTTCGGTTGTCGAAACATTCAATTTTGGTCCTTTCTGTTGCTAAAAAACATTCAAATTTTCAAATTTGTAGAGAATAGCTACTTTATGGTGCTTATCGACGTATCAATGGCCCACATTCAAATTTAAACTCAATTTATATCGTGACCGTTAGATGCTTTCCCTTTTTCTTGGGTTATGTTTTTTTACTATATAATAATCTGGCGAATACGTGACTGAAAAACCCTCACCCATTTGCAAGAACTTTGAGAACACCGCTAAATCATTTAGCTATTACGCGAGCACTATTCGCCAAATCACTAAGTCTTTAGACCCTCAGCCAAAACATCATGCGAACCAGCGAACAAAGAAAATATTTTTCAGAACCGCCAAAAAAATGAGAAACTTTACTGGGCCCGCAAAGAAGATCGACAGTTGTCTCAAAAGCACATAGATCTCTAAGATTCCATCAGATCATAAGACAACTGTCGAATGAAGAATCTTTCCCTACTCTGACAACCCTCTAACACCGAAAGAGATCAACGGCTGTCTTAAGTTCACATGTGTCAGAAAAAACCCATCAGATTTCACGCGGACCATAGATGCTCTATAAGTGTCGAAACCCACTAGACCTCAAAAAACCTGGCCCTACTGACATAATCCAATTCATCACCACATGGACGAATGAAAAGTAGACAACTCAGCACACCATGGCACATAAAAAACCATCTGGCAATCAGACCCACCTTTATACTACCGCTTGAGAATAAAGTAACATCGATGGCTAGTGTAAGATCTCAAAGCCCTGACACATCTCATGAGATCATATGCCTGTCGTCGATTTACTGACAATGTTAGGACCCTTTGACAAGCTCAGAAACTTAGGTCCCACTGACAACTACCAATGTGTTAATACATGGACCAATCATAGGCCGCTATTTATGCATACGTGTCACCTTGGACCCATAGTTTGAAACGCCGTGTCATAAAGAGAATCAACGAATGTCACAACATCGCATAGCTCTGATACATCCTTTTCTCTTTAATGACCACCATTGGATCAAGATGGTGTCAGAGAGACTGGGCCCGGGAAACATCAAGCCGAAAACATAGGAAATATTAAGGCATGACTTAGGAAAAATTAAAACACCGCCAGGCTCGTAGACTTAGGAAAGATTAACTGGGGAGACTTAGGAACTTAGGAAATATTAAAAGGGACCCAAAAACCTTTAGTCGCAAGATCGCATAACATGAAAAAGGTTCAAGCGATCATGCGACAAAGGGTTAACAATTATCATATGCATTATAGGACTTTTAAGTGGCCCAAAAAAGGTAACATGAAAATAGATTTAAAATAGGGTGCACTAGGGTTTTTCAAACAAATGACTAGATTTTCAAAAACTTCACCTAGGGTTTAAACCAGAGACAAGGAAAAAGGATGTAGGGGCCAAGAAAAAGGGGATGCAGCCATGAAAAAATTTACTAGTGCTAACACCACCATTGGATCTTCACGACCCTTTGGGTATTTCAAGTAGAGAAAATGTATTATAATAGTCCAAAACCTTTTTGCAGGGAAACAACTTGTTCTATTTTTTCCATCAAGCCCTAGCCAAGCATCCCTATGTGATCAAATTGGATTGAAGAGCTAATTGGTGTGTAGAATGCATAGAGGAGTGGATCAATATACCAAACCATGGAATTGGAGTTCAAATGTTGCAGTAGCACTTTTATAATTCATATATTGGGGAGATCAATCCATTTTAAGGCACTTGTGGTTCAAACAGACCTAATTAGGCCTTTTAGCCCTAGTTAGCCCACTTAGAGTTTGGACATTAAAAGTTGGAGTCAGAAATTAAAAATTAGGAATATTTAAGGCCTCTCAAAAGGGTATCAAAATCATCCATTTTTTTCTAGGATCCTTTTGAGAGTTTGGAGAAACAAGTCAAGAAAACCCAATAGGTCGACCTAATTCAATTAGGTCTTCCCCACTAGGCCAATTTGTATAAACTGAATCACATAAGCTAAAGGGTTGCATCAAGTATTGAACCAATGTCTATTGGATATGTTAACACTATTTTGATTCACTCCCAACTAGTGGTGGTCATTTTGACGCATTTTGCAATCTAGAATCACAATTCTAGTGTTGAGTGTTGGGTGTTAGGAGTATATTTATGGATCTTGTCACACAAATGTGTGAATCAATTTGGGATTGTTGAAAATACTTATAACCTTGAAATATTTTACCTCATAGGGTTTAGAAGTCGAGGAAAATCATAGTGGTCCAAAAGAATTGAGCCTTTTCCTTACAATTTGGGGGTGTAGGTCTTAGAATCAAGTCTCCCTTATTGGCCCTACATCACTCTCAATAATGTATTTCACTATCCATATGATTGCTTTGGTTTAAAAATAGAGGTGTAAGAAAAATATTTCAAAAGCTACAAGCTTATATTCAATTAACCTAGGCTACTTCAATAATATGCTTACAAATAAGTATAAATTAATCTAAATTAATAAGTGTAGCTATAAGTAAAATAATTTACAATATAAAAGTAAATGTGAATGATATGACACTTAGTTTCATTAAGATAAACTTTGAAATGTTAATTTATGCACTCAAATATGAGTGTCTTGGGACTAGGAATCGTGTATATTTGCCTTGGGACTCAAACAATTGATATTCTTTCCGAATCTTGAATATGTAGGTTTGGGTCACTTCCATAGTCATAGATTTGACCTCTACCCATGAAAATTATCTAGTAAACTACACAATCCTAATAATTGTTTTGCTAAATCCACTATGAAGTCTACTTTAGTTTGAGAACTAGTAGTATTTATGAACATACTTAGAGAAGCATTGAATTTCTAAGTTAAAGTCTCCCTTCGCTCAACCCCAAAAAGGGCTAGTTCTAGAATTGTGTAAATATGATGACAAAGAATTAAGTGTATAAATGCTCTAAAATGATTATGCAAATTTGAGTTCATTTTAGTCCTCTAATGTAATTATTCTTAACATGTATCTTCATTAAATGTAAATTATATTTAAAACAATTACTTGTTGGCTAAATGAATATGATTAGATATCTTTAAATAGAAGGATAAAGTAATAAATCAAGAAAATGTGTTTTTTGTTGGTTCTAGTAGAAAATGATGGACATAAGTCAACCAAAACCTAAATTTAAATTTTAAAATTTTAGGGTTACATATCTTGCATATGTAGAAATGATTCAAGATGTAGGAATGTTAAATTTAATATGGATAAAAAATACATGGGATTGGTGCATGGATATGCAAAAATGCATAATCATGGTAAATACATTATGATACATGTGGATATGTATAGGGTGGGAGATAAATTTGGAAGAGTATGCATAGATATATGAATACATAGATATGGATGGAGAGAGATATGGATGGAGTGTGACATTGCACCAAGATTACACTATTTATCAATATATAAATCTATGAAATCAATGTTTCAAAATTGACACAAAACTATTTGAAAAATGACGTAGATATACAATTACCATGACCAAATTGTTACACAAATTGTCTAATTTTTTTACATCACTAACATTATTATTATTTATTTAAAAAAATCACTTGATATAAAATTATTACTATAATATCAAAATATATTTAAATATACATCAATCTGCATGGGTTGCAAAGTTGGCTTGGGTTGTGAATTCTCTCTCCATTGGTTATGGGTTTGACTATGAGACCTAGGCTTACCCAATGCACACGGTTTGCAAGCTATTGTGTGCATTCTTAGAAGACTGTACTAGTCTCACTCAAGTCACCCTTTTTGAACCTCAACTTAGAAATATGTAAGACCAAAGTAAAATGGGTTGCACACTAGACTAAAATGTCAGGGTACATCTAAATTAAAAATAAAAATAAAAAATTAAATATACATCCATAAATATTGCAATTTAAAAAAAAAAAATTATAATTTGACATTCCTAATTTTGGTATCTAGTTTGTTAAAGCATGTGTCCCTAAATCAACTCTTTAAAAGTGGCATGCATTATCGTGTTAAATGTTGACATTTGAAAAGAATGTACTCTACGTAACCTCTATGACTTTAGGAATGACAAACATTCTTTGAAGAAAAAATGTCTTCCAAATTGGGAAAGGTCTCCGTGTATTTGGGTATATTTCATTTTCTTCAAGGGACAATCTTAGCCTATTTTCAACCATTCAAGAGAATAAATTTGACTTTTGTCTTCAATTTTGTGGGCAAGCAAACGTGAGGGAATGTATGTTCATGGAAATAAAAGTAAGTGTTTAGGTAAGGAAATGATATTAGGTAAAGAAATTAAGCCATATATGACAAGGTTTTTGTCTCAAGTTTATATATGGGAGAATGTATGTTCTGGGAAATAAAAGTAAATGTTTAGGTAAAGAAATTAAGCCATATATGACAAGGTTTTTGTCTCAAGTTTATATTTTCCTTGTCTTATCTTTTGAAAAGTAGTCCTTCAAAATTTATGATGAGGATTCCTTTTGTAGTGTTTTAGTTCTTAGCATTATTTTCTCTGAGGTGTTGTTGATTTTGTTGATAATTTGAAATCTTTATAATGGAATTATTGTCTGCATCTTCATAAAATGATTAGAGGGTAAATTTAGGGAATCATTTTTAAGAATTAATTGGGTCTAATTGGTTTTTTTAATGTTAGGTGTTGAAATATTGGTTTTCTAATTATTTCACCGTCTTTGAATTTTTGAAAAGAAATTAGAAGTAGGTGGTCTTATTGATATTAGATGTTAAGTATTAATTTTCTAATCATTTTATTGTGTTTATTTCTCTTTTTATTAAATCTTCACAATGACTATAATTGTAGATTATCTTGTTTTAAAATCAATCATGTAGAAAAATTTGAGAAGGATAAGATGTTAGATAATTATTTTTTGTTTTACTGTTATATTTAATAAAGTGGTTTATGTGTCCAATCAATTTGAAATGTTCTATATGAAATAATTGCTCATTTTTTATTTAAAATTGTTAAGTCTATATAGATATATCTTGATTGTTTGAATGAAGATGAATGGTCACATAGGAAAATAGTTAAGAAAAGTTTGAAGCCACTAGTTTTGTCAAATTGTCTCATGTACTTGTAAACCCAGTGACACACATTTCTTTTAATTTCTTGATCAAGTTGCATTAGTAAATTAATTTTGCTTGTCTTTTCTTTTAAATTTGTTAAGTATTGCTCACATTAAACGAGTCAAATTTATATCAACATGATTAATGATGTAGGGTGAAATGGAATAGCAAAATATGAGCATTATTTTCTTTGATTTTGTTGGTTTTGTTGATAATTTGATATCTTTATAATTAAATTATTGTCTTCATCCTCATAAAATGATTAGGGGGTAAATTTAAGGAATAGTTCTTGAGAATTAATTGGAAATAGTTGGTTTTTTTAATGTTAGGTGTTGAAATATTGGTTTTCTAATTATTTCATTGTCTTTGAAATTTTGAAAATTAATTAAAAGTAGGTGGTTTTATTGATATTAGATGTTAAGTACTAATTTTATAATCATTTTATTGTGTTTGTTTTTCTTTTTTATTAAATCTTCACAATGACTAAAATTGTAGATTATCTTGTTTTAAAATCAATCATGCAGAAAAACTAGAGAAGGATAAGATGTTAGATAATTATTTTTTGTTTTACTATTACATTTAATAAAGTGGTTTATGTGTCTAATCAATTTGAAATGTTCTATATGAAATAATTGCTCATTTTTTTATTTAAAATTGTTAAGCCCATATAGATATATCTTGATTGTTTGAATGAAGATGAATGATCACATAGGGAAATAGTTAAGAAAAGTTTGAAGCCACTATTTTTTGTCAAATTGTCTCATTTAATTGTAAACCTAGTGACACACATTTCTTTTAATTTCTTGTTCAAATTGTATTAGTTAAATTAATTTTTCTTGCTTTTGCTTTTAAATTTGTTAAGTATTGCTCACATTAAATGGGCCAAATTCATATCAACGTGATTAATGATGTAGGGTGAAATGGAATAGAAAAATGTGAGCATTATTTTCTTTTGTCATTTTTCTGTGAATTTCACACATGACATTTATATTAGTTATTAATGTTGATAATGTTCATTAGTTGAATTTGTTTTCTCCAAGGTCGATTGGATGTATTACGTTCTAGCCAAAACTAAAACAAAAGCTCATCATTTAGTCATTTACATAAACATTTCTAATCAATGGACCGAAGACAAAGTAAATATAATGTTTATATTTTATAAAATATATGAAAGCCCAAGTTCATATATTGTTATTCTTGATTTTATCTTGGAAAACATTATGGGATAACCCTACAAAAATTTTACATTTTTTAGTTTATGCACTCTAGGAACACATTTCAAGAGGATCTTTGAATGATCTTGCATGTGTGTTGATTCCTTGAAAATTGTATTCGTTTGATTACCATCCTATTTTTTCATTTTCACAAAGTCATCCATGAGTTGGAAAATTTTCTACCCTTGCATAGTTAGTTTTTTATCTTGACATTTGAGGTCGTCCATATTACATGCATGCAAATTGGGTTCCAAAGTCTGATTTACATCCCCACTTTCTACAAACTTTTTGATTGTGTTTTAAACCTTGATCAACATCTCACACCATCCCTTTCATTGACAACTTGTAATTGGGGATTTAAAATATGATTACAAGTGACAAAATATAATCACCATGTTGGTCAAGGTTTGAAACCCAACCAACATGTCAAATATCTATGTAGTTGAAGGTCAGATTTTAAACCTCGACCTACATCGCTTACCATTTTACAAGTTGCACATTCGATTTCAAAACTTGATCTACATTTTATATTGAATCTCATACATGTTAGCTAGGTTTCAAACCACAACCAATATCCTTTTTCTTTGCATATACTTGTCATCATATTTTCAAAACCTTATTACAAATCTTATCTTTGCATATACCTTTAAATTTTTTTTCTTGGGGTTTAAAACCCAACCAACGCCTTTCTCTTTGGACATTCTAATAGGTCGATTGGGTTTCAAAACCTTATAGACATTATCAACCACTTGCATTACTTGTTGATTGGTTTTTAAAAAATGACCAACATGTTTAGCGATTTGCACTAAGTTATAAATCAGGTTTTAAAACTTGATTTTTGTCATACCCCATACACAAATGTAAATCAGGTTTTAAAATCCAATTTGCATAACCTAGTCACCATGAGAAATTCATTAATTAGGTTTTGAAACCCAATTGATATATTCCTTCCTTTGGAGTTATAATTCAGGTTTGAAACCCAAATTACAACATTTCCCAAGAATAGTCAATTTTGACCTTCCTTTATGCATTTTTGGGGTTTTCCTTTGATGGTACATGGATATTGTCAAAATTTCTCCAACTCTAGGAATCTTCCAAATCCATGCTACAACTGCATTTTGGATGCCAAAATTCACACACTAGAGCCAATGATCTTGAAGCATGTGATACCTTGCAAGGATATGCAAGCTCCATTGAAAAAGATTGTTGGTAACAAGAATATGTCTCTAGGCACTTAGTTTGTTTTAAATTACACATTGTATAATTTGGTTTTGACATAGTACATGTAAAATGAAAAAAAAAAGTAATTAGATGCAATAATAGTAGTAGGACTATACTATTGAATAAGTCAAAGTTGGTTTTTATTTTCCCTCATTTTTCTCATAGCCCCTCCTCTATAAATATGAGAGTTATCATTGTAAATAATCATCTTTTGTGTTAGAATGATTTTAGAATAACTGAGAGGGGGGGTGAATCAGTTATCCTCAGGTCCACATGTACCAATTCAACTTTTAAACTCTTCAAAAAACTTAGATCTAATCAGAAATTCACTCGGTCTCTATAGAATATATTAGTAACATAAAACTTACACTCCACTGTCCAAAAGTAATCAACTTGCAAAATATAAAACTTTCAAAAACATAACACATTGAATAACATTCACACAAGTATGACACTAGGATTTAACATGGAAACCCAATATGGGAAAAACCACTAGTAACATACTACCAATTTTTCACTCTTCTAAAGTGAGCTTTGTGAGAAGCCAACCCTATTAAAGGTTTACAATACACACTATTAGGTGTGACCCTGTTAAATGATTTAATCACCCTATTAAGAGTGTCTTGGTTAGAGGACTTAAGAACATTCCATTAGAATGTCACCTTCATTAAAGGGTTTGCAAAATGACTGTTAGGTCAACCTTGATTAAAGGATTTTAACTGATACAATGGTTAGAAAGTAACAATAGGTTATGATCTAAAATATAGATCCAATATGCTCATATGTCAATTTATTGACTGGCCTTCATTACCATCTCCATCTCTAATCTACTCAAAAATCCCTTCATGCAATCACCTCAACTTTGTTAAGCTCTTCACAACTCTTCATAGCCTTCTTCTTAGGTTCGCCAGTTAATAAAATCAACCTCTTTCCACACTCTACATAACCCACAATTAGATCATCCTTATACCTCCTTTATTAGGTAGATTAATCTTTTTCCACTTAATGGTGCAGGAGCACACCTAGGCTAACCTCCATGATTAGAATTATTTTGGCTTGCACTTGACTCTAGCCAAGTCAAGAAGAGTAGTGTGTTTGTTTTAAGACTTTAGAAGGTCATTTTCAATGTAGGCTAAGTGAGTTAGTCACTAGGACTAAGGTCACACAAATAGCCAATGTTAGTTGTTGATTAAATTTCTTAGTGTTAGAAGCTTAAGGTGAGGTTATAGGAGTCTTAAATGTGTTCTAAACACATAATGATGTTGTAAAGATGCCTTAGGGTCATTAATGGTCTTGGATCCTCGAAATATAGGAGGTTATTAGTCCTAAGAAGTAGGATGATGGCATAAATGAAAGATGCCAAATGTTGCAAAGAAGTTGTCATGACAACATTTGCAATTATTGCAAATGCTACATGCAACTCGGTTATCCTTGGATCCCCTTGAGAATAGGAGGTGGGTGATCAGCCAACATGCCCTAGAATCATGGAGATGGCATCTACTATTAGCCAAGACTTGAATCTCGAGGTTACACAAGCATTGTAATAGTTTTTGAGTATTGAATAGAGCTCTGCAATAATGTTATAGTGAATATCTCAAGTTTTTGTGTTGATAGTGCATTGAAATAGTTTGAAAGTCTAAATCCAGTGGTTGTTTAGTATTCTATAGACTATTCTAAGAATTTATCATTTGTTAAGAAAGTTTTTTAGAGTAGATATACTATGTCAGTTAAGTTGATTTTGTTTTAGAGCTTCCACTGGTTCTGTTATGACCAGTCTGAGCATTCATGGCTCCCCCATGAAATCTAGCCATGGGAAACACCTAAGGGTAGATGGAAATTCTAGGGGATTTGTTAGTGTATATAAGTTTAGGATTAGGAGGCATGAAATTTTGGAGAGCTATTTTTATTTCTAGGCCCTAGGCAAGCAGACAGAGCCCGGTTAGAGGTATAGGTTGTGAAGAAGTGAAGATTTCTTGCATGGTAGAAAGGTACAGTATAGCTCCAGTACTTTTTAAAGAATTTTTTCATCATATCTAAGCATTCTATGAAGATTGGGTTCATACCAATCACTTAGATAGATTTTTTAGCAAGATTCATACTAGGATACAGTTAGTCCTAGAAAATAGGTCAATTAGCCTTATTTGCCCTAGTTTATAGGAAGGTAGTGTACGGAGGCTACCAGGAACTAAAAATTGTAGAATCCTTAGTAAGAGCCAAAAGGGTATCCAAATCCCCAATTGGTTGCAAGTTGTTTAAGGAATTTTAGCAAGAAAGGACAAAAGCCTCTACAAAAGGCTACAAGGATTAGGCATATTTTAAGGTCTCTAAATGATGAGCTATTGAAGCCGGTAAGGATATGATTCAAGATCCTTAAAAAATGGATCAAATGGTCCAAGTTATGAATTTTTTCACAAGGATGAAGGCCCCTATAATGAAGATTGGATTTTGTGAAGAATTGGCACTTAGAGCTTTCTAAGCGAGTGTGAAGAATTGTACTAAATCTAGGGTGTTAGTCTTTCAAGGTTAAGCATAAAAGGATAAGAAACCTTAGAGAAGAGTTAGGATTGGTCTTAGTTAATCACCTAAACCAATCAGGACCTAGAGGAGACTAGGATCCTAGAAGAGACAAGCTAGGTCTCATAGTTGTAGTGCAAGCAAGCCTTGGAACACTCACATGATATTGGTATCAGAGCTTGAATTGATCAAGCTTGTGGTGGATGTTGCAGTCTACTAAATAAGTGGGAGAAAAAACACCAATTGGATTAGTAGAAGACAAAACCATGGTGACTAACACTAAGTTAGCCAAGAAGGTTGAGGAACAAGAAGAAGATAAAAAGTTGCTAAGGGAAAGACTAGCTCAAATGGAGCAACTCTTGGGTGAAGTCCAAGACAAAGATGATAACGTCAAGGAAAAAATTGACCAAAAGGAAGAAGTTGAAGAAAGGGAGAAGGAATTAGAGTTGGAGGAGGAAGCACCAACACCTGACCTTGTTCTTCTTGAAGAGCCATTCTTAAAAGCATTGAAAGCATTGAGTGGAAAAGCTTTGGAAGGTGTGCCACTATTTAGTGGACAAATGGATCTAGATTTAGTTGTGGATTGGATTGATAGCATTGAGAACCATTTTGAATGTGATGGTATCTCTGAGGCATAAAAAGTTGTGGTGGCCAAGTCTAGACTAAGAGGTTTAGCTCTTACTTGGTGGAAGTTTGTGCAAACTGAGAGGGAAAAGAATGCAAAAGGTCCTATAGTGACATGCAAGGGCATGGTATCCAAAGTGAAGTAGACCTACCTTCTTGATGACTATGAAGTTCAGCTTCATAGGAGGAGACACAATCTTAGGCAAAAAGATTTACATGTCCAAGCATACACTAGGGGGTTTCAAAATCTATGTTTGAGATCTAAGGTAGTTGAAGAGGAAAGCATCAAGCTTGCAAGGTACTTGAATGGCCTCAAATGGTCTATTAAAGAAGAGATGAGTCTAGTGAACTTCAAATCCATTCACCAATATTATCAAATGGCATTGAAGATAGAAGAGAAAAGTAGAAGGAAATAAGAAACCTCCAAAGGAAAAGGTAAAGGCAAGGATAGTAGAGGGAAAAGAGGTGGCTATGGTGGAAGAAGTTCTGAAACAAGGACTCAAGGAGACATAAAATTTAGTGAGTAGAAAGAAGGAAGCTCAAGTAGAGGTGGTAGAGGAAGGAGTTATAACTCTAGCTCTAGAGGAAGAAGTGGTGGACAAGGAGGAAGAGGCAACTACTTTGCCAATATTAAGTGTTAGAAAGTAAAGTCCACCAAGATAACTGAGAGGGGGGGAGGGGTGAATCAGTTATCTGATAATTATAATCTTTATCAACTTCAATATAATTTAACCATATAAGCAATGTAATTAACAACCATAGAAAGATATTCATACACAATAACATAATGACACAAGATATGTTGACTAGGGAACCTCTTGATCAAAGAGTAAACCCCAGTGGGAATGATGCCCACAAAAGATGCACTAATATGAATATTCCTTGTGAAAGGATGGAATTTTTTAGGAGTCTTATGAAATATATTTAGTACATATGAGTCCCTATTAGGAGACTTTGAATCCCTGCTAAAATATTCTAACATTGTTAGGAGATATGGAAGACAGAAGGACCCATAGCCCAAACAACTTCAATAGAAAGATGACTGAAAACACTGTCCAACTAATCTCTAGATTATTTAAAAGAATAATATCAAATCATTACTAATCTCAACAACATGTTACCTCTTCTCTGACTATGCCAAACTGCACTCACTGCTACACCAGATCTCAATTTCAAATCTCTGTACCTCGCATGTCCTCTTTCACAAACTCACTTTCACAACTTCATTCACTTCATCATTACATTCATATCCATATTACAATAAGGAAAAAAATTCCTTCCTTTATACCACACTTAAGTAATTACAAATGATTCGGCATCCAATTACAAAATAAGAGTTTCCACACATTACATAAAAAATACACAAAACTGTCGGCTTCCAATTAGAATATCTCTTCACTTGTGCGACTTCAAAGTTTGTGGTGTCATCCACATTACTATCAACATGTCTTCAACTACTCTCTAACTGCGCAAAACTAGATTCCATCCTAATTAGGAGATATCATCCGATTTCCACAAACCGCTACTCAAGAACACTTTCTGAATACTGCTTCCACCAAAATGCCCATAACTTCCATGAATAAATGAATTATTGTCTGCACTCTTAACCATGAAAAAATAACATAACAAAGATTAAATCCTCACCATCACATAGCTCTATCTTCAATATCCCATGTGCGCTAAACCAAACACTATCTGCTCCTCTGTAAATCTCAGTAGATCAATGTGTTGACATCAATGACAATCTCAATCAAGAATGCAACAACAACTGCTACAGAATGACTACCAATACTCCCATAAGATATATTCAACATTCATTCTTAACAATCTCGCCCATTGGCATTGATGGAAACATAGATGAAAAACATCCAATTTTCCATAAATCTGTTGTATATTGCTAATGCATGGGTGGTGGTTAAGACATTTAATATGTTTAATCATTATGTTACTAAATGGGAACTCATACTGTTGTCATTTGTGTTTTGCCACTGATGTCAACATATGCCTGTATGAAGAAACCAGACTGGTAATCACAGTGTATGAAGGGTGTACAGATGTTTTAGATGCTACGAAGTCAGATGAGAGGTCAAATGGATGTTGTGATCTTATATCTAAGATCACATCATTAATGGATGCATATTAAGGAAGATACAACTATTTTGGTAAAGACTAGTCACTGGACTGTGACAGTGAGAATTGATAGAGTTAGTCTCTGAGTTTTTGATATAGATATCAGAGGGATTGTATTCAAGGTATGAGATCTTGAAGGATGATAGAAGAGGTACTGATAGATGTTCATTGGTCAGCATAAGGTACAAAATGATTGGTGATGTCATCCATGATGTGTGCTTTGGCGATGGCTTATTCTAAAGCCGGCTCAGGAAGTGAAGCATGTGTTTTGTTTGACAAGCATAATTGATACAAATACCACTAATGAAGGAACACACCACCCTTACCAAATCATAACCAAAGACATAACAACATGGACACAAAGAGAATACAAAATGTGTTACAAAGCATACATTAATACTTGAAAATAATTACACTTAAGAGATCTTACAACATGAGAGATCTTACATCCTGAAAGCTTACAAATTAAGAGCTTCAACTTGAGAGCTTCTTCCCCAATACAAGATCCTACAACTTGAGCTTGCTTATGAATGCTCCTATGCCTTATTTATATAGGCATTTCCCACCTAAGATATTATAACACAACCAATGTGGGATAAAATTTATTTATAATTACCTTGATACAAATATTAAATACCCACCCAATTAATATTAAGCACCACTATGTGGGCCAATTAAAAAATTACATTGCCTTTGTGGGCCAATAAGAAAATAGAAAGGTTTAACTACCTAGCTACAAATATTAAATGCAAGAACTTTCTACAAATTTCTAAAATGCCACCTACACACCTTGATAAATGAAATATTTATTTTATTTTCCACCTATGCACCTTGGTAAATGAAATAACTTTTTTTTTTCTTCTTCCCCCCTTTGTTTTTTTCTTCTCTTTTTTTTTCCCTCCTTTTTTTTTCTTCTTTTTTTTTTTTTTTTTTATATCATGCCCCCTTTTATTTTGTGATGCAAGATGTTCCTGCATCAGACACCCAAGGTAGAATTTTTTTTGTGAATATGGATTCACAAAATGAAGTAGCCGCTGCTGATATATATTTTTTTCTTCTCTTCCAACACCTTGCTAGAACAAGTATCCGCTGCCGATATATTTCCTTTTTCTTTCTTTTATAACACCTAGTTAGAACAAGTATCTGATGTTGACAATACTCCTTTGCAATCAACTTCATCCATCTGTAACTCTCATTCTCCTCCAAACTTGTAGGATCTAATACACTTGTAATAAACTTTGTAATGCCATACAAATCTTCTATTTCATACCAAACATCACTTGCAAAGTCCTCATATAAAACGTCATCATTATCTTTCAAATTCATCTCAAAGTTAGCATCCCATGATTCATAAAAATTTACCTCATTCATATCTTCATCTTTGATTTCTTCTTTCGTGTCTTCAACAAGGCATGTAAAAAATTTCTTCCTTTGACCTCCAGCCAAGGTATTCCACTCTTCCTCAATTGCTACAATCTTCATTAATAAATCATCTTCACCAACTGCAGGTTCATTAATATTCTCATCTTCATGTTCCTCCTCTTCTTTTTTACCGCATGTGTGATACTCTACTTTATCTTCTATCTTCCCTGCATCCAAAGAATTGTCATCATCTCTTTGAATTGCTCCTTTTTCAGTTCCATTTCTAATTCAGCCACTTGCTTCTTCAAATCTAGTATTGCAACTCTTGTCTCTTCTTGATATCTCTCTCTAATTTTCTCAAGTTTAGGAATTCTAAGAATCCATCCAATCACAAAAGTCATCTTCTTCTTTCTCTTCTCCATACTCGTGTCCACTTAAGGAAAACTTCACCCAACCCAAAGTCTTGGTGCAAACTGCTTCACGCTCGATGCTCTATCTACACACTCAGGAACTCCTGCTCTGATACCACTGATGAAGGGAAACACCACCCTTACCAAATTATAACCAAAGACATAAAAATATGGAGACAAAGAGAAGACAAAATTCTTTACAAAGTATGCATTAATACTTGAAAATAATTACACTTGAGAGATCTTACATTCTCAAAGCTTACAACTTAAGAGCTTCAACTTGAGAGCTTCTTCGCCAAAACAAGATCCTACAACTTAAGCTTGCTTATGAATGCTCCTATGCCTTCTTTATATAGGCATTTCTCACCTAAGATATTACAACACAATCAATATAGGATAAAATTTATTTATAACTACCTTGATACAAATATTAAATACCCACCGAATTAATATTAAGCACCACTATGTGGGCTAATTACAAAATTACATTGCCTTTGTGGGCCAATAAGAAAATAGAAAGGTGTAACTACCTAACTATAAATATTAAATGCAAGAACTTTCTACAAATTTCTAAAATGTCACTTACACACTTTGATAAATGAAATATTTATTTTATTTTATTTTATTTTCCACCTATTCACCTTGGTAAACGAAATAACATTTTTTTCTTCTTCTTCTCCCTTTTGTTTTTTTCTTCTCTTTTTTTTCCCTCCCTGTTTTTTCTTTTTTTATTTATTTATAATTTTTATCATGCCCCCTTTTATTTTGTGATGCAAGATGCTCCTACATTAGACACCCAAGGTAAAAAAAAAATTGTGAATATGGATTCACAAAATGAAGTAGCTGCTGCTGATATATATTTTTTTCTTCTCTTCCAACACCTTGCTGGAACAAGTATCCACTACCGATATATTTCATTTTTCCTTCTTTTCCAACACCTAGCTGGAACAAGTATTTGATGTTGACAATACTCCTTTGCAATCAATTTCATCCATCTGTAACTCCCATTCTCCTCCAAACTTGTAGGATCTCCTATTGGAGAAAAAACTCTCAAGCGGTAGAAGCTCAAGTTGTAGGATATTGTATAGGGGAAGAAGCCTTCAAGTTGAAGCTCTTAAGTTGTAAGCTTTGAGGATGTAAGATCTCTCATGTTGTAGATCTCATATTTAGAGGAAGCTCTCATGTTGTAAGATCTCTTAAGTTGTAAAAATTTTCAAGTATTAATGTATGCTTTGTAAAGCATTTCATCTTGTTTTTGTCTCCATGTTGTTATGTCTTTGGTTATGATTTGGTAAGGGTGGTGTGGCCCTTCATCAATAATTCAATGATATCGGTCCTAAATTGATGTAATATAATCATTGTAAACTTGTTTTAGATATCGTGTGTATCTTAGCAAGGGCTTATGTAATTATTTGTAATTAGGAAAGCCTTATGGGCCAACCTGATCTTGGTAAAAAGTAGTAAGTTATAAATGTAAGGTCTTTTATTTGGAAAAGACATGGATAGATATATGTGATAGAAGAAGGTTGCAAACTTGTGTCTGCTGTATGTAGAGCAAAGGATTGTTGGTGGACTTCATTGGAACTGATCAAGTAAAGACAATTGCTGGCAAATAGTTCAAAGATTGTGTATTTCTTCATATACACTTGTTGCAAACTAGTGAGTTCAGAAGGTGAACTTAACCTTCTTTGGGCAGTGAGCCCCACTTTTTATTCTTGACTCCTAATAGGGTATGTCCTCTAACAAGGATTGTGTACTGTAATGTTGTAATAAGCTCCTAACAGGGCTATATCTTCTAACAAGGATTACTATACTCTCAGTACATCATTAGTGGGTGCTAATTCCCATCGAGGTTTTTACCTTTGACAGGGTTTCCCCATGACCAAAATATTGTGTTGTTGTGTTGGTTTTCATTGGATATGATATTGATAAGCTTCAAGTTTAAAGTTTAATATTCTTTCATACAACTGATTCACCCCCCCTCTTAGTTGTATTGTGGACTGTTAATCCTAACAATTTGCATCAAAGCTTGTGGTCCTCGAAGAGAAAGCTTAACAGCTTGAGGTGATCTTGGAAAATAACATTCTATACGAAGGATAGTCCTAAGTTTGATCCTGAAAACTTTGACAGTTGGAAAAAAAAGATACGAACACATTTGCTATGCTTGGGAATAGACTACTAGATGATTGTGAAAAATATGGAAACTTTGAAGGCTGAGAATGACTTAGAGTCAACTATCAATGATAAAAAGAAACTATTTTCATGCAATATGGTCACAAGAGAAGCATTGATCAGTGCACTTTCAAACAATGAGTTTAATAAAATTAAAGATCTAGATTTGGCACATGATATTTGGAACAGACTGGAGGCACTCTATGAAGGAGACAAATATACCAAACAAGCGAAGTTACAAAATTGGAAGAAAAAGATAGAGAAGCTGCAAATGAATGAATATGAAAGTATTAGAGCCTATGTTCAAAGTGTTATAGAAGGTGTAGTTGGAATAAAAAATTATGGAGGTACTTAAAATGAAGAAGAAGTCATTTCAAAGATTCTTAGATCTCTAACTCCTACTTACAAATTCAAGACAATGTCTATTCAAGAAACTATACCCTTGACTCCAAACTTTAGTAGAGAGATGTTGATTGAAAATTTAACCACTTTTGAAGCTATGGAATTGGGAGAAGCTGCTCCTAAAGTTGAATCTACTTTTAGGGCATCTGCACACAAGAAAGCATCTGCACTTCCAAGCACAAGTAAAGAAGATCTTAGAGAAGAGCTTGGTGAGTATGCTGAGGAATGGGAAAAGATAATGGAAGAAGAAAAGAAGATGGGAGAACTTGTTGCACTAATCACCAGAAGAGAGAAAAGAGGTAAGGGCAAATTTGAAGGCAAATTACCTTGGAAATGTTTTTCATGCAATAAGGTAGGTCATTTTGCATCTAGATGTCCTACAAGAATTTCTAAATGTAAACCTGACTATGCTAAGATTAGAAGAGATAAAGAATGTTATTATGCCAGTGAAGGAATCTCTAATGATGATGATGATTTAGATAATGAAGAGATTGGATTTTTTGCTATTAAAGATGAACTGGTTCATGAGGAAAAAACCTTAGTATCTCATGTTGACAAGAAAACTGAATGGATAATTGACAGTGGATGTTCTCATCACATGACTGGTGATAAGAATAAATTTGTTAAATTAGTAAATTATGATGGAGGTGTTGTAAGGTTTGGGGATAATCTCCCAAAATCCATCATAGGAGTAGGATCCATCACTCTGGATGGAAAGACCAATATAGACAATGTACTACTTGTTGAAGTACTGAAACACAACTTGTCGAGTGTTGGGTAGTTAATGGATAAAAAATTTTAGTTAAGTTTTGTTGATGGTAAGTGCTCCATCAGAAGAAAGGAAGGAAAATTGGTAAAGCTTTGTAAGTGCTCTATCTCTTAAGTTGTAATAATTTTCAAGTATTAATGTATGCTTTGTAAAGCATTTCATCTTCTTTTTGAATCCATGTTGTTATGTCTTTGGTTATGATTTGGTAAGGGTGGTGTGGCCCTTCATCAATAATTCAAGGATGTCGGTCCTAAATTGATGTAATATAATCATTGTAAACTTGTTTTAGATATCGTGTGTATCTTAGCAAGGGCTTATGTAATTATTTGTAATTAGGAAAGCCTTATGGGCCAACCTGATCTTGGTAAAAAGTAGTAAGGTATAAATGTAAGGTCTTTTATTTGGAAAAGACATGGATGGACATATGTGATAGAAGAAGGTTGTGAAGTTGTGTCTGCTCTATGTGGAGCAGAGGATTTTTGGTGGACTTCATTGGAACTAATCAAGAAAAGATAGTTGCTGGAAAATAGTTCAAAGATTGTGTATTTCTTCATATACACTTGTTGCGAACTAGTGAGTTCAGAAGGTGGACTTAACCTTCTTTGGGCAGTGAGCCCTCCTTTTTGTTCTTGACTCCTAATAGGGTCTATCCTCTAACAAGGATTGTGTATTGTAATGTTGTAACAAGCTTCTAATAGGGCTATATCTTCTAACAAGGATTACTATACTCTCAATACATCATTAGTGGGTGCTAATTCCCACCGAAGTTTTTACCCTTAACAGGGTTTCCCCGTAACCAAAATACTATGTTTTTGTGTTGGTGTTCATTGGATCTGATATTGATAAGCTTCAAGTTTAAAGTTTAATATTCTTTCATACAACTGATTCACCCCCCCTCTCAGTTGTATTGTGGACTGTTAATCCTAACAAAATCTATTACTGCAACACCGTTGCTCTAAAAAATACTTCAAGTCTTCTTCATCAATCAAATCTTGCTTCATTTTCCTATTTAGTTCTCTCCAATAGATGGTACAAAAGGTTTTTCACCTACACTTCTCCCCTATTGTCATCAATGACAAAAATTTCATCATTATGTCAAAAACTCCAATGTCAAAGGACACTATTCAAAAAATACATTCACTAGAGTCCTCATGAGTCAGCTTATATACACATACTCCCCCATAGAGGAAGTACCAAGATCCAATCTAGAAGAAAGATAAGGCTCATATACCACTGGATGGATGAAACAATCTGCATCACTTCTTAAAGATAGGTTGGAGCATAACCCCAAGCATACCTCTCAGATACTCAAATGTATCCTTAGGCAAAGGTTTTGTAAATATGTCTACTATCTTCTCCTTTGTGCTTATGTATTCAAGTCTGACTTCTTTCTCAGCAACTTTCTCTCTTACTACATGATACTTAATCTTTATATGCTTAGTCTTAGAATGTAATATAGGGTTCTTAGACATACTAACTATGCTGGTGTTATTAGAATGTATAACAATAAGTTCAACAAATTTTATTCCAATATCCTTCAGCATTTGCTTCATCCAAATTATCTGGTTACAATTGTTTGCTGTTGCTACATATTCTACTTCTACTATGCTCTGTGAAATACAATTTTTCTTCTTTCTTAGCCAAGAAACCAATCTTCCTCCAAGGAAAAATGCTCCACCACTGGTGCTCTTTTTATCATCAACACTGCCTCCCCAATCAACATCTGTATATGCACATAGTGTAAAATCATCATATTTTTGATACCACAATCCATACTCAATTATGCCTCTTAAATATCTCACTATTCTCTTCACTATTGCATAATGTGATTCTATAGGTTCAACTTGAAATCTTGCTACAATTCCAACTAAATGTGCTATGTCTGGTCTTGTATGTGTCAAGTACTACAATCCTCCAATCATAGATTTGTACTTCTTCTGTTCAACTACAGGAGTCTCATCTATGCTAGATAACTTATGTCCAGTTACCATAGGTGTTCCAACTGGTTTACAGTTCTCCATTCCAAATATTTTTAACAAATCATTCAAGTACTTTGTATGACTAACAAAGATACCATCACTATTTTCTGTTATCTATAATCCCAAAAAGTATTTCATTTCACCAATCATAATCATTTCAAATTCAGTCTTCATTTGATCAGCAAATTTATCACTAGCTTCATCTTCTCCCCCAAAAATAATGTCATCAAAAAAAATAACTATAACCAACAAACCATTTTCAATTTCTTTTGTGTATGATTTTCTATCAACTGTTACTTTTGTAAATCCCAATTTTATCAAATACTTATCCAATCTTGCATACCAAATTCTAGGTCCTTGCTTTAGTCCATATAAAGCTTTCTTCAGTTTACATACCATGTCTCCTTCTTGAGTTAAAGGAAAACCTTCAGGCTGCTAAATGTAGACTTCTTCCAATTATCTATTCAGAAATGATGAGTTAACATCCATCTAATATACTTTGAATTTCTTCTAAGCTACATAGGGCAAAAACATTCTTACTGCTTCAATTCTTACTACAGGTGAAAAAGTTTCTTCATAGTCAATTCCTTCTTACGGTGAGTATCCTTTACATACAAATCTTGCTTCATTTCTTACTACTTCTCCTTGTTTATTCATCTTGTTTCTGAATACCCATTTTGTTCCTATATGATGAAGGGTGCTCCCCTTAATACCACTAACACATAACATAAATAGAGAAACAACAACAATATGCAAGAACAAAAAATGGGCTTCATATTATCTCCACAAATGTGGAATTACAAAATTTTAGAATTACAATATGCAAAGCCACATGGGCATTCTCTTACAATATTCTGTAGGACAAAGCCTTGAATCATTATGCATATCTACCCATAACTGTCCCGAATTGCCTAAGACAACACTACAACCTTCCTTACATAGGCAATTTTCCACTGCCTGGGAAGGTTCTAGAATTTTAGCCAACAAGGCCGATCAAACTTAGAATTATTTTATTTTACAATTTATCACATCAAAGTTGGCTCAAAATATCTTTTGAAACCCAAACAGAAATTTTGAAGGAAAATAATTTTCTTCTATTTTAGGTGACCCAACTTCTGAAGACCATAAGTCATCTCTAGTTGACCCAATTGACTATTATGACCCCATTCTGGAAAGGCCACGAAGTGCTTTATAGGCCTGACTTGCACAAGCATTTGTCACCAAAATTTTTGACCTCATCTGGGGCCTCTAAAGCCTTCAAAACTGAGTTCAAAGTTTTTGTACCCTATTGCCAATATCGAAAATCTTCAATATCTACAAAGCTAGACTTGATCTGTCAATGAAACTTTACTGGTAGGATGATATGACCAAAATGAACCTCCAGGGAAGAAATTAGAACATTCTAAGATTGGATGACCAACTTACTAAAAATAGCAAGTTTCCATAAATAACAGCTCTACACAAGATAGCCCTTATTGAATACAAAAACAAAAATATTTTTGGATGATGCAAGATTGCTCTTACACCCAAGATGCTCCTGCATCAGACACCCAGGGTAATTTGAGAAGTGACCTTGTCACGACTCAAGTGTGCAGAGGAAAACCAAGATGGTTAACCTCCTCCTTTGTTAGCCATGATGAATCTTCAATAGGTCATCATTTCCATTTGACCAAATACTCTTCATATGTCATGTTCCTTGTGCTTCTGCCAATACAACTATCCAGTATGTCTTCAATCTCCTTGATATCTAAACTGGTTGTTGGAATACTCCACTATGCTACTGTAACCTCATCTTCAACACCTCCTTCATGATACTGTATCAAATCTGAAACATTAAATATTAGTGAAATATTTAGCTCATTAGGCAGCTTGACCTCATATGCATTTCCTAAATCATGCTTCTTCAGTATCTTACATGGCCCAAACTTCTTCATTTTCAACTTGTTATATGTACAAACTAGAAATCGCTCCTTCCGTAAATGAACCATGACTTCATCTCCAACCTGAAACTCCTTATGCCTCCTTTTCTCATCTGCCTTAGCCTTATACTGTGCATTCATCTTGGTAATATGCTTCCTCACCTCCTCATGGATGTTCTTCAAATGTTCTACAAAGTCCTCAGCTTTAGCATTACTTATTTCTCCTTTATCTATCTTCTTCAACTCAAATGCATTTCTGGGACTACTTCCATATACAATCTGTGGATGTTGTGATGAACTAAACTTTAAATCTATCTTCAACTCTTCACTTTCTGCTAGTGTCATTTTGTGTGTTTCCTTATTTGGAAAACTGGCTCCCAGAATCAAGTCCATTTGATGACTAATCTTTCTTACTCATGGTAATCCATTAGGCACATTGTCAGATACAATATCTTGAAACTCATTCAATAATTCTACAACTTTTACAGGTACATCTTCTACTTCCCCTTTCCCAGCCTTTGGAATTAAGGTGACACATATGCTCATGTCACATACCATCTAAGAAATTTCCTCTATCAACAAAATTTATTCTTGCATTACCACATACCTTTTCTTTTATTTCTTTCAATGGCTTTAGCTTATGTCACACTCCATCCTTTGTCAGGGAATAGGTATTCATACGACCATCATGTATAGCACATCTATCAAATAGCCATGGCCTACCCAACAATATATGACATGCATCCATAGATATGATATCACATAGTACCTCATCATGGTATTCACCAATCTTGAACTTCACTAGGCACTGTTCACTGACCATGACCTTGTGGTCATCCTGCACCCAGGCAATCTGATATGGATGTGGGTGTTTTTGTCTCTTGAGCCTCAACATTGTCACCATCTCTTGTGACACCAAATTATCGGTGCTTCCACTATCAATAATCACATCAAAATATTTACCCTCACACTTGCATCTAGTGTGAAATAGGCTCCTCCTTTGTTCAGGTTCATTCTCACCACTCAACAGGACTCTTATGTTAATCAACATTTCTCCTCTTTCAAGATCTTTAAAATTTGAGGATCTGGCATCTTCATCTACATATGCCACTCAGGCCTAGCCTTCATTCCTCCTATCAGTCCTTCTTTGGAATTGAGGACATTGAAATGCCCTATGAACTACTTCTCCATAGTGAAAACATGTTCCACGGAAGCCCCCTCTTTTTGAACCTTGTCCTCTTCCTCTCTGATCTCTATCATTCTGATCTTGGAAATGATTGGAATTATTTCATCTCTGATTTTGACTGCTACTAGCCTCATCCTTCTTTTTTGGATCTTCATTTCGGCCTCCATATTACCCTCCACCAGATCGTCCACTACGACCTCTTCCATTTTGTCTACTCTCGAACTTCTTGTTCAACTTTTCCTCTACTTTTAGGGAAAACTGGTATGCCTCTTCAATACTATTCATTCAAACTAGATTCAGCTCCTCTTGAATGCTTGGCCTCAACCTATTAAGGTAACGGGAAACTTTCTCCTTATCAACTTCCACATGGCTTGTTCTAATGAAGATTCGATAGAACTCCTCTGTATACTCCTTAATAGATCAAGGTTAAGCTGATAATCAATAGGGATGAACTGTTGCTTTAATTTATCCACCATCCGATCCCATCTTGTGATTTTCACTAGTACAAAAACAACAATATATGACTAAATAAACTACTAAAAAATGTAGATAAATGACTAATTTTGGTCACGTGACCATTAGTAGTTTATTGCCGGTCATTTATCTCACGACCAAATTTATGACTAAACTATTTTGGTCATTGATTTGGTCATTAATTTAGTTGTTTATTTAGTCATTGATTTGGTCATTAATTTAGTCATTTATTTAGTCTTTGATTTGGTCATTTATTTAGTCATTTATTTGGTCATTTATTTTATCTTTTATTTAGTCATTTACTTAATCATTTATTTGGTCATTGATTTGGTCATTAATTTAATCATTTATTTAATCATTCATTTAGTCATTTATTTAGTCATATATTTAGTCATTTATTTAGTTATTAATTCAATCATATATTTAGTCATATTAGGGCACGGTGGAATTGAACCACCATCCTCCTACTTGTGAAGCAGGTGCTCTTCCATTGAGCTAGTACCCTTTAAAGAAAGATCATACCATGTATACTAGTACTTTCCATTAAACATGATTTCATTTTTTTCCAAATATAACTAAAATTTTGTAATGTGATAATTTATCAATGTTCTACTTTTCATTTCTTTAGAGTAAAAAAAGATACATATTGAGAGGTAATGATAAACTAAAAATTCCAACTGAAACTATTGTGTCAACTCTCATTTTATTATGATTGATAAATGATGGTGGGAAGGTAAGTTGAAGCATTTCAAGAAAAGTAAACCTATTCCTGGTAAATGTTTTAAAAAAATTGTTTCAAATAAATTTGCCAAGTTTTTCCATAGTTTTTGCAAAATCTCAAGTTTATAAAAAAAATCGATCTGCAAAGTATTTTTTATTGTCCTTAATTCCAAACATGAAACATATAATTATGCCAAATACTCTAAAACTGCAGTGCTGAGAAATTTAGTCACTAGCGTAGAAATGTAATTGAAATTGGCTTACCTAAGATTGGTTTTCCTTTAAATTGGCCTTTCTTCAACAATTTTTTTTAAAGCAGGATCATCACTTAATATGTTGAAGATTGGTTTTCCTTCATAATTGAAATTGGCTTACCTAAGAGCTTTGGTTGTTCTATCTGTTGGTTGTATCTAAGAATAACCTTATTGTCTAAAAAGTTAAAAAAATTATGTATTTGTTAGAACTTTTTGTTTCAAGAGTTTTTATATTCAATTGGGATATCGGAGTCCATCAAGAAAATTGTGATTTGGAAATTCAGGAAGTTTCTAAGAATTAAGATTCATAATATTCTTCAAAATTAGATCAATTTATATTTTTAATTAAATTATCAGCAATAAAATTAATTTCAAGATATATAGTACTTATTGTAATTTTAAGGTTTTCTTTTAACTAAATAAGTTGTATCAGTTGAAGACAATTCCATAAAATTCTACTAAACAAAGCAGCACAAATGACCATGCATAAACACTCAATCACATGTGAAATGGAGGTCCAATGGATTGTAGACTCATAATAAAAAAAGAAAAAGTACAAGTACACTTACCTCTGTACATAGCATCAAGGCTTCTCTCTCTAGATTAATATAACAAAGGAATTCATAGAACAAGAAACTGCACCACCAATTGCACAGATAAAAGAATTAGTTGAATTCACTTCTTGTCATTAAGAATAAAAATTAGAAAGACAATTAAGGGATTCATGTAGCTTTCTCTACAAAATAAAATTTGAGAAATATAAGTTAAAACTTAAAATGTATTCTAGAGTTCTATTCTGCAGTTACCAATATATAACCCAAATCAAGTGAATACGAGGAAAATTGTTTTAAATAAAATAAAATTGCTACAACTATATGCTTGCATGAATGACTTTTTCAAGATCTTTTGTCTACTCATGCAATTATGGGAGGATAGTAAATCATTATTGTTGTTGGCAACATTTTCTTTTTATTGTTTCTCCTATGTATATTTTATAGATAGGTGTTTCTCTTGGTATTGGAAAGCAGTTCTATTAGTCATTTGGCAGGGAAAACACTATGTGTACTATCATGTAATCTCATGGAATCGGTATGGTTCAGACCTATTTGCAATAGTTAGTAGTAGCAAAATGAGTATATCCAGAAGCAACTCTTCTCTACAAATAAAATATCCAGAAGCAACTTTTCTCTACAAAAGACATCAGCTTGCACTATATGATACTTGGTCATATAGATTAGACTTAATGATTGCAAATAAAATAAAACTAATTCTACTTATGGGCTCATGTATTATGATCATTTCTCTGATTATATCTACTTCTGTAGCTTAATGGATAAATTAGTGCAATGAATAGTATTGTATGACATAATTTTATGATCCTTTCAATTCTAAACTTTAGGGAGAACTGGCTACATCTATTCTCCATGGTTGCTATAGTGGTTTGATGACAAATATTTTCTTGATCATCATAATTATCCTAGGATTACCATTTTTTTCTTTCTCTGTGGCCCCAAGCTATATGATTAATCGCTATGTTGCCAGAAGTTATATTTAACTGACTATTGACAATCTTGGTGGGACTACTAAACTGATGCATAGGTTGGAGATAAATGAGAATCCCATTATAGAACTCCAAATTTTATTCATGTGCTGGAAAAAAATACATTTACGGTTATATATTTTATTTTTATGTAAAATACTCATACTAGAATTCTTGTGACTCAAGATAATTGTAAGTTCTCTTTTTGTTTAGGTCTAGTTAGCTAGCTAGTATTGCTTGTATGCTTGCTAGTGTCTTTTGCATGGGACACAAAATTGCATGAGTAATTTATATCTTAATGTATATGTATTATATTGATAGTTTGTACACTCTTGGTCTACTTGTCTAGGTATCTACCATTTTGTCCAAACTGAAGTTGCAAATGGTCTTAAAAAGTTTATGGATAAGATGAAACTGTTCAAATCTATGTTTTGTTGTGTACCAACTATGTTTGTTTACTGAATTGTGTGTGATATATTCAATGGTGCTAAAAAAGTTCACATTACTAAAACCACATCTTTCTTCTATAATCTATGAGCAATAGGTAAAAGAAAATACACTTATACATGGAGATGTTGCCGCCATTGCCGAGGCAAAAGTTGCACAAGACAAATATTAAAAAAAATGAGGCTCCATAGGTGAACAATACCAGCTAGATTTGGGTGAATAAGGTCCTCCAAAATCCTCCATGCAGCTAGCCACTATGCTTTGATTACTCTGTGCCACTGTTCTTTGATTGCTCTGTGTTGAATTGAGAGAAAATCCTGCTCTGATCTGCAACATATTGTAGGTACAATTCATCAGCATTTATAAAGTGAATCAAAAACCACTAGTGCCCCCAAATCTAGAAGAAGACTTTGAATACCATGACAAAGAAAGAAATCAATCAATCTCCACAAACTCAAACAAGCCCCAATTTATAAGGTGCAAAAATATGCAAGAATTTTACTAATTTTTGTAAAAACCCTAATCTCCACCGTCAAACTTTACAATAAAAATATGTTGATTTTTGTTTTTGAAACACTTATATATACATTAAAAAAACATCCAAACACCCTAATAAAGAGGCATTGAAAATTATGCATACGAGTATAAAAGAAAAATGGTATCCTAATCCATCTTGACAAACTCCTAATAGATGTAAATACGAAGACCAAAGGAGCTTTTGTGGCTATTGTATTTGCATTGCAATCGCTATCAGCTTAACATCTTACTGGAGAATGAAAATTCTCATGACTAGAAATGAGATGCCCATGAAATCTACTTCTCCCACTAGAATCAACTACAGACCTTACCATGGAAAATGCGAACAGTTCGTTTGCAGAAAATGAAAATGGGATTATCCAATACACAAAGTTTTTCAACTTCAAAAAAGAAAAAGGGACAAAAAGAAAGGCATCTCAAGAAAAGAAGATTGTCAAGTGCTCTTTATTGAAGTCCATTTTGAGAAGAATAACACTTACCAAGAATTTTCTTCCAAACATTCATACTAATCTTCAGAATATTTCAAAGAAGGTTTCCATTGCTAAAAACAGTTGAGAAGCAAGATTGGTAAGGATGAACTTTGCAGTGACGATCAAAGTCAGCTTCACATATGTGATATTGTTAGTTGCAATTCGTTCAAAGAAGCACAACATACTAGAAACAATCATGGAGGTTCTATAGATGAAGGATGTATCTTGTCAAAATCTGCCACATTCCCATATTTGATGTAAGTCATCTTCGTTTGTGCCAAGGAAGTAGGGGATCTCCTGCAAATGGGTAATGCTAGTTCTCAAGAAATTGACGTGGACTGTAAAATGAAGAAGATGAAATTGAAATTGTCAATGGGGGAAGTTATTTGAAGGTACATTATTATTCACACATGTTGTTGCACATTGGTTTGGAGATCACAACTATATTGTTTAAAAAAATAAAAATTTATTATTTAGTTATGGGTATACAATATATCTCACATCTACATCACACAGGATAATTGTAGTAAAACCAAGACAAAGATTTCACATATGGATTTATATTTCACAATTGTGTATATTTACATATTCATGTTTGTATGTATGATTTTGTGGATTCATTGAACCCTTCCCTTGTCTATGACTTTACAAGTTTTAGTAATCTCTAGTTTTTATTGTTGGAGTGGTTTATGCAAGCCTATCACCATCTCTTCCAAGATTAACCTCTCCAAAACTAATGTGTTAAAAGACCATTTGATTTTATAAACCCAACTCATCCTTGGATAACCAAATTCTTATTCTTCCATATCCTTGAGCTTATCATCTGAAATCTTTCTTTTTTCCTGTAACTGCAAGTGAAAAGTTCATTATAATCCAACAACAACCTATTGGAAGGAAACTTACTTGTTACATATTCAATTGCATTTTCTGTAACTGTGTCAGTTCAAACATATCTTCAATGAACTTTTGCATCACATGTGCAACAAATGATAGTTTGTGGGTTATGATGCGACCAGTAGAGCAAGATTAAATTTATCAAATCAATTTGATTGCCACAGGCTGCATCAACAGTATCAATTTTCCACCCACACCAAAATTAACTCCCCATCCAAACCAAAATGAGTCATTAGATAAACTAAGTAGTGTCAATTCTTGGCATAAAATATCTGAGTTTACAAAGTTTTCCAACTGTTGGTGCAGCTCTGTTGAAATACATAACATTCTGTGAGGGAGAAAAGAAAGTTGTTTGTCATCATGGTGCTTCAAACTATTAAATGAAAAATAAATACAAAATTTATATCTAAAAATTCATAAACAGTGAAAAAATTATTCCATCTAAATTCTAAGATTAAATATACATTCAATTACCATCTTCGTTTAGATTCTGTTATGGTGTAGGGCACCTCAGACTTGAGTTTTCTTAGTTATTTTCCAATGTAATAAGGATATGTCCTAGATCATCCTATGGGTTTGTTTTGGTCCATCTTGTGTGGACATGGATCTTATTGGTTCATGTATAAACCATAAGTCCTTAGTTCATTGGACTGTCTTGCTTTTAGTGTTTTTATGCATAACATGTTATAGGTTGCATAAGTGGTTGTTAGGTCATGTTTGACCATTTTTATGTCCTTGGGAGCTGTTTGGAGTCTTTTTTCCACTTGGCGGGATGCTCCAATGTTAGTGTGGCTTAGTTTTGTCCAACAATTGTCATTTTTGGAACATGTTGTAAGTGCAACTTTTCACAAACATTGCTCCCTATGCTGCAATTCGGTGCCAAATAGTTACAATAGAATTGGGATCAGTTGGGGGAAGTCTTTTATGTTGAAAAAACACCTTGTCCAATCGAGGAGATTGGGACAGGATACTTGTGAAGTACATTTTTAATAGAAAGACCACCATTTTTGAGCATATTGCTGGCCTACACAGTCATGTATGGATTAAAGAGGAAGATCAATTGATATTAGTATTTTGGGGTTTGGGTTTACGTTCTTTTACAAGTGATTTATATTGTTTTGGTTACCATTTGTTTGAGATATCGATTTCCCTGGCATCGTGGGTCTGAAACTCTTTTGGTTTTGGCTTTGTCATGGAACTTGGGATCTAACTTGCTTTTCCACCATGGAAACTCATCGCCATTTGGTGAAAAGAAAATTAGAGTAATGTGTTTTAAGTTTTTCAAATGCTTGGATTCGGGGAAGTATGATTGTGCTTCGAGGGTGAGCCCTAGGTTGAATATCCACATGTATTCAACTTGTGCAGATGGATGTATGTATTTGAGCAAGTCAGTTAAAATTGGGGCTCAATGTATTGAATACTTTGGAAGCATTTAGGGAATGTTAACGACCACCAAATGTCTGCATCGACCATATGTACCCATCCTTAGACAAGTCCATTAAATCCTTTCTTAATATGATCAATTAGGCCAGAGAGTTGTGATAGTTGGAGATGCTGGATTGAGGGTCAATGCTTGACACTTTGAAATTGTTAAAAAAATGTTGTTAGAAATTCTAAAACCTATAACCAATAACCTTGATCTCATCTTCATTGCTGGTATTGAAGGAAGAGACCATAGTGGCAGACGTAGTAGGACTGTGAATCAATGAATCCATGTTTGAATTGTAGAAGTGAGTTGACTGTGAGGAGCTCAATCTAGGAGGTGTTTAGAAGGTAAAGAGAAAGTTGTAATACCTAAGAATAAGTTGTGAATGACTGAACCAACAACCATTGTACAATCAGATTGCAGAAAAGATTATAGTTGTAGACTTGACAGAGACAAGTGAACTCTGAGATCTTTCATAATGGTAGAACAACCAGTCCAAATTGATTGAGCACAGTGAATCCTTAAGGGTGTAAAATAAGACTATAACTCTAATAGAGTTCTAGGATTTCTGTAAAACAATAGTCCCTTGTTGGGACTTGGAAAGGGAAGAATGGAGAATTGAACAAGTTGGAAGGAACCACCTTGTGTAAAGGGGATTCAGAGGCTTGAATTGTGAAAGGAGATTCAGATACTCCTATTGAAGGATTAAGTGAAATTGAGGACATTAGCCAATTGCAGAAGAGGGAAATCCTTCTACACTTCTTGTTGTGTGCACTCTGCATCATGTTATGTAGACCATCTCTTCTCAATTACTTTGTACAGCTGCAAATGCAGAATAGTATGAATAGTTATCAAGCATAAAAAATTCAATACAAATTGACATATGTACAAACCTTATCAAATTTAGGTCATGACTTAGTTCAGATTCAATAAGAAACTACAATGCCAATACATAATCAGATAAGGATGCAACTAATAAAGCATTAAGAACCCTAAAATTATAAATTCATTCCAAAATCATAGAATATATAATTCCTATTTGGTTATAGTATTTTAATCTTATACATTATCAACAACCTCTTATGTTGTATAACAAAAAAAAAAGTAATAAAATATAGAACCAATCCCAAAGAGAAAATCATGCCATCACAATACTCAAATTATGCTACAAGTGTCTTCACACTGGACTATACAATATCTTAGAATGTTTGAATATTTTCCACAAAAGTGATAGAACCTTGACAAAACTAAACCTTGCACCCAAAGATGGCAGTTTAGGCATATGGATTCCTTAAGAATATCATTGAGATGGAGCACTCAAAATTGTGCATGTATCTATTCTTAAAAGATACTCAAATGATGTAAAAAGGGTCATTATTGAACATTTCCATTTCAAAAATTATTGAGTACCTATCAATCGATTTCTTCAAAAAATAACTAGACCTTTGCCTCCTTGCACTAAATGTGAGGACCATTACAACCCCAATCAAATCACCTATCAACTAGCCCGCTTCTCAACCAGAAAACACCACAATTTCAATGAGAATAGCTATGTTTGATACCCATGCATTATTTAATTGCCATGAACGCAAATGGGCTTCAGCCAAAGGAAAGAATTGCTCTAAGGATAATACTACATTGAATCCATTAACTGTACAAGGTAAGCTATAGGATATGACTCTAAAAAATCAATATACATTATAAATTTGGGGGCACTTTGTCAAGAAGATCACCTGTAGGTGTGGAGAACCCAGTGGTTCATTTGATTGGTGTCTAAATGCCCTAAGTATAAGTAAATCACCATCCTTCTTAAGACCTAAATATATTAGGACTCTTAGTACTTTGAATGGAGGGCATATAGATGATAGATTGACCTATTACTAAATCTTGCTTGGTGATTCAATACAAGGAAGTTCAATAATTGACAATACTTTTCAGCATGGCTGCCATACTTCTCCTTGAGTTTTCTACAATGATTCACATTCTCCAGGCCAAAGATAACTAGTTACCATAGGAATTCAAGCACCAACATACTTGAGGATTATGAATAAAGTCTTTGAAACACACTCTATTAATGAAATGAAAAACAAATATTGAACCTCATCTTTCTTTACCTTTTCCTTTCACTTCAAATCCCTCTACTCATCATGCATGTGTAGAATTCTAGCATTATAGTACAACATGCTTGTGCCCCATTTTCTATCGATTTGGATAGTAAGTCAATCTTATTTAACTAAACTGGAGTACTATTTTGATAGATCTTTCCCATTGAAGATATAAATTTGGGAATCTAGAATTGGAATTGCTACAGATGTGTTGATGGAAATCTGATTCCCATTGAAACTTCCAATAGAGGAATGGTCGCTTAGAGAGAGTGCCTTGGGATAGGATTTTCCATTCCCCTTTCTTTCCTTTCAACTTCTAAACCCATATTAATTAATGGTATTTTCTGTATTGAATTCACAAGAAAACTAAATTTTTAAAGTAAAGAATTCAGTGGTTTGACATTGGACATGCTCAAATAGATGGTTAATTGAGAGGTTGATTGATGTTACAATTTATCTTGTGAATTTGGTAATATGAGACATCAGGAATCTTTGTTGAACCAACTCTACCATTAACCTAATTTTGTATAAAAAATATGTACAAATACTTGGAAGTTGACTGGGTTGGAACGTATGCTACAAACTCAAGTTTTTAGAGATCTACCTTTGATTGAATGAGCCAAAAGATTATATGCCATACATAAATTTTTCTTACTTCCTCTACTCTAATGATTGAGATTTTATTCTGTGAGGAAACTATAAATAGTGAGAAGTTTATGATAAGATAATCGGTGAACTCATCTTTTTTATTGGGGTTTTAGACTGAGAGGAATGAATAAATAGTGAGAATGGTTGAATTGATCACATTGTCTTCTTTGCTAAAATTAATGATAGATAGTATTTAGATATTGATTACAGTTCCATATGATGTTCCATTGAGCTGTACCAAGATGATTTAGCTTCATTTGTATCACAGATGAAGCTATTTTTAAAGAAGTTTGGCCAATTATCCCAAAAAGGACAATTTTAGAGCCTACCAAAAGTTTAAAAAAATACATTAATTTTACTGAACTTGATGATATCTGAGAAAAAAAAGAAAGAACGAAACTCTAAACTCCGATTTTACTAAATTTAGTTGTAAGACAAACCAAAAAAAAGCATATTCATAAATGCACAAACCTTGTAGTGATGTTCCAACATGGTAAAGAAAATGCTCTCTTGAGATACTTGTTTATTCGCAAGTGCCTCTTGTTGAACTACCACTCTATCAATGAAACTACATCAAATGATACTCTTCAGTAGAATATGTAGAGAAGTATGATTTTTATGTACAGACTTGCATCCATTTAACAACCTCAGTCAAATCATCCACCCCCTTGGTTTATCACAACTGCTCCAAAGTAAGCCAGTAAAACAACTACCCAAATAGGGCATGACACTAGCTTGCCATATATGATTTGACATTTTCTCCTTCAAATCACAAAGAAAATATCAATTCTCATTTATAAATATATGTCATCCTATACAAGGGTTTGTTTATACGCCATCACTTTTGGTGCATTCGATATCAAAAAGAGAAGATATAACCCCCATATATTGAATTCACATGGCTACCTACAAGTAAAAATATGCAGTGTTAAAATATGTCCCAGGTGCAGCCTTGATGCATAGACTTTGATGCAAATTCTCTATGCTTCGACAGGTAACCATACCCTTTTCCACTGCTACATATTTCATCATAGGCTAGATAAGCTAGCAAAGGTCGTGGTTTTTGGTTCTACATCATGAAACAATCATTGACATAAGCCCTTCTATTAAACTGTACTTATTTCATATTTATGCTTTGGCTATTGATACCTCATATAAATCAATGTTTTTCTTTATGGCCTTCAATCCAACTCCACCCAGGTCTCATTTATTGCTGCATTTCATATTTCTTAGCTAATTTTAAAAAATACATTTCAATACATTATGATATTTGTGAAGAACACCTGACGGGAAGAGAAACGCAACACCTTTAGGCAAAGAGAAAAACAAAAATTTGAATGGGATGGTGTGAAAGATCTTCCAACATGCTTCATTTATTCAAACTTTTGAGAAATTGCCAACAAAATCCGTTTTGTGCATAGTTTGAAAGAAGAAGACACTAGCAAGCCAGGTTATTGAATTTGACTTTACACTTGTAACCTACATTTTCTTGAGGGTCTCTAATCCTTTTCAACAAATCCATTTTCATCATTATTGGAATAATATCATTCTCTAAGTTTTTAGTTCTTTAAAGAATTCTATGAAATAGTTCACAGCCTTGCGACTGATTCCACATTTTCATATTCACCGTGTGCATTAACCAGAACTTGTACCTTCACAAAGATTTGAAGTTTCCCTATTTGATACACTAACCCCCATAGTTGTGAATTCATTGGTTAACAAAACCACTGCAAATTATTTTTGAATCTGCACTCGCGTCTACAAAAGTTGTGTTTACATATAAGCATTCGCATCCACAAATTTCACACAAAAGTGTGCCCCAAGAATTAGAAAAAGAGACATTGTTTTAGCATACATTCTAAGATGAATTATTAATTCAAGTATTCTATGAGATTCTTTGTACAATCTACTTTATACGGTTTGTTTTAGCATGTATTCTAAATTTGAATTATTAATTCAAGTATTCTATGAGATTCTTTGTACAATCTACTTTATGCATTTTGTTCAATCATGTTTGTGCTCCCACATCTTGCATTCGTATCTAACAGGGCACAATTCAAATGCAACATCTAATAAAGATATCTATGCCTTGATGGATGCCCATACCTTGATACAAACCTTCTAGGAAAAGACTGTGGATAAATGGATAGAATATGCTCCATGTGATCCTCTAGAGGTTATCCTCCCTTTCATGATTTTCAGCTAACTAGTAATCCTCCATAGAATATGCCTTCTCCTGCGCTTGGAACTTCCTGTTCTATCCATGCAACCGGACAATATAGAGGATGATCAACAACTTAAGACTGGTGGAAATGTATGTGTTCAGGTAGATTAATCAATGAAGGTTGTTATGTTTGATGCTATATATCAAAATTTAGAAATTCTATAGGCTAGAATGGATAATTTTCATTTGCCAAATTATTTTGTGATGTTCTATATCAAATCACTTAACGTAATTCACTAAATTAAGATGCATATTTCCATTGATATATGCATAGTTCTGTAAAACATTTAATGCATCATTTTGACAAATGTGTAAACAATAAACATTGATGTATTTGATTCTGATGTTTTTTAATATCTTCCACATAAATACTACGTCAGATATTGACAAATGATTATTAGTTGTAGCCTTGAAGGTAATAACATCAGGATAAATGTATTTCTTAAAGTGGTATTGTAATTTTTATCCAAGAAGTGATTCTGTGATTGCATGCTTGATCAAAATGTATTCTAGGAATAAAACAGTTTGTCATACCATCTATAAACCATAATCAAGGTGCACTAACATAGAATATATCCAAAAAATTTCTTCATATGTAGAAACAAAATGAATGATGACTCTATGATTTAGATTCAGCTCTTACCCTTGTCCTCTGTATTGCAACTACCATTAATTTAAAAAAAATTTAGATCCAAAGCCACCCTAAATTCATCTTATATGAATTAATAAATGTTGCTATCTTGCAGGTATAAAAGGATCCATCAAGGATCTTTCACTAATTCTTTCTACCACATCAATATTTCTTGTTACTACAAATAAAACAATAAGTTGTCTGATTTGGTTGCAAATTGAGGGATGTCAATTCAAAAGAATGAAAGTGATTTAAAACCATGAAAGTGTGTGTATTAATAAGGAGGCCTTATGGAAATTTTAGGCATTGATGTCCCCCATGAAAATAAAGATTGAAATATCAGGCAACATTGTGATGGAATTGGTAAGAAGTGTTTCATATTTCAAGCTATCCTTTTTCAGTTGTTCTTTTAGATGACTTAGCATAAATATATGCACAACATGTACCATACAAAAAGTAGGAAGTGGTATAATTATCAAGGAAAACACACAAATTTTTGTCAAATTTTATTGTATTAAATTCCTAGAAATATATTTATGGGGTAGAAGCATACAAAAGGTATGCAAACTATTTTGACAAGAGGCACACATAAGACTATATAGATTTGAACCATATGGGCATCTTGATAAAGGTCTCCATCAAGACAAGAATAAAGAAAATTTTGGCTCATACCAAAAAACTATACAACAGTGGCACCAGAAAGTAGTAGGATAGGCTTTTAACTTCTAAATTTAGGCACACAAGATTAAAAACATATGATCCAAGAAAATTGTAGGAAGTACAATAATTACTACCAAACAAAGGGGCATTGTGAGATTCAACATCATGCTAGTGAAGGTGATAGAGGGTGATCTGTCCTAATTTGACCTTGTCTTCTTGATTGACCTTTTCACCCTTACAGGTTGTTACTTAAGCTCATAATAGATCCAAGCCTCTTGAATACATAGATGTTTTGGTCCTTGGAAGCTTATTGGATGCTAGAGTATAGGTAGACCCTTCTCTAAGTGGATAAGGATAGGGGACCAATGAAGTTTTGAAAGGGTGGGGATCAAAATACCTTCAATTAACTTAGTTGACTCCCTCTTTCTATCAGATAGGATTCATCTTGAAAAATATCTCCTAGCCATAGTTAGTGGTATTGTAGCATCTGCCTTGAGATTTGCAGCGCCTGCAATCATGATGGACCTAGAATATTCTCCATTAATCAACCTTCTATTTTCATTTATAAAGAGATGAAGAGTTAAGCCCTATCTACTAAACAGATCTGGTCTATTAAGCTCAACTATGCTGAATTTTTTTCAATTTTACAAGGTTTATCCATAAATATTCTTGAGTAGTCTTTCACAAAATATAGAAGCCTTCATAGCCATGGCTTCTACAAGAATGAGTATGTCCAGAATATGTTTAAAACCATGATATGTGTGAGGAAGGAAATTATAGTAAAACCCTTACTTCTATCAGGAAATTTTCAAATGGGCCCAGCTCGAGCCACAAGAATCATAGCTAACAAGGTGTTCTCAGATCATGAAAATCATGGCCATTTAATAGAATAGAGAAGATATAAAAAATTAAAGAGAAGTCACCGATAGAGACTACTTCACTATTTATGGGCATCAATGATCTCGACATACCTGTGTGTGTCTCCTTCAATCTTTTATCTAACTCAAACCCTATCTCCAGTATGGCAGCGAAGAATGAGAACTTGTAAGGCCATGCAATTTTTACAGTAAGACATGCTATATTCTTGAGATTTTTAATAAGCGGGATGAATATTAATGAACAAATTCTTGTTGGAAAATCATTTCCCGCTATTGACATGAAAATACATTTTCATTTTGTATTAATTTTCAATTTAAGACATTTATAATATTTTTAATTTAAAAGTAATGAAAATAACAATTCAATATTTAAGCTTAAAAAAAATAAAATTCAATATTTAAGACAAAATATCAATTTCCTCTTTGAAAAATGTCTTAAATTGTTGGTGTAGGGCACCCATGGAGCATCTAGGAACATTAAAAGGTTCTTGAATCATAATGTGATGTAATAAGGTCTGGTCCTATGGATCATTTGCTAAGATTGGGGGATCAATTGGACCCATTTGTAAGATCATTGGCTTGATAGGCATTTATAAGCCCTCGTGGTCAAATCTAGTTTCCTTTCAAGGATATAATTTTATTTTTAATAAATTTTAATAATTAAAAGTGTAAAAATAAGGAATGTTCTCTTTTAAAAAATGGAGATAGAGGAAAAACACTAACTTTGCACACTTGTAGAGCCTAAATTATTCGTTAGATTTTAATGATTTTTTTTTGTCCTCATATACAAGTTAGCACATTAAAAAATATTTATTGGCTTAGGATATTCACAAAACTCCTTGTAGAGATTGTCAAGTGTTGAAGGGTCAAAAAGTGACTATTTAAAAGTGTTGCTCGATACCCACTCACAGATGCCCCGATAACCATTCACTCAAAATTGGCAATACTTGTGAACAAATGTACTAGTAGCCATGCACAAATGTCCTAATAATCATTCACAAATTGGCCAATTACTAACCAGAAATACTAAAACATGATCAACTATTGGTACGTGTGTTCTCATTCTTGGGGATCCTTTAAAATTAGTAATAAGGGGGCCAAGTGTGCGGTTATTTGAACATGTTTTGTATTAATTTTGAAATCACCTTAAAACCATATTTCTATCATGAGATAGGTACAAATGGATTACCCACACAATAAGTCTATCGACTTAAAAGCATTATTGGTAAAATATAGCTTCTCAGTGACTTACAAATCTATGATATTATAAAATGTTAGTATAGAAGAGTAATAGTCATTTATTTAGTCATTTTTTATTTTATGACTAATTATTCGATTAAGATGGTCGAGTATATCAACAAGTGAAGATAGAAGTGAATCAATCTTCATTTTTAGGGCAAAATTTTCTTTTTTTAAGGGAAAAATTTTCATTTTCAGCAAGCTCGGCCTATTGGTGAATAAGCATTACTGGTAAAATACATTTTTAAGTATATAAGTCTTTTATATTACCAAATGTTAGTATAAAGTAGTAATAATCATTCATTTAGTCATTTTTTAGGGGTGACTAATTATTTAGTCATTTATTTAAACATTTTTATTTGTCTAACCATGTGATATTACCAGATGACCAAATTAGTCATTTATACTTGTGAATCACAAAAAATTATTAGAATTTGATCAGTTTTAATCATGTGACTAAAATTTTTAGTCATGTAGTCATTTATTTGCCAAATTCTACTAGTGTTTTGTGTGTGTGAATTTTGTACCTAGCTATAGACACAACACTTCAGTAAAACATTCGAGGTTAGCAAAAATCAAAATATACAAATAAGAACAATATAGCTAACCAGGTGATTTACTGCCTTCTATTAGTTGCAAGTATGGTATTCTCAGATTAGACCGAGATCAATGACAATGCAACACCTAAACGAAGGATTTAAATGATGAAAGCAATAAAATATGTATGCAAATTAATCTATTTTTTAATTTTTGATGCAATAAGATGAGAAAAACTCATAATGAATTAATCTAAATGGATTGAAATGATATGCAAATTAAGCTAACAATGATATGAAATATGAAACTAGAATGAATTGAAAACAAGATTGATCTCACAAAACACTGACTCACAAGAAGCTTGATGATTCCTCTGATGTCAATTCACCAGAGTAAGTATGAAAATTCTATGGATAATTTGTAAAGAGCTGAGCCTTGATTTTATAGAAATCCAGGGCTTGAGGGTGCATGGAAAAAGTCATAAATCACTCTCGATGACCTCAGGTTGATTTTTGAGTTAACAAGAAATTAGAAATAGATAACTCATAAAATCATGCAAGAACAACTTTTTAACTCAAATCAGAAGTTTAGATCAACTTTGAACTCAAAATAGATGTTGAGTTTCAAAAAGATAACAACTTGAATTAATTTTTTGATTTAAAGTTTAACTGCTCTTTGAATGTGCTCAAATAATCATGAATTAATTAAATAAATATTTAGTGATTTATCTTCAACTTAACTGATTTTAAATTTAAAAATAACTAATTTGTGGGTTAATCAATTATTTTAATCAAACTTTTATTCAAAACTATATTATTAAATATTGACAACTTGGATTTAATCAATTAAATAAATATTTAATCAATTATTCATAGGAGATTTGATTTATTGTCAAAATTAAATAATATAATTAGGAATAAATAGAATTAAATCTATTAGGAATGAATGCTAAAGTGTTTGGCAGCCATTCTGTAGTAGTTTTTGTTGCATTTATGACTATGATTGTCATTGATGTCAACATAGTGATTTACTGAAGACTTGCAGAGAAGCAAACAGAGTTTGGATTAGCGCACGTGGGTTATTGTAGTTGGAGCTATGTGATGTTGAGGTTATACTCTTTGATATGTCATATGTCTATGGTTAAGAGTGTAGATAGTAATTCATTGATTCATGAAAGTTATGATCATTTTGGTGGAAGCAGTGTTCAGGCAGTGTTCCTGAGTAGCAGTTTGTGGAAATCAGATGATATCTCCTAATCGGGATGGAATTTGGCTTTGCACAGTTAAAGGGAAGTTGGAGAAACATTGATAGTGATGTGGTTGATAGTGCAGACTTCGAGGTCACATGAGTGAAGATTTATTGTATTTGGAAGCCAACAGTTTTGTGTAATTTTGGTGTAGCGTGTGGAAACTTTTATTTTGTAATTGTATGCCGACTCATTTTTAATTATTTGAGTGTGGTATAAAGGAAAGAATGTATTTCCTTGTTGTAAGGGAGTAGCATGTGATTGTAATGCAAAGTGTTTAATTATGATATAGTAGAAGTAGTTGTGATGTTGTATGCATGAAGTGAAGAAAAGAGATAAGTATGAAAGCAAATTTGTGAAGGAAGACATGCGAAGTACAAAGATCTGAAATTGAGATCTGATGAAACAATGAGTGCGGTTTGGCATAGTCAAAGAAGAGGTAACATATTATTCTATTGAGTAATACAAAGATTAATTGGATAGTGTGTTTAGTGATCTTACCCTGAAGCTATTTGGGTAGTGGGTCCTTCTGTCTTCCATAACTCTTAACCGGGTTAGAATCTTTTAACAAGGATTCAAAATCTCCTAACAGGGATTCATATGTACTGAATGTATTTCATAAGACTCTTAATAGATTCCATCCTCTCACAAGGAATATTCATATTAGTGCATCTTTTGTGGGCATCATTCCCACCGAGGTTTACTCTTTGATCAAGAGGTTCCCTAGTCAACATATCTTATGTCATTGTGTTATTGTGTATGAATATCTTTCTATGGTTGGTAATTATATTGCTTATATGGTTTAATGTTGTTGAGGATGATAAAAGTTATAATTATCTGATAAATGATTCACCCCCCCCCCTCTCAGTTATCTTGGTGGACTTTACTTTCTAACAATTGGTATTAGAGTGGCATGTACTTGAAGAAGAAGTTTAACAGCTTAAGGAGATCCATGGAAAATATTAAGAAAGAAAGCCCTAAGTTTCATGGCGTAAATTTTGACAGCTAGAAAGAAAATATGAAGACACATCTATTATGTTTAGGACTAGGTTATTGGTTGATTACAAAGAATAATAAGACTATCATTGAAGAGGACAATCTTGAAACATGTATTGTGGAAGAGAGAGATCTATTCATGTGTAACATACTTGCAAGAGAAGCACTTTTGACAACACTTCTGGAGAATGAGTATAGTCAAGTAAAATATTTGAAAAAATCTCATGAAATTTGGAATTCTTTAGACTCTAATTTTGAAGGTGATGAACATGCAAAAAGAGTTAGATTACATAATTGGATATGTGCATTTGAAGATATAAGAATGTTGGAAGATGAATCTGTTAGAATTTATATTGGTAGAATGTCAGAGATCATTTCAGGTATAAAATCTTGTGGAGGAACAAAGATACAGAATGAAGTGATATGGAAAATTCTAAAGAAATTAACTCCTGTATTTAAGTACACAACACAGATGATTGAACAAGTGATACCTTGTACAAAATCTTTACAAGAGAGACTCTTCTTGGAAGATTGGAAGTAGTAGAAATGAACCTAAGATTATCAGGAGACTTACCTAGAATTGAGACAGCATTCAGTGCTCTTAGTGTTTGCCCTACTTTGTCAAGAAGCATCAGTGTGAGCGGAGATTATGCTAGTAGCAACAGATCTAGAAATGAAGAAGACAAGAAGATTGAAGAAGGTATTGCCTTTCTTATGAAAAGAGAACTAGACAGTAAGAAAATATTTAAATGTTGGACTTGTCAAGAATATGGTCATTTTGCATCTAAATGTCCTAAGAGAGTTAAAAAGTACAAAAGCAATTTCAAACCTAGAAGATCTAAGGAATGTTATTATGCAAATGATGAAGATCTTGAAGCTAGTATAGAAAGAACTTTAAGTGAAAGTGATACTAAAAATAATGATGATATAGGATTTGTAGAAATTAAAGAAGAAAATGCTAAAACTGATGTTAAGGAAGAAAAAGCCTTAGTTTCTCAAGTTGAAAAGAAAGTTGATTGGATTATAGATAGTGGTTGTTCACATCATATGACCAGAGACATGAAAAAGTTCATAAAGTTGAATAAATATGATGGAGGAGTTGTTAGACTTGGAAACAATGCACCTTGTTTGATTAAAGGTATAGGATCTATTACTCTTGATCGAAAGACTAATACTGATGATTTTTATTTTGTGGATGGATTGAAACATAGTATTTTGAGTGTTGGAAAGTTAGCTGATAAAGGATATCAAGTTTGGTTTACTGAGAAAACTTGTGTGATAAAGGATAAAGATGGAAATCTGATTGGAACTGGATCTAGAACCAGAGGTAATGTATTTCAGTTGAATCCTACTGAGACGACATGTTTTATTACTAAGATTGATGACAGTTAGTTATGGCATAGATGGTTTTGTCACATAAACTTTGATAACATTGTGAAAGTAAGTACTACACTTGCAGTAAGAGATTTACCAAAAATTATGAAGCCTACTAACATGATTTGCAAAGAATGTGTAATGGCTAAACAGAAAAGAAGTTCTTTTCCTAGTAAGAAGTTTACATCTACAGAGAAGCTGGAGATTGCTCATACAGATTTGAGTGGTCCTACTAGGACTAGAGGATTCTATGGAGAAAGGTATTTTATGATTCTTGTTGATGATTTTACAAGAATGATGTGGATTACATTTTTTAAATAAAAAACTAAAGCATTGATAAGTTTAAGATTGTTAAGAATAAAGTTGAGAATGAAGCTGGAATGAAGATTAAATGTTTAAGATCTGATAGAGGTGGAGAATTTAATTCTAAAGAGTTTAACAATTTTTGTGAAGAAAATGGCATTAAAAGACAATATTCAGTCCCTAGAACACCTAAACAAAATGCCATTGCAGAAAGAAGGAATAGATCAGTGACTAAAGCAACAAGAGCTATGTTGTTTGAAAATAATTTGGCAAAGATATCCTAGAGAGAAGTAGTGAACACAATAGTGTATACAATGAACAGAGTACAAATCAGAGAAGACACAGACAAGAAACCTTATGAATTATGTTTTGGACATGCACCCTCAGTTAAGTATTTTATTATTTTTGGAAGCAAATGTTATATAAAGAGAGATGATGATATTGGGAAGTTTGATCCTAGAAGTGATGAAGGTATATTTCTTGGATATTCTTTGAAAAGAAAAGCATATAGATGTTTCAATAAAAGAACTAAGACTATTGTTGAGAGTGCAAATGTTAAAGTTGATGAAAAGTTCAAAATTCAAGAAAGAATGCTTGATTATGAATTTGATGAAGAAGCTCATCCTAAACCTAATACTAGAACTACAAAATTGTTTTATGAAATTGATAGTGACTTGTTGAATGAAAGCCACAATGAAGTTATTGAAGAACCTACATCTGAAGAGAGATTTGAGACAGTGACACCTAGCAAGAGTTTGTTAAGGAATCATCCTTTTGAATAGATTATTGGGAGTATCAAAAGAGGAGTTCTTACTCAAAATAAGGCACAAGAATAGTTATGTTTGATTTCTCAAATTGAACCTAAGACTAGTAATGAAGCTTGTGAAGATGAAAGCTAGACTAATGCTATGAAAGCAGAACTAGATTAGATTGAAAAGAACAAGACATGGGAATTGGTCCCTAGACCTAAAGATAAGAATGTTATTGGAACTAAATGGGTATTCAGAAACAAGATGAATGAACAAAGAGAAGTAATAAGAAACAAAGCAAGATTGGTATGTAAGGGTTACTCACAACAAGAGGGAATTGACTATGAAGAAACCTTTGCACCTGTTGCAAGAATTGAAGCAGTAAGAATGTTTTTGGAATATGCAGCTTACAAGAAATTCAAAGTGTATCAGATGGATGTGAAGTCAACATTTCTAAATGGAGAATTGGAAGAAGAAGTCTACATTGAGCAGCCTGAAGGTTTTCCTTTAACTCAAGAAGGAGACATGGTATGTAAATTGAAGAAAAATTTATATGGACTTAAACAAGCACCTAGAACTTGGTATGCAAGATTGGATAAGTATTTGTAAAAATTGGGATTTATAAAAGGTACAGCTGATAGCAATCTATACACAAAAGAAATTGAAAATGGTTTGTTAGTTATAGTTATTTTTGTTGATGACATTATCTTTGGAGGAGAAGATGAAGATAGTGACAAATTTGCTGATGAAATGAAGACTGAATTTGAAATGAGTATGATTGATGAAATGAAATACTTTTTGAGAGTACAAATAACAAAAAACAAGGATGGTATCTTTGTAAGTCAGAAAAATTACTTGAATGACTTGTTGAAAAGATTTGGAATGGAGGATTGTAAACTAGTCGGAACACCTATGGTGACCAGACATAAGTTATCTAGCACAGATGTGACTCCTACAGTAGAACAAAAGAAATACAGATTTATGATTGGAGGATTGGAGTATTTGACTCATACAAGACCTGATATAGCACATTTAGTTGGAATTGTAGCAAGATTTCAAGCTGAACCTAGAGAATCACATTATGTAGTAGTAAAGACGATACTAAGATATTTAAGAGGCACAATGGACTATGGACTATGGTATGAAAAATCTAATGATTTTACCCTATGTGCATATACAGATGCTGATTAGGGAGGTAGTGTTGATGATAAGAAAAGAACCAGTGGAGGAGCATTTTTCCTTGAAGGAAGATTAGTTTCTTGGCTAAGCAAGAAGCATAATTGTATCTCAGAAAGCACAGCACAAGCAGAATAAGTAGCAGCAACAAACAATTGTAACCAAATAATTTGGATGAAGCAGACGTTGAAGGATATTGGAATAAAATTTGTTGAACCTATTGTTATACATTATGATAACACCAGTACAATAAGTATGTCTAAGAATCCTATATTACATTCTAAGGAAAAGCATATAGAGATTAAGTATCATGTTGTAAGAGAGAAAGTTGCTAAAAAAGAAGTCAGACTTGAGTACATAAGTACAAAGGAGCAGATAGCAAATATATTCACAAAGTCTTTGCCTAAGGATAAATTTGAGTATCTAAGAAGTATGCTTGGGGTTATGCCCCAGCCTACTTTTGAGAAATGATGTAGTTGGTTGCATCCGTCTAGTGGTATATGAGCTTATCTTTCTTCTGGACTGGATGTTGGTACTTCCTCTATGGGGAAGTATGTGTATCTAAGTTGAGTCATGAGGACTCTAGTAAATGTATTTTCTTAAAAATGTCTTTTGACATTGAGTTATTGTTGCCTTAGTAATGGAATTTCTATCATTAATGTCAATGGGGGAGAAGTATGCATGAAAAATAATATGAGACATCTATTGAAGAGAACTGAATAGGATAACGAAGCAATATTTGATTGATGAAGAGGATTTGAAGAAGCAGTGTTGCAATATTGGATTTTTGAAACATTGGATTTTTTTCATCCATGTTGCCATGAATTCCAATGGGGGAGATTGTTAGGAATGAATGCTAAAGTGTTTGGCAGCCATTGTGTAGTAGTTTTTGTTGCATTCATGACTATGATTGTCATTGATGTCAACACAGTGATTTACCGAAGACTTGCATAGAAGCAGACAGAGTTTGGATTAACGCACATGGGTTATTGCAGTTGGAGCTATGTGATGTTGAGGTTATACTCTTTGATATGTCATATTTCTATGGTTAAGAGCACATACATTAATTCATTGATTCATGGAAGTTATGATCATTTTGGTGGAAGTAGTGTTCAAGCAGTGTTCCTGAGTAGCGGTTTGTGGAAATCAGATGATATCTCCTAATCAGGATAGAATCTAGTTTTGTGTAGTTAAAAGGAACTTGGAGACACATTTATAGTGATGTAATTGATAGTGTAGAATTTGAGGTTGCATGAGTGAATATTTATTGTATTTGGAAGTCGACAATTTTGTCTAATTTTGGTGTAGCGTGTGGAAACTTTTATTTTGTAATTGTATGTCGACTCATTTGTAATTATTTGAGTGTGGTATAAAGGAAGGAATTATTTCCTTTTTTTAAGGGAGTAGCATGTGATTATAATGTGAAGTGTGTAGTTATGATATAGTAGCAGTAGTTGTGATGCTGTATGCATGAAGTGAAGAAAAGAGCTAAGTATGAAAGCGAATTTGTGAAGGAAGACATGTGAAGTACATAGATCTAAAATTGAGATATGATGTAATAGTGAGTGTAGTTTTTCATAGTCAAAGAAGAGGTAACATATTATTCTATTGAGTAGTGCAAAGATTATTTGGACAGTGTGTTCAGTGATCTTACCCTGAAGCTGTTTGGGTAGTGGGTCCTTTTGTCTTCCATAACTCTTAACCGGGTTAGAATCTTTTAACAGGGATTCAAAATCTCCTAACAGGGATTCATATGTACTGAATGTATTTCATAAGACTCCTAACAAAGTCCATACTCTCACAAGGAATATTCATATTAGTGCATCTTTTGTGGGAATCATTCCCATCGGGGTTTCCTCTTTGATCAAGAGGTTCCCTAGTCAACATATCTTGTGTCATTGTGTTATTGTGTATGAATATCTTTTTATGGTTGGTAATTATATTTCTTATATGGTTTAATGTTTTTGAAGATGATAATGATGAACTAAAACTTATTCATAACTAGAATGGAGAATTTTTTATTTAAGATTATTGAGGAATTGATTATTAGATATGCAAGGTGATTAAATCAGTATTATGTTGTCATTGATGTCAACTAGCTTGATAGTACTTATCTTGTAAGTTACTATACTGACACATCTGAAGGAAGGTGAAAGAGATAAAGAACAAAAATATCTACATGAGGAAGATGTATATGACAGATGAGGATAAGGAATACATTGAGTAACTTGTTGACAAGTCTATGACTTGATGGAATTGACTTTATTATGTTGCATTCATGTATGATGAAGAATAGAGATGAAAGACACAAAGCAGTGTTGTCGGTAAATAAAGTATTTCAATATACGTCAATGAAGTGTAGTGTATACCAAGCGTAGTATTAACTGAGCTTGTGTTCACCGACACATTTCTTTGTTAACCGAGCAAAATAGAAAGGAATTAAATGATTGGTTTAGTCGATAAAGTGATGAGCTATAAAGTGTATGAAATTGAGGTAATAGATAATGTTTGTTATGAAGATCGATGGCTAACATAAATCAAAAGGGATCTAATGGAGCAGATTGAAATGTGTTACTGACACATCAGCCAAGGGAGCTTAAAGTGGAAAAAGCTATGAATATGATTAAGCGGCAAAATCTGATGGAGGAAAAAAAATGATTTACTCATCTATATAAGAGACATTGGTTTCATTATGAAAAGGATGCCGAAAGAAGAAGATACTGTAGAATAATCACATGGAGAAGTTTTCTGATCATACTAGTTAATAAGAATTGAGCTACAGAACAGTTACTGAGCTACAGAGAGTTATTACCGATGGACCAGTAAGTTGATACAATATTGAATTTGAAGTGTTATATTGGTCAGAAATATTGAATGAGCTGAACATTGTTCTACAAACTACAAACTAAAGTTGTATTTAGGTAGATCACCTACTGTTACACATTTAACCATTGTACACAATTAAATCTCTTAACCGAGTGGACTATGAAAGTCTTTTGATGTTTCATTCATAGAGTGAACATTGTTATCCTGTCAACCCCAAAGTGACTGCTGGTTGGACGATAACTTCTAGTCTAAAATCCTCTAACAAGGTCACACCTAATAGTGTGTTTGTAAACTTTTAACAGGGTTGGGTCTTCACTAACCTCACTTTAGAAGAGTGAACAATTTTGGGTTACCAGTCCTAGGTGGTTTTTCCCTTTACAGGGTTTCCACGTTAAACCTCTTATGTTATGTGTTGATTGTGATATTTGTTTGTGATCATACTTTACATATTACATGTTAGATTTAATCCATAATTAATATAGAGTTTAGATTGTCAATCGGTAAATACACAGACAGTGGAAGTATTCTATGGTTACCGACTTGCAGAAGTAGTAAAATTGTTTTGGATTATACATTTTGAATTGGGACACTGGATAACTGATTCACCCCCCTCTCAATTATTCTAACAATTTGTATCAAAGCTCTGGTTGCTTAGAATAGAGTTTTACGGACTTTAGAAAAAAGGTCTCATGATGTATAAGAGGGAAGTGCCAAAGCTAAACAAATATAACTTTACAATATGGCAAAGCCAGATGAAGCTGCACATATCTGGAATTGGGAATTCTGCACTATAACTGATGGAGAATGGCTACATTGAACTGACACCATGTCCCCTGACTTTTGATCAATTAAGGATAGGCATGAACACAATATTACTATGATGGAACTTGTTGCTGCCTGTACCAACACCAAATTTAATGACATTAAGGAATGTGATACTGCTAAGAAGATGTGGGACAAGCTGACTCTAATATATAGTGGAGATGTGAATGTCAAGAGAGCCAGAGCAGAAAGCCTAAGAGGTCGATTTGATGATATGAAGATGAAAGAAGGTGAGAACATTGTGCAATACACAAACAGACTAAAAGAGGTAGTACATGCTATTAGAGCATTTAGCGGAGCTATTGATGATGAAATAGTGATAAGCAAGATTCTCAAAACTTTTTTGCCTATTTATGTGATCAAGATCTCTGCAATTCATGAAACAAGGGCTACATCCAACCTCACCCTTGACACTCTGATCGGTAAGCTTACAACCTTTGAACTGAATAACTTTGACAATAGTGTTGTACCATCTGTTGAATCTGCTTTCATGTCTTGTTTGAAGATTGGTAAGTCTAGTAGCAAGATTGATAAGAATAATGACAGTGACAGTAATACCGATGATGAACTTGATGAGCTTGAAGCTCCTATGGCTAGAAGATTGCCCAAAGGTAAGGGAAGATATAGAGGCAAGTTACCTCTAGCTTGTTTTAATTGTAAAGAAGTTAGCCACATCACTACTAGATGTCCGAATAAGAAAGATGATGATAGATCCAAAGACCAATCTGAAGGAAGCTATGGGAGAAGAGACAATAGAGAATACCAACACAATAATAGAGACAACCGAGATAGCTATGACAAAGGGAAAAAGGTATGTTACATAGCCAAAGAATTTGAATCTGAATCTGACACTGATGATGATGTAGAAGTAGTATTTTTTGCTATGAAGGATGATTCAGAGGAAGAGGAGAAACATGAGGAGACAACACTAATCTCTAAAGTAAGCAAAAATGATACATGGATCATAGACAGTGGCTACACGCATCATATGACTAGTGATATAGAGAAATTTGAACTAATTGATGAATATGATGGTGGATTTGTTAGAATGGGAAATGATGCACCTTGTATGGTGAGAGGTAAAGGTTCATTGATGATTAATGATATAATAAAATGTGAGAATGCATACTAGGTAGATGGACTAAACTACAATTTGATAAGTGTGGCAAAGCTGAACAAGTCAGGTCACCGACTTGCTTTTGAGAGTAGAAAGGTAAGAATTTATGATGATGGAGGAAGACTTGTTGGAACCGGTACACAATCCAGAGGTAATCTATTTTATCTTGATATTGATCAATATTCTTGTTTATTAATGAAAGATGAAGATGCATGGTTGTGGCATAAGAGGTTATGTCATGTGAATTTTGATAACATGGTCAAGATTAGTAAGAAGAAAAGAGTTAGAGGATTGCCTAACTTGTCTAAACTGGATCATGCTATGTGTCATGAATGTTAGAAAGGTAAGATGACTAAGTCCAATTTTAAAAGCAAAGACTACTCAATAAATAAGATACTTTAATTGGTTCATACCGACCTATGTGGTCCTATGAGAACTCAGAGCTATTATGGTGATAGATACTTTATTATTTTTGTTGATGACTACACTAGACTAATGACTGTTATGTTTCTGAAAGAGAAATCTGAAGCTTTTAAGTTTTTTAAATGGTATAGGGATAAGGTAGAAAAATAGACCGAAAAAGAAATCAAATGCTTAAGATCTGATAGAGGAGGTGAATTTATCTCTGATGAATTTACTAATTTCTATAATGAGAATGGTATTAAGAGATAGGTCTCTGCACTGAGAACACCTCAACAGAATGGGATTGCTAAAAGAAGAAATAGGTCAATCATTGATTGTGCTAGAACACTAATGCTACAAAAGAATTTTTCTTAGACATATTGGAGGGAAGCTATCAACACAGCTGTATATGTGCTTAATCGAGTACAACTAAAGAAGGACACCAACCAGACACCTTATGAGCTATGGTTTGGACACAAACCTACTGTAAGTTATTTCAAAATTTTTGGAAGCAAATGTTTTATTCTGAAGGATGAGAGAAATGGGAAATTTGATTCTAAAGGGGATGAAGGAATATTCTTAGGATATTCTACTAAGAGTAAAGCATACAAATGTCTGAATAAGGTTACAAATAAGATGATTGAAAGTACTAATGTTCGTGTTGATGAGTACAATGAAACAAACACATAAGAAAGAAAAGAACTAGAAGACTATGGTAGATTCACTTACATTGAACTTCTTGACTATCTACCAAAGTCGCAACCTGTGATAACCAGTCAGTAGGAAAATAACCTTGAGGAAAAGGAAAAGAAAACTGACAAACAAGATGGTGCTATCAAGCAAGCAAATGAACTTGAATAGGAATAACAAGAAAGAAGAAACTGAGTACTAGCTAGTTTTGTTAGAAGAAATCATCCTGAGACACAAATTATTGGAAACAAACAAGATGGAATGCAGACTAGAAGAAAAACAAGACAAGGTACATGTTTAGTTTGTGAATTTGAACCAAAGAATGTGAAAGTTGCATTAGAAAATGAAGAATGGATTAATGCAATGAAGGAGGAAATAGAACAAATAGAGAAAAACAAAACTTGATCCTTAGTACCCTAACCTAAAGATAAGAATGTTATGGGTACTAAATAGATATTTAGAAACAAAATGAATGAAAATGGTGAAGTGACAAGAAATAAAGTGAGATTGGTATGCAAGGGATATGCACAGGAAGAAGGCATTGACTATGATGAAACATTTGCAACTGTTACTAGATTGGAAGGAGTTAGAATGTTACTTGCATATACTGGACACAAGAAATTTAAGGTTTATCAAATGGATGTGAAATCAGCATTTCTGAATGGTATACTTGAAGAAGAGGTCTACATAGAACAACCTGAAGGATTCGTTGATCCAGACAATAGAAACATGGTATGTAGATTACACAAAGCTTTATATGGTTTGAAGCAAGCATTGAGAGCATGGTATGAAAGACTGCATACTTACTTGTTAAGTATTGGATTTGTAAGAACCAGTCAGAGCAATAATTTATGCATGAAAGGTGATACTAATGACACTATTATCATTGCTGAAATTTTTGTTGATGATATTATTTTTGGAGGTCACAATCATATATGTAAATCTTTTGTTGATGACATGAGGAATGAGTTTGAAATGTCTATGTTCAGAGAGATTAAGTTCTTTCTCGGATTACAAGTGATACAACAAGGTGGTGGAATATTCATCACACACTCAAAGTACATAAAGGAAGTCTTGAAGACATTTGGCATGGAAGATGCTAAACTTGTGGGAACACAAATGGCTACTGGAAGTAAATTGACAAAGGAAGATGAAACTATAGAGGTAAACCAGACACTTTACCGATCCATGATTGGTAAGCTCATGTATGTAGTTCATAGTAGACCAAATATAGAACATGATGTGGGAATTGTTGCTAGATATTCTGCTAATCCTAGAGAATCACACATGATTGCTACTAAAAGAATCTTAAGATATCTAAAAAAGACAGAGGATTATGGATTGTGGTATCCTAAGGAAGGTAAGTTTGAGTTGAAAGTTTACACCAATGCTGATTGGGCTAGAAATGTGGATGACAAAAAAAGTGCCACCAAAGGAGCATTATTCTTTGGTGAAAGACTTGTAACCTGGAAAAGTAAAAAGTAGGCTTGTATTTCTCAGTCTATAGCTAAAGCAGAGTATGTTGTTGCTGCTACTAATTGCTCAAACATTGCATATATCAAACAAGTGTTGGAAGGAATGAATGAGGTAATCACTGACCTAGTGATCATATACTGTGACAACACAAGTGAAATTAATATCTCAAAGAATCCTATGATGAAATCAAAGACAAAGCATATATCAATTAAGTATCACTACTTAAGAGAACAAGTGGAAGAGAAGAAAGTAAAGCTGGAATTTGTTACATCTAAAGAACAACTTGCAGACATTTTTACAAAGCCTCTACCAAGGGAAACTTTTGAATATTTGAGGACTAGACTTGGGGTCCATCCCTTGCCTATTGGTCACTAATGTGATCTGGATGTTGCATCAACCTAATCTTATAAGAAGATCATCCATGTTGATGTGGCATAGTTCACACTTTGAATTTTGTTCAAGGTTGTGATTAAGTTTGAAGAACTAAAATAGTTTGGGATATCAGTATACTAAGATACAGAGGAAGTATTAGACACCAGAGAGTTACTTATGTTATCTCTATTAAGCATTTATTGTCACTTAGTATCAAAATCATTAGTCGGTGAAATACTAGAACAGTCGATAAATACAAGGAGATAGGAATAGTCGGTAAAGCTTAGCAAAGCAAGTTGGTTGACTATATGCACCAATGTATCTTATAGTCTACCGAGCACACATTCACACCGATGGATAGTTTACACTGAAGTCTTCTAGCATACACCAAATAGAGTAAACAAGCACTACCAAGGATAACAAAAATGACTTATGAATCAGTGAAGGCACAATTTTCAAGACAGATAGTTATAATAGACTGATACACGTGTAAGCTAGATTATTTCAGAATCAGCGTAAAGATATGAAAAGGAATATATTTTTTTATAAGATCGACGACTGACAAAATTCAAAGAAGATCTAACGGTGATACATCAACCGAGAAAGGTAAAGTGATATAATCTATGAACATGGTTAAGCGACATAATCTAACGAATGTAAATCAAATGGTTTAGCAAATCTAGAACACTATAAATATATCATTCTAAGAATCATGAAGATGATGAGACTAAATTGATACAAGCACTAAATAGACCAAACCGAGCATAATTGTTTATAGAGAAGTATTCAGAATTGACAAAGAAAACTGAGCATCACAGAGCAGAAGATATACATAGGAAAGGTGATATTTATACAGTACTTATATGATCTATTATCAGACAATCTAGTTGTCAAACAGAGTAGATACATTGTCTATTGCTTTCTAACAATTGTAATAGAACTATCAAAATCTCTTAACCGAGTGGATTTAACAGTCCTATTGTAAATCTCTTAACCGAGTGCACACTTAATAGTGTTGTCAAAATCCTATAACAAGGTAGATCTAGCTGATCTTTTGTTACTCCTAATAGGGTAAGATCACCAGAAGTGATCACAATTGTGGCCTTAATAGGTCTTTCTATCTGCAGACTAGTGAAGATTTGTGGGTCTCATCCCCACTACAGTTTTACCTTCTAATAAGGGTTTCTATGTAACCAAATACTTGTGTTATGTGATTTCATTGATGGTATAATGATTATTTAGTTTCATATATGATTGCTTATGCAATTTGATGCAAGTTATTTGATTGGTTAAAGTACTGAATGTTAAATCAGAATGAAGGATTTAAATGAAAAGTTTTGGTAGATACTGATTCACCCCTCCCCTCTTAGTATCTGTCTCTCCTAATTTCCAAAAGTTTGTATCAAAGCTAAGTTCTCTTGTTGAACATTCTAACCACTGAAGGGTAAAGATCTAAAGACATGGAGAGATATAAGCTTGATAAGTCTATTGAGAATCAGAAACTTCAACTACAGATGTATGTGGAACAGTACAAGAAAGCCAAGACTAAATTAAAGGATTTACTGGTACAAAGAAAGAACATTGCAATTGCACAAGGTGAGATTGGTTATCATGAAGAAATTTTTGAAGATGCATTTGACCGTAGTGGATCTAGCTCGGGAAGCATCTCTAATGGATCTAAAAGTACTATCACTGACCTATCTGAAAGGAACCAGTAGCTATCTGATCAAGTGAAGGCTTTACAGATTGGACAAGAAACACAAATGGTAAGAATGATATAAATATTGAACAATGCAAGACAAGCTAAGCAAGACCGTAACCTAGCCATTGAAGATAGAAGACTGATGACTGAACAATTACAAGCCAAGGAAAGTGAAATACAAAGAATTATTGATCATCACTTTCAAGTGTCTAATCAGGTTCTGACTACAAATCAAGAAGTAAACTGGATCAATGGTGAACTATCAAGAAATCTTGAAGATATGGAAAGATTGAGAGAAGAAAATGAAAATTTGAGGAATGACCTAAAGAATCAACAACACAATGAGATGAAAAAGTTGGTTGAAGAAAGTTCAAAGAAGATTGATGATTTCCTGGACAATCAGAGAAGATTTGGAAGTAGAGTCAGTATAGGTTATATTGGTGAAGGTGAATCATCGAAACATACTGAAAAGATCAGTAACAATCAAGGTTAGAAATCTAAATTACTCACTTGCTATCACTGTGGGAAACCTGGACACACTTCTAACGTATGCCGAAGCAAAGCTAAAGGGTATCCTCCTATTACTGCTACAAGATTTGATGGTTACTACTATTACTGTGGAAAGTATGGACATCAAGCATTTGAATGCAGATCTAGACAAAAGGACAATATTGAAAAGACTACTATAGGGAAGATATGTTACACATGTAACAAGCATGGTCACACTGCAAGTGAATGCAAAGCTAAGATGAAGCAAGTCTGGACTCCTAAGTAGAAAACTTAGAAGAAGTCATATCAACCAAAGAGGGAAGGTAATGCATATGTATGGGATTATAATACATGAACTAGTTGCATTGCTTGTGGCTAGTATGGACATATTACTGCTAACTGCTATAGGGCACATCACATAAGAAATTCAAGATATTGGGCAAGCACACCGATGGCCTATATGCACTATCACAAAGTTGGTCATGTGATCAAAGACTGTAGAGATTGAGTACTGGATGAGAATCATGTGTTTGAGAGTGGATACACTATTGCAGATATCATGAAGATGAGGAATACTATGTGGAAGAAAGTAGAGAAGGTGACTGTTGAATCGAGTAACGCTATCGGTGAAACCTCATCCTTTGGACAGGGTGACATCGGTAACTCCACTTAAGGTGACTATGGTATGTATGGAATTGATACTTTGAAAGATCATATTTTACATATAGTTCCTTATACTTGAAGAGTTAATACCAAATCTGCATGAATTAAGATGCACTATGGTTATATTGTGTGAGCTAACAATGTTATACAAGTCGGTAAAGGCAAGACCAAGAATGAAGTATTGATTGATAATTGATAAGCAAGGTTAACCAAGGAAACAGTGTAAACCCATGAAATTGGGTGTCAACTGAATAAGACAACTATAATACACTATGAAGCTAGGTAGAGTATTTATTGCAAATATTTGAGCAGGGAATTTTGGAAAAGTCTATAAATACGCTAGAATCGAGTTCATTATTTACATTGCAAGCACTGGAGAATGAATTTTTTAGAGCAACCAAGAGTTCAAGGTAAAGATTTCTACAGAGATTCAAGGGACTTTTCTCTTGAACCAACAACTATTCTTCGACTATCAAGTAGGTTTTTCAGATATACTTTTAACTTGTGCTCACTGTAATCACTGAAACCCTAGTTTTCTTGATGGCATCCACATCTACTGCAACCAAATCACAACAAGGTGAAGAAGAGGTTGAATTCATAGTTAGGGAACATTTTAAAGTAGATAAATTCAAATCACACCCTAGAGTCACATCACAGATTGATCTAATGGGAGCATTCTCTACCATTCCTGAAATGGTTTTATTAACTGAAGATGTTAGAGCATATATCCACTGCAAGATTAGTGAGGTAGGAACATATGAACTGATTGCTACACTTCAAGGTGTTTGTGACCTTAACAAATAGTTGAAACCAGAGTATAAATGCTTGGAAGATGTAGGGTTAACTGGCATTCACTATTTTCCTCAAGATTTTAAGAATGAATGGATAAGAATTGTGTTGAGCTGATATCATGATGGAAAATTTTGGTTGGACAGCAAGCCTGTCGAAGTAACAAAGAAGATGATAAGCATTATTATAGGGTACTCCACTACTGATAAAGTGAAAGTGTTTCATAGTTTTGCTAGACAAGAAGTTGAACAAAAAATAGGTGCATAATGGGATGGAAGAGCACTGAAAATAAACAAAATCAAAGATCCTACTATAAAATTTGCAGCTCATGTTATTGGGTATAAGATATTTTAGTCGACTCAATTGAAAAATGTACTGACAAATGCTGTGGATATGGCCTACAAGATTATGAAAAAGAATCACCAAGTTGACCTAGCAGACATCATGTTTTGACAGCTGGTAGATAACATGAAGGTCATAAGATCAAAGAAGTCTAATACATGTAAATTCAGTTCTTTACTTGTATGTTTATTCTTGTATATACAAAGGTTTGTACCTGGCATTGGAAAGGTTATTGCCACAACCGAAGGGCTACTGGAGCTTGTAGATAAATCTTATGATAGTGAAGCCACCAAGTCAGATGATGACAAGGGCACCTCATTGGTTCCTCCTACTAATGATACAGAAAAGGAGATGATTGTAACTATGAAACCAAGGGCAGTAACTCCTACTCAAAAATATATGAAAAGAAAGACAAAGATGGTAGTAGACTTACTGAAGAAGAAAGTGAAACAAACAAAGGTTATCGAAGGTAATGACAAATCTGATGAAGAGAACAGATACAAGGTTGTAAAACACAAAGACAATACTATTGAAGAATTAATTGAAGATATAATGGAAAATAGAAATTTGAATGATCCCACTTCAGGAAAGTTTGACAGCATGAGTGTAGAGGATCAAATAAAGATTGAGAATGTGATTGTATAGCAAATGATTAAATTCAAGAGAATACCGATTGAAATTTCTTATAGTTTACCGAAGGCACTAGATGATAGAATTGCTACAAGATGGATCATGACAATGGAGACAGAAAATAACAAAAGAGAAAGATCATTGATGAGGTTAGCAACACATCTAAGCATGATTGAAGTAGCAAAGTATTTACAGAAGTATCAACAAAGATTTTTGACAAAACAAAAAACCCTCATGATTACGGATGAAAATGTTGGTGACATAGATGCCAAGTATACATCATTATGGGATTTGATATTGAAGGAAGAAGTAAAGGCAGAGAAAGCTTCTTATCTACAAATGTCAAAAAGAGTGAAAAGGTCAAAAGATAAAGGTATACTTTTGGGTGATATAGACAATACAGATAAGGACATTGGTACATAGGATACTGAGATAATAGACATAATCGAGGACACATCAAAGATAAGTGTAACACAACAGGCACCAGAAAGAGTTGAAATTCAACTAAAGAAGAAAATAGATGAAGATGTTCTTATTGAGGACATAACACATGGTGACCCTGATAATAACGATGATGAAGATGTACAGATAATATCTTTGAAGGATACTGACACAACATCACTACTGGGAAATCTACCGATGATTGATGAGGCATTTGGCTATAATAGCACAGATTGAACCCAAGGAGAAGAAACAAGATGAACACAAGGATGCTAAGGAAACACCAGAAATAATGTTACCTGTAGATATAAATTTGCCTATTCTAGAGGCACAGTCCACTATTGCACCACAAGATACTGAACAAAAGGATACAAAGGAGAAAAAGGAAGGTGAAGAATAGAAAGAACAATAAGAAACTATTGAGGTGAACCAAACTAACATTGCTACTGAAGCTCAACCATCGAGCATCGATGAGCATCAGAAAGATAAAAGCATGTCAACTGGCACCGAGACTCCAAAAGATAAGAGCACTGCTATACTATCGAGGAGTGGACCTCTCAAGAAGAAGAAACCAGGAAAAGGAGCCATAACATTACAATAAATCATTGAAATACCAAACATTGATCCAATGACATTGAGCCCCTCTGAATTGAAAATATATGGTGAGCTATGTTAGAGGAAGGAAGCTCAAGAAAGATTAAAGAAAACCTATAAAAGGAATGAAATACTAACAAATGTTAGAGACATATTACAACAAGCCATTCCTAATGTTGATGTTGATGTCGACAAGCCCATACTAGATCAGCTAGCATACTTGTCATAGAAAATACAATAGCTCAATGTTGATATAGAAAAGAGAATGGAAGAAAGGGTAGAAAGAAGTTTACAGGAGAAACTTGCACAAAAGTTGTGTGCAGAAGTTTCTTTGAACAAGGTAGAGTTATCCAAGGTAATATCTGATTGTCAGATTATTACAACTTATATATTTCAAACCTTGATGACTTTGTGTACTACCGACATGTTCACTTCTGAGGTCAATGAACAAATTAAGAAACTTAAAGTAGAAATGCAAACATGTACACAAGCTGCATCAACCAAGCTGAAATATTTAGGCACGCATATCCTCTAGATACATGAAATTAGGTGGTTGATCAGAGATCTTAATCAGAAGAAAGAGATCATAATAGATCAGGTTACAGAGTTGCAAAAAGAACTCATCCTACACCTAAAATTTTTTGAACAACATATGGATAAAGTGTGCACATTGGTCTCTACACCTGACATTTCGGTGTTGAATAATGTTATGGACATGAGAACTCAAGTGAGTTATGGGCACCTCACTCTTACAAACTTGAAGGAGGAATGGGACAACCTCCTAGAATCATTGAAGAAAACCCATTAGCACATTTTTGATAAGCTGTAAGTATACATTCTACATTTTTGGCATTTATATCAAAAGGGGGAAAGAAAATGTATGATGGGGAAGGACTATTTTGCTATCTATTTTGCTATGTGTACCTTACACACTACTGAGAATATTAAAAGGGGGAGTATTTATATACTTATACACTTAGACATTTTTGTATATGTATATACATTCAGGAGATATAAGGATGTAAGAATCTATTGCATATACATTTTTGTTTTGATACTAATGCCAAAGGGGGAGATTGTTATCTCCATTGAGCATTTATTGTCACTTAGTATCAAAATCATTAGTCAGTGAAATAATGGAACAATCAGTAAATACAAGGAGATAAGAATAGTCAGTAAAGCTTAGCAAAGCAAGTCGGTTGACTATATGCACTGATGTATCTTATAGTCTACCGAGTGCACATTCACACCGATGGATAGTTTACACCGAAGTTTTCTAGCATACACCAAATAGAGTAAACAAGCACTACCGACGATAACAAAAATGACTTATGAATCAGTGAAGGCACAATTTTCAAGATAGATAGTTATAACAGACTGATACACATGTAAGCTAGATTATTTCAGAATCAGCGTAACGATATGAAAAGGAATATAGTTTGTTAGAAGATCGACAACTGACAAAATTCAAAGAAGATCTAACGGTGATACATCAACCAAGAAAGGCAAAGTGGTATAATCTATGAACATGGTTAAGTGGCATAATTTAACAGATGTAAATCAAATGGTTTAGCAAATCTAGAACACTATAAATATATCTTTCTAAGAATGACAAAGATGATGAGACTAAATTGATACAAGCACTAAATAGACCAAACCGAGAAAAATTGTTTATAGAGAAGTATTCAGAATTGACAAAGCAAATCGAGCATCACAGAGTAGAAGATCTACATAGGAAAGGTGATATTTATACAGTACTTATATGTTCTGTTATCAGATAATCTAGTTGTCAAATAGAGCAGATACATTTTCTATTGCTTTCTAACAATTGTAATAGAACTATCAAAATCTCTTAACCGAGTGGATTTAACAGTCCTATTGTAAATCTCTTAACTGAGTGCACACTTAATAGTGTTGTCAAAATCCTATAATGAGGTAGATCTAGTTGATCTTTTGTTAGTCCTAACAGGGTAAGATCACCGAAAGTGATCACAATTGTAGCCTTAACAGGCAAACTCTTTCTATCTGCAGACTAGTGAAGATTTGTGGGTCTCATCCCCACCACAGTTTTACCTACTAATAGGGATTTATACATAACCAAATACTTGTGTATGTGATTGTATTGATGGTATAATGATTAGTTAGTTTCATATATGATTGTTTACGCAATTTGATGCAAGTTATTTGATCAGTTAAAGTACTGAATGTTAAATCAGAATGAAGGATTTAAATGAAAAGTTTTGGTAGATATTGATTCACCCCTCCCCTCTCAGTATCTGTCTCTCCTAATTTCCAACAACATAGCTATTACAGAGTTTATTATTTATTTGTTTCTTTGGCATTGATGTGAAAGGGAGAGATAAATATTATGAAAAGAAAATGATATTTGCACCAATGAGAACTATCTAATGGAGAGATGATCTAAAAGGAAATTGAGAACTGAAAAGGTTATATCTACAGAATGACAAACCTTTATTTTATAATGTTGTTTTAGTAATGTAGTGATTAAACATATTAAGCTAGGGAGAGCTTACACTACACAACATTCGATCATAGAGTTGTATAAAACATGTTTGGTACATTTCATATTACTTGAGTTGCCATCAATGCCAAAGGGAGAGATTGATGAACTACAACTGATTTAAAACTAGAATGAAGAATCCATAATTCAAGATTACTAAGGAATTGATGATTAGATATGCAAGATGATTAAATTATTACTATGTTGTCATTGATGTCAACTAGCTTGACAGTACTTATCTTGTAAGTTACTATACCGACACATCTGAAGGAAGGTGAAAGAGATGAAAAATAGAAATATCTACATGAGGAAGATGTATATGATAGATGAGGATAAGGAATACACTAAGTAACTTGTTGATGAGTCTATGACTTGATGAAATTGACTTTATTATGTTGCATTCATCTATGATGAAGAATAGAGCTGAAAGAAACAAAGCGGTGTTGTTAGTAAATAAAGTATTTCAATATACACTGATGAAGTGTAGTGTATACCAAGCGCAGTATTAACTGAGCTTGTGTTCACTGATGCATTTCTTTGTTAACCAAGAAAAATAGAAAGGAATTAAATGATTAGTTTAGCCAATAAAGTGATGAGCTGTAAAGTGTATGAAATTGAGGTAACAAATAATGTTTGTTATGAAGATCGACGGCTAACATAAATCAAAAGGGATCTAATGGAGCAGATTGAAACATGTTACTGACACATCAACTGAGGGAGCTTAACGTAGCAGAATCTATGAATATGATTAAGTGGCAAAATCTAATGGAGGAAAAGAAAATGATTTACTCATCTATATAAAAGATATTGGTTTCATTATGAAAAGGATGCCGAAAGAAGAAGATACTGCAGAATAATCGCATGGAGAAGTTTTTTGATCATACTGGTTAATAAGAACCGAGCTGCAGAATAGTTACTGAGCTACAAAGAGTTATTGCTGATGGATAGTAAGTTGATATAGTATTGAATCTAAAGTGTTATATTGGTTAGAAATATTGAATGATCTGAACATTGGTCTGTAAACTACAAACTAAAGTTGTATATAGGTAGATCACCTACTGTTACACATTTAACCATTGTACACAATTAAATCTCTTAACCGAGTGGACTATGAAAGTCTTTTGATGTTTCATTCATAGAGCAAACATTGTTATCCTGTCAACCCTAGAGTGACTATTGGTTGGACGATAACTTCTAGTCTAAAATCCTCTAACAAGGTCACACCTAACAGTGTGTTTGTAAACCTTTAACAGGGTTAGGTCTTCACCGACCTCACTTTAGAAGAGTGAACAATTTTGGGTTGCCGGTCCCAGGTGGTTTTTCCCTTTACAGGGTTTCCATGTTAAATATCTTGTGTTATGTGTTGATTTTGATATTTGTTTGTGATCATACTTTACATATTGCATGTTAGATTTAATCGTTAATTAATACAAAGTTTAGATTGTGAATTGGTAAATACATAGACAGTGGAAGTATTCTATGGTTACCGACTTGCATAAGTAGTAAAATTGTTTTGGATTATACATTTTGAATTGGGACACTGGATAATTGATTCACCCCCCTCTCAATTATTCTAATAGATAAAAGTTATAATTATCTGATAACTGATTCACCCCCCCTCTTAGTTATCTTGGTGGACTTTAGTTTCTAACAAAATCTAATGAAATAATTAAGTGGCAAAATTAAATTAATTAATTAAATATTCATCATATTCAATTAATCAACTTTAGGATAAATATGATTTATCACCAAATAATTATTAAATCAAAGATAATTAGGATAAATAGGAATATTGCTAGGAATATTCCCCGATGCAGAATTTAGGATAAAATCAATTAGGATTCGATAATGTGCAGATGTGCCTTAGGTTAGGACTTTGAGGTCAATTTTATTCAAAATTAAGATGTAGGAGGTTAATGAACCTATAGCCCATTTTTGGGGTATTACATTTTTCCCCTCTTTGAATCACTGTGCAAAGCATAGTGGTTAAAAGAATGGTTTGAGTTTGATATACATATGAAACTGATTTGAAAGATTTGAAAGATTAACCAATTTTGAGACAGAAATTGATTGAAAGATTGGAAAAAGATGCCGAACCAAGCCTAGGATGACTAGGAATCAAGATGATGCTAGCTATATCAACAATGAACCGGTGATTATGAAAAAGTGTCAAAACACCTGATTCTAAACCTTATGATTGTGAAGAAGTGAGTGACTGATTCCAGACCTTAATGTCCTTGTATGAATCATATTGGTATCACATCCTGAACCCATCAGTTACAAAGAACCAAGGAAATGATGCTAATGAGCTGATAGTTACAAAAGCTGATATAGTTTACAAGTTCGATTTAGGATACCAGATTGATATGGATCTCTGTGAATCTGATATGCCCCAAGTGATAATAGATTTTCCCCAAGCGATGAGGTCATTTAGATGAGTCAGCAACTAGACGTGGTTGTTGTCTTGATTACTGAGGAAAGATTGATTACAAATGGATTGATAGACTTTGAATGATGTGCAATAACATGCCCCCTTTGGGATGAAAATTGAAATCTGACAAGAAAAGTCAGTGTTATAGTTTAGAAGCATGTTAATTCATTTGAAAAGTGGTTGTACACATTCAAAAACACATTCTACATCGGTTAGATGTCCTAGAAACCAAGTTTGACTAGGTTAAACCATGAGTTGACCATAGTTGACCAAGTTGAAATTTTAATAGTTTGATGTAAGATAATCAGCTAGGTTAAATTCTGGATTTCTTTTATGATTGAAGGTTGATTATGCAAGTAGTGAATAATATAAATGATCTCAGATTTCAATTTTGATCCCGAAAAAGGATTCTACTTGCTGTTTCGTTGGAGGAACCTTCATATGAGATTCAGCTCTTATGATATGTTTTTAGCATTTTTGAAGAATTGTTTAAGCATTTAAGTTTAATTCAATAATTTGTGAGATCATGCAATCATGAAAAGTGCAAAATGAAATGCAAACCTAGGACCTAGGACCTAGTCACTAATCATGTGTCGATTTGTTATCATCATTGAACTTTTTAGGTAACTAGATAAATCAATACAATGTCCACTAGTTATGAAACCATAGACATATGAATATCGATTTGCATGTGCAGGAATCAATAGAACACCCACTGGTTAGGCAACCATGGACATATGAATATTGATTTTATTTTCAGATTGTCGGATTAGATATAAGAACCAAGGCACAAATGCCAAGATGACCTGAATATAATGTCTATTTTGATATAGCAATTTGTATAAGCATCAAAACATAGCTGTCGTGATGACTAGGATACACCTTGCATACAAACACATCAAACAGTCAAGAGACCATTCTATATCTAATGTGAATTACCCGTAGTGACCCTTTATCATTCACATCTTTAGGTAAGATCGTATTTCACAATAGGAGAAAGAACTCGCTCAAAAGAGACAATAGTTAGATCAAACTTCTTTGAATTTTTTGGGTATCAATGGTCAAGGTACGCATGGCCATCCAATTCGAGATAGAAGCTCTTACATTCGAACACTATTTCAATCCAGAATTTCCAAAGTTGTTAGATTTTCACATACAAGAAGAAAACAAAGAAAAGATTATGCCCCCAGTCATCACTCTCTAAATCCTATAAAGGACATCATCGAAGAGCTCATGGGAACAAAATATGCAAAAATCTCAATGTGAATCAGCAAGCATACAAGGAGATAAAAGCATGTAAAAAGCATAGATTATTTTCAGTTTGTGTTTGATGTTTGATTCCGTTGTTGTAGATGAAAAATCCTTTCTGGAGATGAGACTAACTGACTGACTCGGATGAAGCTTCAAAGGACTCTGACTGGATATGATACGTCTAAGATACATTGGAGACCATAAGATATGACTTTGATTTCCCCCAAGTTTGAACATTGATAGGATATAAATGCTTTAGCTGATTGGTGTACAGACTGACTTATTGAAAATAGGAATGCGGGAACAAACCAAGAGATATGTACAAACTAAAGCAAGACTAAAAGCTGGGAAAGACCAAGATTGGACTGATAGATGGAGCATTTTGAAACAAGTGGCACCCATTTTCCATGTTTTCACCATCTTGGCAGAGATTTTATTTTTGCTACCACGGCGCCTATTTCCAGGTTTTCACCAAGGCACTTTTTCTTTTTCTCATTTTTTTGTATTTTTATTTTTTCAATTTTTTTGTACTTTTGATTTTTTTTGTGAATCATCAAGGCACCCATTGCTAGGTTTTCACCAAAATGTTCATTTTTTTAGGACTTTATCAGATTTTTAAGATTTTTTTAGGACAATTTACCATACACTGAATGCCTTAGGCATAGAATTTCTTCAGATGGAAAATGTTGATTGGTTCTCAGAGCTGTTCTCCTTTAGTTGTTGAGAGTCGATAGGCACTAGAGCCAAAAGTAGGAGTGATAACAAAGGGACCTAGCCAGTTGGGTTCAAAATTCCCCTTGCACTCTCTATGTGATTGATTTTTAGGATTCTCTCTCTAGACTAGATCACCAACCTGAAATTCTCTATCTGACTTTTTTGTCATAGCCTCTAGACATTTTCTTCTGATATACTCTAAGATGATCATATGTTGCTTTCCTGTGCTCATCTAGTAGTTCAAGTTCTTGCAACCTAGACACTCTATAGTCATCATCACTTACTAGACCATGCATTCTGATTCTTAGTGATGGGATTTCAACCTTAATAGGTAGTACTGCTTCAGACCCATAAACTAAAGTGAAAGGTGTAGCCCCAATGGGCATTCTAATACTTGTTCTATAGGCCCAAAGAGCTAGATTGATCATGAGATACCAATCTCTTCCTATTTTATTAACTGTATGGTGTAAAATTTTTAATAGATTCTTGTTAGAAGCCTTTGCTTGTCCATTCCCTTGAGGATAGTAGATAGATAACCAATGTTGTGTAATCTTGAATTTGGCACATAAATCATACAAGTCTTTATTCTTAAATTGTCCACCATTATTTGTGACTATAGAATGTGGAATACCATATCGGCATATGATGTAGTTCAAGATGAACATAGAGATTTTCTTTCTAGTTTCTTGTGTTAAAGGGACTACTTCTACCCATTTCATAAAATAATCTGTAGCTATGATTATATGGGTATGGGTATGTCCATTAGAAGAATGAGGATGTATAGCTCCTATAAGATCAAAGGCCATTGTGTAGTGAAGGGAATTAGATCTCTCCCTAGAGAATGAATTAAGTTGTCATGTAATTGGCACTTTTGATAGTTCTTAGCAAACTTGATAGACTGTTTTTCCATTGCAAACTCCCAAGCAAGATCATATTGTGTAGTCTCAATGTCTAGCAAGGTGGAGAATGAGAGGGATTAGCAAGTTGGTGGAAGAGATGGAAGACAAGAGAATGAAGGAGAATGAAGGGAAGAAATCCTCAAGGATGAACTCCTCAAGAATACCCAAGCTAGGGAAAAAAATGTCATGTAAAGTACATTTGGACAAGCAATGAAAGGCCAGCATAGGATAAGTCACAAAATCATAATGCAAGAGCAGGAAAGAATGCAGTCCAAAGGAGTAGACATGTCAAGAGGCTTCATAACACCGTGTTTCACTCTTTATCTTTTTTTTTTTTAGATCAAGACCAAAGGGGAAAAGGATAGCGATAGATGAAAATGAATGGAGGAAGATAGACATGAAGGCTAAACATGAAAGGAATGAAAGCAAGATCATTGTAAAATAGCTCACAAGATAGCCAAATGTTCGTGTATAGATCAACATTGTCAAGATCAAAGAGAGAAGATGGAATGGATGAAATATGTAGAAGAACTATGCATGATGCCTGATTGATAGGTTTTCATCATGGTATTTATCCAAGGTACCACAAGGGAGTGGTTTTCACCATAGGATGAATTTATTTCTCTTTACTTTTGCTACCAAGGCACCTGTTTCCAGGTTTTCACCAAGGCACATTTTTAAATTTTCTTTTTTTTGGAAGAAGGCAAGCTTTTTAGATAATGCTTCTTGAAAGGATAAACCATGATATGCAAGGATTCAAAATGATACGCTCAAAGATGTTGATAGGGAAAGAGAGATGGAAGAGAAAAATGGAGGATAAGGTTTTATGTAAAGTGAGTGAGGTTGGAAGATAGGAGGAATAGGAAAGTGAGGAAAAAGGATAGAAGGTAGAAGGATAATGAATGGAAAGATTGTGAAAGGGTAGATGGAAATGAAGGCAAGATCAACATCAACACACACTGTGAAGGGTGGCGAGAGGATGGAGGAAACATAAATGAAGGAATACATGAAGGAATATGGTGAATGGATAGCAGAGGTTGCAGTTTAGGTGCATGGAATGGAAGAATCTTTTTGGAGGAAGATGAAGTGGAAGGCTTTGAAAGATTGAATGTTAACTTCACTTGTTTCTCAACATTAGAATCTTTCAAGAGAGACTTTGGAATCCATATAGCCATAGGATTTTTATTTCTTTTTGATGATTTAGAGAGAATATCTTCAATGATGGATTTTGGAACCCATACTTGTCTTGTAGTTTTTTTCTTAGATATCTCTTTTGACTTTATGCCTCCATGTCAATTAGAGGAGACATGGTAATCTTCTTTTTTTGATGGATTCTTGTATTGCTTCTTTTTATTGTATTGAACATTCAAGTTACTTCCAAAGAACTTGGGACTTGTGGAAGAAGGAGGATATGACCGGTTTAGATGGGTGGGTGGATGAAAAGGATTTAACGGTATGCATCTATGTTGATCTTGAGGAAAGATAGGAGATGGAGGTATGTAAGGACCCAAGATGGATGGTGAGTTAGGAGAGTTAGGAGGGGAAAGTGAAGGGAAACAAGGACCCAAGATGGAAGGCAAATGTGAAGCCCTTAGTAGTGGTGGAAGAGGTCCAAGGATGGAAGTGGAAGATGCAAAAGGATAATCAACAAGCTCATCAACATTTATATGACAACCAAGGACATCATCATCTTTAGAGTGGGCATTAGGATTTTCAATAGAATCACGGACATCTTGAATAGGAGCACCTTCTTTGATAGGATTGTTCAAAGCTTGCAAAGACTTAGGAAGAGTAGAAAGTGGAAATGAACATGGAGTGGTAGAATAAGAAGATGAAAGACTTTGATCTTGACAAGGATCTTTGGATAGCATAAGTGCATAATTTTTCTCTTGATTTTCAATAGGATTAACATTGGAAGTAACAACACCATTTTTACCAACCTTAATGGAAGTATCATCTTTGAAAATTGGAAGTGGGGTAAGGTTATTTTGATTGTCAATAAGCTCAACGGTGTAAGTAGTAACTTGATCTTGCTTAGGAAAAGACTTAAGATAGAGTGAAATGAATGAGAAAGGGCATATGGGATCAAAAGAACCATGGAATGGATAAGAGACATCATGAAAAGAATTGGATGACATGAAGGTTTCTTGATCTTGATCTTGATCTTTCTTTATGTTCTTTTCTTTATCATTTTTGGAGTCCTCTTGACATGGAGCCACTTCTAAGGACAAGGAAGCATGTTGGGATTGTATGGAAGACTTTAGAAAAGATGGTGAAGGACTAGCTAAAGTAGGCATTATAGCATATAAAGGATTAGGCTCTTTGGGTTTAGCATTATTGAAAGCATTTACAGCCAAGTGAAGGTTAGCTTGAGTTTCTTTAAGAGGTAGCCCTTGAGGATAACTATAGGAAACTACATGAAAAGTATTAGGACCTTTGGTGGATGAAGGACTTGTGAAAGATTTGATAGGCTTGGAAGCTTTAAGAAATGTATGGGTATTGGAGGAAGTAGGGGATGGAAGGGAACCATCACAAGACAAATTTTTGGCATTAACATGATCTTTCTTGAGAGTGTAATATTTATTTTCAGCATGAGATTTCTTATAGGAGAGATCCTTATAGTATGCCTATTTATAATCAGTGTGGTAAGCTTTCTCTTCCTCAAGTGAAGTAGATGTATCATTTAGGTATTGTTCACAGAAATCATCAAAGTCTCTTTCAAAATTAGAATCATATGGATCACCATCATGATCTTTCCAATGTGACATCCCATTTCTAGTAAGCACGAGCACATGATGAGGAGGACTCTTAGGAACATAGGTGTCATAGGTACCATTATATTGTCTGTCATCATAGTCATCATAGTCTTCAAAGATGGGTCTGTCACTCTCCGTGGAAGAGGTGTCAAAAGGGTTATCAGGTTGCTCAACATGGTATGTCTTGAGATGAGGAGTAAGACTCTTGGGAGAAGTAGAAGAGGAATGAGATCATGGAGAAGAGGAAAGTGAATTTTGTAATCAATCAATTTTGTACATAGCTATAGACACAACACTTCAGTAAAACATTAGATGTTAGCAAAAATCAAAATATACAAATAAGAACAATATAGCTAACTAGGCGATTTACTGCCTTCTAGTAGGTGCGAGTATGGTATTCTCAGATTAGACCGAGATCAGTGACAATGCAACACCTAAACGAAGGATTTAAATGATGAAAGCAATAAAATATGAATGCAAATTAATATATTTTTAATTTTTGATGCAATAAGATGAGAAAACTCATAATAAATTAATCTAAATGGATTGAAATGATATGCAAATTAAGCTATCAATGATATGAAATATGAAACTAGAAAGAATTGAAAACAAAATTGATCTCACAAAATGCTGATTCGCAAGAAGCTTGATGATTCCTCTGATGTCAATTCGCCAGAGTAAGTATGAAAATTCTATGGATGATTTTTAAAGAGCTAAGCCTTGATTTTATAGAAATTCAGGGCTTGAGGGTGCATGGAAAAAGTCATAAATCACTCTTGATGAACTCAAGTTGATTTTTGAGTTAACAAGAAATTAGAAATAGATAACTCATAAAATCATGCAAAATCAAGCAAGAACAACTTTTTAACTCAAATCAAAAGTTTAGATCAACTTTGAACTCAAAATAGATGTTGAGTTTCGAAAAGATAACAACTTGAATTGATTTTGTGATTTAAAGTTTAACTGGTCTTTGAATGTGCACAAATAATCATGAATTAATTAAATAAATAAAGTGATTTATCTTCAACTTAACTTATTTTAAATTTAAAAATAACTGATTTGTGGGTTAATCAATTATTTTAATCAAACTTTTATGAAAACTATGTTATTAAATATTGACAACTTGGATTTAATCAATTAAATAAATATTTAATCAATTACTCATAGGAGATTTGATTTATTGTCAAAATTAAATAATATAATTAGGAATAAATAGAATTAAATCTAATTAAATAATTAAGTTGCAAAATTAAATTAATTAATTAAATATTCATCATATTCAATTAATCAACTTTAGGATAAATAAGATTTGTCACCATATAATTATTAAATCAAAGATAATTAGGATAAATAGGAATATTGCTAGGAATATTCTCCGATGCAAAATTTAGGATAAAATCAATTAGGAATCGATAATGTGCAGATGTGCCTTAGGTTAGGACTTTGATGTCGATTTCATTTGAATTGAAGATGTAGGAGGTTAATGAACCTATAGCCCATTTTTGGGGTATTACAATTTTATGTTTCCCTCTTCTATTTCACTCCAATTGAATCTCTTGCAACTAGATCTTCACATGACCTTTCAGTCTGGCCTTTGTGAATTTGACCCTATCAGGATCCTCAATATCTTCATACTCAAAATATTCTTCACATTCATTGATCTAGTCGATCAACTCCTCTTGGTTAAGATTTCCTGAAAATGTAGGAACCTCAATCTTAGGTCTTTTCCTGATCTTGGAAATGGCCCAAAAAAGTCTTTCTTCCTCCTGGTTCACAATTTTGACTTCTCCTTCTTGATCTTCTTTTTTGGCTTCATTCTCGCTTTCGTCTCTGACATTAAGATTCATTCCTATGCGAATCTCTTCTTGGAATGCTTGCACTTGTCTTTGGAGTGCTCTAACCTGAGGTGTTACAACACCAGCCCTTCTACCACATTCCCTTCATGGAGGCATTTTTGTACTTCTCGCTGAAACCCTAACCACGGTCTTGGTGCAAACTACCTCACAGTTGGTGATCTATCTACACAGAAACCCTAAACCACAGTCCTAATGAAAACTGCCTCACAATTGGTGATCTGTTTACACACTCAGGAACTCTTGCTCTGATACCACTTGATGAAGGGTGCTCCCCTTAATACCACTAACACATTACAAAAATAGAGAAACAACAACAATATGCAAGAATAGAAAATGGGCTTCTTATTATCTCGACAAATGTGGAATTACAAACTTTCATAATTACAATATGCAAAGCCACATGGGCATTCTCTTACAATATTTTCTAGGTAAACGCCTTGAATCATTACCCAGATCTACCTAGAACTATCCTGAACTACCTAAGACAACACTACAGCCTTCCTTACATAGGCAATTTTCCACTGCCTGGGAAGGTTCCAAAATTTTTGTCAACAAGGCCGACCAAACTTAGAATTATTTTATTTTACAATTTATTACATCAATGTCAGCTCAAAATATCTTTTGAAACCCAAACAGAAATTTTGAAGGAAAATCATTTTCCGCTATTTTAGGTGACCTAACTTCCAAAGACCATAAGTCATCACCACCAGTTGACCTGATTGACTATTATGACCCCATTTTGGAAAGGCCACGAAGCACTCTACAGGCTTGATTTGTGCAAGTGCCTATCACCCAAATTTTTGACCTCATCCAGGGCCTCTAAAGCCTTCAAAACTAAGTTCAAAGTTTCCATACCTTGTTGCCAATACCAAAACTTTTCAATATCTACAAAGCTAGACTTGATTTGTCAATGAAACTTTACTGGCAGGCTGATATGACCAAAAAGAACCTCTAGGGAAGAAATCAAAATATTTTGAGATCAGATGACCAACTTACTAAAAATAGCAAGTTTCCATAAATAACAGCTTTGCATAAGATAGCCCTTATTGAATACAAAAATAGAAATATTTTTAGGTGATGCATGATTGCTCTTACACCCAGGATGCTCATGCATCACTATAAAATTCTTATCTTTAGGTCTAGGGACCAATTCCCATGTTTTTTTAATTTGAATCTGATCTACTTCTTCTTTCATAGCTTTAATCAAATATTCATCTTCACAAGCTTCACTAGTAGATTTAGGTTCAATTTGAGAAAATAGACATAAATGTTCTTGTACCTTATTTTGAGTTAGAAATCCTCTGTCTATCCTTCCAATAATATGCTCAACATGATGATTCCTTGATAAATTCTTTTTAGGTGTCACTGTCTCAGATCTCACTTTAGGTGTCAGTTCTTCAATGATCTCATTGTGGCTTTCATTCAACAAATCACTGTCAGTTTCATAGAACAATTCAGCAGTCTCAATGTTAGGTCTAGGATGAGTTCCTTCATCTGATTCATAATCAAGCATTCTTTCCTAAATTTTAAACTTTTCATCAACTTTAACATTTGAGCTCTCAACAATAGTCTTACTTCTCTTATTGTAACATCTATAAGCTTTACTCTTCAAATAATATCTAAGAAATATACCTTCATCACTTCTAGGATCAAACTTTCCAATATCATCATCTCTCTTTATATAACATTTGCTTCCAAAAATTCTAAAATACTTAATTGAGGGTGCATGTCCAAACCATAATTCTTAGGGTGTCTTTTCTGTGTCTACTCTGATTTGTACTCTATTAATTGTATACACTACTGTGTTCACTGCTTCTCTCCAAAATATCTTCGCTAAGTCATTCTCAAATAACATAGCTCTTTCTTCTTCAGTCACTGATTTGTTTCTTCTTTCTACAATACCATTTTGTTCAGGTGTCCTAGGGGCTGAAAACTATCTTTTAATACCATTCACTTCACAAAAGGTGTTAAACTCTATAGAAGTAAATTCACCACCTCTATTAGATCTCAAGCATTTAATCTTCATTCTAGATTCATTCTCAACTTTATTCTTTATGATTTTAAACCTATCAAATACTTCAGAATTTTCTTTAAGAAATTCAATCCACATCATTCTTGTAAAATCATCAACAAGAATCATAAAATACCTTTCTCCATAGAATCCTCTAGTCCTTGTAGGACTGCTCAAGTCTGTATGAACAATCTCCAACTTCCCTATAGATGTGAACTTCTTACTCAGAAATGAACTTCTCTTCTATTTAGCCATCACACATTCCTTGCAAATCATGTTAGTAGGATTCATAATTTTAGGAAAATCTCTTACTGCAAGTGTAGTACTCACTTTCACAATGTTATTAAATTTTATATGACAAATATTTTATGCCATAACCAACTGTCATTAGTCTTAGTAATCAAACATGTCATCTCAGTAGGATTCAACTGAAATATATTACCTCTTGCTCTAGATCCAGTACCAATCAAATTTCCATCTTTGTCTTTTATCACACAAGTTTTCTCAGTAAACCAAACATGATATCCCTTATCAACTAACTGTCCAACACTCAAAAGATTATGTTTCAAACCATCCACAAAGTAAACATCATCAGTATTAGTCTTTCCATCAAGAGTAATAGATCCTATACCTTTAATCAAATAAGGTGCATTGTTTCCAACTCTAACAACTCCTCCATCATAATTGTTAAACTTTATGAACTTTTTCATGTCTCCATTCATATGATGTGAAAAACCGCTATTTATAATCCAATTAGTTTTCTTTTCAACTTGAGAAACTAGGGATTTTTCTTCTTTAACCTCTGTTTCATGATTTTCTTCTTTAATTGCTACAAATCCTATGTCATCAGTATTCTCAGTATCACTTTCACTTAAGGTTCTCTCTATACTAGCTTCAAGTTCTTCATCATTAGCATAATAACATTCCTTAGATCTTCTAGACTTAAAATTGTTTCTGTACTTTTTAACTCTCTTGGGGAATTTAGATGCAAAATGACCATATTCTTGACATGTCCAACATTTAAATTTTTTTTTTTTCATCTGGTTCTCTCTTCACAAGAAAGGTAATACCTTCTTCAATCTTCCTATCTTCTTCATTTCTAGATCTACTGTGACCTACATAATCTTCACTTACGTTGATGCTTTTTGACAAAGTAGGGCGAACACTAAGAGCACTGAATGTTGTCTCCATTCTAGGCAAGTCTCCTAATAACCTCAAGTTGATTTTTGCTGCTTCCAATCTTCCAAGAAGAGTTTCTCTAGTAAAGTTCAAAGTATAAGGTATAACTTGTTCAATCATTTCTATTGTCAAATTAAATGTAGGAGTCAATGTCCTCAAAATTTTCCATATCACTTAATTCTCTATCTTTGTTCCTCCAAAAGATTTTATACCTGCAACAATTTCTAACATTCTGCCAATATAGCTTCTAACAAATTCATCTTCCATCATTCTTATATCTTCAAATGCACATATCCAATTATGTAATCTAACTTTCTTTGCATGTTCATCACCTTCAAAATTAGAGTGTAAAACTTTCCAAATTTCATGAGATTTTTTCAAATATTTTACCTGACAGTACTCATTCTCTGGAAGGGCTGACAAAAGTGCTTCCCTGGAAAGTATGTTACACTTGAATAGATCTATTTCATCATTAGTACATGTTTCAATAATATCTTCATCAATGATAGTCTTCTCATTATTAGTAATCAGCCAATAACTTGGTCCTAAACATAGTAGATGTGTCTTCATCTTTCCTTTCCAAATGTCAAAATTCACTCCATCAAACTTAGGGCTTTCTTTCCTAAATTTCACCATGGATGTCCTTAAGATGTTAAACTTTTCTTTCAAGGACCTGCTGCTCTGATACCAATTGTTAGAAAGTAAAGTCTACAAAGATAACTGAGAGGGGGGGGGGGGGGGGGGGGCTGAATCAGTTATCTGATAATTATAACCTTTATCAACTTCAACAATATTTAACCATATAAGTAATGTAATTAACAACCATAGAAAGATATTCATACACAATAACACAATGACACAAGATATGTTGACTAGGGAACCTCTTGATCAAAGAGTAAACCCCGGTGGGAATGATGCCCACAAAACATGCACTAATATGAATATTCCTTGTGAAAGGATGGAATCTATTAGGAGTCTTATGAAATACATTTAGTACATATGATTCCCTATTAGGAGACTTTGAATCCCTGCTAAAAGATTCTAACTTTGTTAGGAGTTATGGAAGATAGAAGGACCCACTATGCAAATAGCTTCAATGGAAAGATCACTGAACACACTGTCCAAATAATCTCTAGATTATTCAATAGAATAATATCAAATCATTACTGATCTCAAAAACATGTTACCTCTTCTTTAACTGTGCCAAACTACACTCACTGTTACACCAGATCTCAATTTCAGATCTCTATACCTGGCATGTCCTCTTTCACAAAATCGCTTTCACAACTTCATTCACTTCATCATTACATTCATATCAATATTAAAATAAGGAAAAACATTCCTTTCTTTATACCACACTCAAGTAATTACAAATGAATTGGCATCCAATTACAAAATAAAAGTTTCCACATGTTACATAAAAAATACACAAAACTATCGGCTTCCAATTAGAATATCTCTTAACTCATGTAACCTCAAAGTTTGCATTGTCATCCATGTTACTATCAACATGTCTTAAACTACACTCTAACTATGAAAAACTAGATTCCATCTCGATTAGGAGATATCATCCGATTTCCACAAACCGCTACTCAGGAACACTGCCTGAATATTGCTTCCACCAAAATGCTCATAACTTCCATGAATAAATGAATTACTATCTGTGATGTTAACCATGAACATATAACATAACAAAGAGTAAATCCTCAACATCATATAGCTCTATCTTCAATATCCCACTTGTGCTAAACCAAACACTATCTACTCCTCTTTAAATCTCAATAGATCACCATGTTGACATCAATGACAATCTCAATCATGAATGCAACAACAACTTCTATAGAATGGCTGCCAATACTCCCATAGGATATATTCATCATTCATTCCTAACATTAAGTGCTACCATTGCAATCAAATGGGGCACCCTGCATATAGATTTCTTGAGAAAGGTAATTCATCACAAGGAGGTGACAAGAGAGCTAACCTAGTCCAAGATGAGTCTAATACAATAGAGAAGCATGGTGAAGTTGTTGGAAATATTCAGGAATTAATCAAGTTACTGAGAGGGGAGGGGTGAATCAGTAACTCCAAATTTTCTTCTCTTTTAACATGTATTTTACTTTTAACCTTTGCATACAGAAAGCATGAAACTTAAAAACATTCACAATAATGACACACAGATTTGGTTACCCAGAAACCTTCCAAAAGAAAGTAAAACTGGGGTGGGGATGAAACCCACAAAGCTTTAATACTGCAGAATAAAGTTGGCCGGTTAAGGCTTACAATTTGATCACTTCTGATGATTTGCCCTGTTAGGAGCAATAAGGATTGCTAAATCCACCTTGTTAAAGGATTTACAAACATACAGTGAAGTATGCACTCGGTAAAGAGATTTATACAAAGACTGTTAAGTCTACCCGGTTAAAGGATTTAGTACTGATTCACCTGTTAGAATGAAACAGTAGATCTCTGCTTTGCAACTGGATTGCTGATTGAGATTCTCTGATGTACTGATCACCTTGTGTGATGAATTTGTCTTTGCTGAACCTTATACTTCTGAAGCCTTCTGCAATTCGCTTATCTCTGCCTTTCTTTTTCTTTCACATTTTATTCTTTTTCATTGTTTTTCATCTTTTTACAATATAGTTTATATACAAGTCTCAAACAATTAATTACAATTACAATTATACAGTCGGCTTGACAAATAAACATAAGTGCTACTAAGTCGGCCCAAATATGGTTACTCGGTTCCTTCACACTGACTCGGTGACTTTCTGATACTCGGCGTCCACTGCATTACTCGGCATCGTCATGCACTCGGTAGAAGTGAAGGCACGGTTCATACTGATCACTCGGTAGGTATTGAACTCGGTAAGCATTGGTGACTCGGTAGACAAGATGTTACTCGGTCTACATTGTCCTGAACGGTTTGTACTAACTTGCTCGGTTTCCACTGTCTGCTCGGTTTGCACTGTCTGCTCGGTTTGCACTGTCTGCTCGATTTGCACTGTCTGCTCGGTTTACACTGTCTGCTCGATTTGCACTGTCTGCTCGGTTTGCACTGTCTGCTCGGTTTGCACTGTCTTCTCGGTTTACACTGTCTGCTCGGTTTGCACTGTCTGCTCGGTTTGCACTGTCTGCTCGGTTTGCACTGTCTGCTCGGTTTGCACTGTCTGCTCGGTTTGCACTATCTACTCAGTTTGCACTGTCTGCTCGGTTTGCACTGTCTGCTCGGTTTACACTGTCTGCTCGGTTTGCACTGTCTGCTCGGTTTGCACTGTCTGCTCGGTTTACATCCAGAATGCAAATAAGTGTTGTCACTAGTGGCAATACTGCTTAATGCCAACAATCTCCCCCTTTGGCATTAGTGACAAAAACACTTATTGGCCAAAATTTATATACACCGAATCATGCTGAGTTTTATTTTGATTTTTCAAAATTTGTCTTTGTTATAGGGCTTTATACATTGTCTCCCCCTTTCAATGTGCTAACTGTTTCTTATACAAATCTATACAGTATACATATCTCTCCTTCTATACATATCTCCCCCTTTTTGACGATAATGCCAAAGGTGCATATACAAGTTATTTACAGAGAGAATCCAAAATTTGATAGGAAACCGGAATGTACCTTCATTATTAGTGCCAGGGTTCTGTCCCAACTTTCTTGCAGAATCTTACATGTTTGTATGGCAATTTGGATTTCTGCAGAGAGTTCAATCATGTGATCTGCTATGGAGAACTGATTGTCATGAATCAATGTTCTGGAATGTTCAATGTGCTTATACATTGTATTCATGATGGGAAGGATCATGTGTTGGATGTCTAGCAGTGTGGACCGGATCCTTGAGTCTTCTTTCAATAGATCAGACTGCATATTGGATAGATGTGAAATTTTCATGTGATGAGCAGAGCTTGAACTTGGTTCAAGTTGCAGCTTCTGTATGCTAATCTTCATATCCTCATCCATTTTATTCATTTTATCTTTGACATCCTTTGTGAACTCGGCAAAATTGCATAGTCTGGCCAAAAGAGAGGTAGCATTCGAATAAATAGACTCTGTATTAGACAAAACTGAAGACAATTCTACTTGGTTGATAGCTATGTGCTGAGCAATGTGCTCAAGCACTTTATTGTTGAATCTCTTCTCGGCTCTTTCAACTAACTTTTCTGTCCCGGATGAGTCCTCATTGTATTTCTCAACTGCTTCTGCCAATTGTAACAAGACATGCTGGGAGGAGTCTACTTTAATGCCTAATGCATCAGACAAAATGTCCTTAGCATCCTTGATGATTTGATACTCTTTGTCTCTCTCCTCCTTAAGCTTCTTTTGTTTTGCTTTCCTTTGGAGGATCTCACCTATATTCTGCATCTGGTCTGCCGAGAGATTTGCAAAATCTAGTGTAGGAATCTCTATCTCTTCATCAAGGTCTATATCCTCAACTATATTTTTACCCAAAAATTTTATACTCGGTAGAGCCTTAGGCTTATCTGTACTTAATGCTCTTGTAGTAGTGATAGTAGATAAAGTAGGGCTGGCTATTGACACTGGTATACTTTTTACTGGAGAACTTACAATATTTACACTTGATGATTCAAAAGCTGGAAAACTTACTGGTATAGGAGACTGCAGCTCGGTAGAAGAAATGGTAGCTGCCTCTGATGTTGCTAGGGATGATTGGACAAATGTAGAAGTTGTCACAACCATGCTTGAAGGCGTCTCTGGGCTGGATGTAGAGACTTTCACTGGAGAGGTAGGAAGGGATGCAATGACTTTTGCTGCTATCCTTACAGTATCATCTACCTCGGTGTCTTCTTCTTGCTCATCGCTGTCATCTTCAATATCCTTTATTATTACAGTTTCAATGCTCGGTTGGTGAAGGTGGTAAATGTTCTTCCATGTGGCTTTTGCAGCCTTCACAACCGATTCAATATTGTTGATCAAAATCAAACAAGTATTGAACTTCAGTGTCATCTTGTTTTCATTCTCTTTTAGTGCCTTCTTTACTTCATCATTGTTCAGGCTCGGCATCAACTGTCTTAGGTTTTGATCAAATATGTCTATTACAGTTTGCCTTGCATTGCTCCATCTCATTCTTATCGGATTCAATAGAACTGCTGGAACCTGTGGGGTAATTTCTTCAGGAGAGTATTTCCACTGTCCCATCTTCTCAACAATAGCATCTTCTATTTCCTTCTGCTCTGCTTCCGATCTGGTTTCATATCTCAAGGATTTTATGTTACTTACTCCAGATCCTGATCCATCTCTGAAGAGTTTGAGCTTTTCTTGAAGGGTTAGAGGAGGCCTTTTGAATACTATGTCCTTATCTGCCTTTTCTGCCTTTCCTCTTGTATTTCTCCTTGTAAACACAGCAGTGGGAGGCACAGATGCCTTAGTGATAAAAACTTTTCCTTTCTTCTTTACAGGTTCTGGTTCCTCTGTTTCCTCATCCTTTTCCTCTTCTTTTTCACCAATTTCTTCTTTCTCCTCGGTTATCATTTGCATTTTAGCTATCCTTTTCTTTCCTTTGTTTACCGCCTGTGGAAGCTTTATGCTTAGTTCAATTCTCATCTTGGCTTCATCATATGTTCCAAAATATGGGGCTTTGGGATTGACAGGCTGATTTAGAAGTGCTTCAATAATGTTCTTGGTTTCATCAATATTTACCTCATAAGGAAGAGGTTTTGCATACACAGTTCTCGGTTTAACTGCTTGAATATACACATTATCACAATCTACCATAAAACAGATGTCATCTTTGTAATCTTCCACCAACTTCTGTGGAATTCAGAATCTGTCATTCAGTTTCTCTTTGAAAGACTCAAAATAATTATCCATGATGCTTTCAAAGTTTTCACCCATTTCTGCGATGTATTCATTAATTTCATAAAGTACTGGCACATCTTTTCTCCATACAACTTTTCCTTTAGAAGGGAAGAATTTCTGAACATAGAAGAATAAACAGACTAACAAGGATCCAAACTTACATGGATTGTTTTTGGAAGTTTTGATGCTTTCCATGTTCTTGTTGAACTGTTTCAACAATAAGTCTGCTAGGTCAAATGTCAAGTTGTTTTTGACTACTTTGTATGCTAGGTCAACAGCTTCACATGAGACACTGTTCTGTCGACTAGAACTGTAAATCTTGTGTGCAATGATATGTGTACCAAACTTCAGTTCGGCATCGGTAATGTTGCTAACCTTCATACCTCTACCATCCCACTCGGCTAGGGTTTTCTTCTCTAGTTCCGTCCGACCTAGGGTTTTGGTAGTTTTCGCTTTGTTCAACATGGGAAGACCGGTAACTTGATGAATCATTTTCCTTGTGATCTCAATAGGTTGCTCAAGCCAAATCTTTCCATCGTGTACTCGGCTGAGAATGTACCTAACCCATTTATCTCGAAAGTTTCGAGGAAGATGTGCAATGTGGACTAAACCCTTATCTTCCAGATGTTTGTGCTCGGGTTTCAAAGTACCATCCACACATAGTTCCTCACGCACAATGTCCAGTTCTAGGTTTCCCATTTCTTGAATAGAACAGTTAAAATGATTACGGATATCGTTGATAAGCAGTACCTTAGGAGGAATCTGAGATTGAGCTCCGTTCGGATCTAGGGCGGCTGCAACTGCGGGCACGATCTTAAAATCTGGTGCTTTCCACTCCCCTTGGACTAACATGTCTGATCCTTTCTTCGCTGAGGTGCTGGATGATGCCATGGTAGCTCACAGAAAATTTCTTTCGCAAGAGTATTAAATCGCCGGGTTGCCCTTGAAGTTTTCTGCTCTCAAAGTGCTTAAAGATTCGCGGTGAAGAATGAGTTCGATTACTTGCTTTTTGTTTACAATTCTGTCAATAATGCTCATTTCAAATTAGGGTAGGAATTCTGACAGACTGTCACCCACTAAGAATTAATTGCTTGGAAAAGACTTCGCAGCTCGGTGAACTCGAAAGTTCATAATGCTCCGACCTTGCTCGGTAAAGACAGGTACCGACCTTGCTTGGTGAAGACTATACCGACCTTGCTGTGATCTCACTGCATCTTGCATGCTGATTTAGACTTTTCTTTTAATTTCGGTTCTGGAACTGCTTAAGATTGATCTATGAGAGTACAGTTCCAGTGCTTCCTTGGAAATTTAATTTGAGTCGATAGAGCCATCCATTCCATTACTTGGACTGGATTGCTCGGTAGCTTTAGGAATCCATTTTTGTCTTACCTGTTTCCTGACCTTAGTTGCTTCATTTTTCTTTCCTTCTTCAATTTCATTAGCATTCATGCAGTTTCTGGCTATGTGACCAAGTTTAGTGCATTTGAAACATCTTATGGTAGTATCTCTTTTCCTTAGATGATGTTTTATGCAATTCATGCCAATGTGTCCATATTCTCCACAGTAATGACATCTACACCAGGTGTTGTAGTCCCATCCAAACATTGCTTTCACAATTTGTTCTGCTGGATTAAATATTTTGGATCTGCACTCGGATGCCTTGTGACCTTGTTTGTTGCACTTGTGACAATTACCTCTGAATCTAGGTTTTTCCCTGCATTCATTTGCTTTATGACCAGGTTGATTGCAGCTATAACATTTTCCATTGAATTCTGATTTTTCATTGTTCCAACATTTATTTGAAGTATGTCCTATTTTACCACAATGATTACAAGTAGGTTTTTGATTTCTTTTAGTACCTTGCTTAGAGGATTCGCCTTCTTCTTTGTATCCAAGTCCTGCTTTTCCTTTTTGCCTATGAAGATTTCGTTCATACAGCTGATTCAAGTCTTCTTGACTTTTCAGCATTCCTTCATTGATTTTTTTTTCAGCATTTAGGTCATCCATCAATTTTAGATTGATTTTCTTTTCAGATCTTAGTTCTTCTTTTGTGTTTTCTACTTCTGAACTTAGATTTAGAATTTCTTCATTTGTATGAGAGATCTGATCAATTAGGTTTTCTAGCTGGAGGGTTTTGTTTTGGACTTCAATGTTTCTTCCATCTAATTCATCTTTCAACTTGTTTCTCTGTTCCAAGATCTCACAGAATCTTGTAGAGTGTAGTTCTTGTTCTCTTTTCAATTTTCTCACTTCTTCCTGCAGAGACCCATTCTTTTCTAGGAGTTCTTTGATAGCATTGTTTGCTTCATCTGAGTTATTTGAGGGAAGAAGATCTTCAATCTTTTCTTCAATGTAATTCTGATCATTCATCTGATTTGCAAGTTCCTTCCTTCTTCTTAGGGATTGGGAAAGATGTTCTTTTGCTTCTTTGAGTTTAGCTATGGCCATTTCCAGATCTAGCTTTTCATTTTCAATCACCTTGTTCAGTTTGAATACCTCCATTGTCCTGGATCTTTGCTCAAGCTAGTTAAGCTTTGTCTTGAGAACCAATGCAGCTCTGATACCAATTGTTGGAAATATTCAGGAATTAATCAAGTTACTGAGAGGGGAGGGGTGAATCAGTAACTCCAAATTTTCTTCTCTTTTAACATGTATTTTACTTTTAACCTTTGCATACAGAAAGCATGAAACTTAAAAGCATTCACAATAATGACACACAGATTTGGTTACCCAGAAACCTTCCAAAAGAAAGTAAAACTGGGGTGGGGATGAAACCCACAAAGCTTTAATACTGCAGAATAAAGTTGGCCGGTTAAGGCTTACAATTTGATCACTTCTGATGATCTGCCCTGTTAGGAGCAATAAGGATTGCTAAATCCACCTTGTTAAAGGATTTACAAACATACAGTGAAGTATGCACTCGGTAAAGAGATTTATACAAAGACTGTTAAGTCTACCCGGTTAAAGGATTTAGTACTGATTCACCTGTTAGAATGAAACAGTAGATCTCTGCTTTGCAACTGGATTGCTGATTGAGATTCTCTGATGTACTGATCACCTTGTGTGATGAATTTGTCTTTGCTGAACCTTATACTTTTGAAGCCTTCTGCAATTCGCTTATCTCTGCCTTTCTTTTTCTTTCACATTTTATTCTTTTTCATTGTTTTTCATCTTTTTACAATATAGTTTATATACAAGTCTCAAACAATTAATTACAATTACAATTATACAGTCGGCTTGAAAAATAAACATAAGCGCTACTAAGTCGGCCCAAATATGGTTACTCGGTTCCTTCACACTAACTCGGTGACTTTCTGATACTCGGCGTCCACTGCATTACTCGGCATCGTCATGCACTCGGTAGAAGTGAAGGCACGGTTCATACTGATCACTCGGTAGGTATTGAACTCGGTAAGCATTGGTGACTCGGTAGACAAGATGTTACTCAGTCTACATTGTCCTGAACGGTTTGTACTAACTTGCTCGGTTTCCACTGTCTGCTCGGTTTGCACTGTCTGCTCGGTTTGCACTATCTGCTCGATTTGCACTGTCTGCTCGGTTTACACTGTCTGCTCGGTTTGCACTGTCTGCTCGGTTTGCACTGTCTGCTCGGTTTGCACTGTCTGCTCGGTTTACACTGTCTACTTGGTTTGCACTGTCTGCTCGATTTGCACTGTCTGCTCGGTTTGCACTGTCTGCTCGGTTTGCACTGTCTGCTCGGTTTGCACTGTCTTCTCGGTTTGCACTGTCTGCTCGGTTTGCACTGTCTGCTCGGTTTACACTGTCTGCTCGGTTTGCACTGTCTGCTCGGTTTGCACTGTCTACTCGGTTTACATCCAGAATGCAAATAAGTGTTGTCACTAGTGGCAATACTGCTTAATGCCAACAGAAGTACCATTGAATTCAGAAGAGGGAGATAACCTCATGATGAGGAGAACTTTGATCAAGGAGTTGTTGAAGGAAGATCCAAGCCAAAGGAGGTCTTTGTTTAGGATTAAGTGCAAAATGATGGGGAAAGTATGTGGGGTCATCATTGACTCAGTCTATACTAATAATATTGTGTCAAAGGAAGTAGTCAGCAAGCTAAAGTTGACAAGGATACCCCACACAAATCCTTACAAGGTCACTTGGCTCAATAAAGGCCAACATGTGTTAGTGAATGAACAAGTATGGGTGGAGTTCTCCATTAGAAGGTACAAAGAAAAAGTTTTATGTGATGTGTTGCCTATGGATGCATGCCATTTTCTCCTAGGTAGACAATGGCAATTTGACCTCCAAGCCATACATGATGGAGGAAAGAATTCTTATTCTTTCAAGAAGGACAATGTGACCTTCAAAATATAGTCATTATTAGATGATGCTAAGGTGAAGATAACAGGTCCAAATGTACTTATGGTGGATGAAAAGGAGTTCTTACAAGCCATGTAAGAGAGTGAAGGAGTTTGCTTTGCATTGGTGCTAAAACCTAAGGAGTTAGATGATAGTAAGGTGACTAAGAAGACAAAGTTACCAAAGGAGATTCAAGGCATGTTGTAGACTTACCAAGGTATTTTAAGTGATGGAAAACCATCAGCCTTACCCCCTAAAATAGCCATAAGTCATAGGATAAACCTTATCCTAGGAGCTACCCTACCTAATAAAGTAGCCTACAAGATGACCCCTCAACAAAATGAGGAAATAGCAAGACAAATACAAGAACTCCTAAACCAAGGCCTAATTAGAAAGAGCATTAGTCCATGTGCCATACCCACTATACTTTCACCTAAGAAAGGAGGAACTTGGAGGCTTTGTACTGATTCAAGGGCTATCAATAGGATAACTATAAGGTATAGGTTCGCAATCCCTAGGACTGAAGACTTAATGGATTGTTTAGGTAAAGCTAAGTACTATAGCAAGATAGACTTGAAGAGTGGCTATCACCAAATAAGAATACATGAAGGAGATGAGTGGAAAACAACCTTCAAGACCAATGAAGGGTTGTATGAATGGCTTGTTATGCCATTTGGATTATCCAATTCCACCTCCACATTCATGAGGCTCATGAATGAAGTTCTTAAAGACTACATAGGCAAGTTTGTAGTGGTATATCTGGATGATATATTGATTTTTAGAAGGACAAGGAGTGAGCACCTAGAAAATCTTCATATTGTTTTCAAGAAGCTACATGAGGAGAAGTTGATGATCAACTTAGAGAAGTGTGAGTTCATCAAAATAGAGCTAGTGTACCTTGGATTTGTCCTATCACATGGAAATTTGAAAATGGACAAAAGTAAAGTGGAGGCTATCATGAATTAGCCTACTCAAAGAACATAAACAAAGGTAAGGAGTTTTCATGGCCTTGCACAATATTATAGGAAATTCATAAAGCAGTTTAGTGCAATTTGTGCTCTTATGTTGGATACTATTAAGGGAGGAATGAAAACTAAGTTTATATGGAATGAACATGCTAATAAAAGATTTGAGTTGCTGAAGGAGAAGATAGCTACCCAACCTATTTTAGTGTTGCCAAGCTTTGAGAAGCTTTTCACCATTGAGTGTGATGCTAGAAATGTGGCAATTGGGGCTGTTATAAGCCAGGGAAATCTTTAAGAAACCCCCTCCCTGGAAAAAGTATAAAATCCTAGTGAATCCTACATTATTTTGGGTAAAAAAAATAATATTGTTGGCAAACTTTTTTAATTTGAAAGGAAAAAATATTATTTGTACTGGCGATTTTTTTTCAATTATATGAAAATTCTATAAAACATTGGTGAATCTTTCATTATTGAAGAAATTCATGATGACAGGAACCTATACTCTGAGTTAATTTTATATCTCTTGACAGGAAATAACCCTACTTTTTATAATCGTTTGATGATCCGAGATCAATGGTAGGAATTCTATTTCAGGCCAAGGTTTTAAAGGACACAAAGATTCCCTTGAAAGTCTCTAGAATAGAGACATGTGTCAAATCTATTTCGGGCCAAAGTTTTAAAAGCCATAAAGTCTCATTGAAAGTCTTTGGAATAGAGACACATGTCAAATCTATGTACTTAACCCATACTCTAACTTAAATTTTGACTGCATATTGGCGAATATGACCATCAATTAAGATAAGCTTAGGAAATTGTAGGCAAAAATATTCTATTTATTGTGTGGAAAAATTAATTTGATTGGCGAAGTCATCGCTGAAATAAAAATAATTCCATGTCACTATTGGCGATTTGCCTATGCATGGGACCTAATTTTTATAAAGCACGGGCGACATGGCCACCCCAAAAGTCCAATTTTTTTTGCCAAATTTTGGGTCCCCGATGAGTGAAATTTGCCAATTGGTGAATATTCGCCACTAAAGTTATCCATGTTCTAAGCCAAGAAGGCAGATTGATGGCTTTCCATTCAGAGAAGTTGAGTGAAGCCAAGAAGAAATACTCTTCATATGACCTTGAGATGTATGCATTGGTCCAAGCTCTAAGGAAATGGAGGCACTACTTGCTTCCCAAGGAATTCATTGTGTATTCAGACAATCAAGCACTTAGTTTCCTGAGTTCACAAGAGAAGTTGAGTTGCAAGCACATGAAGTGGATTGAGTACCTACAAGCTTATACCTTCAATATCAAACACAAGAAAGGTATCCTCAATAAAGTGGCAGATGCATTGTCTAGAAGAGCTCTCTATCAATCTCTATTGATCAATCAAGGCTGTCATAAGTATAAAAGGATAATAAACAGGTCAGTTGGTTACTTATATTGAGACAGTCGGTAACAAGAAGTAAGATAGAACAATCGGTAAAGCTTTTACACCGAGCATCACACAGTTAACCGAGCACCAATGACACTGACATCGATGGTCAATAAACACTGAGCATCATAGTATACACCGAGCATATTATACAGTGTTTACCGATGATCATAGAAAATGACATAGTAATCTAAAATGGCACTTTATTCTATGCAAACGGTTATAACAGATCATAAAATAATTTACCAAGATCGAGGAGCATTTATTGTAAATAGATACTCATTAAATGTAATGTTTATCTTATTGTAATAGTTGATCTAGGTTATTTTGCACCGTAGATCTTAGGGTTATGATTATTTTTGTAACCTAACTTTTGCTAAGGCGGCAAAATAGAACATTATATATTGTATATGGTCGCACCATTTTATGGGGTTGTTGAATTGATATATATGAATCATGGAGCACTTGAAGAAATTTCCTATCTTCAAGACAATCAGTTTACTAAGTAGAACAGAGCACAGAGGATATCAGATTGAGCAGAATCAGTGAAGGCTACCAAGCACAACAGAGAAGGAAACCATCACAGTTAAGGTGATATTTTGATGAGCACTTATAGATCTATTTCAGACAATTGAGTTGTCAACTAGTAGATAATTACCTATTACTTTCTGACAATTGTGATAGATTTTTTGGTGAAATCTCTTAACCAAGTAGACTTAATAGTCTTTGTATAAATCTCTTAACTGAGTACACACTTCATTTAGTGTTGTTAAATCCTATAACTAGGTAGATCTAGCTGATCTAATATGTTACTCCTAATAGGGTAAGATCACTAGAAGTGATCAAAACTTGTAGCCTTAATAGGCAAACCTTTTCAATCTGCAGTAGTGAAGAATTTGTGGGTGTCATCCCCACCGCAGTTTTTACCTTCTAACAAGGGTTTCTGCATTACCAAAATACTTGTGTTATGTGATTGTCATATTGATTTCATGTTGTTTACTTTCTTAAGTTAACTAGATGATTGATTTATACAATTGTATTCAAGTTATTTTGATCTGTTATCATAGTACTCAGTTATAGATCAGAAAGGTTTTACAAGTAAAATTTTTGAAGGCACTGATTCACCCCTCCCCTCTTAGTACCTATCTCTCCTAATTCCAACAATTGGTATCAGAGCTTAGTTCTCTTGTTGTACAGTCTAACCACTGAAGGGTAAAGATCTAAGTCATGGAGAGATACAAGCTTGAAAAGACTATTGAGAATTAGAAAATACAAATGTAGATGTTTGTGGAATAGTTTAAACAAGCTAAGGAAGAACTGAAGAAATTACTGGTTGAAAGGAAGAACCTTGCAATTTAGCTAAATGAAATCAATTATCATGAAGAACCTATTGATGAAATATTTGATCATATTGGATCAAGCTCTAGAAGCATCTCTGAGGGATCCGAAAGCATAATCTCTGATTTATCTAAAAAGAATCAGCATCTATCTAAGCAAGTGAAAGTACTTCAAATCGGTCATGAATCTTAAATGGTGAGAATGGTGGAAATCATGAACAATGCTAAACAAGTTGAACAAGATCAGAATCTGGCTATTGAAGACCAAAGACTGATGACTGAACAACTTCAAGCAAAAGAAAATGAAATACAGAGACTCACTGATCGTCACTTCCAAGTATCAAATCAGATGATGATAGTCAATCAAGAAATGAACCGAGTAAATGGATAATTATCAAGAAGACTTGAAGATGTTGCAATACTCAAAGAAGATAATGAAAAAATAAGAAATAAAATAAAGACACAAAATAAACACAATGAAATGATGAAGATAACCGAGGACAGTTCTAAAAATATTGATGATTTCCTGACTAATCAAAGGAGGTTCGGAAGCAGAACTGGTATAGGCTACACCGGTGAAGGAGAATCATAACAACAAGCTGAAGAACTCAAGAAAAATCAAAGTCAGAAACCTAAAGTGATGACATGTTACCACTATGGAAAATCAGGACATACATCTAATGTGTGCAGAAGCAAAGCACAAGGTAAACCTCCTGTCATTCCTAAATTCAATGGATATTGTTATTATTGTGGTATGTTTTGACATCCAGCTTATGAATGTAGATCTAAGAAGAATGACATTGCTAATAATACTACTGAGGAGAAAATATGCTATACCTGTAATAAGCGTGGACACACTGCATGGGAGTGCAAGGCAAAAATGGAACAAGTCTGGACACCTAAAGAGAAAATACAATGGAAGCCATATCAACCAAAGAGACAAGGTAACTCATATGTTTGGGATTATAATACATGGACTAATTGTATTGCATGTGGTCAGTATGGACATATTGTAGCAAACTATTACAGAAAGAGTCAGACTGGACAATCAAGAAATTGGACAAATGCAGGAATGGCATGTATGCACTATCACAAGGTCGGTCATGTAAGCAAGCACTACAGAGACGAAGCACCAGATGAAAACCATATATTTGAGAGTGGATATAACATTGCAAAAATTAAAAAGCTAAGGAACACAATGTGGAAGAAGACATCTAATGAAAATGTTGAGTCAAGTAACACTGTCAATGAAACCTCGTCCACTAGATTGGGTGACATCGGTACCTCCACTTAAGATGACAAAGGTATGTATGGAACTGGCATTTTAAATGATCACATTTTACATACAATTCCTTATATATGATGTGAAAATACCAAATCTACATAAATAAAGATGCACTATGGTTTATGTGTTATAAGTTCACAAATGTTACATAGTTTGTAAAAGAAGAAACGTGAGTTGGTTACCCATCGGTAATCACTATACAAGGTTAACTGACAATAGTGCAAACTGATGAAGAAATTCTATGTTAACCAAGCTGACAGCTGTTTCATATCAAAAGTTAGGTCACATATTTAAGGCATCAAAGTTTGAGTGGGAATACCGAAAAAGTTTATATATACACGGAAATAGAGTTCATTGTTACATTGTGAATTCGAAGAAAAGAGATTTTGCATAGAAGAGTTAGAGCTAAAGATTTTAAAAATAGATTCAAAGCTACTATAGATCAAACTGATGATAATTCTTCGATGATAACAAGTAAGTTTATCTACCTATTGAACACTAGTTATCTATTTGTTTGCCAAAACCCTAGAAATAATTTATGGCATTGACATCGACTGCAAGCAAGTTGCAGAACATTGAGGAGGAAGTGGAATTAATTGTAAGGGCACACTTTGTCGAGGAGAAATTTAAACCTCATCCCAAGGTCGTAGCACAAATAGATGATATGGGTGCATTTTCTAGTATTCCAGATAAGGTTTTGTTGACAGAAGACATTAGGGCTTACATTCACTGCAAAATTGGTGAAGTATGTGATTTTGAGACCATTGCTACTTATCAACAAGTTTGTGGACCGAATGGTAAGATTAAATCTGAATATAAGAAGATTGAGGAGTCAGGGTTACAGTGTTTTAAATTCTTCCAACAATCCTTCCACAATGACTGGATAAGAATTGTGCTAAGCAGATTTCATGATGGAAATTTTTGGTTGGATAAACCTATTGAGGTCACTAAGAAGATTATCAGTAGGGTTACTAGATACCCTACAACTGATAAAGCCAAAGCCTTTCAAAGTTCATCTCATCCTGACGTAGAAAAGAACACTGGAGCTCAATGGGATGGTAGGGCACTAAAAATATCAACTATCAAAGATCCAGCGGTGAAATTCATAGCTCATGTCATCGGGTACAAGATATTCCAATCTAGTAGACCAAATAGTGTACCCTATAGCACCGTCGACATGGCTTACAAAATTGTGAAGAAAGATCACCAGGTTGATCTTGCCGAGCTACTACTACACCAACTTCATGACAACATGAAGACAATAAAAGCTAAGAAGTCTAATACATGTAAGTATGGATCACTGCTTGTCTATACATTTCTCTATCTACAAAAATATGTACTAGGTATCGGTAAAGTAAACTGGTAATTGGACAAAATGATAACTGCACAAATCGGTGAAATGATGAAAAGTCTAGGAAATAATCTGAATAAGGAATTCAATGCATATTTCAAGGAATTTCAAACAAAAATGCAACAAAAGAGTAGAATTCCAAAGGAGTTAGTAAGTAAATTTGAAGATGATATATGCTTTGTAGTCAGCACAAACCACTCAATGATAAAGGTAGTAGAACCCATAACAAAATGGCTAGCACCGATGGGATATGAAATGAATCATGATTTCACTTTGAAATCTATCAATGCATTGCTTGCATTACCAATAGACATCAGTGCTAGTAGGTTTGGTGTAAATGAGTAAACTAAGTCTAGAATCACAATGGACATAGAGATCAGTAAAATGTCAAGAAGGGAAAAGAAAATGAAAAAAGATCTCACAGCAAAATATGGAACTACATCAGACTCACCTAAGGAGTCACCGGTTAATGAAGCAACTTAAGGTCAGTTATAGTTGGCTGACAAGCCCTATGATAGCGAGGAAACTGAGTTAGACAAAGAAAAGGATCACACACCAGTTCCTCCTGCAACTGATGAATAAGAAATGAAGCTACAAGAACCTAAAGGAATGAAGACACATTCATCAACTACTGCACAATCCATCAAGAAAGTAGTAGTAAGAGTAGCAAAAAGAAGAGCAGCTACACCGACAAGGAAATATGTCAAGAGAAACAACAAAAATTTAGCTGAGACACCAAAGAAAAAGAGGAAATACATAAGGCATAAGGAAGATCTAGAAGATACAGAAACTGAAAATGATCCTAATCAATTCAAGTTAGTTCATAATAGGGAAAGTACTATAGAAGAAATAATTGAAGATATAATTGAGAATGGAAATCTTACAGATCCAAACATAGGAAAATTTGACAAAATGTCAATTGAGGACAAGATAAAGATAGAACATGCTATCGTCCAAATGATGATAAAATTCAAGAGAGTACCGATGGAATTTGCATGTCAATTACCAAAGAACCTTGCTGACAAAATAAGTGAGAGATGGGCTATTGCACTAGATACAGAGAAAAGGAAAAGATAACGGTCACTAGGCCACACAACCTCACACTTTAGCTATGTCGTGTTAAGTGAATACATGACAAAGTATCAAGCTAGATTTCTAGTCAAGAATAGAGCAATGCAGATCATGGATGAGAATGTGGATGATATGGATATCATATGTGATTCTCTATGGACATCAATTTTGAAAGCAGAAGAGAAAGCTAAACAAGATTCATTCCCAAAACATTCTAAGAAGAGACACAGTTCAAAGGATAAAGGTATTTTCATTGATTAAAACAAAGGTAAGAAAATAGAAGACACTGGTATATCAGTTATCGAGGTAATTGATATCACCGAACAAAAGGAAGAAATCAAAATTTCACAAGATGCACCGGATCAAGTTAAGATCCACTTGCAAAAGAAAATCGATGATGATGCACTCATTGAGGACTTCACTAATGGTGATCCTAATGATGAGGATGATGAAGATGTGACAATTGCACCATATAAAGATGAAGCATTAGACACTAATAGTGTGCTCACATCTCTACTAGGTGAACTACCTGTACTTGCAGAGGTAGTCAAAATAATTTTACAAGTACAACTTGATGTGTCTCATCCTGAGCCAAATATAGATACAACTAAGATTCAACCACCCAAGAAACCTGCAGATACAAATGAGCCTAACAAACCAGAGACACAGTCTACAGAAACAAAGGAACCAGAAGAAACAAAGTTACAGAGTTACAAAAAGAACTCACTCCTTACCTAAAATTTTTTGAAGCACACATTGTCAAAGCTGAACAACTTGTGGCAATACCAGAGATTTCGGTGTTGGATAATATCTTTGACATGCATGCACAAGTCGGTCTTGAGCATATTTCTCTTACCAACTTGAAAGAGGAATGGGAAAACCTCTTGGAGTCTGTGAAGAAAACCCATCCACACATTTTTGATAAGATGTAAGTATGAATTATATATATATTTTTTTCATTTGGCATTATTATCAAAAAGGGGGAAAACCATGTATATGCCAAATAAGTATAGTTTGATATGTATATTACACACTACCAGGAGCATGCACTGAGGGGGAGTACTTTCTACTTAGAAATTTTTGTTGGGGATATGTATATGGTGGAGACATAAGGAATATATAGAAACATTTTGTCTATAGATATACATTCAAAGTTTTGATACTAATGCCAAAGGGGGAGATTGCCAATATCTATTGAGCATTCAAGGTTGTCATTAGTATCAAAGGATACTAAACAGGTCGGTCAGTTACTTATATTGAGATAGTCGGTAACAAGAAGTAAGATAGAACAGTCGGTAAAGCTTTTACACCAAGCATCACATAGTTAACTGAGCACTAGTGACATCGACATTGATAGTCAGTAAACATCGAGCATCATAGTATACATCAAGAAAATTATACAGTGTTTATCGATGATCACAAAAAATGGCATAGTAATCTAAAATGGCACATTATTCTATGCAAATGGTTATAACAGATCGTAAAATGGTTTACCAAGATTGAGGAGAATTTATTGTAAATAGATACTCATTAAATGTAATGTTTATCTTATTGTAATAGTTGATCTAGGTTATTTTTCACCGTAGATCTTAGGGTTATGATTATTTTTATAACCTAATTTTTGCTAAGGCAACAAAACAAAACACTATATATTGTATATGTTCGCACCATTTTATGGGGTTGTTGAACTGATACATATGAATCACGGAGAACTTGAAGAAATTGCCTATCTTCAAGATAGTCAGTTTATTGAGTAGAATAGAGCACAAAGGATATCAGATTGAGTAGAATCAGTGAAGGCTACCGAGCACAATAGAGAAGGAAACCATCACAGTTAAGGTGATATTTTGATGAGCACTTATAGATCTATTTCAAACAATTGAGTTGTCAAATAGCAGATAATTACCTATTACTTTCTGACAATTGTGATAGAGTTTTTGGTGAAATCTCTTAACTGAGTAGACTTAACAGTCTTTGTATAAATCTCTTAACCGAGTACACACTTCATTTAGTGTTGTTAAATCCTATAATTAGGTAGATCTAGCTGATCTAATATGTTACTCCTAATAGGGAAAGATCACCATAAGTGATCAAAACTTGTAGCCTTAACAGGAAAACCTTTTCTATCTGTAGTAGTGAAGAATTTGTGGGTGTCATCCCCACCACAATTTTTACCTTCTAACAAGGATTTCTGTGTTACCAAAATACTTTTTTTATGTGATTGTCATATTGATTTAATGTTGTTTACTTTCTTAAGTTAACTAGATGATTGATTTATACAATTGTATTCAAGTTATTTTGATCAGTTATTACAGTACTCAGTTATAGATTAGAAAGGTTTTACAAGTAAAAGTTTTGAAGGCACTAATTCACCCCTCCCCTCTTAGTACCTATCTCTCCTAATTCCAACACTCTCACAATTCAAGAAATTCAGTTGAAGAGCATGGGAATAGATCATTTTAAGGATCTATATGGTGATGATGAAGACTTTGTAGACATTTATAAGGTATGTGCTGAATACAAGAATCATTTTCATACTAGGTATGGTGAGTATACTTTGAAAAGTGATATCTTGTTTAAAGGGAATCAATTATGTGTTCCTAGAGGCACTATTAGAGAGAATTTGATTCAAGAAAAGCATAATGGTGCTTTGAGTGGTCACTTTGGGATTAGTAAGACTCAAGAACTTGTTCAAAGGTTCTATTATTGGCCAAGGATGAATCTAGATGTTAGAAGGTATGTGGAAAGTTGTGTTGTATGTCAAAAGGCCAAGGGCACTTCTACAAATGTAGGCCTTTATCAACCACTACCTATTCCTACTAGGCCATGGAAATGCTTCAGTATGGATTTTGTAGTTGGGTTACCCAAGACAAGATAGGGCATGGATAGTGTCTATGTGGTTGTGGATAGATTTAGAAAGATGGCTTACTTTGTGCCATGCAAGACCACTAATGATTCTAGTCAAATAGCCTCTCTTTTCTTCAAAGAAATTGTAAGAATCCATGGGTTACCTATCAGCATTGTGTCAGACAAAGACACTAAATTCATAAGTCATTTTTGGAAGACTCTTTGGCAAAGGTTAGGGATTAACTTTTCCTTTGGATCATCCTACCATCCTCAAACCGATGGTTGGATTTAGGTTGTCAATAGAAGCCTTGGAAATTTACTAAGGTGCTTGACCAAGGAGTATGGTCAACAATGGGATCTGTTGATTGGGCAAGCTGAATATGCCTACAATGACACTATAAATAGATCCATAGGGAAGAGTCCCTTTGAAATAGTCTATGGACTACAACATAGAGGAGTTTATGAACTAAGAGATTTGAAGGATGGAGTGAAGGGAAGTGGATATGCTGATGATTTTTCATATGCTATGTAGGAGATACATGATACAGTGAGGAAGACCTTGACAAAGAACACCATGAAACAAAAAGCTAAGGTGGATGAAAGTAGAAGGACAATTGAGTTCATTTTAGGTGACTTGGTTATGGTGCATCTTAACAAGTCAAGACTACAAAAGGGATTCCCTCACAAGTTGTAGATGAGGAGGATAGGTCCCTATCCTATTTTAGCTTGGTATGGTGTTAATGCATTCAAAGTTGAGCTCCTAGCAGATAGTGGACTATCCCCTATTTTTAATATTGTAGACTTAGTCCATTAAAAAGGACCACAACAAGATATGGATCAAACTCTTCATGAGGTGATTAGAGATGTGGAGGATCTACAATTACCTATTGCTACAGTCATAGGAGCTATCAGTGTGTTGGATACAAGAGTCTACAAATAGACTAGAACCAAAGCATACAAGGAATACTTCATAAAGAAGCATGGCCAAACCAATGTTGATGCAGTCTGGATAAAGGAGTTAGAGTTCAAAAAGATAGGGATTGATCCAAGCATCCTCAATCCAAGGGTAGATTGAACATTTTATTTTGTGGAGGATGGTGCAGGAGCACACCTAGGCTAACCTTCATGATTAGAATTATTTTGGCTTGTAATTGACTCTAGCCAAGTCAAGAAGAGTAGTGTGTTTATTTTAAGACCTTAGAAGGTCATTTTCAATGTAGGATAAGAGAGTTAGTCACTAGGACTAAGGTCACACAAATAGCCAATGTTAGTTGTTGATTAAATTTCTTAGTGTTAGAAGCTTAAGGTGAGGTTAGAGTCTTAAATGTGTTCTAAACACATAATGATGTTGTAAAGATTCCTTAGGGTCATTAATGGTCTTGGATCCTTGAAATATAGGAGGTTAGTAGTCCTAAGAAGTAGGATGATGGCATAAATGAAAGATGCCAAATGTTGCAAAGAAGTTGTCATGACAACATTTGCAATTATTGCAAATGTTGCATGCAACTCAGTTATCCTTGGATCCCCTTTAGAATAGGAGGTGGGTGATCGGCCAATAGGCCCTATAATCATGGAGATGACATCTACTATTAGCCAAGACTCAAATTTTGAGGTTACATAAGCATTGTAATAGTTTTTGAGTATTGAATAGAGCTCTACAACAGCGTTACAGTGAATATCTCAAGTTTTTGTGTTGATAGTGTATTGAAATGGTTTGAAAGTCTAAATCCAGTGGTTGTTTAGTGTTCTATAGACTTTTCTAAGACTTTTTCATTTGTTAAGAAAGGTGCTTAGTGTTAGGAATGAATTCTTAATGTATCGTATGGGATTATTGGTAGCCATTTTGTAGCAGTTGTTGTTGCATTCATGACTAAGATTGTCATTGATGTCAATGTAGTGATCTACTGAGATTTGTAGAGGAGCAGAAAATGTTTGTGATTAGCGGACGTGGGATATTGAAGATAAAGCTATGTGATGTTGATGATTTACTCTTTGTTATGTTATATTTTCATGGTTAAGAGTGCAAATAGTAATTCATTTATTCATGGAAGTTATGAACATTTTGGTGGAAGTAGTATTTAGGAAGTGTTCCTGAGTAGCAGTTTGTGGAAATCAGATGATAAATTCTAATTGGAATGGAATCTAGTTTTGTACAGTTAGAAAATATTTGAAGACGTGTTGATAGTGATGTGGATGATAGTGCAAACTTGGAGGTCACACGAGTGAAGAGTTATTCTAATTGGAAGCCGACCATTTTGTGTATTTTTGATGTAACATATGGAGACTTTTATTTTTTAATTGGATGCTGACTCATTTGTAATTAATTGAGTGTGGTATAAAGGATGGAATGTTTTTCCTTGTTGACATATGGATATGAATGTAATGATGAAGTGAATGAATTTGTGAAAGAGAATTTTTGAAAGAGGGCATGCGAGGTACAAAGATCTGAAATTGAGATCTGGTGTAGCAGTGAGTGCGGGTTGGCACAATCAGAGAAGAGGTAACATATTTTTGAGATCAGTAATGATTTGATATTATTCTATTGAATGATCTAGAGAATAGTTGGATAGTGTGTTCAATGATCTTACCATTGAAGCTATTTGGGCAGTGGGTCCTTCTGTCTTCCATAACTCCTAACAAAGTTAGAATCTTTTAGCAGGGATTCAAAGTCTCCTAACAGGGACTCATATGTACCAAATGTATTAAATAAGGCTCCTAACATAGATGATCCTTTCACAAGGAATATTCATATTAGTGCATGTTTTGTGGGCATCATTCCCACCGGGGTTTACTCTTTGATCAAGAGGTTCCCTAGTCAACATATCTTGTGTCATTGTGTTATTATGTATGAATATCTTTCTATGGTTTTTAATTACATTGCTAATATGGTTAAATGTTGTTGAAGTTGATAAAGGTTATAATTATAAGATAACTAATTCACCCCCCCCCCCTCAGTTATCTTGGTGGACTTTACATTCTACCAATTGGTATCAAAGCAATAGGTCCTTGAAAGAAAAGTTTAACAAATTAAGGAGATCCATGGAAAATTTCAGGAAAGAAAGCCCTAAGTTTGATGGAGTGAATTTTGACAGCTGGAAAGAAAAGATGAAGACATGTCTACTATGTTTAGGACCAGGTTATTGGTTGATTACTAAGAATGAGAAGACTATAATTGATGAAGATAATATTGAAACATGTAATAATGATGGGAGAGATCTATTCCTGTGTAACATACCTGCTAGAGAAGCACTTTTGTCTGCCCTTCTGGAGAATGAGTACAATCAGGTAAAATGTTTGAAAACATCTCATGAAATTTGGAAAGCTTTACACTCTACTTTTGAAGGTGATGAACATGCAAAGAAAGTTAGATTAAATAATTGGATATGTGCATTTGAAGATATAAGAATGATGGAAGATGAATCTATTATAAGCTATATTGGTAGAATGTCAGAAATTGTTGCAGGTATAAAATCTTGTGGAGGAATAAAGATAGAGAATGAAGTGATATGGAAAATTATGAGGATATTGACTCCTGCATTTAAGCAGACAACACATATAATTGAACAAGTTATACCTTATACTTTTAACTTTACTAGAGAGACTCTTCTTGGAAGATTGGAAGTAGCATAAATGAACCCGAGGTTATCAGGAGACTTGCCTAGAATGGAGACAACATTCAGTGCTCTTAGTGTTCAACCTACTTTGTCAAGAAGTATTAGTGTGAGTGGAGATTATGCTAGCAACAACAGATCTAGAAATGAAGAAGATAGGAAGATTGAAGAAGGTATTGCCTTGCTTATGAAAAGAGAACCAGATGGTAAGAAATTCTTTAAATGTTGGACATGTCAAGAATATGGTCATTTTACATCTAAATATCCTAAGAGAGTTAAAAAGTATAGAAACAATTTTAATCCTAGAAGATCTAAGGAATGTTATTATGCTAATGATGAAGAACTTGAAGCTAGTATCGAGAGAACCTTAAGTCAAAGTGGTACTCAGAATACTGATGACATAGCATTTGTAGCAATTAAAGAAGAAAATCCTAAAATAGAGGTTAAGGAAGAAAAAGCCATGGTTTCTCAAGTTGAACAGAAAGCTGATTGGATTATAGATAGTGGTTGTTCACATCATATGATTGGAGACATGAGAAAGTTCATAAAGTTTAACAGTTATGATGAAGGAGTTATTAGAGTCGGAAACAATGAACCTTGTTTGATTAAAGGTATAGGATCTATTACTCTTGATGGAAAGACTAATACTGATGATGTTTACTTTTTGGATGGTTTGAAACATAATCTTTGAGTGTTGGACACTTAGTTGATATGGGATATCAAGTTTGATTTACTGAGAAAACTTGTGTGATAAAAGAAAAAGATCAAAATTTGATTGGTAGTGGATCTAGAACAAGAGGTAATGTATTTTAGTTGAATCCTACTAAGATGACATGTTTGATTACTAAGATTGATGATAGTTATTATGGCATAGAAGATTTTGTCATATAAATTTTGATAACATTGTGAAAGTGAGTACTACACTTGCAGTAAGAGATTTTCCTAAAATTATGAATCCTACTAACATGATTTGCAAGGAATGTGTGATGGCTAAAAAGAAGAGAAGTTCATTTCCCAATAAGAAGTTCACATCTACAGAGAATTTGGAGATTGCTCATACAAACTTGAGCAGTACTACAAGGACTAGAGGATTCTATGGAGAAAGGTATTTTATGATTCTTGTTGATGATTTTACAAGAATGATGTGGATTGCATTTCTTAAATAAAAGTCTAAAGCATTTGATAAGTTTAAGATCATAAAGAATAAAGTTGAGAATGAATCTGGAATGAAGATTAAATGTTTGAGATCTGATATAGGTGGTGAATTTACTTCTAGATAGTTTAACACCTTTTGTGAAGTGAATGGTATTAAGAGACAGCTTTTAGCCCCTAGGACACCTGAACAAAATGGTATTGCAGAAAGAAGAAATAGATCAGTGACTGAAGCAGTAAGAGCTGTTAATCTCTATTGAGCCTTTAAGGTTGTCATTAGTATCAAAGGATAGTAAACAGGTTGGTCGGTTACTTATATTGAGTTAGTCGATAACTAGAAGTAAGACATAGTAGTCCATAAAGCCTTTGCACTGAGCATCACATAGTTAACCGAGCACCAGCAACACCGACACTGATGGTCAGTAAACACCGAGCATTGCAGTATACACCGAGCAGATTATACATTGTTTACCAATGATCATAGAAAATACCATAGTAATCTGAAATTGCACATTATTCTTTGCAAATGGTTATAACAGATCGTAAAATGGTTTACCAAGATCAAGGAGCATTTATTATAAATAGATACTCATTAAATGTAATGTTTATCTTATTGTAATAGTTGATCTAGGTTATTTTGCACCGTAGATCTTAGGGTTATGATTATTTTTGTAACCTAATTTTTTCTTAGGCGGAAAAATAGAACACTATATATTTTGTATGTTCGCACCATTTTTATGAGGTTGGCTGAACTAATATATATGAATCAAGGAGCACTTGAAGACATAGCCTATCTTCAAGACAATCAGTTTACCGAGCAGAATAGAGCACAGAGGATATCAAATTGAGCAGAATCAGAGAAGCCTACCGAGCACAATAGAGTAAGAAACCATCATAGATAAGGTGATATTCTGATGAGCACTTATAGATCTATTTTAGACAATTGAGTTGTCAACTAGTAGATTATTACCTATTACTTTCTGACAATTGTGAGAGTTTTTTTTGATAAATCTCTTAATAGAGTAGACTTAACAGTCTTATGTAAATCTCTTAATCAAGTACACACTTCATTAGTGTTGTTTAAATCCTATAACTAGGTAGATGTAGCTGATCTAATATGTTACTCCTAATAGGGTAAGATCACCAGAAGTGATGAAAACTTGTAGCCTTAATAGGTAAACCTTTTCTATCTGCAGTAGTGAAGAATTTTTGGGTGTCATCCGCACCATAGTTTTTACCTTCTAACAAGGGTTTATACATTACAAAAATACTTGTGTTATGTGATTGTCATATTGATTTCATGTTTTGTACTTTCTTAAGTTAACTAGATGATTGATTTATACAATTTTATTCAAGTTATTTTGATCAGTTATCACAGTATTCAGTTATAGATCAGAAAGGTGTTACAAGTAAATGTTTTGAAGGCACTGATTCAGCCCTCCCCTCTCAGTATCTATCTCTCCCAATTCCAACAATTGGTATCAGTGCTTGATCCAATATGATCAAATATTTCATCAATAGGTTCTTCATGATAACTAATTTCATTCAGCTGAATTGCAAAGTTCTTCCTATCAACCAGTAATTTCTTCAGTTGTTCCTTGGTTTGTTTATACTGTTCCACAAACATTTGTATTTGTATCTTCTGATTCTCAGTAATCTTGTCAAGCTTGTATCTCTCCATGAATTAGATCTTTACCCTCCAGTGGTTAGACTATTCGACAAGAGAACTGAGCTCTGGAAGCATCTCTGACAAATCCAAAAGCATAATCTTTGAGTTATCTGAAAAGAATCAACATCTATCTAAGCAAGTGAAAGCACGTCAAATCGGTCATGAATCTCAAATGGTGAGAATGGTGGAAATCATGAACAATGCTAGACAAGCTGAACAAGATCAAAATCTGGCTATTGAAGACCAAAGATTGATGACTGAACAACTTCAAGAAAAAGAAAGTGAAATACAGAGACTCACTGATCGTGACTTCCAAGTATCAAACCAGATGATGACAGTTAATCAAGAAATGAACGGAGTAAATGGAGAATTATTATGAAGACTTGAAGATGTTGCAATACTCAGAGAAGATAATGAAAAATTGAGAAATGAAATAAAGACACAAAACCAACACAATGAAATGATGAAGATAGCTGAGGACAGTTCTAAAAAGATTGATGATTTCTTGACTAATCAGAGGAGATTCAGAAGTAGAACCGGTATAGGCTACACTGGTGAAGGAGAATCATCACAACAAGATGAAAAAGTCAACAACAATCAAACTCAGAAACCTAAAGTGATGACATGTTACCATTGTGGAAAATCAGGACATATATCTAATGTGTGCAGAAGCAAAGCATCAGGTAAACCTCTTGTCATTCCAAAATTCAATGGATATTGTTATTATTGTGGTAAGTTTGGACATCTAGCTTATGAATGTAGAGCTAAGAAGAATGACATTGCTAATAATACTACTGAGGAGAAAATATGCTATACTTGTAATAAGCATGGACACACTGCAAGGGACTGCAAGGTGAAAATGACACAAGTTTGGACACCTAAGGAGAAATTAAAATGAAAGCCATATCAACTGAAGAGACAAGGTAACTCATATGTTTGGGATTATAATACATGGACTAATTTTACTGTATGTGGTTGGTATGGACATATTGTAGAAAAATGTTACACAAAGCATCGGATTGGACAATCAAGAAACTGGACAAATGTAGGAATGGCATGTATGCACTGTCACAAGGTCGGTCATGTAAGAAAGAACTGTAGAGACCGAGCACCTGATGAAAACCATATATTTGAGAGTGGATATAACATTGCAAATATTAAAAAGTTAAGGAACATAATGTGGAAGAAGGCATCTAATGAGAATGCTGAGTCAAGTAACACTGTCGGTGAAACCTCATCCACTGGATTGGGTGACACTGGTACCTCCACTTAAGAAGACAAAGGTATGTATGGAACTGACATTTTAAATGACCACATTTTACATATAGTTCCTTATATATGACGTACAAATACCAAATCTACATGAATAAAGATGCACCATGGTTTATGTGTTACAAGTTTACAATTGTTATATAGTCGATAAAAGAAGAAACATGAGTTGGTTACCCGTCGGTAATCACTATACAAGGTTAACTGGCAATAGTGCAAACTGATGAAGAAATTCTATGTTAACCAAGCTAACAGCTATTTCATATCAAAAGTTAGGTCATGCATTTAATGCATCAAAGTTTGAGTAGGAATATCGAAAAGTCTATATATACGTGGAAACTGAGTTCATTGTTACATTGCGACTTCGAAAAATAGAGATTTTACAGAGAAGAGTTCAAGCTAGAGATTTTTTAGAAAAGATTCCAAGCTACTGTAGATTGAACCAATGACAAATCTTTGATGATAATGAGTAAGTTCATCTACCTACCATACACTGGTTATCTATTGTCTGCCAAAACCCTAGAAACAATTTATGGCATCGACATTGACTGGAAGAAAATCATAGAACATTGAGGAGGAAGTGGAATTAATTGTTAGGGCACATTTTGCTGAGGAGAAATTCAAACCTCATCCCAAGGTCATAGCAGAAATAGATGATATGGGTGTAGTTTCTAGTATTCTAGATAGGGTTTTGTTAACATAAGACATTATGGCTTACATTCACTACAAGATCGATGAAGTATGTGATTTTGAGACCATTGTTGCTTATCAGCAAGTCTATGGACTGGATGGTAAGATTAAATATGAATATAAGAAGATTGAGGAGTCAGGGTTACGGTGTTTCACATTCTTCCCGCAATCCTTCCACAATGACTGGATAAGAATTGTGCTAAGAAGATTTCATGATGGAAAATTTTGGTTGGATAAACCTATTGAGGTCACTAAGAAGATTATTAGTAGGGTTACTGGGTACCCTACAACTGACAAAGCCAAAGCATTTCGAAGTTCATCTCATCTTGACATAGAAAAGAACACTAAAGCTCAATGGGATGGTAGGGCACTAAAAATATCAACTATCAGAGATCCAGCAGTAAAATTCATAGCTCATGTCATCAGGTACAAGATATTCCAATCAAGCAGACCAAATAGTGTACCCTATAGCACCATGGACATGGCTTACAAAATTGTGAAGAAATATCACCAGGTTGATCTTGCCGAGCTACTACTACACCAACTGCATGAGAATATGAAGACAATAAAAGAAAAGAAGTCTAATACATGTAAGTATGGATCACTTCTTGTCTGTACATTTCTATATCTACAAAAATATGTACCAGGTATCGGTAAAGTAAACTGGCAATCAGACAAACCGATAACTGCTCAAATCGATGAAATGATGAAAAGTTTAGGAGACAATCTGGACAAGGAATTCAATGCATATTTCAAGGAATTTCAAACAAAAATACAACAAAGGAGTAGAATTCCAAGGGAATTAGTAAGTAAATTTGAAGATGACATATGCTTTGTGGTAAGCACAGACCACTCAATGATAAAGGCAGTAGAATCGAGAACAAAATGGCTAGCGCTGATGGGATATGAAATGAATCATGATTTCACTTTGAAATCTATCAATGCATTGCTAGCATTATTGATAGACATCACTGCTAGTAGGTTTGGTGTATATGAGGAAGCTAAGTCTAGAATCACAACAGACATAGAGATCGGTAAAATGTTAAGAAGGGCAAACAAAATGAGCAAAGATCTCTCAAAAAAACATGGAAATGTATTTGACTCACCGAAGGAGTCACCGGTTGATGAAGCAACCAAAGGTCAATTATAGTTGGCTGAGAAGTCCTATGATAGCGAGGAGACCGAATCAAACAAAGAAAAGGATCACACACCAATTCCTCCCACAACTGATGGACAAGATATGCAGCTACCAGAACCTGAAGGAATGAAGACACATTCATCAACTACTACACAATCCACCGAACAAGTAGAAATAGTAAAAATAGCAAAAAGAAGAGTAGCTACACCTACCAGGAAATATGTTAAGAGAAAGACCAAGAAAGTAGCTGAGACCCCGAAGAAAAAGAGGAAATACATAAGAAATAAGGAAGATCTAGAGGATACAAAAACTAAAAATGATCTTGATCAATTCAAGTTAGTTCGTAACAAGGAAAGTACTATAGAATAAATAATTGAAGAAATAATTGAGAATGGAAGTCTTACAGATCTAGGCATAGGAAAATTTGACAAAATGTCAATTGAGGACAAGACAAAGATGGAACATGCTATCATTCAAATGATGATAAAATTCAAGAGAGTACCGATGGAATTTGCATGTCAATTGCCAAAAGAACTTGATGACAAGATAAGTGAGAGATGGGCTATTGCACTAGATACAAAGAAAAGGAAAAGATAACGGTCACTAAGTCATGCAGCCTCACACTTTAGCTATGTTGTGGTAAGTGAATACATGACAAAATATCAAGCTAGATTTCTAGTCAAGAATAGAGAAATGCAAATCATGGATGAGAATGTGGATGATATGGATGTCATATGTGATTCTCTATGGACATCAATTTTAAAAGTAGAAGAGAAAGCTAAGCAGGAAGTATTCCTGAAACTATTTAAGAAGAGACACAGTTCAAAAGATAAAGGTATTTTCATTGATGATAAAAAAGGTAAGAAAATAGAAGACATCGGTATATCAGTTACCAAGGTAATTGATATCATCGAACAAAAGGAAGAAATCAAGATTTCATAGGATGCACCGAATCAATTTAAGATCCACTTGCAAAAGAAAATTGATGATGATGCACTCATTGAGGACATCACTAATGGTGATCCTGATGATGAGGATGAAAAAGATGTGACAATTGTACCATACAAAGATGAAGCATTAGACATTGATAGTGTGCTCACATCACTACTAGGTGAGCTACCTGTACTTGCAGAGGTAGTTGGAATAATTTCACAAGTACAACCTGATGTGTCTCATCTTGAGCCAAATAAAGATACTACTAAGATTCAAGCACCTGAGAAACCTACAAATACAAATGAGCCTAACAAACTAGAGGCATAGTCTACCAAAACAAAGGAACCAAAAGAAACATAGTCAATTGAGGTGAACCCACCTGACACTACAATCGAGACTCCCACACAATCTACCGAGGAGTAGAAGAAGGATGATACAATGTCAACTGGGAAGGATACTCCAAGAAGTGAAGAAAAAGCTATTGTCATAAGTGAGAAGAAGTCACCTCTTTCCCAGAAGAAGAAGAATAAAGCCAAAGGGCCGGTCACCATTGATGAAGTTATCATTATACCAAAATGTGACCTGAGAACCCTAAGCCCTAAGGAACTAAGTAGGTATGGATAATTGTGTTCAAGAAAAGTGGCACAAGAGAAGTTAAGGCAAGAACACAAATGTAAAGAAGTGTTAAATTATATATGGGATATTCTGCAACAGATAGTACTGGAAACAAATATTGATGAGAATACTCCCATCTTAGATCAACTTGCCACACTTGCCGACAAAATCAATGCCCCTGATATAGATGCAGACAAAAGAATAGAAGAAAGGGAAGAATCAAAGATTCAGAACAAATTGGTAGAAAGGATTAGCACAGAAGTGGCACTGAACAAGGTAAAATTATCTGAGGTCATTACCGAGGTAAAATCTATCACCCAGATAATCTGTCAACTTCTAATCAAGCTTTGTACTTTAGACACCTTCACTGTAGAAGTCAGTGAAAAGATAAAAGGTTTAGAAGAAGAGATAAAGTTAAGTACACAAGTAGCTATCGCCAAGCCAACTACTTTCTTAAAGCATATTAACTAAGTTCAGGAACTCCAGTGACTGATAACAGACTTAAGGAAACAAGAAGCGCACATCACCAATCAGGTTACAAAGTTACAAAAAGAACTCACTCCTTACCTAAAAATTTTTGAAGCACACATTGTCAAAGCTGAACAACTTGTGGCAACACCAGAGATTTTGGTGTTGGATAATATCTTTGACATCCATGCACAAGTCGGTCTTGAGCATATTGCTCTTACCAACTTGAAAGAGGAATGGGACAACCTCTTGGAGTTTGTAAAGAAAACCCATCCCTACATTTTTGATAAGATGTAAGTATACATTATATATATTTTTTTGCATTTGGCATTATTATCAAAAAGGGGGAAAATCATGTATATGCCAAATAAGAATACTTTGATATGTATATTACAAACTACCGGGAGCATGCACTGAGGGGGAGTACTTTGTAATTAGAAGTGGATATGTATATGGCGGAGACATAAGGAATATATAGAAACATTTTGTCTATATACATTCAAAGTTTTGATACTAATGCCAAAGGAGGAGATTGTTAATCTCTATTGAGAATTTAAGGTTGTCATTAGTATCAAAGTATAGTAAATAGGTTAGTCGGTTACTTATATTGAGTCGGTCGATAACTAGAAGTAAGAAAGAGTAGTCAGTAAAGCCTTTGCACCAAGCATCACATAGTTAACTAAGCACTAGCGACACTGACACCGATGGTTAGTAAACACCGAACATCACAGTATACATCGAGTAGATTATACAGTGTTTACCGATGATCATAGAAAATGGCATAGTAATCTGAAATGGCACATTATTCTATGCAAATGGTTATAACAGATCGTAAAATGGTTTACCAAGATCGAGGAGAATTTATTGTAAATAGATACTCATTAAATGTAATGTTTATCTTATTGTAATAGTTGATCTAGGTTATTTTGCACCATAGATATTAGGGTTATGATTATTTTTGTAGCCTAATTTTTGCTTAGGTGGCAAAACAAAACACTATATATTTTGTATGTTCGCACCATTTTTATGAGGTTGGTTGAACTAATATATATGAATCAAGGAGCACATGAAGACATAGCCTATCTTCAAGACAATCAGTTTACCGAGCAGAATAGAGCATGGAGGATATCAGATTGAGCAGAATCAAAGAAGGCTACCGAGCACAACAAAGTAAGAAACCATCACAAATAAGGTGATATTTTGATGAGCACTTATAGATCTGTTTCAGACAATTGAGTTGTGAACTAGTAGATAATTACCTATTACTTTCTGACAATTGTGATAGAATTTTTTTTGATAAATCTCTTAACAGAGTAGACTTAATAGTCTTATGTAAATCTCTTAATCGAGTACACACTTCATTAGTGTTGTTTAAATCCTATAACGAGGTAGATCTAGCTGATCTAATATGTTACTCCTAATAGGGTAAGATCACCAGAAGTGATCAAAACTTGTAGCCTTAACAGGAAAACCTTTTCTATCTACAGTAGTGAAGAATTTGTGGGTGTCATCCCCACCACAATTTTTACCATCTAAGAAGGGTTTTTGCGTTACCAAAATACTTGTGTTATGTGATTGTCATATTGATTTCATGTTGTTTACTTTATTAAGTTAACTAGATGATTGATTTATACAATTGTATTCAAGTTATTTTGATCGGTTATCATAGTATTCAGTTATAAATTAGAAAGGTGTTACAAGTAAAATTTTTGAAAGTACTAATTCACCCCTCCCCTCTTAGTACCTATCTCTCCTAATTCCAACAAGAGCTATGTTATTTGAGAATGACTTAGCAAAGATATTCTAGATTGAAGCAGTGAACACAATAGTCTATACAATGAATAGAGTACAAATTAGAGTAGACATAGACAAGACACCCTATGAATTATGGTTTGGACACACACCCTTAGTTAAGTATTTTAGAATTTTTGGAAGAAAATGTTATATAAAAAGAGATGATGATATTGAAAAGTTTGATCCTAGAAGTGATGAAGGTATATTTCTTAGATATTATTTGAAGAGAAAAGCTTATAGATGTTACAATAAGAAAACTAATACTATTCTTGAGAGTGCAAATGTTAAAGCTAATGAAAAGTTTAAAATTCAAGAAAGAATGGTTGATTATGAATTAGATGAAGGAACTCATCCTAGACCTAACATTGAGACTACTAAATTTTTCTATGAAACTCACAGTGATTTGTTAAATGAAAGCCACAGTGAGATCATTGAAGAACCGACACCTGAAGTGAGATCTAAGATAGTGACATCTAACAAGAATTTATCAAGGAATCATCCTACTGAGTAGATTATTGGAAGCATAGACAGAGGAGTTCTAACTCAAAATAAGGTACAAGAATAGTTATGTTTGATTTCTAGTGAAGCTTGTGAAGATGAACATTTGATTAAAGCTATGAAAGAAGAACTAGATCAGATTAAAAAGAACAAAACATGGGAATTGGTCCCTAGACCTAAAGATAAGAATGTTATAGGAACAAAATGGGTATTCAGAAAGAAGATGAATGAACAAGGAGAAGTAGTAAGAAACAAAGCAAGATTGGTATGTAAAGGATACTCATAGAAAGATGAAATTGACTATGAAGAAACGTTTGCACTTGTAGCAAGAATTGAAGCATTAAGAATGTTTTTGGCCTATGCAGCTTACATGAAATTCAAAGTATATCAAATGGATGTTAAGTCAGCATTTCTGAATGGAGAATTGGAAGAAGTCTAGATTGAGAAGCCTGAAGGTTTTTCTTTAACTCAAGAAGGAGACATGGTATGTAAACTAAAGAAAGCTTTATATGGACTAAAGCAAGCACCTAGAACTTGGTATGCAAGATTGGATAAGTATTTGATAAAATTGGGATTTACAAAAGGAACAGCTGATAGCAACCTGTACACAAAATAAACTAAAAAAGGTTTGTTGGTTGTAGTTATTTTTGTTGATGACATTGTTTTTGGAGGAGAAGATGAAGCCAGTGATGAATTTGCTGATGAAATGAAGATTGAATTTGAAATGAGTATGATTGGTGAAATAAAATAGTTTTTAGGATTACAAATAACACAGAACAGTGATGTTATCTTTGTTAGTCAAACAAAGTACTTGAATGATTTGTTAAAAATATTTGGAATGGAGAACTGTAAACCAATTGGAACACCTATGGTAACTGGACATAAGTTATCTAGCACAGATGAGACTCTTGTAGTTGAACATAAGAAGTACAAATCTATGATTAGAGGATTGTAGTACTTGACACATACAAGACCAGACATAGCACATTCAATTGGAATTATAGCAAGATTCAAGCTGAACCTAGAGAATCACATTATGTAGCAGTAAAGAGAATACTGAGATATTTAAGAGGCACAATTGAGTATGGATTGTGGTATGAAAAATATAATGATTTTACCCTATGTGTATATATAGAAGCTAATTGGGGAGGCAGTGTTGATGATAAAAAGAGCACCAGTGGTGGACCATTTTTCCTTGGAGGAAGATTGGTTTCTTGGCTAAGTAAGAAGTAGAATTATATTTCACAGAGCACAATAGAAGTAGAATATGTAGCAGCAAAAAACAATTGTAACCAAATAATTTGGATGAAGAAAATGTTGAAGGATATTGGAATAAAATTTGTTGAACCTATTGTTATACATTGTGATAACACCAGCACAGTTAGTATGTCTAAGAACCCTGTATTACATTCTAATACTAAGCATTTAGAGGTTAAGTATCATGTAGTAAGAGAGAAAGTTGTTGAGAAAGAAGTCAGACTTGAATACATAAGCACAAAGGAGAAGATAGTAGACATATTTACAAAACCTTTTCCTAAGGATACATTTGAGTATCTGAGAGGTATGCTTGGGGTTATACCCCAACCTATCTTTGAGAAGTGATGAAAATTTTTGCATCCATCCAGTGGTATATGAGCCTTATCTTTCTTCTAGACTGGATGTTGGTACTTCCTCTATGGGGGAGTATGTATATATGAGCTAAGTCATGAGGACTCTAGTCAATGTATTTTTTGAATAGTGTCTTTTGACATTGGAGTTGTTGTTTACATAATGATGAAATTTTTGTCATTGATGTTAATGGGGGAGAAGTGTACATGAAAAACCTTTTGTACCATCTATTGGAGAGAACTGAATAGGAAAAAAAAGCAATATTTGATTGATGAAGAGGACTTAAAGTATTTTTCAGAGTAGCAATGTTGCAGTGTTGGATTTATGGAACATTGGATGTTTTTCATCTATGTTTCCATCAATGCCAATGGGGAAGATTGTTAGGAATGAATGCTGAAAATATCCTATGGGAGTATTGGCAGCCATTCTGTAGTATTTGTTGTTGCATTCATGACTAAGATTGTCATTGATGTCAACACAATGATCTACTGAGATTTGCTAAGGAGAAGACAGTGTTTGGATTAACGCACATGGGATATTGAAGATAAAGCTATCCAATGTTGAGGATTTACTCTTTTTTATGTTATATGTTCATGGTTAAGAGTGAAAATAGTAATTCATTTATTCATGGAAGTTATGAGCATTTTGGTGGAAGCAGTATTCAGGTAGTGTTCCTGAGTAGCGGTTTATGGAAATAGGATGATATCTCCTAATCAGGATGGAATCTAGTTTTGTGCAGTTAGAGAGTAGTTGAAGACATGTTGATAGTAACATGGATGATAGCACAAACTTTGATGTTGCATGAGTGAAGAGTTATTATAATTGGAAGCCAACAGTTTTGTGTATTTTTTATGTAACGTATGGAAAATTTTATTTTGTAATTTGATGCTGACTCATTTGTAATTACTTGAGTGTGTTATAAAGGAAGGAATGTGTTTCCTTGTTGACATATGGATATGAATGTAATGATGAAGTGAATGAAGTTGTGAAAGAGAATTTGTGAAAGAGGACATGCGAGGTACAAAGATCTGAAATTGAGATCTAGTGTAGCAGTGAGTGTGGTTTGGCATAGTCAAAGAAGAGGTAACATATTATTGAGATCACTAATGATTTGATATCATTCTATTGAATAATCTAGAGAATAGTTGGACAGTGTGTTCATTGATCTTGCCTTTGAAGCTGTTTGGGCAATGGGTTCTTATGTCTTCCATAACTCCTAACAAGGACTCATATGTACTGAATGTATTTCATAAGACTCCTAATAGAGTCCATACTTTCACAAGGAATATTCATATTAGTTCATCTTTTGTGGGCATCATTACCATTAGGGTTTACTCTTTGATCAAGAGGTTCCCTAGTCAACATATCTTGTGTCATTGTGTTATTGTGTATGAATATCTTTCTATGGTTGTTAATTACACTGCTTATATGGTTAGATGTTGTTGAAGTTGATAAAGGTTATAATTATCAGATAATTGATTCACCCCCCCCCCCTACCCCCTCTCAATTATTTTTGTGGACTTGACTTTCTAACATTTAGAGTAGATATATTGCATTGGTTAAGTTGATTTTGTTTTAGAGCTTCCACTGGTTCTGTTCTAACTAGTCCGAGCATTCATGGCTCCCCCATGAAATCTAGCAATGGGAAACACCTAAGTGTAGATGGAAATGCTAGGGGGTTCATTAGTGTATATAAGTTTAGGATTAGAAGGCATGAGAGTTTGGAGAGCTATTTTTATTTCTAGGCCCTAGGCGAGTAGATAGAGCCCAGTTAGAGGTCTAGGTTGTGAAGAAGTGAATATTTCTTGTAGGGTAGAAATGTATAGTATGGCTCCAATACTTTTTTGAGAAGGTGTTCATCGTATCTAAGCATTCTATAAAGATTGGGTTCATACCAATCACTTAGATATAGTTTTGAGCAAGATTCACACTAGGATACAGTCAGTCCTAGAAAATAGGTCAAGAGGCTACCAGGACCTAAAACTTGCAGAATCCTTAGTAAGAGCCAAAAGGGTATCCAAATCCCCAATTGGTTTTTCAAGTTGTTTGAAGAATTTTACCAAGAAAGGACAAAAGCCTTTGCAAAAAGCTACAAGGATTAGGCCTATTTTAAGGTCTCTAAATGATGAACTATTGAAGCTGGTAAGGATATGATTCAAGATCCTTCTAAAATGGATCAAATGGACCAAGTTATGAATTTTTTCACAAGGATGAAGACCTGTGTAATGAAGATTGGAGTTTGTGAAGAATTGGCACTTAGAGATTTCAGTGTGAAGAATTATACTAAATCTAGGGTGTTAGTCTTTCAAGGTTAAGCACAAAGGATAAGAACTCTTAGGGAGGAGTTAGGATTGGTCTTAGTTAATCACCTAAACCAATCAGGACCTAGAGGAGACTAGGATCCTAGAAGAGACAAGCTAGGTCTCTTAGTTGCACTGCAAGAAATCCTTGGAACACTCACATCACTTAATCTCTTCCGTAGATCTTAGGTTTAGGTCAGATTCATTGAATCCTTCCATTATTTTTTTCTCCTCCTTATCCTTCTAGATACTTCTCCAAACTTCTCCTTGAATCCATAATAAAATGGTTTACCACACATTAAATGCTCTAGGTCATTCATATTTAATGCCAACACATTTTACATATCCCAAGAATTCAACTATGTCGGCTGGGATTCTCAATTCCTTCACAAAATATAAATTACTGACACTCCATCAATACTATGTTCATCTACTCGGTTATCATTGAATAACTCAGTCCTCGCTAATACTGTTCTACTTGGTGTAGACACCTAAAATCCCTTTGCTAAATAAAAACATTTTATTTTGCAAAAATACCTGATGAAATCCTCATTAATTAATTAATTAATTCATTCATTCATTTTTATTGTCATTATCCCTTCTCCTATTTTAATTAAAAAAATTTAATTAAAAGATCTTGCCAGAAATATTTAAATCTAATTTTAATATTTAATCACCTATTTATTAAATTAATATTTGATAAATGAAGTCACAATCCTTAAATAAATTTATTTATTTATTTAATCCTCAAAACCCTAGAATCTTCTAGAAATCCCTAAACCTATCTACCCATCCCTAATCACTCACTAACCCAGCTTAGGGAGGGATTTGTAACCCCAAAGTCAACCCTCATTAATGAATTTGTAAGAGTAATTAATATCCCTTTTACACCCCCATTTATGGCTCTTACATCCATAAGTGAGAGCCCATGACCCTTCTTCCACCTTGGTCCCCTAAGCACACTTTCCAAGTGTTTCTCACACGTGTGAGAAATCCTTGGGGCATTCAACCATGAATGCAATCCTTATCCCTTCTAACTCAACCTCTACCCAAACCCCTAACTCTAACCCTCCTTCCTAACCCAATCCCTTATAAAAATCCTATAAATACCCTCACTTCCAAGATAAAATTAGTATCTTATTTCTTATCATTCCATCCATTGTTATCATGTCAGTTTTCATCTAGATTATCATAGCATAAGCATAATTGTTAGATTTCCTTTATCTTTCAAACTTTAATAAATTATCTTAGCATAGATTAATGGATTAAATTAGTTTATTTTTAATATTTTCATATTATTTTCATCATATCACACTCATATTTTGGCTAAAATCAAATTTTCATAACATTCATTAAGCTCAAATCTGCATCTTGCTTCATTTGAACTCTTGGGACTCTAGGGGAAAAACAAGTTCACCATACCCAGTTTTGTGCCACTATGGGGTATCCATGGTTCCTAAATGATCCTAATCCTTCTTAAATATCATTGGATAAATTCTCATTATGGTTTGAGAGCACACCCACATCCCTATTCTAAGAGCAAATCAAATAGTGACAGGGTGCTCCCGTTTAAGCTCTATTTGAGGTGTCCGGATAGTTTTTCTATATGTTAGGTATATTCTATATCTTACTAATTTTTTAATATCTAAACATGTTCCAAATTGGTTAGGTTCACATTGATCACATTTTGGCATGCCCAGTGGGACCCCACCACACTCTTCAAACTACTTTTTTAGGGTTCTTTTTGTAAAAAAACTCACTTTTTCATAACATCTTGGGCATCCTTGGAGGTAGAATCATATGAAAAACCTTCTTTGTCATGGATTTCCTTTTGGTAACCCCCCAAGTGTCTTACTATAGCATGTACATTGTTGTATGAGCTTTTGGCAAGGTTTTTTGGCCTTTTCCCCACCTTTTCCCACCTTCTGGCATGAATTGTCATAATGGAACCCCTATATTTCCGTATGGGAACCTATGTTAACTCATAAAACACTATATCATAGAATACACTATCATGGATTTCTGTATGGGAAACAAAGGGCATTTGTGAGGCCCTAAACTTTTTCTTTTTTGTCTTTTAGGTTTCATTTGGGCCTCCTAGTGACCCTAAACTTCAAATTTGTAGGTTCTTGCAGGTACTCCTTGGAAGGAAAGTTGATCAACAAATCATCAATTTCCTAAGACCTATTAAATTTTGTATATGTTTAGGAACATAATCAACCTCCATTCAAAGCTTAAAAGGAACCTTTCATTCAATCTTGAATGCTTAAAATGGACTAATCTGCATATCTTTCCTAAACGGTCAAAAATCAATCTTAAAGTGACCAAAGTCACCCATCACACTTTTTTTTGGTTAAAATGAACTTCATTTATAAAATATGAAGGTTTTATGCAATCTAGGAACTGAAAGAAAACCTCATTTGGGATTAAAACAAACTTTCATTCACTCTTGAATGCCTAAAAAGCAAGAATTTGCATGTCCTTCCTAAATGGTTCAAACATAATCCTAATCAATTCTAAAGTGATCAAAATCACTCATCACACTTTTTTTTGGCTAAAGAGAACTTCATCCAAACAAACTTTAGTTCTTTAAGGTTTTATGCATTCCTAAAGGCAATCTAGGAACACTTTATCCATTTTGGGCTTAAAAATGAATCCTAAAAACACAAATCTTGAGTGCATGAGTAAAAGTGAAATAAAACACTTCACATCATTTTCAGCTCTAAAATTAACATTCAAAAGCTTGGAAACTCTTAGGGGTATCTACTTTCAAAAGTTTCTTTATTAAAGGGGAAACCCTACAACCCAATCTAGAATGCATAAAGTTAATCAAACAAATTTTCATTTTGTGATGTTTTAGTAATGTGTATTTTTGGGACATGAGTAGAAAGTTATGCCTTCCAATGGTGTAAGCTACATGTGTTTTTGAGCTGTGAGCATAAATTTATGCCTTCTGCAAGTGGGCATAAATTACAAAGTTATTTTTTTCATCATTTAGTTTTTTGTTCTAATCAAATTGGGCTCTAAAAAATCAAAATCTCGAGTGCATAATCAGAGTGAAAAAAAAAATTAAACAACTTCATTTTGGGTTCTAAAAACAAAGAAAAAAATTCAATCTTGAATGCTCGAAATAAAAGTCTTGCAAATCTCTTTCACAAGTTTTTTTTATTTTCAAAGAAATGAACTTTTGCATCCTAAACACATGTTCTTGAAATTCCTTGTTAGATAACCAAGAGGGGGGATGAATCAGTTAATTCCAATTATTCTACAATCCCAAATCTCCCAGATGTATATATTCAAACTTTTCAATCAAATAATCAACTTGGTAAGATAACAACAATATCTTTCTCTTCATCTACTGATCAACATTAAATTAACAACTGTGTTTACCGATCTATCCAGTTATGAAATGTGTAAAGAAAAATAATAATTCAACACATCATTCACACATAACACAAATTTTTAAGGTGGAAACCTTTTTAGGGGAAAAAACACCTGGGACCGGTAACCCAAAATAATTCACTCTTTTGAAGTGAGCTCGGTTAGGAGCCAACCCTATTAAATGTTATAAAACACACTATATGGTGTGACCTAGTTAGAGGATTTATCACTAACAATTCTCTCTTCAACAAAATTCACTATGGGGTCAACAAGAAAATAATCAACATTCATTGAATGTCATATTGAAATACAAAAAGACTATGAAGTCCCACTCGGTTAAGATATATTTTTGTAACAATGGTTAAACTAATATAGCAGTGATTTGATTCACATACAACTAAGATTTGCAGATTTTTAGATATAAGCTAAGCTCAAAATACCTCCTCTGATCAATAAATAATTCAATATTTCATATCCTCCAACTTCATTCCACTCTGTGTATGCTTCTCTGATGCTCGGTAATGTCTGTAGTTCAACTTGGTTTTGTCTTTAACCAGTTTGATTAGTGGTGCATGAAAATAGTCCTTTCACATGAATAATCCTGTAGTATCAATAATCCCAGACTCAACAATGAATGGCATGTCTCTTTAAATAGACAACATAAATTGTTTTCATCTCATCCATTAGATTTTTCCTCTTTATATCCATCATTCATTTTTCCACTTTGAGCTTCCTCGACAGTTGTGTCATTAACACGTTACAATTTTCTTCATCTGATCAATCTTGAATTTTTTTAGTCGTTAGATCATCATAAAAAACTTTATCTTCTACCTCGAAATCATAAGCAATTGTCCAGATCATCAATTCAGTCAGCTATTATAAAATTTATTTGTTTCTTTTACTCAGTCAATACAAAATGTGTCGGTGATTACCTACTCAGTTAATACTATACTCAGTATACACTACACTAGCTTGGTGTATACAAAAATCTTCATTTATCGACCACATAAATTTGTTCAGTTCTGATCTTCAATACATAAAAAAAATCATGTAATACAATCAAGTCAACAACATGAGGCCATAGACTCATCAATAAGTTACCCAATACACATACCATATCCATATCTTCTATATCTGTCATGCCCTGCAAGGGAATCAAGGAAGAGAACAAAGATTCTCTTTGTAAAAGAAAACCCTAAGTAATGATTTATGAAATATTTTGAATTTTTAAAAGAATTATGTGAACAAAACTTAAATGTAGTTAAACTTAGATTCCTCCCAAGGTTCCCTACTATTTTATGAACAATTCATTTAAGTCCTTTAAGTATACTAACAACAAGATTTACTTCTTAAAGAAAACTACATCATATCATTTGAAGATTCTTTACAAAGAGATGCAAAGTACTTTCATTTCAATTTTCCATTTAAATCCATCTATTTTCCTAAGTACCCTTTATGAACAATATAACTTTTAAAGAAAATAGAATTGTCTAAATCATTTGATACATTACAATTATTACATTTGATTTTTCAATAGCTTTTCACTTAATCAACAATAATGAAAAACATACTACTTAACTTGTGATGTAGGAGCATCCTGGGTGTAAGAGCAATCTTGCATCACCCAAAAATATTTCTAGTTTTCTTTTCAATAAGGGCTATCTTGTGCAGAGCCGCTATTTATGGAAACTTTCTATTTTTAGTAAGTTGGTCATATGATCTCAGAATGTTTTGGTTTCACAGTTGGAGGTTCATTTTAGTCATATCAGCCTACTTGTAAAGTTTCATTGTCGGATCAAGTCTAGTCTTGAAGATATTGAAAATTTTCAGTATTGGAAATAGGGTAAGAAACTTTGAACTCAGTTTTGAAGGCTTTAGAAGCCTCGGATGAGGTTGAAACTTCGGCCAAATGAAGCTTTCATGATTTAGGCATTGTAGAGAGCTTCATGCCCTTTCCAAAATGGGGTCATAATAGTAAGTCAGGTCAACGGGTGATGAGTTATGGTCTCCAGAAGTTGGGCCACCTGAAATGGTGAAAAATAAATTTCCTTCAAAATTTTTGTTTGGGTTTCAAAAGTTGTTTTGAGCAGACTATGATGTAATAAAATGAAAAATAAAATAATTCTAAGTTTGGTTAGCCTTATTGGCTAAAATTATGGAACCTTCCCAGGCAGTGGAAAATTGCCTATATAAGGAAGGCTGTAGTGTTGTCTTAGGCAATTCAGGACAGTTCTGGGTAGTAGATCTGGGTAATGATTCAAGGCTTTGTCCTAAAGAATATTGTAAGGGAAATGCCCATGTGGCTTTGCATATTGTAATTATGAAAGTTTGTAATTCCACATTTGTGGAGATAATAAGAAGCCCATTTTCTATTCTTGCATACTGTTGTTGTTTCTCTATTTTTGTTATGTGTTTGTGGTATTAAGGGGAGCACCCTTCATCAACTTGGAATGTTACAAAATCCTTTTCTTTTCAACATACATCATATACATAAAGTTTGTGATTTCCCTTTTTCCTTTCTCCTAAGTCTACCCATTCCAATTACATCATTTTGAAATACATTAATGATTACATTACATTTATCTCCTCTTGGGAGGTAACAATAATTTTACATCATGAAAGATAAATACAAGTCTTCATTCTTCTAAACTAGAACACTATGCAAGCATGAATCCATAAGCACTGCATCTGCAAAAGGTACCTTGATAAAAATATTTACCACCCAACCATGTGGATACCTAAAAGGCCCACTCCCCCGTGCTAGGAGATAAACACCAAGGTCCACAAAGAAGGAATAGCTAGGCCATACCTAGGGTTGGGTAACCTTTCCCAAGTAGAAAATAAAAGAAGATCAAAGTATAAATCTTTTCCCACAGGTTCTAAGGCTTGGTAGAAACTCTAAGAAATTACCTAAGTGAGTGTCATTACATAGCCCTCACCCCTTGGGTTGTCTTGGTACTAGCCACTCTGGGCCTCGGCCCCCAAGTAGGCACATGCGGAACCAAATGCCTTTCGTACAGACAAGTGCCATTCAATCATACCTGCACATAGGAACCTTCTCCCACTCCCATCCATAGCCTTTACTAGCACTAATGGTATGGGTGAAGCATATATTAATCTTTTTAGTGTTTGAACCCATTCCCATAATTTTAAATTAAATTATCACTTGTTAAATAACTCTTCAGTCGGTTATCCTGGTTCTAGCCACTTAGGGCCTTGGCCCCGCACTGAGAGCCACTCACTTGGTGTTGTTAGGTTTTCTACCCTTAACCCACACATCACAAATACATCATACATGTAGAAAAACACATCATAAGCACATTTGAGAACTGCATCAAAGAATAGAAAATAATAAGATAGTCTAGGGATGTTTAGGAAAATTAGGAACATTTAGGGAGGCCTAGAATGGTCCTGATCCTCCTAGACAATTCTAAACTTACTTCCTAATCACATCCTAAATCTTAATAAAGCATCTAAATGCACCAAGTGTCCTCCACCAAACAAGTAATGAACAATTATAGTTTATACAAAAATTCCATATAATTTATACAAAATTCCATATGCCTGAAATCTAACTAAGCCTAAATTTTTCTAGAAATCTCAAAATTAGAAGTTGCATCTTAACTCCTATGAAGCTGAAACCTATCTCAAACTTCCTGGAAGGTACCTAATTTCTTTATGCAAGTATAACTTAAAGTATCATAACTTATACTTAAATGTTATTCTTGTATAAATAAACTAAATGTTATACTATGTTCTAATTGTACAAATATTAAATCATCTAATTTCTGCCTAACCCTAACCCGCACGCATTGTTTTATGGCATAAATCCCATGTGTAGTGTTTTATGACAAATAAATGAATTCATGTTATACTTCTATAATCGGATGGCATAAAACAATAATACACTTACGAATGACATAATAGCAACGTATATTTCTATACACGGCTTACAGAATAGGAATTTCTATACACATCTAATAGAATAAAAATGGCAGACAACATTACAATAAGGTATAAACACCTACTACTATATTTGTATAAACAAACTACTAACTTAGGATTATATACAAACCCTAATCCACACACGGGATCATAATAATACTAAATCGGGATTAAATAAACAATGACAAATTACAATGATAGGTTAGGAATGATAGATTACAAATGATAGATTAGAAATGACTGATTGCAAATCCTAATCCAAACATGAGAGATCAAAATCTGATTATAAAGGTAGATAAAATGAAAATGCTATGGATTCTCTAGACTCTTACAAATGCAAGTAGTTTTCACATTCATAATGCATAGGAAGTAATTTTTATTTGATATATGATCATAAGAAAAAAAAAAACACAATAATATATAACATTCTCAAGCATACAGAGAAAGCATTCAATCATACTTTAATCATTTCATATTACAAAGGAGAGTTAACTCTCAGGATGAATTCCAACCTGGAGTCCTTCGTGGATTCGGTTGATGAAGAAGTATCCAATCCTCTCAAACTTTTCTAGCACTCCTTCAAATCCTCCTAGATGCAATCTCCAGCCTCTACCCATAACAATCCATATACCAGATTCAAAGAACAATGGATTCTCTCCTCATGAATATAACTTTTCTACAAACATAACACTCCTCTTAGTATTATTTCTTCTTGAATCAACTCCTATCCAACCCCCTTTCACACAAGAAATCTTTCTTGTATATAGATTGGGGAGTAGTTCCATAGGTATTCCAACCGATGCAACTATCCTCCAGTTATTCATTAATAATGCGGTTTGTAAAACCATTCTCGTGAAGGGATAAACAAATTTTATTTAATAAGATTTTAAATCTATGTCTCCTAAATTTGAGGATGACAATATGTATAATAAAGATTTTAGGAATATTTTTACTAACTTACTATGGTAATTTACCAAAAGCATTTCCAAATATAAAAATAACATATACTTACCATAGCCTCATAATAATTTCCCTTCACATAATTAATTTATTTTATAATAATAATATATATTTATTTATATATGTATTCATAGGCATATGTGTGCACGCATATGCTTATGGTACATATACCATAAGTAAGACACATTATTTTTAATATTAAATATTATGAATATCATTATTATAAAACATATTATTTATTTATACACTAATCCATATTGTAAAATATATATCAGGTAGCTACGAACATAAGTTAGATTTTACCACTATTATTTAAAACATTTATTATTAAAATTGCCATAGACACTTTGTTATTATGAGTATTATAAAATAATACCATAAAATTATTTATTATTATTGATATTAAAATCACATGATTTAATCACATACCAACTCGTTCCTAACGAGATATGCTAGTATAATAGTAGCTACTAATAAGGATAAATTTACTAAATCATACCCTCAAATGAACAATAATTCACATCAATAATATACTAACAAAATTGAACATACCATGAAGATAATTAGTGCTACCATAGTCAAAACCTCATTCTCAAAGATTGCAACAGACAAGAAACCAGCTACAAGATCCACAAAACCAATAAACAGAGAGAACACATAATACATCCGCACAAGGGACTGACTCGGGAACTCCCCACCTAAGGATAAAAGGATTAGAGGTAGAGTTTCTTCCTATGGAACTTGGTGATATCTCCATAACAACAACAATGATCGAGGATTTTGAGGGATTTCTTAGACCTATGAAGCTAGGTGGAGATGATACCTGGTAGTTGCAATCCTGCATCACCAAGAAGAGATACACATATGTACATATGGATATATATACAAATTAGATATATGCAAATAGATGACAAGGATCGATACATTTTGTGGACCTCAACTAAGTGAGTAACTACAACTTCATCTCGAGTCATGAAAACACATCAGACACATATACATAAAACATAAAACATCATGACAATGGTTAGATTCAAATCCTTGGGTTAGCTCCATAAAACATATAAAGATAGATGGTTTTTCTCATTTCATAAACATATAAATGATAACCATAAATGAGCATATCAATCATCTGATAAACATATCATCACCCACAAAACATAAATGTAAATGTATAGCTCTAACCATCATAATAGAATGTCCAAATCAGAAAGTCTAAGTATCACGATAAGAGAGGGTATTACAATATCCATCTTATCTTGATGTAGATATCTCATTCCTTTACCATTTTCCTTCTTTAGATGTTTGTAACCATCATGATAAGTACAATCAAAACTAGTTGACATCAATGACAATACATTGACTGATTTAATTGTCTTACATATCACTTTAGTAGTTGGGTTAGCATGAGTCATTGTCTTTCACTTGTCCATTCACTCCATCAAGATATTCAATCAATTGTAGGTTATCAGTCCTAGCATAAAACACACTTAATCAATTTGGGAAAAAAGGAACTCTTTTTAATGTGTTTCTAGGAGTTGTTCAAATTTTACAAATGCTTGTTAATCTAAGTGATGTAAAATAATTGAACTAGGAAAAGTTTACTTGTTTTAATTCTAGTGAGGCCTGTCCAGAGGGAAAAGCACTTCCTCTTTGGAGAATGACCTCAAACCAATACTTCCCTGATTGGTATAGAAACAAAGCACTAAGTAAACTCTCACTTCATTTTGTCAAGCTCAGGCAATGTGTGTTGATGGTATCTTGATGTAGGTGAATATCCCTACTATTTTGGCATGGTCAACTAGGCTTTTATGTGAGCCACGTGCATACAAATTGATTGGGAGGATGCCACAGACCAAATCAAACACCTATTAATCAGAGGCTTCTTGATATACTCATGAAGGTATCAAAATATTTTTGCAAGGACCAATCCAAGTGGTTTCCTGGATCACCTTAATATTACTCACCATTTGTATTCCTTTTTGGGATACCAAGTTGTGAGAAAAGATTTTGATACTAGTCTGTCTTTAGGTAGTTCTTGTTTGATGTATTTTTGAAGTGTCAAACTTAGTGAAAAAAATCTATTGAACACACACAAATGAATATTTCTACACACCAAATCTTTTTCCATCTCAGTCCAATCCTCCAAAATCCAGAAGTTATCCAAGTCTCCAGAATCTTGTCATCCTAGTCTTCTAATCTTGTTGTTCCTCTCATCTTACATCTTCCCCATCTGGTCTTGTCCTTCTTTCCACCTATCCTAGGTTAGGAGAGTCATCTTGGTCATCCCCCATCCCTTTTCCATCTTCTTCTAGAGTTATTCTTTTATCCTATCCTGAGCTTAATTCAAATCCTAATCTAAGCTTGCTCTAGTCTAAGCCTTAGTCTTCCTTACATCTTCATCCTTCATCCCTATCCAACTCATCCACAAGTCAACACGTCTCAAAACTATTATTATGAGTTTGGTTATTACATCATTTTTCCTACTCCGTCCTATCCAAATGATGATGAAATTCTTGTTGATCATGATGAGTAATTTGAAAACCTTAGAAAGATTTCTCAAAACACCTTCTAGAATCCAATCATTTCTCCAAACCATCCTATCATGCCTTCATGCATATCCACTAGTACTCCTTATCATGCCTTTGATAAGGGAAATCCATTATCCTATTTATCCACACCTTCTTCCTATCTTGATCCTGCATATCCCTTGCATACATCATCCATGCCTCCATCCTCTCCCATGGTCATATCTAAATCATCATCTTTCCACAATAACACTACCAGCTACATCCCTTATCCAAGCCCATCATCTCATTATCCTCCAACCCATTTTCAAATCCAAGATCCTAGTATTACAATACATTACCTTGATCCCCCATCCTATCTTGATCCACCATCCATTATATCCTATATCAATCCAGCATCTTCCATTCTTACCTATATTTCCACAAATCCCCTTGCACAAGAAGAATGCATCCCTCAATCCACTTCATATCTCATATCTCAATCCATCACCCATATCCCATCAATTAGTGAATCAAGTTCACAAGCTTCCTCTATTCCCACCTATGTGAACTATCTAGCCATACCATCCCCCAACTCCTCTTCTAAAAATTCATCCCCCCAACCAAATTCACAATCCACCATCCCACCTTCATGTGTGGACTATCCTAGCTCTCCATCTTCACTACCATCTCAATATCTCAATATCCTTTTTGCTACCATCATGTGACTCTCCTTAGGATTTGCAAAAAATCTTGCAAAAATCCCAATTGCTAAGGAAATATTTGGTCTGCTATGAACAACATATTGTAACTTTTCAATCATAGACCTATACAAGGATTCACTAGCTGTATCATCATTCTTTGATATTTTTTGTCTAGTAGCCATGGGTGTACTTACTAGTCTAGAATCCTCCATACCAAAAGTTTTTAGTGTCTCCTTGACATACTTAGATTGTGTAATATAGATACTTTTCTTCATCTAATAAACTTTCAAACCAACAAATAATTTGATCTCTCCAAAAATAGACATCTCAAATTTAGTTTGCATCTCATTTAAAAATGTTTGACATAGGGCATCTTGTCCTCCAAATATGATATCATCAACAAATATTTCAGCTAATAATATCCCTTTACCTTTTTCAGTCGTCAAATACAAATTCTTATTTTCATTTGTCCTTACAAATCCAATATTTATCAAGTAGTTGTGCAATCTCTCATACCATGCTCTAGGGGCTTGTTCAATCCATACAATGCCTTGTGTAGTTTACAAACCATGTTCTTCTTGCTTGGATCAACAAATCCTTCTGGTTGTTCAATGTATACTTCTTCTTCTAATATTCCATTTAGAAATGCAAATTTGACATCCATTTGATACACTTTGAATCCGTTAAAAGATGCATATGAAAGTAGAGTTCTTACTCCTTCCAATCTCGCAACTAGGGAAAAAGTATCCACATAGTCAATTCCTTCTTCCTGTGTATATCCCTTGCATACCAATCTATCTTTTTTCCTTGTGAATTCTCCATGTTCATTCAACTTATTTTTGAACACCCACTTTGTTCCAATAACATTCTTGTCTTCTGGTCTCGACACTAGTGTCCAGGTTTTGTTCTTTTCTATCTACTCAATTTCTTCATTCACGGATTGAATCCAATCTTCATTCTCCAAAGCATCTTTTACTATCTTAAGCTCAAACTCAAATAAAACACATGTTTGATCTTTCAATTTACTTGTCTTGACTCTAGATTCTTTAGCTCCAATGATTTGTTTTGGCTTATGATCTCTTCTCACATATTGTGCTAATGTAGGCTTAGATCTCCTTTCTTCTTATTTTTGATCTTCAGGTTCATCTTATAGATTCTCTACTTCCTCTCCTAATTGCTTGGTAACATCCTCCTGATGCTTGACATTTTCTTGTTGTGACTTGGTAGGTTCATGTTGTTTCTCAACATCTTTGTTTTCTAGTTCAGGTATATTACTAGCCTCTCCTTCTTCCATATATGCAAAAGATCTGTAATCTTCAAGTTCTTTCTTGCACTCAAATTCATTCTTTTCTTCATATTCATCAACTCTAACACTTTCACTTTCCACAACTTTGTTAGTGTTATAATTCAAACACTTGTAAGCTTCTCTTTTAGTGGAATATCCTAGGAACATGCCTTCATCACTTTTAGCATCAAGTTTTCCATTCCTATTATCCTTCAATATATAAAATTTTCTTCCAAATAATTTAAAGTATTTCATATTAGGTGCATAACCATGCCATAATTCAAAAGGTGTAGCATTTGTACCTTTCTTGATTTGTACTCAGTTCAAGGTATAAACAGTTGTACTTACAGCTTCTCTCCAGTATTTTTGTGCAACATTCTTCTCTATCATCAGTGTTCTAGAAAAATCCATAATTGATCTATTTCTTATCTTTGCTATACCATTATGTGGAGGTGTCCTTGGTGTAGACATATTTATCTTTATTCCTCTATCATTGCAGAATATGTTGAACTTATTTGATATGAACTCTCCTTTGTCAGATCTCAAACATTTCAATCTTTTACCTATTTCTTTCTCAACTTTTTCCAAATACCACTTAAATAACTACAAGGCATTAGATTTCTATTGCAAAAACATCATAGTCATCATTCTAGAATAGTCATCAACAAATAGAATGAAATATTTATTACCACAATAACTTTGCACACCAATAGGTCCACAAAGGTCAATATGAACCAATTCCAAAATATTATCAAAAGCATATGTCTTGCTCTTAAAACTAGAGTTTGTCATTTTTCCCAATTGACATTGTTTACACATCACATTATTAGGTTTCTTCAATTTTGGTAAACCTCTAACTTTCTTCATCTTACTAATATTTACCAAATTGTCAAATTTCACATGACATAACCTCTTATGCCATAACCATACATCATCAAATTATGCAAACAAACATGTTTCTTCAAATAGGTCTAGATAGAAAAAATTACCTCTTTTCTATTCTCCACTTCCAATTAGCTCACTTGTGGCATCAAATATTTTAGCCTTCTTGTGATGAAACTCAACTTAGTAACTAGTACTGTTTAGCTGTACAATCCTTAACAAATTATAGTTAAGACCTTCAATCCAATAAGTATTGTCACTATGTGCATAGGGAACAAAGAGGAAAGAGGAGACATGGGCCTCTTTATGAGGCTATAAGAGGCTTTAAAGAGTGTGTAAGGACTCATTAATGAGTCTGTAAGGCTCATTAATAAGGGGGTTTGACCAAATTCAAATAAGACTAGTTTAGGATAAGAAATGTAGGAATCACTTTTTAATTAGGTTTAGGAAGGTTTAGGAAAGTCTAGGAAAGTCTAGAAGATTCTAGAGTTTTGGGGGATTAAATAAATATTTCATGCATTTAGGGAATGTGACATCATTTATCAAATAATGACTCAATAAATGGGGGAAAATCACTCGAATTTGTTTTAAATGATTTGGGGAGGGATTCTTTAATTAAATATGTTTAATTAAAATAGGAGGAATTAATGGTATAAAAATAAATAAATAAATTAAATAATTAATTAATTAACAAATGATGATGTCATTAGGGGTTTTTGGAAAATAAAAATATTTTTATTTACCAATGAATTTTTAGGTGTCTACATTTTGCCCATCTTTGATGCAATGTCGCAAGTGGTGTAGCGTCAAAGACAAGAAAAATAAGATGCCCCAGGCTAGAATTAAAGGATAAGGGGTCATGCACCCTCGAGAAAATAATGCAAAGAGGAAATGTTGTGGAATTTTCTTGGAAAGAGCACAGAAAGGAAGGGAAGAAGGGAAAATGATGAAGGAAGAAGGGAGGATAAACAACCAAACTTTCAAGAGAAAAGATGGATGAATACAATATGAGGTGAAATGTAGGATGCAAGATGCAACTACATGAAAGATGAAAGATGCAAGATTAATCTATATGATGTGAAATGAGGGGGATTTGGGGAGCTCTTAGTGTAAATGTGGAGAGAAAACCCTATTTTTATATAGCAATATTAGAGATCTACCAAGGATACTTGGATCACAAGGCCTTGTCACCAGTGTTGTATAGGACTAACGCTAAAAAGACAAACAAGGTTGCCCCAGCATCATAAATGAACCTAAGAGGAAGCATGGTAGAAATGATGGTGGAGAAACCACAAACAAATGATATGTCCCAAGTGCACCATGTAACTTGAAAGATCACATGTGAACCATGCAAGGGTCAAATCTGACTGAATCATAAGCAAAAGAAAAAGATCAAAAAGAGCTTTGCCCCAGATTATCCTCATTCACAACACACCATGATATAAAGGATTGTGGCTACTTTGAGGAGAGGAACACCGAGAAGCCATAAAATATTAACAAGATCCAAATGACAAATTCCAAGACCAAAATGATAACTCCAAAATACATCCTTTTATAGGGAGAGAGATTGATTTGATTGATGGGGGAAAGATTTGGTCTGAACGTGAGGAAGGATACATCGACATGAACTTGGTTTGATTGGTGGAATATTAGGTCTGAACAAGAGGAAGAATGCATCCTCAAGGACCTACTGATTGATGAGGAGAAAGTGTGTTGTTCATTGGTAAATGATGAATCAAGGATAATCATTGTGATCAAGGATAGTCGACAAGAGATATTGTTGAAGTGCAAGGCTAGATGGGACAAGATATCTGATCAAATGCTGTTGTAGGACTAATGAGTATATGTACAATAAGACACAATGAGATGTACAATAGACAGGGAGAGATTTACAACATATATGTATAGAATCTCAGGGAATTGGAATAGGAAGATCTCTCTATACATGATAGTTAAAAGATATGTATAGGATAGGATTGCACTATACAAGATATATACAAGAAGCTTAGGATTGGGGAAAGGATCTTATTGTTGCATTGGATAGGCTTGAGCATAGAGCACCTTGAGAGTGAATGGGATGGTGGTGAGGATAGGGATTAGATAAAGAGGACTTCGATTGGGGATAGGGGGATGGGAGTTTGATAGATAATGACTCATTCCACTATGCATGGTACTTTTTTCTAGGTTTTGACCAACATACTTGTCCAAGGTGCTTGAATTGCCAAGTTTTCACCATTGGACAATTATTTTTCTTTGCTTTTTTTTTTGCTTTCTTTTATTTTTGTATTTTTTTGCTTTTTATGGATTTTCTGAATATGCAGGATCTAGTTTAGGCATAGAACCTCTTCAAATGTTTGATGTTGATAGGATCATTCAGGGGCTCACCTTCTGGTATTGATAGCTCATGGGCTTCAAAGCCAAAGCATGTTGTGACAATATAGGGGCCCAAAGAAGTAGGCTCAAACTTTCCTTCCTTCTCTCGGTGTTCTTGCACTTTCTAATTTTCCTTTAGGACCATGTCACCCACTTGGGATTGTCTTGCATATAATTTCTTATTATAAATCTTTTTGAGTCGATTCTGGTATGAAACCAGGTGATCATATGCTTGTTGTCTCTTTTCATCTAATAGGTCCAACTATGTGAGGCATAGCACTGAATAGTCTTCATCTATGGTATAGTTTTTCATGGAGACTCATAATGATGGGAGCTTGACCTCGATGGGTAGAATGGATTCAAAACCATATACAAGGGATTATGGGGTGGCTCCTTTGGGAGTGTGATAAGAAGTATGATAGGCCTAGAGGGTGGGATTTATTTGTAGATGCCAGTCATGACCAAAATCATTGATAACCTTGTTAGAAAGTAAAGTCCACCAAGATAACTTAGAGGGGGGGTGGGGGGGTGAATCAGTTATCTGATAGTTATAACTTTTATCAACTTCAACAACATTAAACATGTAAGAAATATAATTACCAACCATAGAAAGATATTCATACACAATAACACAATGACACAAGATATGTTGACTAGGGAACCTCTTGATCAAAGAGTAAACCCCGGTGGGAATGATGCCCAAAAAAGATGCACTAATATGAATATTCATTGTGAAAGGATGGACTCTGTTAGGAGTCTTATGAAATACATCCAGTACATATGAATCCTTGTTAGGATATTTTAAATCCCTGTTAAAAGATTCTAACCCTGTTAAGAGTTATGGAAGATAGAAGGACCCACTGCCCAAATAGCTTTAGGGTAAGATCATTGAACACACTTTCCAAATAATTTTTGTATTACTCAATAGAATAATATGTTACCTCTTATCTGACTGTGCCAAACTGCACTCACTATTACACCATATCTCAATTTCAGATATTTGTACTTCGCATGTCTTCACAAATTCTCTTTCACAATTAGCTCTTTTCTTCACATCATATTCATCCACATGATATAACAAGGAAAAGAATTCCTTCCTTTATACCACACTCAAGTAATTACAAATGAGTCGACATACAATTACAAAATAAAAGTTTCCACACGCTACATCAAAATTACATAAAACTGTCAGCTTCCAACTATAATAATTCTTCACTCGTGTGACCTCGAAGTTTGCACTATCATCCACATCACTAAAAATGTGTCTTCAACTTCCCTTTAACTATGCAAAACTAGATTCCATCCCAATTAGGAGATATCATCTGATTTCCACAGACCACTACTCAGGAACACTGCCTGAATACTACTTCCACCAAAATGCTCATAACTTCCATGAATAAATGAATTACTATTTGCACTCTTAACCATAACCATATAACATATCAAAGAGTATATCCTCAACATCATATAACTCCAATTGCAATATCACACATGTGCTAATCCAAACTCTATCTGCTTCTCTGCAAGTCTCTGATAAATCACTGTGTTGACATCAAGGACAATCATAGTCATCAATGCAACAACAACTGCTATAGAATGGCTGCCAAACATTTAGCATTCATTCCTAACAATCTCCCCCATTGGCATTGATGGAAACATAGATGAAAAAACATCCGATGTTCCAAAAATCCAATACTGCAACACTGTTGCTTCAAGAAAATATTTCAAGTCCTCTTCATCAATCAAATCTTGCTTTATTTTCCTATTTAGATAGTACAAATATTTTTTTCATGTACACTTCTCCTCCATTGACATCAATGACAGGAATCTCATCATTATGTCAACAAAAACTCCAATGTCAAAAGACACTATTCAAAAAATATATTAAATAGAGTCCTCATGACTCAGCTCAGATACACATACTCCCCCATAGAGGAAGTACCAACATCCAGTCCAGAAGAAAGATAAGGCTTATATACCACTGGATGGATGCAACCAACTGCATCACTTCTCAAAAGTAGGCTGGGACATAACCCTAAGCATACCTCTTAGATTCTCAAATGTATCCTTAGGCAAAGACTTTGTAAATATGTCTACTATCTACTCCTTTGTACTTATGTACTCAAGTCTGACTTCTTTCTCAACAACTTTCTCTCTTACAACATGATACTTAATCTCTATATGTTTTGTCTTAGAATGTGATATAGGGTTCTTAGACATACTACCTGTGCTATTGTTGTCACAATGTATGACAATAGGTTCAACAAAATTTATTCCAATATCCTTCACCATTTTCTTCATCCAAATTATCTAGTTACAATTGTTTGCTACTGCTACATATTCTAAATTTGATGTGCTCTGTGAGATACAATTCTACTTCTTGCTTAACCAAGAAACCAATCTTCCTCCAAGGAAAAATGCTCCACCACTGGTGCTCTTCTTATCATCAACATTGCCTCCCCAATCAACATCTATATATGCACATAGGGTAAAATCATCAGATTTTTCATACCATAATCCATAGTCCATTGTGCCTCTTAAATATCACAGTATCCTTTTTACTACTGGATAATGTGATTCTCTAGGTTCAGCTTGAAATCTTGCTACAATTCCAATTGAGTGTGTTGTATCAGGTCTTGTATGAGTCAAATACTGCAATCCTCCAATCATAGATCTATATTTGTTCTATTCAACTGTCAGTGTTTCATCTGTGCTAGATAATTTATGTCCAATTGCCATAGATGTTCCAACTAGTTTATAGTTCTCCATTCCAAATCTTTTGAACAAGTCATTCAGGTACTTTGTTTGACTTACAAAGATACCATCATTATTTTGTGTTATCTGTAATCCCAAAAAGTATTTCATTTCACCAATCATACTCATTTCAAATTCAGTCTTCATTTCATTAGCAAATTTGTCACTAGCTTCATCTTCTCCTCCAAAAATAATGTCATCAACAAAAATAACTATAACCAACAAACCATTTTCAATTTCTTTTGTGTATGGATTTCTATTAGCTATTCCTTTTGTAAATCCCAAGTTTAACAAATACCTGTCCAATCTTGCATACCAAGTTCTAGGTGCTTGCTTTAGTCCATATAACGCTTTCTTCAGTTTACATACTATGTCTCCTTCTTGAGTCAAAGGAAAACCTTCAGGCTACTCAATGTAGATTTCTTCTTCCAATTCTCCATTCAAAAATTCTGACTTCACATCCATTTGATATACTTTGAATTTCTTGTAAGTTGCATAATCCAAAAACATTCTTACTGCTTCAATTCTTGCAATAGGTGCAAAGGTTTCTTCATAGTCAATTCCTTCTTGCTATGAGTATCCCTTACATACCAATGTTGCTTTATTTCTTACTACTTGTCCTTGTTCATTCATCTTGTCTCTGAATACCCATTTAGTTCCAATAATATTCTTGTCTTTAGGTCTAGGGACCAATTCCCATGTCTTGTTCTTTTCAATATGATCTAGTTCTTCTTTCATAGCATTAGTCCAACTTTCATCTTCACAAGCTTCACTAGTAGTTTTAGGTTCAATTTGAGAAATCAAACATAACTGTTCTTGTACCTTGATCCGAGTTAGAACTCCTCTTTTTATGCTTCCACTAATTTTCCCAATAGGATGATTTCTTGACAAACACTTGTTAGGTGTCACTGTCTCAGATCTCACTTTAGGTGTAGGTTCTTCAATGAATTCATTGTGGGCTTCATTCAACAAATCACTGTCAGTCTCATAAAATAATTTAGTAGATCCAGTGTTAGGTTTAGGATGATCTTCTTCATCTGATTCATAATCATGCATTCTTTCCTGAATTTTGAACTTTTCATCAACTTTAACATTTGCGCTCTCAACAATAGTCTTAGTTCTTTTATTGTAACATCTATAGGATTTTCTTTTCAAACAATATCCAAGAAATATACCTTCATCACTTCTAGGATCAAAATTTCCAATATCATCACCTGTCTTTATATAACATTTGCTTCCAAAAATTCTAAAATACTTAACTGAGGGTGCATGAGCAAACCATAATTCATAGGGTGTCTTTTTTGTGTCTTCTTTGATTTGTACTTTGTTCATTGTATACATTGTTGTGTTCACTTCTCTCCAGAATATCTTTGCCAAATCATTCTCAAATAACATAGCTCTTACTACTTCAGTCACTGATCTATTTCTTCTTTTTGCAATACCATTTTGTTCAGGTGTTCTAGGTACTGAAAACTGTCTCATAATGCCATTTTCTTCACAAAAGGTGTTAAACTCTCTAGAAGTAAATTCTCCACCTCTATCAGATCTCAAACATTTAATCTTCATTCCAGATTCATTATCAAGTTTATTCTTAATGATCTTAAACTTATCAAATGCTTCAGACTTTTCTTTAAGAAATGCAATCCACATCATTCTTGTAAAATCATCGACAAGAATCATAAAATACCTTTCTCCATAGAATCCTCTATTCCTGGTAGGACCGCAAAAATCTGTATGAACAATCTCTAGCTTTTTTGTAGATGTAAACTTCTTACTGGGAAAAGAACTTCTCTTATGTTTAGCCATCACACATTCTTTGCAAATCATGTAAGTAGGCTTCATAATTTTAGGTAAATCCCTTACTGCAAGTGTAGTACTTACTTTCACAATGTTGTCAAAGTTTATATGACAAAACCTTCTATGCCATAACCAACTGTCATCAATTTTAGTAATCAAACATGTCATCTCAGTAGGATTCAACTAAAATACATTACCTCTAGTTCTAGATCCAGTTCCAATCAGATTTCCATCTTTATCTTTTATCACACAAGTTTTCTCAGTAAACCAAACTTGATATCCCTTATCAACTAACTGTCCAACACTCAAAAGATTATGTTTCAATCCATCCACAAAATAAACATCATCAGTATTATTCTTTCCATCAAGAGTAATAGATCTTATACTTTTAATCAAGCAAGGTGCATTGTTTCCTACTCTAACAACTCCTCCATCATAATCGTTAAACTTTATGAACTTTTTCATGTCTCTAGTCATATGATGTGAACAACCACTATCTATAATCCAATCATATTTCTTTTGAACTTGAGAAACTAAGGCTTTTTCTTCTTTAACATTAGTTTCAGGATTCTCTTCTTTAATTGCTACAAATCCTATGTCATCATTATTATTAGTATCACTTTCACTTAGAGTTATTTCTATACTAGCTTCAAGATCTTCATTATTAGCATAATAACATTCCTTATATTTTCTAGGTTTGAAATTATTTTTGTACTTTTTAACTCTCTTAGGACATTTAGATGCAAAATGACCATATTCTTGACAAGTCCAACATTTAAAAATTTTCTTACCATCTATTTTTCTCTTCACAAGAAAGGAAATACCTTCTTCAATCTTCTTATCTTCTTCATTTCTAGATCTGTTGTTGCCAGCATAATCTTTTCTCACACTGATGCTTCTTGACAAAGTAGGGCGAACACTGAGAGTACTAAATGTTGTCTCCATTCTAGGTAAGTCTCCTAATAACCTCAGGTTCATCTTTGGTGCTTCCAATCTTCCAAGAAGAGTCCTCTTGTAAAGTTTGTAGTACAAGGTATAACTTGTTCAATCATCTATGTTGTCTACTTAAATACAGGAGTCAATGTTCTCATAATTTTCCATATCACTTCATTCTTTGTCTTTGTTCCTCCACAAGATGTTATGCCTATAACAATTTCTGACATTCTACCAATATAGCTTCTAACATATTCATCTTCTAACATTCTTATATCTTGAAATGTACATATCCAATTATGTAGTCTAACTCTTTTTGCATGTTCATCACCTTCAAAAGTAGAGTGTAAAGCTTTCCAAATTTCATAAGATTTTTTCAATCATTTTACCTAACTATATTCAATCTCTAGAAGGGCTTTCAAAAGTGCTTCTCTTGCAAGTATGTTACACATGAATAGATATCTCTCATCAGTAGTACATGTGTCAAGATTGTCCTCTTCAATGATAGTCTTATCATTCTTTGTAATCAACCAATAACCTGGTCCTAAACACAATACATGTGTCTTCATCTTTTCTTTCTAGCTGTCAAAATTTACTCCATCAAACTTAGGGCTTTCTTTTTTGAAATTCACCATGGATCTCCTTAAGCTGTTAAACTTGTTTTTCAAGGACCTACCACTCTAATACCAATTATTCGAAAGTAAAGTCCACCAAGATAACCAAGGAGGGGGCGTGAATCAATTATCTAATAATTATAACTTTTATCAACTTTGACAACATTAAACCATGTAAGCAATATAATTACCAACCATAGAAAGATATTCATACACAATAACATAATGACACAAGATATGTTGACTAGGGAACCTCTTGATCAAAGAGTAAACCCTAGTGGGAATGATTCCCACAAAAGATGCACTAATAGGAATATTTATTGTGAAAGGATGGTCTCTGTTAGGAGTCTTATGAAATACATTCAATACATATGAATCCCTGTTAGGAGATTTTGAATCCCTGTTAAAAGATTCTAACCCTATTAAGAGTTATGGAAGATAGAAGGACCCACTGCCCAAATAGGTTCAGAGTAAGATCGCTGAACACACTATCCAAATAATATTTTTATTACTCAACAAAATAATATGTTACCTTTTCTCTGACTATGCCAAACTACACTCACTGTTACACCATATCTCAATTTCGGATCTTTGTACTTTGCATGTCTTCCTTCACAAATTTGCTTTCACAATTAGCTCTTTTCTTCACTTCATATTTATCCACACATTACAACAAGGAAAAAAATTCCTTCCTTTATACCAAACTCAAGTAATTACAAATGAGTCGACATACAATTACAAAATAAAAGTTTCCACACGCTACATCAAAATTACACAAAACTATCGGCTTCCAAGTATAATAATTCTTCACTCGTGTGACCTTGAAGTTTACACTATCATCCACATCACTAACAATGTGTCTTCAACTTCCCTTTAATTGCAAAAAAATATATTCCATCCCAATTAGGAGATATCATCCGATTTCCACAAACCACTACTCAGGAACACTGCCTGAAGATTGCTTCCACCAAAATGCTTATAACTTCCATGAATAAGTGAATTACTATTTGCACTCTTAACCATAACCATATAACATATCAAAGAGTATATCCTCAACATATTATAGCTCCAACTACAATATCCCATGTGCGCTAATCCAAACTCTGTCTACTTCTCTGCAAGTCTCTGGTAAATCACTGTGTTGACATCAATGACAATCATAGTCATGAATGCAACAACAACTGCTACAGAATGGCTGCCAAAAATTTAACATTCATTCCTAACAAAAATTCTTAAGTATTTTCAAGATGGTTTTATTGGTTGCCTCAGCTTGTCCATTTCATTGGGGGAAGTATAGACTGGAGAGACGATGGTGGATATGGAGTTTGGCACATAGAGTATCCACATGCTAGTTTTCAAAAGCTGTGTCATGATCTATAAAGATGATATATGGTATGCCAAAGTGACAAATAATGTGGTAAGAGATGAACTTGGATATTTGGATGCCATTCGTGAATGTGAGAAAAAAAATTTCAACCCACTATGTGAAGTACTCTTTAGTCGTGATGATGTACTTACATTCATCTAAGGAAAGGGGAGTGATTAACCCAATGAGGTCAAAGCCCCAACATGAAAATGGCCAAGGTGGCGCAATGGGCCACAAGTCTTGAGCTGGAGCATGAATCAGATTTGCATGTTGCTGACATGGTAGACATTTCCTAATGAATTCACAAGCATCATGTTCCATTGTAGGCCAATAATACCCAACTCAAAGAAACTTCTTTGCTAGAACCATGCCACTTGTGTGGGCACCAAAAATTCTAGCGTGGACCTCTTGTAAAGCCAGGATGACCTTGCTTAAATCTAAACACCTAGAGAGAATGTTGTGATACCCTCGATGATAAAGGGTGTTGGATATAAGAGTGTACTAGGAAGCTCTGTGAATTAGGTTTTGGCATTGGTTATTGGTGAGATCGGGAGACATGATACCATTTTTTAGATTTGCATGGATGTCATGGTACCATGGGGACTGGGGACCAACCAAGACACACATCATTTCTGTATCGACAATCTTCTCAACTAAGAATTCGTACTGCGATAAGTCATGTGTGATTTCTAATAAGGATCCGATGGTTGCCATTGCATCGGCCACTTTGTTCTAAACTCTTGGTATCTGTGTGAACTATAGATTTAGGAAATTCTCTTTTAGTCTACCCACCAATTCTTTATAAGGTAGAAGCTTGTCATCCTTTGTCTGAAATTCATCTAGGATTGCTTGATAATTGGCTGAGATTGTCCAAACACTTGTAGTTCTGTTATGTTCCACTGGATGGTTGTTTTTAGACCTAGTATGAGTGCTTCATATTCTAAAATGTTATTAGTACATAGGAATACCAATTTGAATGAATTTGAAATATAGTCACCTTGAGGTGTGATGAATAAGATTCTTGCCCCTGATCCATATGATGTGTAGGAGCCATAAAAGTATAGTTTCCATATTGGTTGTTCTTCTATCATGCATAAATGCTCATCAGGGAATTCCATGATTAGTGGATAGGCATCCACCAAAGGTGCTTCTACTAGCTGGCCGACAATTACTTTCCCTTTGATTTCCTTCCAAGCTATGTACTGGATGTCAAACTCACTGAGTAGCATGACCCATTTTTCTATACGGCCTATGAGAGTTGTCCCTGATAACATATACTTGAGCTGGTCCACCTTTGAGATTAGCTTGATTGTATGGTTAAGCATGTAATGTCTGAACTTTTGGGTGGCAAAGAACACTGCAAGGCATGCTTTCTCCATTGGGGAGTAATTGAGATCATAACTGACAAGAGTTCAATTGATATAATAAATGACTCTCTCTTTCTTCTCATCATTGTACTATGATAATAGTGCCCCTAGCACTGTAGTGGTTGCCAAGATGTAGAGTATGAGAGGGCATCCTAAAACTGGCGATACAAGGATGGGAGATTTTGCAAGATATTATTTTAGTTTATCAAAGCTTCTCTAACAGATGGGATCCCATTTGAAGTTTGTATCCTTGCAGAGCATGTGCATGAATGGTTGGCACTTGTCTGCCAACTATGATATGAATCATTGCATTGATTGAAGCTTTCCTTGTAGGCTTCAGAGCTATTTGAGTGTTCTTGGTGGAGGCATTTATGTTATATCTTTGACCCTTTTAGGGTTGATCTCTATGTCATGTCATGATATGATGAAGCCTAACAACTTTCTAGATGTTACACCAAAGACACACTTCTTTGGATTGAGCTTCATGCCATAATGATGCAGATGATTGAATACACTTTAAAGGATGTCTAGGTGTTCACCTCATGTCTTAGATTTTGCAAGAATATCATCCAAATAGTCTTCCAATATTTTGTGTATCATATCATGGAAGATGGATTTCATTACTCTCTGATATGTGGCTCCTACATTCTTCAACCCAAATGGCATCATGTTGTAGCAAAAGGTTCTCCATGGTGTGGTGAATGTTGTTTTGTGATGATTTTCTTCTTCTATTTGAATATGATTGTATCTCAAGAAGCCATCCATGAGTGACAACATCTCTTGGCTTGCTATAAGATCTACTATCATGTCTATGTTACGTAGTGGGAAGTCATCCTTGGGACATGCTTTGTTTAAGTCCCTTAAGTCTATGCAGATTTTTATCTCTCCTAAAGGTTTGGTGATAGGTACCATGTTGGAGATGCACTCTGAATATTCAATAGCTCTAATGATCTTTGTGTCTAAGAGATTTTCTAGTCCTATTTTTACCAATAGGGATACCTTAGGATGTATCTTGCATAGCTTCTCATTTATTGTCTTCACATTAGGATCCATTACAAGATTATGCACAACTAGATTTGGGTCAAGCCTAGGCATATGTGCATATGACAATGCAAAGTTGGTAGTGGCTTCTTGGAGAATTGCAATGAGAGCCATTTCTTCACCCTCTATTAGAGATGCTATGATGTAGGTGATTCTTGGGCATTCTTCTATACCCAAGTTGACTGGCTTGGTTTCCTCAATGATGATAGGTGACTACTTAGGTTTGTAATCTTAGATAGGAGAAAGAGGAAATTCTCCATCTTCTAGTGCCTTAGAGAAGTTTTCACTAGAAGATACACCCTTTATTTTATCTTTTTTAGAGTCAGAATGCACCCTAGAAGGGTTTTCACATAAGGACTCATGCTTTTCATTTTCTATTTCAATCTTGCAATTGAAGCTTTCAGATGCAAGGGCAGGGAGAAAGAGTGGCCAAACAAAAGTGCACCCTAATGATCCAAGCCTGCTCAACACATGCGCAAGAAAACAAACACAATAGTGAGAGAGAGAATGCCAGATCTTTCAAATATATTCATCATATAGGCTGCTACATGTTGGGCTATAAGGCCTTCCCAGTTAGGGCCAAATATTATAATGAATTACAAAAGTCCTCAAACATGTGAGGATCTATCAAAGTCTCTACTTCTATCTTCTACCAAACTCCTATCCCAAAACTATCCTAAACTATAACCAAATGACTACATTTATACAAGAGTCTATCAAATGGAGTCGACCTTCAGATCCACAATCAATGGAAGGAATGGTCAGATCTAGGACCACACACTTCCCAAAGATGGATACCAAAATTAAATCCATGATCCAATATAAATGCACAAGTCGGCCACAAAAGAAACTAAAACTAAACCCGTCAGTGAGAAAGATAACCGAGCAATAGACAAGAAATGTCAAGCGCCAATGAAACACCAACTACCCAGGAGATAACTGACCATACTCAGTAACCAAAGGAAACTAACCAACTACTGACCAACTTGGTCAAAGAAGGAATCGAGCAACACAGACAAACTCCAAATTGTTTTTGGTGACATAGGATTGCCAAGGACCTGAGATGCTCCTGCATCAGACACTTGGGGTTATTTTGAAATGATTCTCTAAATCATTTGTTAGGTCTAATCCAAGTTGCATCCAACTTAGATTGTGAAATCCAAGAACTATCTTCCATCAGTCTATTCTTCCACTTTACCAGATATTCCATATACTATTTTCCTCTTGTACTCTTGCCAACTCTTTCCTTCAAAATCTATTCAATTTCTTCATTCTATTTCTTAGGATATTCTATCGGTACTATCACTTCTTCATCAGGTTCATGATACTCATATAAATTAGGAATGTTGAAAATTGGTGATATGTCCATGTCATTAGGTAACTCAATTTCATATGCATTTCCACTGTCAAATTTTTTCAAAATCTTGCAAGGTCCAAACTTCTTCATCTTTAGCTTCCCATATGTTGCAATAGGAAATCATCCTTCCTTGAAATGAACCATCAATTCATCACCAACATCAAAAGTTTTATGTCTTTTTGATCTATCAGCTTTGTCTTTGTATTTTTTATTACTGTCTTCCAACTTCAGCTTCACATCTTCATGTACTCAACAAACTTTACTCCAACACTTTTCTTATTCTCATTAGCAATGTCTCTCAAATTAGATATACCTCTTGGTTGTGTGCCATTCACAATCTCAAATGGTGTCTTTCTAGTACTCCTATTCATTGAATTATGTATGCAAACTCTTCTTGTGCCAACACAGAATCCCAATTACTCAGTGTGTCTCCAACTAAACATCTCAAAAGATTTTCCAAAATTCTATTCACAACTTCAGTCTGTCCATCGATTTGTGGGTGAAATGTAGAACTATATTTCAACCCAGTGCTAAATTTCTTCCGAAGGGTTTTCCAAAAGTATCGAACAAATTTACTATCTCGGTCAGAGATAATACTCGGTAATCCATGTAATCTAACAATTTCCTTAAAGAAAAGATCTATTACATGTATTGCATCTGATGTCTTTCTACAAGGTATAAAATGTGTCATCTTAGAAAATCTATCCACAACAACAAATATTGAATCATTACCTCTTACTATCTTTGGTAAGCCAAGAACAAAATCCATACTGATATCAATCCAAGGTTTCTCAGGAATAGCAATCAGTGTATACAATCTAGTGTTCTGACTTACTCCTTTTGCAATTTGACAAATTCCACAACTTTTCACAAATTTCTGAACATCTTTATACAACTGTGGCCAAAATTACTTTTCCTTAAGCAACTTTCATGTTTTATCAATACCAAAATGTCCAGCCAAACCACTACTATGTTTCTCCTTTCCAAGGTTAGTTCTCATTATTCCTCTCGGTATACATAACTGAATAGCTTTAAATAACATGTAATACCTCTCCTATTGTGATACTTAGACTTTGCTGATTTGGACATTTTTATTATGATGGTCAAGACTATACATTTACATTTATGTTTTGTGAATGATGATATGATGGATATGCTCATTTATGGTTATCATTTATACATTTATGAGATTAGAAAACCATCTATTTTTATATGTTTTATGGATCTAACCCAATGATTTGAATCTAACCATTATCATCATGTTTTATGTTTCATGGATATGTGTTGGATGTGTTTTCATGACTCAGGATGAAGTTGTAGTTACTCACTTAGTTGAGGTCCACACGATGTATCGATCCTGGTCATCTGCTTGCATATATCTGATTTGTGTGTGTGTATATATATATATATATATATATATATATATATATATATATATATATATATATATATATATATATATATATATATATATATATATATATATATATATGTATCTCTTCTTGGTGATGCAGGATTGCAGGTACCGGGTATTGTCTCCACCTAGCTTCACAGGTCTGAGCGATCCCTCAAAATCCTCCATCATTGTTGTTGTTATGGAGATATCACTAGGTTCCACAAGAAGAAACTACACCTTTGATCCTTTTATCCTTAGGTGGGAAGTACCGAGTCAGTCCCTTATGTGGATATATTATGTGATCTCTCGATTTACTGGTTTTGTGGGTCTTGTAGTTAGTTTCTTGTCTTTTGTATTCATTGTGAATGAAGTTTTGAGTATAGTGGTTCTAGTTGTCTTTATGGTACGTTCAATTCTATTAGTAGATTATTGATGTGAATTTGAGGGTATGATTTAGTAATTTATCTTTATTATTAGGTACTTATGTACTAGAAGATCTTGTTAGGAACGAGTTAGTATGTGATTGAAATATGTGATTTTAATATCAATAATAATAAAGAATTTTATGGTATTATCTTTATAATATCCATAATAACAAAATGTCTATGGCAATAAAAAAAATATATAATAAATATTTTTAATAATAGTGGTATGTTTCACCTTGTATATATATCACTATTGCATTTTGTAAAGAATATGGATTAAGTGTGTAAATAATAATATGCTTCATAATAATAATATTATGTTTGCAATAATATTTATAATAATAATAATATATGTACACATAGGCATATGGGTGTACACATATGCATATGCATACATATATTTATATAATTATTGGTGAGTAAGTAATTATTACATTCTATTAATGAATAATTAGATTAGTTAATGATATGGTTGTAAATAATAATAATTATTATTAACTTCCCTAAAGTAAAGGAAACATAAATTTGATTATGATAATAGATTATAGTTTTATTAAAAAAAAATTATTTATCCCTTTATGGGAATGGTTTTACAAACTGTATTGTTAACGGATAACCGGTGGATAGTTGCATCAGTTGGAGTACCTGTGCAACTACTCCCCAATCTATATACAGGAAAGACTTCCTGTGTGAGAGAGAGTTGGAGGAGAGTTGTTTCGAGAAGAAGATAACAAGATTATTATTATGCTGATAGGAATATTGTATTGGTGAGGAGAGAAATTCATCATTCTCTGAGAGTGGCATTTGGTTATTTCTGGAAGAGGCTAGAGATTGCACCTAGGAGGATTTGAAGGAGTGCTGAAAGGGTTGAGAGGATTGGACTAGTCTTCATCAACTGAATCTCCGTAGGACTCCAGGTTGGAATTCATCATGAGAGTTATCTCTCCTTTGTGATATGAAAAGATGAAAATCTAGTTAAATGTTTCTCTGTATATTCGTTGTTGATATAAATTACAGAATGCTATGTTTTATATATATCATTGTCCCTATATTAGTGATTTGAAGAGTAGGAACATGTTGAATGGATTTATTTCTTGTATTGAGTATAAACAAATATTTATGCATTTATAGGAGGTTGTAGGGTCCTTAGCATTCTCCTTGTATTTCCTCTTTTATCGAGAATTTCCATGAGTTCTTTGAGACTTTAGAACTTATGTTTCAAACCTACAGTTTCATATTTTTCTTTGCACCACTTTTCTTTGCCCAGATCTAGAATAGATATGTTGGATAGATAGGATGGATTGATGGGCCATTTCTGAAGGGAAGCTGGGAGATCTCAAATGGGTCGTGCTCAGATTAGGCAACCCTATTGGCATTAAGCAGAATTGCCACTAGTGACAACACTTATTTGCATTCTCAGTGCAAACCGAGCAGAATAGTGCAAACTGAGCAGAACAGTGCAAATCGAGCAGAACAGTGCAAACCGAGCAGAACAGTGCAAACTAAGCAGAACAGTGCAAACTGAGCAGAACAGTGCAAACCGAGCAAAATAGTGCAAACCGAGCAGAACAGTGCAAACCGAGCAGAACAGTGCAAACTGAGCAAAACAGTGCAAACCGAGCAGGACAGTGCAAACCGAGCAAGACAGTGCAAATCGATCAAGATAATGCAAACTGAGCAGGACAATGTAAATCGAGTAACATTATGTCTACCGAGTCACCAGTATTTACCGAGTTCAAAACCTACTGAGTGGTTAGTATGAACTATGCCTTCACTTCTACCGAGTGCATGATGATGTCGAGTAATGGAGTGGACGCCGAGTATCAGAAAGTCACCGAGTTAGTTTGTAGGAACCGTGTAACCATACTTGGGCCAACTTAGTGGCACTTATGTTTATTTGTCAAGCCAACTTTGTAATTGTAATTAATTGTTTAGACTTGTATATAAACAATGTTGTAAAAATGTCAAGATGTAATTATATGAGTATGTATGTAAAAAAAAAAGGAAAGGCAGAGATAAGTGAATTACAAAGGGCTACAGCAGTATAGGGAACAACAAAGACAAATTCATCACAGAAGGTGATCAGTACATTCAGCGAATCTCAATCAGCAATCCAGTTGCAAAGCAAGAGATCTACTGTTTCATCCTAATAGGTGAATCAGTACTAAAATCCTTTAACCAGGTAGACTTAATAGTCTTTTGTAAAATCTCTTTACCGAGTGCATACTTCATTATATGTTTGTAAATCTTTTAACAAGGTGGATTTAGCAATCCTTATTGCTCCTAACAGGGCAGATCATCAGAAGTGATCAAATTGTAAGCCTTAACCGGCCAACTTTATTCTGTAGTACTAAAGCTTTGTGGGTTTCATCCCCACCCCATTTTTACTTTCTTTTTGGAAGGTTTCTGGGTAACCAAATCTATGTGTCATTGTTGTGAATGCTTTTAAGTTTCATACTTTCTATATGCATAAAGAAAAAGTGAACTATATGTTAATACATCTGTAATTGTAAGAAAATTTGAAGTTACTGATTCACCCCTCCCCTCTCAATAACTCGGTTAATCCCTGAATATTTCCAACAAACCCTAGTTCCCATAATGCCCAGCTTTACCCGCAAGCCAAAGTTGATAGTCATATTTTGTAGCTTTTGGCAATCAGTTAGTGGTGACCGAGTAAGTCAATGATGACCGAGTAAGTCAGTGATGACCGAGTAAGTCAGTGGTGACCAAGTAAGTTAGTGGTGACTGAGTAAGTTAGTGGTGACTGAGCAACTAGTGTGAACCGAGCAGATTAGTGTTAACCGATGAAAACAAGATTCAGGCTTTATACAATTAAGTATAAACATTTAAGTATAAGTTCTTATACTTTAAGGTATACTTGTATAAAGGGTTTAGGTACCTTTTGGATTGATTGGGATAGGTTTCAACTTCCTAGGAGTTAAATTGTAACTTTTAATTTTTAAATTTTTAATAAAATCAGACTTAGTCAAATTTCAGGCTTAGTCAAATATCAGGCTTAGAATGAAGTTCATGGAACATTATCTTTTGGTATATGGAACTTTGAGTAAATCGTAAATGTGTTCATTCCTTGTTTGGTAGAGGTTATGTTTAGTGCGTGTGGATGCCTTAATAGGGTTAGGATGTGTGTAGGAAGCAGTTTAGGGTTTAGGGTTGTCTAAGAAGATCAGGACCATTCTAAACATCCTTAAACGTTCCTAATTTCCCCTAAAACATCCATAAATTATCTTATTATTTTCTACTCTTTGATGTAGTCTTACAAAAGTGTTTATGATATGTTTTTACTATGTGTATGATCTGGTTGTGATATGTGGGTTAAGGGTAGAAAACCTAACGACACCTAGTGAGTGGCTCTTAGTGTGGGGCTAGGGCCCTAAGTGGCTAGTACTAGGATAACCGACTGAAGAGTTATTTTAACAAGCGGTAATTTAATTAAAACTTATGAGAATGGGTTCAAATATGTAAAAAGATTAAATGTGCCTCCCCCATGCCATTAGTGCTAGTAAAGGCTATGGATGGGAGTGGGAGAAGGTGCCTATGCATAGGTATGATCGAATGGCACTTGTCTATATGAAAGGCATTTGGTTCCGCATGTGCCTACTTGGGGGACGAGGCCCGGAGTGGCTAGTACCAAGACAACCCAAGGGGTGAGGGCTATGCGATGACACTCACTTAGGTTGTTGCTTAGAGTTTCTACCAAGCCTTAGAACCTATTTGGAGAAAGATTTATGCTTGGGCTTTCTTTTCATTTGTTATTTGGGAAAGGTAACCTGACCCTAGGTTTGGCCTAGCTATTCCTTCTTTGTGGACCCTGATGTTTATCTCCTAGCACAGGGGAGTGGGCCTTTGGGTGTCCGCGTGGTTGGGTGGTAAACATTTTATCGAGGTATCTTTTGCGGATGTAGTGTTGAAGATTCATGGTTGCTTATGTACCAATTTTTGAAGAATAAAGGCTTTGTAATTATCTTTCATGATGTAAAGTTATTGTTACCTCCCAAGCAGAGATGAATCTAATGTAATCATTGATGTAATTCAAAATGATGTATTTGAAATGGGTAGACTTAGGAAAAAGGGAAAAGGGGATGTCAACTTTATGTATAAGATGTATGTTGGAAAAGAAAATGATTTTTAGTTAAGTAGTATGATTTTAATTAGTGATGATTCAAGGAAAGGCTATTGAAGAACAAATGTATTATTTGAAATGTATCAAATGATTTAGATGGTTCTATTTGATTTAAAGGTTATATTGTTCATAAAGAATACTTAGGAATATAGATGATTTTAAATAGAAAATTGAAATGAAAGTACTATGTAGTTCTTAATAAATAATCTTATAGTGATATGATGTAATTTGCTTTGAGAAGTATATCTTGTTGTTAGTTTACTTAATGGACTTAAATGAATCATGCATTAGATAGAAGGGAACCTTGGGAGGAAACTAAGTTTAAGTTTTGTTCATATAATTATTTTAAAAATTCAAAATTTTTCATAAATCATTACTTGGGTTTTTCTTTTATAAAGAGAATCTTTGTTCTCTTCCCCGGTTCCCTTGCGAGGCATGACATAACATACCTTCCTAAATAAAATATTCATCCCATTTAGTATCTTGTTGATCTTGAATAGGTTCTCTGCACTTTCTCCATGGCTCAAAAAAATCAAGGTCAAACTCATAAGAATCTCTCATCTCATCAAAACCAAGAACTTTAATTTTCATCTCAGTCATCAAAGATGTTCTTCTACTCAATGCATCAGCAACTCGGTTGGTGAATCCACTATTATGCTTTATCACAAATGTATAACTCTACAAATACTCAACCCATTTCATATGTCTCTGATTCAACTTATCCTGACTACCCAAATACTGTAAAGCCTTATGATCAGTATACAACAAAAATTTACTCAGTATCAAATAATGTCTCCATTTCTTCAGTGCTTGAACAATAGCATATAATTTTTTATCATACACACAATATTTCCTTCTAGCATCATTCAACTTTTCACGAAAGAAAGAAACAGGTTTATCTTCTTGACTCAACACAGCTCCAATTGCACTTCCACTTGCATCACATTCAACTTGAAATACCTTACTAAAATCAGGCAATGCCAAAATGGGTAATTCAGCAACCTTCTGCTTCAGAGTCTCAAATTTTTTTTTAACTCCATGTGTCCACTTGAATTCTCTTTTGTCTCCTCTCATAGTTTCAATCATAGCATTAAAAATTGAACTAAAATTCCTTATGAGCTTTTGGTCAAAACTTTCCAAACCATGAAATGATCTTACCTCACTAGCATTCACAGATGTAGGCCAATTCAAAATAGCTTCAACCTTTTCAGGATCCATCTTCCAACCATTAGCTGAAATAACAAATCCCAAATACATAATCTCCTCTTTCATGAATGAACACTTTTTCAGATTTATCAGCAAATTTTCATCTTTCAATCTCTGCAAAACTTATCTAACATGAAACAAATGTTCTTCTCTGGTCTTACTGAATAACAAAATGTCATCAAGATATACAATCACAAACTTTCCCAAGAATTTCTTCAAAACTGTTAGAAAGTAAAGTCCACCAAGATAACTGAGAGGGGGTGGGGGGGGGGGGGTGAATCAGTTATTAGATAATTATAAATTTTATCATCTTCTACAACATTAAACCATAAAAGAAATATAATTACCAACCATAGAAATATATTCATACACAATAACACTGTTGGTGCTCAAAAATGTTGACCGTTTTGAGGCCAACTAACAGGCACAATAAATTCCTCTACAATTCTAGTTCAATCGAACCAAGGCTGGTAGGCCTAAATCAAATATGTTGTTTGACTACACAAATACATGCATAAACAACAAAAATTCACTCCAAAGGGGTTATTGATCCTTAGAGGAAAAAACAACTTAATATCCTAATTGTTAGATAATTTGAAATCTAAACTATGGCTAAGAATTAATGCTAAACCTAATTTAAAGCTTGATAAATAAGATAATAGATAGGATATGAAAATGAAATTAAAGGAATAGGATGTCAAAACTAGCAACAAATGATAAGATGACCAAATTCCACTTATCAATAAGACCAGTGCTTGTTTCACCCTGGGCAATAGAATCAATCCAAACTGTTGTTTCCCAAAACAACAAATTAAAATTATGCTTTCTCTAGCCAATGAACAAGTTTAATTCCTCAGGAACTTAAACCTCTGCAATTTAGGCTTTGATCACCAAGGCTAGTAGGCCTAATTTTAATACGCTTTCTCAGATGACTGAGTGAATTCTGTAAACAAAATAATGTATTGAACTGCTTTGATACAAAAAGATAATAAATCTTAACTAAATTTATAATAAAGACCAGTGCCTATTCTTTATCCTCAATATGATTATTATGTGTGATTTCTTTAATTGATGATCAATGCTAAAATTCATCTAGTTCAATCTATTAACGACAATGTGACACTTTGAATCAAAACGTATAACTTTGGAGACAAATTTAAAATAAATCGATCACTTCAAGAAAATGATTAATTAACAACAACAAACTAAAAATGAAGACAACTATTCAAATGGAATTTAATCCTCAGAGGACAGACTAATTGAATCCTGCAGTATTCAAAAGGTACGCTTAGCCATACACAATGAGAAACCAAGTGAATATAGTTTTAAAATTCCTATTTGATCTTGCGGTATAATAAATCAAATATCTTAAAGAAAGTAAAGATACTTTATCCAAAGAACCAATTCAAAATAACATAGAGGAACAGATATCACCGATGAATTTTGAACAAAAATTTTGTATTAAGCTTGAAAAATCACTCGATCCACATGTATTAATCCATAGTATCCCATAAGGTTTTGGAATAAAAGCATGCACTGGTTTTAATATTTCAATGTTGATAAAAAATGATGATGTCTTCTTTGTTACAAATGTTTCACTATAAATATATTTATCAAAGGTTTCATGTGAAAAGACATACCCTTTCACAAGACCTAATCTTGGCAACTAACCCTAAAATACAATTAAACCATATAATGGTTTTAGGAAAAACATTTCCGATACAATAAATTTGATTCATTATAATCTCAGGTGCTTGTGCATAAAAATCCAACATTTAGTTCCTGCACAAAAACATTCAAAATTAAATAATCTTTAAATAAAACTTAAAATTAAAATCATCATATCTAATAATGTTTTAAGTTTTCAATATGATCTCAATTCAAGATTATTTAATTATCAATTATTATATCGAATAAACATTAATTCAAATCATGAAATAATATTCAAATGCTTTTTTACAAGAAGTACAAATAAAATTTAGATAATCAATCATATGTACTTACTTTAATGATCCCATAAAAATATAATGCACATAGTCATTCAATAGAGTATAATAAAAGATTGTACTTTAGGTTTTGAAAATTAAATATAAATATCAATAAAAATATTTCAAAACCTAAAAAAATAATAATAATCTTTTAATACAAATATACTTTTCACAGTAATGGTTTCATGGTAAATAATACATTGAAATCACATTAGTAAGAAACAATACATTTATTTGTTCCAACAATTTTATTTTTTTTAAAAAAAATTATTTTAAAAAAGAATAATCTAATATTAATCCCATAATTCCCACCCATATGATCATTTACGACTCATATTCGGCCCCGAAATGTGGCTCAAATTATTTACACGTGAATTCAAATCTGCTGGCCGTTTTTGGAGATGTTTGGGCGTTTTTGATGTTGCCGGCATCTCAAAAACATATGAGACTGCAAGAACATCATTTCTCATATATGGGAAAATGTCTGGGGTCATTTGTGATATGTAAATGATCATTTGCAGCCCAAAAATGGTTCCAAAATTATGCCTCAATATTAAAAACGTGATTCAGATTTTCAAACATCTATAAAATTTTGTTCCCTCCACTGTCCTTTCTGGAATTTCATCAAGAAACAAGCAAACAATAGCGGCCCATATATGACACTAAATGCCAAAGCCATAAGCTAATACTGAAACCTTACGAGCTGCTTACGTATTGTAATTCCTCTTCAAAATGGAATAAAATGAAGATGAATAAAACCATTTTAAGATAAAGTTATTTAAAAGTAAACAATATAAATCATAACTATTCTTTCAACATATTTACCATTTATAATAATAATAAAATAATTAATGATCCTTTAAATTTAGGGCATTTTTCTCAATTAATATTTAATCTTAAAAGTAGGAAAATATAAGCCAATTTAAACAACAATATACTTCCCTCTAAAGTGAGCACGCAGTTGTTCTTTTAGCTCCTCAGCATATTTCATAGAAATCAATAACAATAAAATTTTATGGAAACCACATTGTATTCTATACATCAATGATATAGTGCACAGAAGTTAAAATGTAAAATATTAAGATAAAAATATTTTAAAAACAAAATAAATGAAAATAAAATATAATACAGAAAGAAAGGATAACTCCTTGAAATAAATGCTTATCCAAGATTACAATGCTTTCCTCTATCAAAGATTCGGTTTTGATCAAGGAGAAACATGATCATTCTGAATGCATCTTTAGTGGCCAGATTATTTATGATATTATGTTGAGCAACCTGTACTGGGAATAAACTATTGTAACTTCCTTCATATTTGGTTTGAGAATTTCCATTTCTGTAATCACTTATCCAATGTATCCTTTGCCCATTTGATAATTCATTATATTCCAAAGCCTTCCTTGTATTATATGAAGATTGAATAAGATTGCAAACCTCATGATCACAAATTTTAATGCCATAAATCTGATTATTCGTTTCATTGTATAACTCAGCAACATTTTTTTGGAAAAAGATCTTTGGTAAATTTTCATTATTCCCTTTTAGAATATTTGTATTTTGAATCACATTATGTAAATTTGGCTCCACGGATCTTTCATAATTATCTTTATGTTCCCAATGCATATCAGAATGTAGTTGACTTTCAAAAAGATATTGCTGAAATAATTTTTCCCATCCTCCAAATGCATTATCCTCCTTTATTTTTTCACATAATGCTCTTGGATATGCATCATCTTTCGGAATGTTTTGCAACAATAGTTTGTTTGTCTCTTCATATGTTTTTTCATTTTCTCCAATATTTATATTATACAATACCCTTTGGTTGAATAAATTTTCTTGAGAATTATGATCTGCTCTATTAATTGAATCAATATTCTCATAAATATTTTCTGCTATAATTTCATCCTCTTTTTGTACAACATGCAGTTTCTTTTCACAGAACAAATTAGGAAGTAATTCATATCCAAAAAAATCATTATTATGATTCTCATAAATATCATACCCAAGAAAATCTTCAATATTATCAATCAACATATGTTTTTTCCTAGGTATTTTATCCCTTTGAAACTTATTCTCTTTTCCATCAAAAATCGTCTAAACCTGGTCACCTTGATAATTAGAAAAAGGAATGCAACCACATTTTTTTAGTATACTTCTGATATTCCTCACCTAATATATCTGAAATTTGCTCAGTGCTAAGAAAAGAATGTTCCTCATTGTTTGTATAAATTTTATCGACAATGAAATCTTCCTCAACCTGGTCCAATACTTCATGTTTGTTTAATTCCAAAGAATAATGTTCTGATGATCCTTTTGTAATTTTTTCATTTTTTATTTCCACATTATTTTCCTCATATATCTGGTAAGTATCTTCTTCCTCATACATATCCAAGGAAAATATATAAGGCTCTTCTTCTATTACACAACTTTGAATTTCTTCATGTTCATAGTACATATAGCCTCCTCCTTGGTTTTCATATTCAGATTCAAGCTGCTCAAAATTTTCTTCCCTGGTACCATTATTTATATTATTTCCAATTATTTTTTCTTCTTTAAGTATTTCTAATAAAAGTTCCAAATCGGGGTCACCCACGATCTCCAAATCATAGAATTTTTGCATAATTCTCTCACACTCAGGCCTAATCTCCAAAGGTATTGTCCAATAGGTTCTTGCCATTCTCAAGAACAAATGTGTTGCAGATTCACCTTCTTCCCTTTGTATATTAAAAAATGTGTTTAAAGGAGACCTACATAATTCATCCTCTTCAATGTAATCTCCTTCTTGTTCATAACACATGTTTTCTTCAGTATCTGCATCATAATACTCATCTAAAAACCATTTTTCAAATTCATTCCATGATGAGATACTCTGATTAGGAAGTAAATCAAATGCCCTTCGTGCATACCCACATAATGTCCTAAGAAATAGTTTCATCACAAAATCTTCTGCATTTATCTCATATTCTTCTATAAATGCGTAAAATGTATTCAAATGATCAAATGCTGATTCACCCTATTCCCCACAAAATTTTGGCATGAGCTGTGCAAGTTTAGTAAGCATTCCCTTGGTAGGGATACATTTAAATCTCCTGAAATCCAATGGCCCAAATGGACAAAATGGTTTTCTTTGATACATCTTTCAACCTTTATGTTACCTTCTAATAAATAAATGTTCATCTCTTAGGTTTGCTCCTGGTAGAGTCACTAATTGAAATACTTGAATAATGGAGTCGCGACCTTATTAATAGAAGGACCAATATCGAAATAACTTAAGTTCTCACCTCTCAGTAGAGTCACGTCCTGGAAAACTTGTATAGAGTCACCACCTCACTTCCTGTGAGGAAAAAATCAATTGTTTCCTATCTCAGACCCCAATCTGAAATCTCTTTAAACATGAATCCAAAAATTTTGAAACTTCCTTAACAACTTTCCCAGTGGAGTTGCCAATTTATTGGTGCTCGAAACACTGGTCATTTTGAGGCCAACTGACATGCATAATAGATGCCTCTAGAATTTTGGTTCGATTGAACCAAGGCTGGTAGGCCTAAATTGAGTACACTGTCTAACTACACAAATGTGTGTAAACAACAAAATTTCTTCCAAAGGGGTTACTGATCCTTGGAAGATATATTAACCTAATGTCCTAATTGTCAGATAATTTGAAATCTAAACTATGGCTAAGAATTAATACTAAACCTAATTTAAAGCTTGATAAATAAGATAACATATAGGATATGAAAATGAAATTAAAGGAATAGGATGTCAAAAATAGCAACAAATGATAAGATGACCAAATTCCACTTATCAATAAGACCAGTGCCTATTTCACCCTGGGCAATAGAGTCAATCCAATCTGTTGGTTCCCAAAATAGCAGACTGAAATTATTCTTTCTCTGGCCAATGAACATGTTTAGTTCCTCAGGAACTTAAACCTCTGCAATTTAGGATTTGATCGCCAAGGTTGGTAGGCCTAATTTTAATATGCTTTCTCAGATGACTGAGTGAATTTTGTAAACAAAATAATGTATTGAACTATTTTGATACAAATAGATAATAAATCTTAAATAAATTTATAATAAAGACCAGTGCCTATTCCTTATCCTCAATATGATTATTATGTGTGATTTCTTTAATTGATGATCAATGCTAAAATTTCTCTAGTTCAATCTATTAATGACAATGTGACACTTTGAATCAAAATGTATAACTTTTGAGACAAATTTAAAATAAATCGATCACTTCAAGAAAATGATTAATTAACAACAACAAACTAAAAAGGAAGACAACTATTCAAATGGAGTTTAATCCTCAGAGGACAAACCAATTGAATCCTGTAGTATTCAAAAGGCACGCTTAGCCATACACAATGAGAAACTAAGTGAATATAGTTCTACAATTCCTATTTGATCTTGTGATATAATAAATCAAATATCTTAAAGAAAGTAAAGATACTTTATCCAAAGAACCAATTCAAAATAACATAGAGGAACAGATATCACCGATGAATTTTGAACAAAGATTTTGTATTAAGCTTGAAAAATCACTTGATTTGCATGTATTGATCCATAGTATCCCATAAGGTTTTGGAATAAAAGCATGCACTGGTTTTAATATTTCAATGTTGATAAAAAATGATGATGCCTTCTTTGTTACAAATGTTTCACTATAAATATATTTATCAAAGGTTTCATGTGAAAAGACATACCCTTTCACAAGACCTAATCTTGGCAACTAACCATAAAATACAATTAAACCATATAATGGTTTTAGGAAAAACATTTCCCGCACAATAAATTTGATTCGTTATAATCTCAGGTGCTTGTGCATAAAAATCCAACATTTAGTTCCTGCACAAAAACATTCAAAATTAAATAATCTTTAAATAAAACTTAAAATTAAAATCATCATATCTAATAATGTTTTAAGTTTTCAATATGATCTCAATTCAAGATTATTTAATTATCAATTATTATATCAAATAAACATTAATTCAAATCATGAAATAATATTCAAATGCTTTTTTACAAGAAGTACAAATAAAATTTAGATAATCAATCATATGTACTTACTTTAATAGTCCCATAAAAAGATAATGCACATCGTCATTCAATAGAGTATAATAAAAGATTGTACTTTAGGTTTTGAAAATTAAATATAAATATCAATAAAAATATTTCAAAACCTAAAAAAATAATAATAATCTTTTAATACAAATATACTTTTCACAGTAATGGTTTCATGGTAAATAATACATTGAAATCACATTAGTAAGAAACAATACATTTATTTGTTCCAACAATTTTATTTTTTTTAAAAAATTTATTTTAAAAAAGAATAATCTAATATTAATCCCATAATTCCCACCCATATTCTTGAAGAATAACATAGGACAATTGGTTAGGGGGTAGGAGGGTAGGTAGGTAGGAAAAAGGGGGTGGCTTGAGAGCTCGAGTGTTCAACTCCCGATCGCCACTCCTTTTTTCCCAATAACACAATTATTCTTTTATAACAAATTTTATTTCAAAATATACATGCATTTAATTTATTGAAATAAAGATAGGGACTTGCATACACGCCTTTTATCATTTTAATTATTAACATAGGGAAATTATATAAAATATGAAAAATGTATACTATACTTCCCTGATGTCTCATTCCTTTTGAACTTGAAATTTTCAGTGTCAACAAACACAATGACACAAGATATGTTGACTAGGGAACCTCTTGATCAAAGAGTAAACCCCGGTGGGAATGATGCTCACAAAAGATGCACTAATATGAATATTCCTTGTGAGAGGATGGACTTTGTTAGGAGTCTTATGAAATACATTCAGTACATATGAATCCCTGTTAAGAGATTTTGAGTCCCTATTAAAAGATTCTAACCTTGTTAAGAGTGATGGAAGACAGAAGGACCCACTGCCCAAACAACTTCAGGGTAAGATCACTGAACACACTGTCCAAATAATCTTTGCATTACTCAACAGAATAATATGTTACCTCTTCTCTGACTATGCCAAACTACACTCACTATTACATCAGATCTCAATTTCAGATCTATGTACTTTGCGTGTCTTCCTTCACAAAGTCGCTCTCATACTTAGATCTTTTCTTTACTTCATGCATACAACATCACAACCACTTCTATCATATCATAATTACACACTTTCACATTAAAAATTCATTCCAACTACATTACAATAAGGAAATACATTCCTTCCTTTATACCACACTCAAATAATTACAAATGAGTCGGCATACAATTACAAAATAAAAGTTTCCACACCCTATGCCAAAATTACACAAAACTGTCAGCTTCCAAATACAATAAATCTTCACTTGTGTGACCTCAAAGTTTTCTCTGTCATCCACACCATTATCAATGTGTCTTCAACTTCCCTTTAACTTTGCAAAACTAGATTCCATCCTGATTAGGAGATATCATCCGATTTCCACAAACCACTACTTAGGAACACTGCCTGAATATTGCTTCCACCAAAATGATTATAACTTCCATGAATAAATGAATTGTTGTCTGTGCTCTTAACCATAGACATATAACATATCAAAGAGTATAACCTCAACATCACATAGCTCCAACTGCAATAACCCATGTGCGCTAATCCAAACTCTGTCTGCTTCTCTACAAGTCTTTGCTAAATCACCGTGTTGACATAAATGACAATCATAGTCATGAATGCAATAAAAACTGCTATAGAATGGCTTCCAAATATTTATCATTCATTCCTAACAATCTCCCCCATTGGCATTGATGGAAACACAGATGAAAAACATCCAATGTTCCAAAAATCCAATACTGCAACACTGCTTCTTCAAATCCTCTTCATCCATCAAATCTTGCTTCATTATCCTATTCAGTTATCTCCAACAGATGTCTCAGATTGTTTTTCATGTACACTTCTCCCCCTTTAACATCAATTATAGAAATTTCATCACTAGGTCAACAACAACTTAATGTCAAAAGACACTTTTCAAAAAATACATCCAGTCCAGAAGAAAGATAAGGCTTATATACCACTGAACAGATGCAACCAACTGCATCACTTCTCAAAAGTAGGCTGGGGCATAACCCAAGCATACCTCTCAAATACTCAAATGTATCCTTAGGCAAAGGCTTTGTGAATATATCTACTATTTTCTCCTTTGTACTTATGTACTCAAGTTTGACTTCTTTCTCAGCAACTTTCTCTCTTACAACATGATACTTAATCTCTATATGTTTTGTCTTAGAATGTAATACAGGATTCTTAGACATACTAACTATACTGGTGTTATCACAATGTATGACAATAGGCTCAACAAATTTTATTCCAATATCATTCAACATTTGCTTCATCCAAATTATCCGGTTACAATTGTTTGTTGTTGCTACATATTCTGCTTCTGTTGAGCTTTGTGAGATATAACTCCGCTTCTTGCTTAGCCAAGAAACTAAGCTTCCTCTAAGAAAAAAATCTCCACCACTAGTGTTTTTCTTATCAACAACACTGCCTCCCCAATCAACATCTATATATGCACATAGGGTAAAATCATCATATTTTTCATACCATAGTCCATAGTCCATTGTGCCTCTTAAATATCTCAGCATCCTCTTTATTGCTACATAATGTGATTCTCTAAGTTCAGCTTGAAATCTTGTTACAATTCCAACTGAATGTGCTATATCAGGTCTTGTATGAGTCAAATACTACAATCCTCCAATCATAGATTTGTATTTCTTTTGTTCTACTGCAGGAGTCTCATCTGTGCTAGATAACTTATGTCTGGTCACCATAAGTGTTCCAACTAGTTTACAATCCTCCATTCTAAATATTTTCAACAAGTCATTCAAGTACTTTGTCTAACTTACAAAGATACCATCATTGTTTTGTGTTATCTATAATCCCAAAAAGTATTTCATCTCACCAATCATACTCATTTCAAATTCAGTCTTCATTTCATCAGCAAATTTATCACTAGCTTCATCTTGTCCTCCAAAGATAATGTCATCAACACAAATAACTATAACTAACAAACCATTTTCAATTTCTTTTGTGTACAGATTGCTATCAGTTGTTTCTTTTGTAAATCCCAACTTTAACAAATACTTATCCAGTCTTGCATACCAAGTTCTAGGTGCTTGTTTAAGTCCATATAAAGCTTTCTTCAATTTACATACCATATCTCCTTCTTGAGTTGAAGTAAAACCTTCAGGTTACTCAATGTAGAATTCTTCTTCTAATTCTCCATTTAGAAATTCTGACTTCACATCCATCTGATACACTATGAATTTTTTGTAAGCTACATATGCCAAAAACATTCTTACTACTTCAATTCTTACAATAGGTGCAAAGGTTTCTTCATAGTCAATTCCTTCTTGTTGTGAGTAACTCTTAGATACCAATCTTGCTTTGTTTCTTATTACTTCTCCTTGTTCATTCATCTTGTTTCTGAATACCCATTTAGTTATAATAACATTCTTGTCTTTAGGTCTAGGGACCAATTCCCATGTCTTGTTCTTTTCAATCTGATCTAGTTCCTCTTTCATAGTATTAGTCCAACTTTCATCTTCACAAGCTTCATTAGTAGTCTTAGCTTCAATTTGAGAAATCAAACATAAGTGTTCTTGTGCCTTATTTCGAGTAAGAACTCCTCTTTTGATGCTCCCAATAATCTATTCAAAAGGATGATTCCTTAATAAACTCTTGCTAGGTGTCACTGTCTCAAATCTCTCTTCAGATGTAAGTTCTTTAATAACTTCACTGTGACTTTCATTCAACAAATTACTCTTAGTTTCATAAAATAATTTAGTAGATCCAATGTTAGGTTTAGGATGAGCTTCTTCATCAGATCCATAATCAAGCATTCTTTCCTGAATTTTGAACTTTTCATCAATTTTAACATTTGTGCTTTTAATAATAGTCTTAGTTCTTTTCTTGAAACATATATATGCTTTGGTTTTCAAAAAATATCCAAGAAATATACCTTCATCACTTCTACGATGAAACTTTCCAATATCATCATCTCTCGCTATATAACATTTTCTTCCAAAAATTTTAGAACACTTAACTGAGGGTGCATGTCCAAACCATAATTCATAAGGTGTCTTGTCTGTGTCAGTTCTGAGTTGTACTCTGTTCATTGCATATACTGTTGTGTTCACTGCTTCTCTCCAGAATATCTTCTCCAAATCATTTTCAAACAACATAGATTTTTCTCCTTCAATTTCTGATATGTTCCTTCTTTCTGCAATGCCATTTTGTTTAGGTGTTCTAGGGGCTGAATATTGTCTTTTAATGCCATTTTCTTCACAAAAAGTGTTAAACTCTTTAGATGTAAATTCTCCACCTCTATTAGGTCTCAAACATTTAATCTTCATTCCAGATTCATTCTCAACTTTATTCTTAAGAATCTTAAACTTATAAAATGCTTCATATTTTTCTTTAAAAAATGCAATCCACATCATTCTTGTAAAATCATCAACAATAATCATAAAATACCTTTCTCCATAGAATCCTCTAGTCCTGGTAGGACCACTCAAATCTGTATGTACAATCTCTAGCTTCTTTGTAGATGTAAACTTCTTATTAGGAAAAGAACTTCTCTTCTATTTATCCATTACACATTCTTTGCAAATCATGTTAGTAGGCTTCGTAAGTTTAGGTAAATCTCTTACTGCAAGTGTAGTACTTACTTTCACAATGTTATCAAAGTTTGTATGATAAAACCTTCTATGCCATAACCAACTATCATCAATTTTAGTAATCAAACATTTCATCTCAATAAGATTCAACTGAAATACATTACCTTTGGTTCTAGATCTAGGTCCAATCAGATTTCCATCTTTATCTTTTATCACACAAGTTTTCTCAGTAAACCAAACTTGATATCCCTTATCAACTAACTATCCAACACTCAAAAGATTATGTTTCAATCCATCCACAAAATAAACATCATTAGTATTAGTCTTTCCATCAAGATTAATAGATCCTATACTTTTAATCAAACAAGGTGCATTGTTTCCAACTCTAACAACCCCTCCATCATATTCATTCAACTTTAATAACTTTTTCATGTCTCCAGTCATATGACGTGAACAACCACTGTCTATAATCCAATCAACTTTCTTTTCAAGTTGAGAAACTAAGGCCTTTTCTTCCTTAACATTAGTTTCATGAATCTTTTCTTTAATTGCTACAAATCCTATGTCATCATTATTCTCAGTATCACTTTCACTTAAAGATCTTTCTATACTAGCTTCAAGATCTTCATCATTAGCATAATAACATTCCTTAGATCTTCTAGGTTTGAAATTGCTTCTGTACTTTTTAACTCTCGTAGGACATTTAGATGCAAAATGACCATATTCTTGACAAGTCCAACATTTGAATATTTTCTTACCGTCTGGTTCTCTTTTCACAAGCAAGGCAATACCTTCTTCAATCTTCTTGTCTTCTTAATTTCTAGATTTTTTACTGCCAGCATAATCTCCGTTCACACTAATGCTTCTTTAAAAAGTAGGGTGAACACTAAGAGCACCGAATGCTATCTCCATTCTAGGTAAGTCTCCTAATAATCTCAAGTTCATTTCTGCTGCTTCCAATCTTCCAAGAAGAGTTTCTCTTGTAAAGTTTTTTGTACAAGGTATCACTTTTTCAATCATCTATGTTGTCTGCTTAAATATAGGAGTCAATGTCCTTAGAATTTTCCATATCACTTCATTCTCTGTCTTTGTTCCTCCATAATATTTTATACGTGTAATGATTTCTGACATTCTACCAATATAACTTCTAATAGATTCATCTTCCAACATTCTTATATCTTCAAATGCACATATCCAATTATGTAATCTAACTCTTTTTGCATGTTCAACACCTTCAAAAGTAGAGTGTAAAGAATTCCAAATTTCATTAGATTTTTTCAAATATTTTACCTGACTGTATTCATTCTCTGGAAGTGCTATCAAAAGTGCTTCTCTTGCAAGTATTTTACACATGAATAGATCTCTTTCTTCTGCAGTACATGTTTGAAGATTGTCTTCTTCAATGATAGTCTTATTATTATTTGTAATCAACCAATAACTTAGTCCTAAACATAATAGGTGTGTCTTCATCTTTTCTTTCCAGCTGTCAAGATTTACTGCATCAAACTTAGGGCTTTCTTTCCTGAAATTTGCCATGGATCTCCTTAAGTTGTTAAACTTCTTTTTCAAGGACCTACCGCTCTGATACCAATTGTTGGAAAGTAAAGTCCACCAAGATAACTGAGAGGGGGGGAGCTGAATCAGTTATCAGATAATTATAAATTTTATCATCTTCTACAATTTTAAACCATATAAGCAATATAATTACCAACCATAGAAAGATATTCATATACAATAACACAATGACACAAGATATGTTGACTAGGGAACCTCTTGATCAAAGAGTAAACCCTGGTGGGAATGATGCCCACAAAAGATGCACTAATATGAATATTCCTTATGAGAGGATAGACTCTGTTAGGAGTCTTATGAAATACATTCAGTACATATGAATCCCTGTTAAAAGATTCTAACCCTATTAAGAGTTATGGAAGACAGAAGGACCCACTGCTCAAACAGCTTCAGGGTAAGATCACTGAACACACTATCCAAATAATCTTTGCATTACTCAATAGAATAATATGTTACCTCTTCTTTGACTATTCCAAACTACACTCACTATTACATCAGATCTTAATTTCAGATCTTTGTACTTCGCATGTCTTCCTTCACAAATTTGCTCTCATACTTAGTTCTTTTCTTCACTTCATGCATACAGCATCACAACCACTGCTATCATATCATAATTACACAATTTCACATGAAAAATTAATTCCAACTAAATTACAACAAGGAAATACATTCCTTCCATTATGCCACACTCAAATAATTACAAATGAGTTGACATACAATTACAAAATAAAAGTTTCCACATGCTACAGAAAAATTACACAAAACTGTCAGCTTCCAAATACTATAAATCATCACTCATGTGACCTTGAATTCTACATTGTCATGCACATCATTATCAATATGTCTTCAACTTCCCTTTAAATATGCAAAACTAGATTCCATCCCAATTAGGAGATATCATCCGATTTCCACAAACCGCTACTCAGGAACACTGCCTGAATACTGCTTCCACCAAAATGATTATAACTTCCATGAATGAATGAATTTATATCTACACTCTTAACCATAGACATATAACATATCAGAGAGTATAACCTCAACATCACATAGCTCCAACTATAATAACCCATGTGCGCTAATCCAAACTCTGTCTGCTTCTCTGCAAGTCTTTGGTAAATCACTGTGTTGACATCAATGACAATCATAGTCATGAATGTAATAACAACTACTATAGAATGGCTTCCAAACATTTAGCATTCATTTCTAACAAAAACTTCATTCATCAGCCTATAAAAGTACTCGGTGCATTAGTTAAACCAAAGGGCACAACCAACCACTCATAAAAACCTTCTTTTATCTTGAAAGAAGTCTTCCATTCATTATCTTCTCTGATTTTGATATGATGATATCCAATTTTCAAATCAATTTTGGTGAAATACTTTTCTCCAGTCAAACTATCCATTATGTCATCCATTCTCGGTATAGAAAACCTATACATTACTATTATCTTATTGATTGCTCTTGAATCACTATACATTCTCCATTTTCCATTCTTCTTTGATGCAAATACAATAGGTACTACACAAGGACTCAAAGTTTCTCTGATCAAACCTTTCTCCAGCAACTCTTGAATCTGTCATTTCAATTCTTGATTCTCAGTAGGTGTCAACCGATGAGGTTCCTTATTTGGTAAACTAGCTCTAGGGATTAGATCCATACAATGATCAATGCTCCTTTTCAGTGGCAAACAATTAGGTACATTATTAGAAATGATAATACTATACTTGGTGAGTAACTTACCAATCTCCTTAGGGATGTTATCCTCTACTTTCTTACTTGATTTTTTAGGGATCATAGCAAAACATACATCATTCTTCTTCAAAGAGTTAACAAACTTTCTTCCTTCCATCAAACAAACTTTTACAAATGTGCAAACATTACTAACATGTTCTTACATAAATGGTAACAAGATTTGTTTCTTTCCATTAGTCACAATAGTATACTTATGCAATCTTACATTATATATAGCATGTCTATCATATTGCCAAGGTCTACCCAAAAAAATATGACAACAATCCATAGGCATGATATCACATAACACCTTATCATAGTACTTTCCAATCTTCAAATTCACATAACATTTTTCACTTACCAAGAGTGTATGCTCATCTTTGATCCATGAAATCTGATCGGGCTTCGGATGTACCAACCTTTCCAACTACAATTTTGTGACCATCTCTTTAGATGCCAGATTCTTTGAGCTACCACTATCAATGATTACCTTCCAAACTTTGTCAGAAACTCTACATCTAGTCTTGAACAAACTTTTGTTTACCAGATCTTCCTTCCTACTTTCATTTCATAGTGCTCTTCTTACCATCAAGTTATTTTCTTTCTCAGGTTCATTCGGTGACTCTTCTTGTACCAAAGCATTTCTACTACTACCATCCTTCTTACTGGCATGTGTACATTCAAAATATATATGTCCTTCTTCTCCACAATTGTAACAAGTTCCTTAGAAACTTCCTCTGCCATAACCACCTCGGTAGTTACTACCTCTACCTCTAGATGAACTTTCACCTATCCACTCGGTCTTGCCTTTGTCCAAATTTGTCTTTTTTGGTTCAAGTCTACCATTTTCACCATTAGATCTACCTCTTCCTCTAGGGAATCTACCACCTCGACCTCCTTGTCTTTTCTCATGTCTCTTGTTCAATTTCTCCTCAGCCTTCAAAGAAAATTGATAACCCTCTTCAATGTTCTCCAACTTAACCATACTAATTTCCTCTTGGATGGAAACTCTCAAACCATTCAGGTATTTGCCAATTCTTTCCACATCATCTTCATCATGTCCAGATCTGATATCTAATCTATAGAATTCCTCAATATATTCCTTTACCGAGCTATCTTTCTATCTCAAACTTTTCATTCGCCGAACTAGATTAATCTGATAATCACAAAGTAAGAACTTTCCTTTCAATTTGTTCATGATTTTATTCCATACCTTGATTTTGTCTTTTCCTTTCCTCTTCCTATCCAATTGCAGATGTTCCCACCATAAGGATGGATGACTTTTCAACTTTGTGCTTGCAATCTTAACCTTCTTATCTTCAGGAATGTTTTCATACTCAAAATACTTTTCCATCTTGGTGATCCAGTCCACCAATTCATCAAAATCTAGCTTTCCACCATACTTAGGAGGATTGAAATGTGGTGTAGACTTTAGAATTTTCAAAGCCTTGAAAAAACTTTCTTCTCCTTGATCTATAATAGGTGCAGGTTCTACATTCGCTTGTTCTTCCTCAACTTCATCATCACTAACATCTTCAAGATGTTTGCCTCTTCATTGGGCTGTTTCAACAGCTTCTAATATAGCAGCAATTTGCCTTGGCATATCTGTCAATATTGGATCTCCATCTTTCCTCCCACAAACCATCTTGACAACCCTCTACAATTGTAGGTCAAATCACAATTTGCTACCCCAAAACAATCAACTAGGGGTTCAAGAGGAACCTACAAACCTAGATCCTCAAACCTAGATCAAGATCTCACCTCACTTTGATACCACCTGACACAAGGGAGGGGAGAAAGAAGGGCCAAACAAAGGCACACCCTAATGATACAAGCCTACTCAACACATGCAAAAGAAAACAAACACAATAGTGAGAGAGAGAATGGAAGATCTTTCATATATATTCATCATATAGACTAATACATATTAGGCTATAAGGCCTTCTTAGCTAGGGCTAGATATTACAATGAATTATAGAAGTCCTCAAACATGTGAGGATTTTTCAAAATCTCTACTTCTATCTTCTACCAAACTCCTATCCCAAAACTATCCTAAACTATAACCAAATGACTATATTTATACAAGAGTCTACCAAACTGAGTCAGCCTTCAGATCCATAATCAATGAAAGGAATAGTTAGATCTAGGACCACACACTTCCCAAAGATGGATACCAACATTAAATCCATGATCTAATATAAATGCACAAGTCAGCCACAAAAGAAACTAAAACTAAACCCGTCAATGAGAAAGATAACCGAGCAGCAAATAAGCAATGCCGAGTGCCAGTGAAACTCCGACCACCCAAGAGATAATCGACCACACTCGGTAATCGAAGGAAACTGACCAACTACCGACCAACTCAAGCAAAGAAGGAACTGAGCAACATAGACAAACTCCAAATTTTTTTTGGTGACATAGGATTCCAAGGACCCAATATGCTCCTGCATCACTTTCCTCTTCCCCAAAATATCCTTTGGGGTTGAGCTTTTAGACATGTGCTGACTCATGTTATTGATCTTCTTGTTGGCCTAACATCCCCATGAACTTTAGGAGTGCTTTTATGCTTTGGAACTTATCAATATGTGTGACGCTTGGTTGGTCCTAGTCTATGAGTTCAAGGTAGACAAGGATAAGTTCTATGACATTAATGGAAAGTTGATAGAGGATAGAATCATCTAGGAGGGTATCATCATCAAAGATGTCATCATGTGACTTATTTTATTCCTCTTCAGGGATGTCTTTGATCTCTATGAGGTCATCATATCTATTCAAGAAGGGAACGCTAGTCAATTTAGTGGCCCCAGTTGTGGTATTGGGTTCTTGTGTGTGCAGGTGAGGATATTAAAGCCAATACCTTGATGCTTTGGATCCTTTGAGGCTATGATTGGATCTTTACTTTCCCCTTCTTGTGGTCCTAGACCACCACCTTGGTATTTCCATTGTTCTATGGTGTACTTGTGTGATGATAGATATTTCACTTTGAAGTAGCCAAGGATTTTAGTGTTAGGTTGTGGGGGATCTTTATACAACCACCGATTGATGTCAAGGTCCATTTCAAGACTATCCATATTTCTATGAGATACAAAATTCATAGGTCCCATTTGCTTGATTTCATGTTTAGCTTCAGCAAGCCTTCTTTGGTTGCTTGGGTGCCCTTGTATATGTGGATCTAGAGGGAGGGCCCCTACTACAAATGCATCAGCTAAGTTATATTCACCACAACCTTGGTTGTTGATCTTGACGGGAGAGAGAGTGGAGGAAAGGACAGTCTTTGGATTGCTATGGGATTGAGAACAGCTGGTGACAAAAGTGCCAATATCAGTTCTAGGACAATGAGTGGAATGCAGGAATGATGATTCCAATGTACGACAATATGTGAAGGGTTGGGGGTCCACGCAGATGGTGATCTTAGTGCCTTGATGTAGAAATTTGATGTACTGATGATATGTAGATGGTATGTATTTGATGGAATGGATCCATGGTTAGTTGAGGAGGATGTTAAATGGTAGGTTAAGATCAACAACATGGCAGATGGTGTCTGTAGTTGCAGGGCCTAGCTTGTTAGGAAAAAGAATGGTACCTTTAGAGGTACACTCCAAGTTATTGTATGCCTTGATAATGATGACTTCATGTGATATGTCAACCTCCATGAATCTTATCTTGAATGAATTCTAGATTACACAAATTTAAGGCTGAGCCATTATCTATCATGACCCTTTTTATGGAAAAGTATCTAACCATGATGACGATGTAGAGAGGGAGATTATGGTTAGGTACAATAGCTAGTATGTCAGATGGCTTAAAGGAAAGAGCACATGGTGCTGACAAATATCCCACAAGGTTCTTAAACTAGATATTGTTTATGTCTGTGGGGACATGTCCTTCATGGAGAACTTAGTTGAGGATTTCTTGATGGATGGGTGAAGTGCGGAGAATGTTGACAATTGAGATTTGGGTAGGTGTGTTCCCAAGATGTTCTATAAGATTGTATTGGGCATTGTGTGTTGGCCTTGGATTTGCACTAGCGACAGATATCAGGCCTCTGTGGGTAGTAATAGCATATTGACTATCTTCTCCTTTGACATGGATGGCATTGACTATGGGCTCAACTTGGATTATACATCCAACAAATTTATCATAGTTTATATGAGTAGTCATATAGTCTTTGTGGCCAGCATGGTCTCCTTTCTTGCCTTTTCTTTGGTTCTAGGGTGGAGGATTGGTATTGGCTTGGTTCTTCCCAACATTGTATTGTGGGAACAGATTCTGATAGATCTACAAATTAGCATTAGGTGAGGCTTGGGCTGGTGTGTCCACTTGGATCTCTTTCTTGTCAATGAGATCTTGGATGTAATGCTTTAGCTTCATGCACCCTATGGTAGTGTATCCTTTGACATGATGATAATCACAATACTTGTGATCTTTGTACTGGTTAGGTTTGGGAGTGGCATTATAAAATTTCTGAGTTAGTGGGTATGTGATTAGATTTGCCTTGGCCATGTGATGAGAGATTACATCCAGAGGTTCACCAAAAGGTGTGAAGGTTCTCTTTTGGTGGGTCTAGGCTCAAGGCCTATTTTGATTAGGAGTTGTTGATATGGCATTGGCTTGATTGGCTAGATTGCCTTGGCTTACTTGATGTGCTTGCTATTGATAATGCTACATGGGTTGTTTATTGATGGGAGGTTATTACTATTGATATGTAGGGGTTGGTGTAGGACCAGCCACAACTATTTGGACATGCTTGTTGTCTATGGCTCCATTAGTAATAATATTTTTGTTTTGATTCTAGTAATGGGGTTTGTCATTACTGGGCTTGCTATGGGAATCATCCTTGTAGTGTCAGATTGTGCCTTCACCTAGGAGGCCTCTTTTAATATCTATCCCCTTGCTTTTGATATCTTGGTAGGTTTGGATGTAGTTCATCCTCATGAAGTGAGATAGTTTGGGATGCAGGTTATCAATAAAGATCTTGGTTAGATGCTTCTCAGGTGGTTGGTATGATAACTTGGTAGTGAGGTTCTACCATTATTGCAAATAGTTAGCTAGGCTTTCTCCTCCTTTCTTCTTTGAGTTGCAAAGGTCTAGAAAAGATAACTCATTCTTGACATTATGGGCATACTGTGCAATGAACTTCTCAAAGAGCTCAACAAAGGTTGATATTGTCCGATAAGGTATTTTTTAAAACCACTCAATAGAAGTTCCTCCCAAACTCTTAGGGAATAGGTGCATAAGGTAGTTATCACTATATGCCACTTCTTGACATGCCATATAGAACTCTTTGACATGGCTTATCGGGTATCATTTCCCTTGATATTTATCAAATTTGGGTGTCTCGAAGTGCTTAGGGAAAGGGATAGCAGTAATTGATCAATCAAAAGGATAGGGACACACCTCCACAAATTTAAAGGTCTTTCTCTTTGTTTTGGATTTGATCTCTTTAAGATCATTCTTCATTTCTTCCCACTCGGCATTGATCAACCTTTGAGTGGGTACTCCCATTTGGAAAGGATCTAATGGTGCTGGTGAATAAGGGTGATTTTGCAGTGGATATTGTGGAGTGAGATATGTAGATTGACTAGCAAGGTAAGAAGATCGAAATGGATGTTGGGGTGATGGTTTCTAGGGAGGATATTACTACTGAGGTGCAAGAGCGTACTATTGTGGATCATATGAAGTGGATTTTTGTTGCTGGGGTATGATGGGATTTTATTGCTGCTATGCTAGGAAGTATCTCTACAATGGAGGGGGCTAATGTAATAGTCCATCTTGTTGATAGGATTGACCTTGATGCACTTGGCTTTGGACTTGGTTGATGTAGGTAGGATGCAACCTTGCATTTCTTAGGGGTGGAATAGATGTTGAGAAACTGGAAGTAGGTGGTGGTTGAGAAAGATAGCTTGCAAGATGAGATGAACTCTACTATTGGGATGGTGGAACCATTTGAGAAGTGGTAGTTGGTGTGGATAGATAGTTGGTATATGAAGGAAAGAATGAAGCTGGAGGAGGTTGCGATGGTTGTTGTTACACTACTTAAGGGAATGTGGCTTGTTGGTTTGCAAGCATGGATATGGGAGATTGGGTTGGTATTCCCAAGGATTGCATTTCTTCTTGAGTGAGGCCCCAATAAGAATGAGTACATGGTGGGATTTATGATGTGGAGAATGTTGGGAATGTAGATGGGGGGATTTAGGACATAGATGGTGAATTATGAGATCCCATGGAGGGCATTCCTATTGTGAAGGTAGATTGCTAGGCTTGTGGTTTGGAAATGAAAGGTGGAAGTGGAACATATGCTTGGGAAAATCCTAATTGAGAAGTAGAAGAAGATGGTTGTGTTCCCCATAGAAAAGGTGGTGTTGATGTGGAAGTTTTCTAAGTAGGAAAGGGGAACGATTGCATTGTCCCTAGAAATGGTGATGTTGATGCAGAGGCTTGTTGGGCAAAAGAAGGAAACGATTGTGTTTCCCTCGAAAATGATGATGTTGCTTGGCTCATGGAAGGTGGAAAAATTTCTTGTGTGGCAGCTTGTATGGGAGGTGGAGGTTGGTTTTGTGGTAAGCCTTGAGTGTGAGTGATGGCTTGGGATGCCATAGAAGATGATGGTGTTCTCATGATGGAAAATGGAGTGGATTGTGTTACTATTTTTGTTGTAGGACTCACAAAGCTTCTTTACAATAAATGGGGAATGGATGAGGTTTCTTGAGACATTTGTAAGTTTTGGATCAGGGATTTGTTGGATGATGGGAGTGTAGGTTTCTGCTAGGATTTGGATGGTGTTTTTGGGGATACAAGGTTGGAGATATGGTGGAATGGGAGTACTTTCTTGAGAAAAATTAGCGAATATGTTATGTTGATTCTGATTAATAAGTGCACTCACTATTTGTGCATGCCTTGGATGGCTCATGAATGTCTCCATGGAAAATGAAGTGGGGGGTCCATTGGGATCATCCCATACATTATCAACTTGAGGGATCTGGGGATTGTAAGTTATCATCGCACTGGTGGGATTGTTAGGATCGGATGAACTAGTGGCCTAATTAGGATCCATGTTCCTTATCCTCTTGGACCGCATCTCGGTAGGCATGGAATGTAGATCTAAGGATGAAAATGCAGATGATGGTATGGATGAAAGATTATTTCCTAAAGACTCTAAGGTTTATGAATGCAAATCTAAAGGATCTCTAAGGATCGGAGATTTCTTAAGATGTTGTGCAAGGATTTGGATCAACTCTAAGGATGATGGATGGTGATGGATTGGTGGGAATGCTAAAGGATGGTGGGATGCTCTGATTTAGATTAAGGATGATGGAGGATTGGGTGGAAGATGGTGGAAGATGGTGAAATTATTGATGATGATGGAGGATTTGTGGAGGATGGTGAAGGATTTACTAAGTGTTGGTCAAATGACTTGTTGTTTCTTGATGTAGGATCAAATAGGATTGTATCAACCTAAGATAGACTAATGATCTTCAGAAGACTAGATTCTTATCAATGCAAACCAATCTCTTGCTCGAGATGATGAGGCTAACAAGGACAAGTAAGGATTCCCTTGACAATGCTTAGTCACAGGGTGGAGATTTTTGATATGGGATAAGGTTTTTGAAGTAACTCAAAGGATACAACACTAAGTGTTAGGATTTTGGATAACTAGATTTGGTGCAAATATGGTGTGTTTTGGATAGTAGGTGCTAGATTTGGATCAAGGATGAATGCAAGGATGATGTATCAGGGTTTGTGGATTATGATTATGGATTTAAGATGGAAGGATGATGAAGGATGAGTGAATGATGCTATTTTTAAGAGGATGATATAGATACAAATGGAAAGGATGACCTATGATGCAACTAGGAAGATGATAATGAATGCAAGGAAGCAACTAAGGATGATTTAGGATGCAACTAGGGATGGATGATGATGTAATGATGGAACTAGGGATGGAAAGGATGCCAAGATTGAATTGTAGGATTCTAAAGGGATGACAGATGTATGATGGGCCACACTAGTATTCTCTCTCTAGGTTGACATAGTGATAATAACTTGGAATCAGAATGCAAACTGTTTCACCCTTGCATTATATTCCATGTTGTCAAGTTTCTCCTGATACTTCTCTTCTACTTGGGTTGCTTTTAGGATGGGTTGGTGATCTTTGAGGTTCCTCTCTGCAACTTTCTTCTCTTGATAAACTTGGGAATTGGGAAGCTTAGATTTCTTATGTTTGGTCAAATCAGACATAGCTTGGGAAGATTTGGCAATTAGATTGAAATGAAGCTCTGGGTGTCTGATTTTGAAGGATCTATTTGTAAGGATGTCTGAATGATTTTAGCTATATTTTGGATTAGTTTGATGTATCCAATGGAAAAGGACAAACTCAAAAAATATTTTCTAAAAAGAAATCCCAACAAAGGAAAAGGAAACTTTGTTGGATACAAGCAATATGACGAACCTCTAATTCTAATAGTTTTCCTGAAAAGAGTGTATGTTATGACAGATGTTTTCACTAAGCTTGTAACTTTTAAGAACACTTCAAACAGAACTCCCTAAGGGAAGGTTAGTATCAGAATATTTTCCCACAGCTTGATACCCCTAAAAGGGATACATATGGTGAGTGTCTTAAGGTGATCCAGGAAACCAGAGGGATCATTCCTAACACAAATATTTTGATACCTTCAGGAGTAGATCAAGTAGCTTCTATTTTAACAAGTTTGTAGTTTGATTTGTGGAGTCCTCCCAATCCATTTGTATGCATGTGACTCACTTAAGAGCCTAGTTGACCATGCTAAAAAAGTAGGAATATTCACCTACATTAGGTTACCATCAACAGGCATCACCTGAGCTTGAGGGGATGAAGTGAGATTTTTATCAGTGATTTATTTCTATACCAGTCGAGGAAGTACCGATTTGAATTTGTTTGAGTTCAAGTGTTTTACATCACTTAGATTAGGGATATGCCAAAATGGGAAACTCCTAGATGCACATCATGGAGATTATTTCCCAATTTGATTAATTGACTAAATTGAAAGCATGCAAGCACAAATTATTAAGGTTTTGATTTGTTCTTTTCTCTTTGAAAACAAGAATTTAGAGAGATTTATGCAATTTGGGCATTCAAGATTGAGTTTGTGCTTCACTTAGGAACTTGATTTAAACTCTAAAATGGAAAGAACTTTCTTTGTTTTCACTTTAATTCATTCAATATTTGTGTGTTTTCTTTTAGGATTAAAAGGAAAATACTCTTTGGACTATGGTTCAATTTTCAGATGCACTCAAGAATGGATGTTCTAGATTTCAGTTTTAGACCCAAAGAGAAGTTCCTAGACTAATTTTGTGCATGAAAACTTAGGAAACATTCAAGATTTTTGAACAAGACAAATTTTTTACCAATATCAAATCTTTAAGACTGAGTTAGGAAAGTTTAGGAACCTTTAGGATTTCTTAGGAACTGAATAGGAAAGAGTTGCAAATTTGTTCCTAGATTGCATGAGACTTGAAAGATACTTTACGAAAAAGAAAGTGAAGTCCACTTTAGTTAAGCACAATTGTTTCAAGATTGGTTTGAGAAAAATTATCATGAATTAGGATTTATTTAGGAACCAAATGAAAATGCAGACTTGTGGTTTTTTTTAAGCTTCCAAACTTTGAAATGTTCCTAACTTGCATGAATGAACTCAAAAACCCTAGATTTGCATGAATGATGTTCTTTTTAGCCAAATGAAAGACATTAGGGATGATTTTTAATGTTTTATGACCAATTAGGAATTATTTGAGTTCATTAGTATTGATTAGAAAATGATTAGGAACAAGATTTGTAGATTTTCCTTTAAGGCATTCAAGACTGCATTGATGTTTGTTTTAAAACCAACAAAATGAAAGGTTTAAGTTCCTAATTATCCAATAAAGCTAATGAGTGTTAAGGCCTTCAACTTTTTTATGTTATACTTTATTTTGAAGAGCACCTACAAAATATGGGGTCAAAAACTAAAAAATTGCAGCTAGGAGGCACCAAGAGGCCCTAAAAACACCTAAAAACCAACTTGCACCCTGATTATGGCCTTACACATGCACCCTATTTCCCATAAAAGTAAAAAGGGAAGGGTATTTTAATGTTTTTACTCGTACAAGTATTGGGTAGTGCCAGTATGAGTCAGTATGACTCCTGGTACGAGAAAACAGGGCCAGAGGGCCAAAAATAGGCTTAAATTGCATAGAAAGTTCCCATACGAGTATTGGGTGATCCCAGTATGAGTTTGGGAGTTTCTCATTTGATAATGCACTCCAATGAGTTTACTCATATGATAATCCACCAATAAGAGGACACATTTTTTGAGAAAGTGAGTTTTTTGCTTGGAAAACCCTTAAAAAATTTAGTTTAGGAGGCTTGTGGGGTCCCACCGGGCATGCCAAAATGTGTGCATAGGGAAGAAAGAGGAAAGAGGAGACATGGGCCTCTTGATGAGGCTATAAGAAGCCTTAAAAAGTGTGTAAGGATTCATTAATGAGTCTTTAAGGCTCATTAATGAGGGGGTTTGACCAAAAGTCAAAGAAGACTAGTTTAGGCTAATAAATGTAGGAATCACTTTTTAATCAGGTTTAGGAAAGTCTAGAAGATTCTAGGGTTTTAGGGGATTAAATAAATATTTCATTTATTTAGGGAATGTGACATCATTTATCAAATAATGATTCAATAAATGGGGGAAAATCACTCAAATTTGATTTAAATGATTTGGGGAGGGATTCTTTAATTAAATGTGTTTAATTAAAATAGGAGGAATTAATGGCATTAAAATAAATAAATTAATTAAATAATTAATTAATTAACAAATGATGGTTTCATCAGGGGTTTTTGGAAAATAAAAATACTTTTATTTACCAATGAATTTTTAGGTGTCTACAGTCACATCTAATCTTATCAGTCAATCTTATTGATCCTTTTCCCTTCACAAGACATGGTCCATCATTACCAAACTTAACACTCCTACCTAAATAATGATTTAAGATTTCAAACTTAATTTTATCACCAGTCATGTGGTGTGAGAAACCACTATCAATAATTCATTTATCACCTTTACTCACATATGAAATAAGTGCAGTTTTCTCATCTTCATCAAAATCATCTTTCATAGAAACATAAACAACTTCTATATCACAATCATCAGATTCACTAGTTTCACTGTCAGTTTCTTATTTATAAATATAAAAATACTTCTTACCTTTATCTTTTTAGTCCTTATACCTTCTGTGATCTTTGTCATTCCTTTTGTCTTTATACTTGCTTTCCCTTGTTTCATCATTGTCATTCCTGTTAGGACATCTTGCTGCAATATGGCCAACTTTGTTACATGAAAAATAGATTATAGGGAGTTTACCTTTGAATTTTACTTTTCCTCTTGATAGCCTTCTATCCATAAGTTCCTCAAGATCATCTAGATCATCATCATAAGTGTCACTGTCACTATCACTATTACTGTCACTGTTCACACATCTTTCTTTTCCTTTCTTGGACTTATGAAGAACCATTTGAGACTTGAATGTAGATTCAATATTATTAGTGAAATTATCAAAATTTGACAAATCAAAATTAATAAGCCTACCAACAGGACCTTCCAAAGTTAGGATGTTACTAGGAGTACATCTTGATCCTTGTATTGCAGAAACTCTAATAGCATAGGTCAGAAGTAGGGTTCTCAAAAATTTTCTAATTGTATCATCTTAAAATGGAAGCACTTACATGTTAAGAATGTTTAGCCCTCTGAGTAGGTAGTGTGGGGTCATGTCAAATGCATCAGGTAGGTCCTTGACTTGAATCTATCTTTTCTCCTCACTCTCCCCCTTTTTACACCCTCTTTCTACACTTTTTTGGCATTCTGGACTGAGATCCTGAAATATTTGACTTCAGGGTCAAGGTTGACCCTATAGGTCAAGGTCGATGTGGACTCTGACCTAGGTCAAAGTTGACCTTGACCTTGACCCAAGGTCCAAATTTCAAGATTCCATGATTTCCAGATGTTGGGTTTCAGAAAGATTTATTTTCTCACTTCCGGGTCAGCTATTTCAGATGTCAGAATGGTAAACTCTTAAATTATATTTAATGTAGGTTCATTTCTATGGGTTAAGGCTTAATTGGAATTTAATTCTCCTATGTCAAGCTCTCTAGAAGTTTATTCCCTAGACTAGTATAAAAGGAAGCCTTCCTCTCTCATTTCAATTCATATCTCATCCATCCATTACCAAGCAATTCACTCTCAAGGAGACATTCACAATCAAGAAAAAATTCAAGCCATTATCATCCATTAAATAATTTAAGTTCTCCATTGAAGATCAAGGATTCAAGCATTTAAGCCTTTGAAGGGATTTGGTTCAAGCATTCAAGATTCATTATTCAAACCCTAGATCTATCCATCATGGTGGTGTGATCTTCCTTCAAGATCCTTTGTCCATCTTCAAGATCTATTCTTTCTCCCTTCAAGGTGGATTCCAAGAATAAAATCATGAAGGTTTTGATTTACATTGGTTAATATTGTTTTCAAGCTTTGATATCAATATACTTGTTTATATTTCAAATACAATTGGATATCATAGCTTCGTTGTTAGATCTACTTCTACTACTTGCTAGCATTCTCTATTTCAATTCCTTTATTAAGGTTGATTCCAAACTTGGGTTTGAATAAGGAAAAGCCCTCATCCCAACAAAAAATCCTCTTTTCTTGTAGGTACAGGAGTGGGATAATGAATTACAGTTCAAATCCAAGTACCCTTTTCAGCGAAATTTTGAGATTCACGAACATAATTTCCGTCGGAGCTGTTTCAAGTCAAGGATGACTTTCAGTGGGGGTCAAGATTGTACCTCAGGGTAAGATTGTACCCTGATCCTGAGGTCAAGTTTGACCTTGCTTTGAAAGATAGAAGTTTTCTGGGTTTTCCCTGTCTTTGCATTTCTAGGCCGGATCAAGTTGCAGAATCTCCCGAAATTGAATACAGACATAAAAAAATAGTGATTTCCTAATCTATCCCTTTTTAAGATAAGTATTCCCATTCTATTAAGTTTTCATATCCATAACATTTTCCATCACATATTTGTTAGAAAGTAAAGTCCACCAAGATAATTGAGAGGTGGGGGGGGGGGTGAATCAATTATCAGATAATTATAGATTTTATCATCTTCAACAGCATTAAACCATATAAGCAATATAATTACCAATCTTAGAAAGATATTCATACACAATGACACAAGATATTTTGACTAGGGAACCTCTTGATCAAAGAGTAAACCCCAGTGGGAATGCTGCCCACAAAAGATGCACTAATATGAATATTCCTTGTGAGAGGATGGACTCTACTAGGAGTCTTATGAAATACATTTAGTACATATGAATCCCTATTAGGAGATTTTGAATCCCTGTTAAAAGATTCTAATCCTATTAAGAGTTATGGAGGACACAAGGACCCACTACCCAAACAACTTTAGTGTAAGATCATTGAACACACTATCCAAATAATCTTTGGATTACTCAAAAGGATAATATGTTACCTTTTCTATGACTATGCCAAACCGCACTCACTGTTACATCAGATCTCAATTTTAGATCTCTGTACCTCACATGTCTTCCTTCACATATTCACTTTCATACTTAGTTCTTTTCTTTACTTCATGCATACATCATCACACACAACCACTACTTCTATATCACAACTTCATTACAATAAGGAAATACATTCCTTCCTTTATACCACACTCAAATAATTACAAATGAGTTGACATACAATTACAATATAAAATTTTCCACATGCTACACCAAAATTACACAAAACTATCAGCTTCCAAATACAATATAAATCTTCACTCATGTGACCTCAAAGTTTGCATTGTCATCCACATCACTATCAATGTGTCTTCAACTTCCCTTTAACTGCGTAAAACTAGATTCCATCTTGATTAGGAGATATCATTAAATTTCCACAAACCGCTACTCACGAACATTGCCTGAATACTGCTTCCACCAAAATGCTTATAACTTCCATGAATAAATGAATTATTGTCTATGCTCTTAACCATAGACATATAGCATGTTAGAAATAGGTAATATTGAGAGGGAGGGGTGAATTAGTATTCTAAAAACTTTATCTTTTGCCCAAATATGGATATAATAGATTATCTTCACACATGCATAACATAAGAAACTAAATAACATGCATAGTAATAACATCAAAGAACTCATAACACATTATTTTTTCTTGAGGAAACCCTAGCCAAGGAAAAACCCCGGTGGGGATGGTACCCACAAAGATTCACTAATCAAAAGTATCTTGTTAAGGATATTGACCCTGTTAGGAGTCTATTACAAGCATATAGTGTATCAGTCCTGATTAAGGGACTATAGGCCTTGTTAGAAGCCTCAACCCTATTAGGAGTTGTTAATACAAAATCTGATTACTAGATGAGCCCACTGCCCAAACAAGTAATATACAATGTATATAAAATAGGTCAAGGTACATAACCTTTTTCTTCTTGTATCAATATTCCTTTGCTGCTCTTATCTTTGCATCATCACTATTACATTTGCTTCACAATTACATTTATTACATCACTTTTCCTTCGCTTCATATATTTCTTTTCAATTACAATTGCATATATATACAAGTTATTAAGGCTAATAAATTTACATGGTTGGCTTCCATATATCATTATCTAAGAGTTAACATCTAGGATGTCATCCCTTTATATTGTTAAGTCATTATTTTGATAAACAAAATAATCCCTTAACTCTTTACCAATTCTGCCTTCATATTCTGTCCTATCAGCTTCACACTATCTTTGGTAAAACTATCATAACTAATTCTGTACATGCCATACTGACTTATGCTCTAAGATGGGTCATCATTAGCCATCATAGATTCTATGTTCAAGTTCACAAGCACTGAACTCACTCCAGTCAACATCGCAAACAAAAATTGTGTCCTAGTACACTGTGAAAACACTGTCTCACACTTAGACAAATTTGTGATGTGCTCTGCTATACTTGCTCTCTGACTTGTGCGATCTTCATGAGGATCATATGTTTCCATAATGACAACATCTAGGTACTCACTTCATCCAAATTGCCAACAATCTCCCCCTTTGTCATTGGTGGCAACATATGAGAAAATTGGCTAAGTGTACAATAGCAAAATTTCAAAATTGTCTCAAAATTGGCCATAGTATAAGATATATACTATCCTTATATCTCCTCAAAAATAATTCTTATATACTGCAATACTCCCCATAAGAGTATACATAATACTATCAATCTTCTGCTCTGTATAATTCTCAATTTTCTATGTATCTCTCCCCCTTTGACAACAATGACAAAATAAAGTAGGGAGGCTAACAAAATTGTAACAAAAAAGATTATACCTTAAATGTCCTTATTGAAAAGCTGGTAGGCTTGTAACACAATCTGCAAAATCAACTTTTATCACTTCTAACTCTTTTTCCCATGACTTCTTGATGGAATATGCCACATTAAGTAGTGTGCTTAGTCCATAAGTTGCAATTTGACATGCTTGGAGGGTCTCAAAGTTGAATTTTTGAAATGATATCCTAGTTGTAAGACATTCTTCCAGTTGCTCTTCAATAACACTTATCTTCATAGAAGTGTGTTCTCTCAGAAGAGTGAGTCTCCTCATTTTTCTATTCCTCTCATCTTGCAAAATTCTTATTTCATCATACAACTTCTGAACTTTCTTCTCAACATGACTAATCTTCACATTAGGATTAGAAAGAAGGTTTGATTCATTCTGAATCTTTGCTTCCTTCAGCTTGATCTGCTTGTCTTCTTCTACTGCCAAAATCTCTGGTGTTGTACACTGTATGTACAAAGACTTTCATGTTCCCAAATGTCTCCTCAAATCCTTGATACAGACATCAAGACTATTGACATCATCTCTGATATTTTGACTAATACTCAAAAGAAGTCTAGCCTCATAGTCTTCTTGTGCCTTTAGCTTTGCAATCTCAAATAAATTTTTAAACTCATCATCAAAGGTTCTCATCAGTTTCTTTACTTTCTCCAGAGGGTCTGTATCTGCAATCTATGTGGTTACAAATCCTTTTAACTTTTTAGTTAATTCCTTCAGACAACCTTCAAGATTCTTTACCTTCTTGTTTTTACCAATAATTTTATTCAAGGAAGTGATCAATTCTAACTGATCATCATCATCAACTTCCTTTCCTAAATCTTCAAATAAAGATCCAATTTCTTTCTTCTTTTCAGTCTTAGGAGTAAGATTGATGTCTTCTTCTGTAGGAAGGGGTATTTCAACCTTAGTTTCTTTAGGTTCTTCAGTCATAGATTGGGTTTGTTCTGCTTGTGCAGTTCTATCCGGTTCATCAAGAGCCAAATTGTCAACAATGTTCTCTAAGTTCTGAAATACATTTTCTTTAGTGTCCAAAGTAATCTTTGTACCTTCAAGATTCATAGATTCTTCTTCAATATTTATAGCAAGTGGACAGGGAATATCCTCTTGTTCTACTTCTTTCTCTTGCTTTGCTGCAACTGAAGTCTCTCCAACAATTTCTTCCATAACTTTAATTATTGCTTGCTCTATTTCTATTCTCACTTGCTCATACTATCCTGCCATGATCTAAATTGTTCTCCTCTTAGTCCTCAAAAGAGTGTCAAGGGTCTTCAAAATCTATTCAAGATGCTCATAATATTTCACAACACATAGTTTCTTCACCATATTTTCTCTTATAGTTTTATCTTCTTCTTGTGCTCTCATTTTCCTGTTAACAAGCTTGTTGAATAGGTCATCAGGAATCTTTCCTTCAATAGTATTAAACTTCTTGTTAGCTAGAATCATGTGCTCAACAACAAAATTTTCAAGATTCAATCTCTTAGAATAGTCATAAAGATCATAGTACTTATTCATCTTAGTAAAGTCTCCATCTTGTATGATTTCTTCATTCACTCTCTCAACTCTGGGTTTCCATGCTTTCTTCTTCACAGTAGTGTCATCATCTTTAATTACTGCAATTTTCCTAGGGACTGGTGGCATCAAAAGTTTTTGCCTCAGATATCTCATAGCCAAGAGGGTCTATGAACTCAATTCTAGGTTCCACTACTTCAATATAGGTAAATTCAGTGTCAACCATGAAACATATATCATTTTTATATTTCTCCACAATAGACTATGGAATCCTTGATCTACTAGATACCAATCTCTGAAATGTCTTCAATACCAACATATCACTTTCATTCACATTATCAATAACATGTTTCAAATATACTTTATTGATTCTTTCCATAGTGTTTTGACCATTATTCCAATCATCTGTAACTGAGTAAGGAAATCTTCTTAATAGGTGGAAAAACATATAAGTGATCAAAGAAGAAAATCTAAATTGTGCATACTTGGTCTTCTTAATCTTTTCCAAGTTTTCAAACAATTGAATTCTTAGGATTTCACACATATCTACTAGTACCTTATCAACACACATCAAATATGCTATATGTACCATACCAGCTACCATATCATCTTCTCTAGAATTTGCACAAAACTTAGTAGTTAGGATTTTGCACAAATATCTCACATCATCTTGCTTGATTTTACTGATTACAATTCCTCTACCATTATAGGATGAACCTATGTTATCAATAATTTTTTTCCTTATATTATTCTCATTTAAGGGAATAGCACTAGATTTAGATAATCCAGTTACATCATGAATCAAATCAGTAGTAATGTCTATTAATCTATCCTCTAGCCAAAATTTTCCATTATGAATTCTGCTCAAAATGATCTTAGTGCATTCTTCATCGTCAAACTCATATTTCAATGAATACCTAACAATCTCATTGTCTTTCAAATGTTCATATCCTTGCTTCAAAGACATATCATGATTGTAAATCTTTTGATACTCATTGGTAAAGTCACTATCACTTAGGGTTTCAATCTTACATCCAAGATAACTTCTTACATTCTCCAAATGCAAAACTCCATCTAGTACGGATGATAGTGCTAACTTAGGATCATCTTCCAAGCGTTCTACTAGTTCTTTATTCAATCTAGGTCTATTCTTATCTTTGACATTGTGAGTTAAGGATACATCCATGATTGCTTCTAATCTCTTATACCGATTCAAAGATTTATCAAGATAAATACCTCAAATTCATGATTTTAGGGCTTCTATAGATTTAGCACTTCAATCCTTCACCAAATCACTACAAAATGCTTCCAATCACTGCTTTCTATTCTTCCAAACACTTCAATTCACTTTGATAGACAAATAACTTTGATCATAACCTTTTATCACTTGAATCTCACTTAGGTCTGACATCGCATTCAATTCTTTTGCCGCTTCATTCCAAAAAGTTGTTTCTGTTAACCTGCAAAACTTAAAACTTCTTGCGATCTTGCAAAACATAATATTTTCTTTTGTGCTCTTAATCATAGCATTAGTACATCATAAAATACCTTACATTAACTACACAAGACTTAATTCATCATAAATCTACTTCTACACTAATTCTAAGTTCCTAAACTACTGCAATTTACATAATTTAAGTGCTTAAAGATAGGTCAGGTAAGGATTCACTCTTACCACTTGATACTTCACCTTTTTGATTACCTTGAATTTTGAATATGTCTCCTTGATCTATACCTTTAACAAGCTTTACTTCATCTTCATTACTGCATCAACCTTTTTGACTGTTTCCTGTACTTTCATTTCTTCTTGCATGATTTCTAGGGTTAGGGTTAGGATGATAAATTTCATTGTTCATTCTACAAAATCTTGTTGTATGTCCAATCTTGTTACATATTTGACAAACAATTCCATTGTTCCCATATCTCGATCCTTGCTGATTGATCTGTGACCTACAATTTCTAGCAATGTGTCCAACCTTGTTGCATCTATAACATACTACTCCATTTCTTCTGTTCATATCTCCAGTAGGTCTCTTATCTACATTTTTAGTATTCCTAAACATTCTACTACCATAATTATTCTCAATAACTTTAGATTTTCTACATTCAATAGCTCTATGTCCAAAACTATGACACTTATAACAATAACCATTAAGAGGTTTAAATTGTTTACCTGTGCAATCTCTCTTCATGTGACCAATAGTATTACAACCAAAACATCTACCTTTGAATTATCTTTGCATACCTTTAGGTGATTCTTCTTGCTTTGGTGATTCTTCTTCTTTAGGTGCATCTTTAGATTTGTTGATCTCATCTGACTTCTTTTCATCAATTCTTTTACATACTTTCAGATCTGGTTCTTTTCTTTCATCATTTGTTATAAATATATTAAATCCAAGTCCAGTCTTATCATAGGATGGTTTCCCAAAAGATACTTGTTCATCGATCTTCTCACTATTTGAATATAGCCTTTCAAGTTATTGTTTGGAGTGAGTCAATTCACCTTTCACAATCTTATTGTGTTTCTCAAGTTCTATATGCTGTAAATTTACTTTCGCAAATTCAGATGTTACTTTGCCAAGCTTAGATCTTAATTCTTCATTTTCAATCTTCAATCTTTCATTCTCAAATCTCAGATTTTCTTCATTTTTCTCATTTCCATCTTTCAAACTTAGTTTCAATTTTGCTATCTTCAGTTCATGCTTAAGGATCACATTTTCTTTTTCTAAATTGTCATCACAATCTTCAATAAGAACTTTGGATTCCTTTTCAGATTTCAGATCTTCTATCTTGTTTTTCAATTTCTCAATAAGGTTCTTTGCATCATCATATTTCCTTTTCAGAGTGTTTCTTTCATCAGTAAGCATATCAATATGCTCAAGAGCTTCATCAAGATTCTTCTGTAGCTGATCCATATCTATAGAGATCTTGCTCAAGCTGCTAGGCTTTCCTTGAATGATTCTTCTCTGAGTAACTAAGCTCTAATACCAATTTTTAGAAATAGGGAATACTGAGAGGGGGGGGTGAATCAATATTCTACAAACTTTATCTTTTTCCCAAATATGGATATAACAGATTATCTTCACACATGCATAGCAACAACATCAAAGAACTCATAACACATTGTTTGTTCTCGAGGAAACCCTAGCCAAGGGAAAACCCTAGTGGGGATGGTACCCACAAAGATTCACTAATAAAAAGTATCATGTTAAGGATATTGACCCTTTTAGGAGTCTATTACAAGCATATAGTGTATCAGTCCTAATTAAGGGACTATAGGCCTTGTTAGAAGCTTCAACCCTATTAAGAGTTGTTAATACAAAATTTGATTACTAGTTGAGCCCACTGCCCAAACAAGTAATATACAATGTATACAAAATAGGTCAAGGTACATAACCTTTTTCTACTTGTATCAATATTCCTTTTCTACTCTTATCTTCAGATCATCACTATTACATTTGCTTCACAATTACATTTATTACATCACTTTTCCTTCGCTTCATGTATTTCTTTTCAATTATAGTTGCATATATATACAAGTTATTAAGGCTAATAAATTTACATGGTCGGCTTCCATATATCATTATCTAAGAGTTAACATCTAGGATTTCATCCCTTTATATTGTTAAGTCATTATTTTGATAAACAAAATAATCCCTTAACTCTTTACCAATTCTGCCTTCATATTCTATCCTGTCGGCTTCACACTGTCTTCGGTAAAACTCTCATAACTAATTTGGTACGTGATGTACTGACTTGCACTCTAAGATGGGTCATCATTAGCCATCATAGAGTCTATATCAAGTGCACAAGCACTGAACTCACTCTAGTCAACATCACAAACAAAAATTGTGTCCTGGTACACTGTGAAAACACTGTCTCACACTTAGACAAATTTGTGATGCGCTTTGCTATACTTGCTCTTTAACTTGTGTGATCTTCATGAGGATGATATGTTTCCATAATGACAACATCTATGTACTCACTTTAGCCAAATTTCCAACATAACATATCAAAGAGTATAACCTCAACATCGCATAGCTCCAACTGCAATAACCCACGTGCGCTAATCCAAACTCTGTCTGCTCCTTTGCAAGTCTTCGGTAAATCACTGTGTTGACATCAATGATAATCATAGTCATGAATGCAACAAAAACTACTATAAAATGGGTGCCAAACACTTTAGCATTCATTCCTAACAATCTCCCCCATTGGCATTGATGGCAACATAGATGAAAAACATCCAATGTTCCAAAAATCCAATACTGCAACACTACTTATTCAAATCCTCTTTATCAATCAAATCTTGCTTCATTATCTTGTTCAGTTCTCTTATATTATTTTCTCATATTGTTTTTCAAGCATACTTCTCCCCCATTGACATCAATGACAAAAATTTCATCATTATGTCATTAATAGATCAATGATAAAAGACACTTTTCAGAAAATACATTTACTAGAGTCCTCATGACTCAGCTCCGATACACATACTCCCCCATAGAGGAAGTACCAACATCTAGTCCAGAAGAAAGATAAGGCTTATATACCACTAGGTGAATGCAACCAACTACATCACTTTTCAAAAGTAGGTTGGGGCATAACCCCAAGCATACCTCTCAGATACTCAAATGTATCCTTAGGCAAAGGCTTTGTGAATATATCTGCTATCTACTCCTTTGTACTTATGTACTCAAATATGACTTCTTTTTCAGCAACTTTCTCTCATACATGATACTTAATCTCTATATACCTTGTCTTAGAATGTAATACATGATTCTTAGACATACTAACTATGCTGGTGTTGTCACAATGTATGAAAACAAGTTCAACAAACTTTATTCCAATATCCTTCAGCATTTGCTTCATCCAAATTATCTAGTTACAATTGTTTGCTACTATTACATATTCTACTTCTACTGTGCTTTGTGAAAAACAATTCTACTTCTTTCTTAGCCAAGAAACTAATCTTCCTCCAAGGAAAAATTCTCCACCACTGGTGCTTTTCTTATCATCAACACTACCTCCCCAATCAGCATCTATATATGCACATAGGGTAAAATCATCATATTTTTCATAACATAGTCCATAGTCCATTGTGCCTCTTAAATATCTCAGCATCCTCTTTACTACTACATAATGTGATTCTCTAGATTTAGCTTTAAATCTTGCTACAATTCCAACTAAATGTGCTATATCAGGTCTAGTATGAGTCAAATATTGCAATCCTCCAATCATAGATCTGTATTTATTATGTTCTACTATAGGAGTCTCATTTGTGCTAGATAACTTATGTCTAGTCACCATAGGTGTTCCAATTGGTTTAAAATTGTCCATTCCAAATCTTTTCAACAAGTCATTCAGGTACTTTGTCTGACTTACAAAGATACCATCATTGTTCTGTGTTATTTGTAATTCCAAAAAGTATTTCATTTCACCAATCATACTCATTTCAAATTTAGTCTTCATTTCATCAGCAAATTTGTCACTAGCTTCATCTTCTCCTCCAAAGATAATGTCATAAAAAAAAATAACTATAACCAACAAACCATTTTCAATTTCTTTCATGTATAGATTGCTATTAGTTGTTCCTTTTGTAAATCCCAATTTTAACAAATACTTATCTAGTCTTGCATACCAAGTTCAAGGTGCTTGTTTAAGTCCATATAAAGCTTTCTTCAATTTACATACCATGTCTCTTTCTTGAGTTAACGGAAAAGCTTCATGCTGCTTAATGTAGACTTCTTCCAATTCTCCATTCAGAAATGTTGATTTCACATCCATCTGATATAGTTTGAATTTCTTGTAAGCTACATAAGCCAAAAACATTCTTACTGCTTCAATTCTTGCAATAGGTGCAAGGTTTCTTCATAGTCAATTCCTTACTATGAGTAACCCTTACATACTAATCTTTCTTTGTTTCTTACTACTTCTCCTTGTTCATTCATCTTGTTTCTAAATACCCATTTAGTTCCAATAACATTCTTGTCTTTAGGTCTAGGGACCGATTCCCATGTCTTATTCTTTTCAATCTGATCTAGTTCTTCTTTCATAGCATTAGTCCAACTTTCATCTTCACAAGCTTCATTAGTAGTCTTAGGTTCAATTTGAGAGATCAAAAATAACTGTTCTTGTGCCTTATTTTGAGTTAGAACTCTTCTTTTGATGCTCCCAATAATTTGTCCAATAGGATGATTTCTTAACAAACTCTTGCTAGGTGTCATTATCTCAAATCTCTCTTCAGATGTACATTCTTTAATGACTTCACTGTGGCTTTCATTCAAAAAATCACTGTTAGTTTCATACAATAATTCAGTAGATCCAATTTTAGGTTTAGGATGAGCTTCTTCACCTGATTCATAATCAAGCATTCTTTCCTGAATTTTGAACTTTTCATCAACTTTAACATTTGTGCTTTCAACAATAGTCTTAGTTCTTTTATTGTAACATCTATAGGCTTTTCTTTTCAAATAATATCCAAGAAATATACCTTCATCACTTCTAGGATCAAACTTTCCAATATCATCTCTCTTTATATAACATTTGCTTCCAAAAATTCTAAAATACTTAACTGAGGGTGCATGTCCAAACCATAATTCATAAGGTGTCTTGTTTGTGTCTGCTCTAATTTGTACTCTATTTATTGTATACACTATTGTGTTCATTGCTTCTCTCCAAAATATCTTCACCAAATCATTCTCAAACATAGCTCTTGCTACTTCATTAATTGATCTGTTTCTTCTTTCTACAATGTCATTTTGTTCAAGTCTTCTAGGGGCTGAATACTGTCTCTTAATGACATTTTCTTCACAAAAGGTGTTAAACTCTCTAGAAGTAAATTCTCCTCCTCTATCATATCTCAAACATTTAATCTTCATTCTGGATTCATTCTCAATGTTATTCTTAACAATCTTAAACTTATCAAATGCTTCAGATTTTTCTTTAAGAAATGCAATCCACATCATTGTTGTAAAATCATCAACAAGAATCATAAAATACCTTTCTCCATAGAATCCTCTAGTCCTGTTAGGACTGCTCAAATCTGTATGAACAATTTCTAGCTTCTCTATAGATGCAAACTTCTTACTGGAAAAAGAACTTCTCTTTTGTTTAGCCATTACACATTCTTTGCCAATCATGTTAGTAGGCTTCATAATTTTAGGTAAATCTCTTACTACAAGTGTAGTACTCACTTTCACAATGTTATCAAATTTTATATGACAAAACCTTCTATACCATAACCAACTATCATCAATCTTAGTAATCAAACATGTCATCTCAGTAGGATTCAATTGAAATACATTACCTCTGGTTCTAGATCCAATTCCAATCATATTTCCATCTTTATCTTTTATCACACAAGTTTTCTCAGTAAACCAAACTTGATATCCCTTATCAACTAACTATCCAACACTGAAAAGATTATGTTTCAATCCATCCACAAAATAAACATCATCAGTATTAGTCTTTCCATCAAGAGTAATAGATCCTATACCTTTAATCAAACAAGGTGCATTGTTTCCAACTCTAACAACTCCTCCATCATATTCATTCAACTTTATGAAATTTTTTATGTCTCCAGTCATATGATGCGAACAACCACTATCTATAATCCAATCAGCTTTCTTTTCAACTTGAGAAACTAAGGCATTTTCTTCCTTAACATCAGTTTCAGGATTCTCTTCTTTAATTGCTACAAATCCTATGTCATCATTATTCTTAGTATCACTTTCACTTAAAGTTCTTTCTATACTAGCTTCAAGATCTTCATCATTAGCATAATAACATTCCTTAGATCTTCTAGGTTTGAAATTGTTTCTGTATTTTTTAACTCTCCTAGGACATTGCAAAATGACCATATTCTTGACAAGTCCAACATTTAAATATTTTCTTACCATCTGGTTCTCTTTCCACAAGCAAGGCAATACCTTCTTCGATCTTCTTTTCTTCTTCATTTCTAGATCTGCTGCTGCCAGCATAATCTCTATTCACACTAATGCTTCTTGACAAAGTAGGGTGAACACTAAGAGCACTGAATGTTGTCTCCATTCTAGGTAAGTCTCTTGATAATCTCAGGTTCATTTCTACTGCTTCTAATCTTCCAAGAAGAGTCTCTCTTGTAAAGTTTGTAGTATAAGGTATAACTTGTTCAATCATCTATGTTGTATACTTAAATACATGAGTCAATGTCCTCAAAATTTTCCATATCACTTCATTCTCTGTCTTTGTTCCTCCACAAGATTTTATAACTATAATAATTTTTGACATTCTACCAATATAACTTCTAATAGATTCATTTTACCTGACTGTACTCATTCTCCATAAGTGCTATTAAAAGTGCTTCTCTTGCAAGTATGTTACACATGAATAGATATCTTGTTAGGTTTTTGTTGCATTCATGACTATGATTGTCATTGATGACAACACAGTGTTTTACCGAAGACTTGCAGAGAAGTAGATAGTGTTTTGATTAGCACACATGGGATATTATAGTTGGAGCTATGCAAAATTGAGGATATACTCTTTGATATATTATATGTCTATGGTTAAGAGCACAGATAGAAATTATTTTATTCATGAAAGTTATGATCATTTTGGTGGAAGCAGTATTTAGGCAGTGTTCCTGAGTAGCGGTTTTTGGCGATCAGATGATATCTCCTAATCAGGATGGAATCTAGCTTTGCATAGTTAAAGGGAATTTAGAGACACATTGATAGTGATGTGGATGATAGCACAAACTTTTAAGTCACACGAGTAAAGATTTATTGTATTTGGAAGCTAATAGTTTTATGTAATTTTGGTGTAGCATGTGGAATATTTTAATTTGTAATTGTGTGCCGACTCATTTGTAATTATTTGAGTGTGGTATAAAGGAAGGAATGTTTTTCCTTTTTGTAAAGTTGATATGTGATGCGGTATGCATGAAGTGAAGAAAAGAGCTAAGTATGAGAGAGAAATTGTGAAGGAAGACATGCGAAGTATAGAGATCTAAAATTGAGATCTAATGTAACAATGAGTGCGGTTTGGAATAGTCAGAGAAGAGGTAACATATTATTCTATTGAATAATGAAAAGATTATTTGGATAGTGAGTTTAGTGATCTTACCCTAAAGCTGTTTGGGTAGTGGGTCATTCTATCTTCCATAACTCTTAATAGTGTTAGAATCTTTTAACAGGGATTTATATGTACTGAATGTATTTCATAAGACTCCTAACAGAGTCCATCCTTTCACAAGAAATATTCATATTAGTGCATTTTTTGTGGGCATCATTCCCACTGGGGTTTACTCTTCGATCAAGAGGTTCCCTAGTCAACATATCTTGTGTTATTATGTTATTGTGTATGAATATCTTTCTATGGTTGGTAATTATATTGCTTATATGGTTTAATGCTATTGAAGATGATAAAAGTTATAATTATCTAATAACTAATTCACCCCCCCCCTCTCAATTATCTTGGTGAACTTTATTTTCTAACAATTGGTATTAGAGCAGTAGGTCCTTGAAAAAAAAGTTTAACAACTTAAGGAGATCCATGGTGAATTTCAAAAAAGAAAGCCCTAAGTTTGATGGAGTAAATTTTGACAGCTAGAAAGAAAAGATGAAGACACATCTACTATGTTTAGGACCAGGTTATTGGTTGACTACAAAGAATGATAAGACTTTCATTGAAGAAGATGATCTTGAGACATGCTCTAATGATGAGTGAGATCTATTCATCTGTAACATACTTACAAGAGAAGCACTTTTGATAGCACTTTCGAAGAATGAATATAGTTAGGTAAAATGTTTGAAAAAGTCTCATGAAATTTGGAAAGCTTTGCACTCTACTTTTGAAGGTGATGAACATGTAAAAAGAGTTAGATTACATAATTGGATATGTGCATTTGAAGATATAAGAATGTTGGAAGATGAATCTGTTAGAAGCTATATTGGTAGAATGTCAAAAATTGTTGCAGGGATAAAATCTTGTGGAGGAACAAAGATAGAGAATTGAGTGATATGGAAAATTTTGAGGACATTGACTCCTATATTTAAGTAGACAACATAGATGATTAAACAAGTTATACCTTGTACTACAAACTTTACAAGAGAGACTCTTCTTGAAAGATTGGAAGTAGTAAAGATGAACCTGAGGTTATCAGGAGACTTACCTAGAATGGAGACAACATTCAGTGCTCTTAGTATTCACCCTACATTGTCAAGAAGCATTAGTGTGAGCAAAGATTATGCTAGCAGCAACAGATCTAGAAATGAAGAAGACAAGAAGATTGAAGAAGGTATTTCCTTGCTTGTGAAAAGAGAACCAGATGGTAATAAATTTTTTAAATGTTTGACTTGTCAAGAATATGGTCATTTTGCATCTAAATATCCTAAGAGAGTTAAGAAGTACAGAAATAATTTCAAGCCTAGAAGATCTAAGGAATGTTATTATGCTAATGATGAAGACCTTGAAGCTAGTATAGAAAGAACTTTAAGTGAAGGTGATACTAAGAATAATGATGAAATAGGATTTGTAGCAATTAAAAAAGAAAATTTTGAAACTAATGTTAAAGAAGAAAAAATCTTAGTCTCCCAAGTTGAAGAGAAAGCTGATTGGATTATAGATAGTGGTTGTTCACATCATATGACTGGTGATATGAAAAAGTTCATAAAGTTTAACAATTATGATGGAGGAGTTGTTAGAGTTGGTAACAATGCACCTTGTTTGATTAAAGGTATAGGATCTATTACTCTTGATGGAAAGACTAATACTGATGATGTTTACTTTGTTGATGGATTGAAACATAATCTTTTGAGTGTTGGATAGTTAGTTGATAAGGGATATCAAGTTTGGTTTACTGAGAAAACTTATGTGATAAGGATAAAGATGGAAATCTAATTGGAACTGGATCTAGAACCAAAGGTAATGTATTTCAGTTGAATACTCCTGAGATGAAATGTTTGATTACTAAGATTGATGACAGTTGGTTATGGCATAGGAGGTTTTGTCATATAAACTTTGATAATATCGTGAAAGTGAGTACTACACTTGCAATAAGGGATTTGCCTAAAATTATGAAGCCTACTAACATGATTTGCAAAGAATGTGTGATGGCGAAGCAGAAGAGAAGTTCATTTCCTAGTAAGAAGTTCACATTAGTAGAGAAGTTGGAGATTTTTCATATAGACTTGAACGATCCTACCAGGACTAGAGGATTCTATGGAGAAAGATATTTTATGATTCTTGTTGATGATTTTACAAGAATGATGTGGATTGCATTTCTGAAAGAAAAATCTGAAGCATTTGATAAGTTTAAGATCATTAAGAACAAAGTTGAGAATGAATATGGAATGAAGATTAAATGTTTGAGATCTGATAGAGGTGGTGAATTTACTTCTAGAGAGTTTAACACTTTTTGTGAAGTGAATGGTATTAAGAGACAGTTTTTAGCCCCTAGAACACCTGAACAAAATGGTATTGTAGAAAGAAGAAATAGATCAGTGACTGAAGTAGCAAGAGCTATGTTATTTGAGAATGATATAGCAAAGACATTTTGGAGAGAAGCAGTGAATACAACAATATATACAATGAACAAAGTACAAATTAGAGCAGACACAGACAAGACACCTTATGAATTATGGTTTGGACATGCACCCTCAGTTAAATATTTTAGAATTTTTGGAAGCAAATGTTATATAAAGAGAGATGATGATATTGGAAAGTTTGATCCTAGAAGTGATGAAGGTATTTTTTTGGATATTCTTTGAAGAGAAAAGCATATAGATGTTACTATAAGAGAACTAAAACTATTGTTGAGAGCGCAAATGTTAAAGTTAATGAAAACTTCAAAATTCAGGAAAGATTGCTCGATTATGAATCTGATGGAGAAGCTCATCCTAAGCCTAACACTGAAACTACTAAATTATTCTATGAAACTAATAGTGAATTGTTGAATGAAAGTCATGATGAAGAAACCAGAGAAGAATCTAGAGAAGAATCTATAGTTGAAGCAAGATCTGAGACTATGACACCAAATAGGTATTTATCAAGACATCATCCTATTGAACAAGTTATTGGAAGTTTGGACAGAGGATTTTTGACTCAGAATAAGGTACATTTATGTTTGATTTCTCAAATTGAACCCAAATCTACTAGTGAAGCTTGTGAAGATGAACATTGGATTAATGCTATGAAAGAAGAACTAGATCAGATAGAAAAGAACAAGACATGGGAATTGACCCATAGACCTAAAGACAAGAATGTGATCGGAACTAAATGGGTATTCAGAAACAAGATGAATGAACAAGGATAAGTTGTAAGAAACAAAGCAAGATTGGTATGTAAGGGTTACTCACAACAAGAAGGAATTGACTATGAAGAAACTTTTGCACCAGTAGCAAGAATTGAAGTAGTAAGAATATTTTTGGCCTATGTAGCTTTTAAGAAATTCAAAGTGTATCAGATGGATGTGAAGTCAACATTTCTAAATGGTGAATTGGAAGAAGAAGTCTACATTGAGTAGCTTGAAGGTTTTCCTTTGACACACGAAGGAGACATGGTATGTAAACTGAAGAAAGCATTATATGGACTAAAGCAAGCACCTAGGACTTGGTATGCAAGACTGGATAAGTATTTGTTAAAGTTATGATTTGCTAAAGGAACAACTGATAGCAATATATACACAAAAGAAATTGAAAATGGTTTTTTGATTATAGTTATTTTTGTTGATGACATTATTTTTGGAGGAGAAGATGAAGCTAGTGACAAATTTGCTGATGAAATGAAGACTGAATTTGAAATGAGTATGATTGGTGAGATGAAATACTTTTTGGGATTATAGATAACACAAAACAATGATGGTATCTTTGTAAGTCAGACAAAGTACTTGAATGATTTGCTGAAAAGATTTGGAATGGAGGACTGTAAACCAATTGGAACACCTATGGTAACCAGACATAAGTTATCTAGCACAGATGAAACATTGGTAGTTGAATAGAAGAAATACAGATCCATGATTGGAGGATTATAGTATTTGACACACACAAGACTAGATATAACACATTCAGTTGGAATTGTAGCAAGATTTCAAGCTGAACCTAGTGAATCATATTATGCAGCAATAAAGAGGATACTGAGATATTTAAGAGGCACAATGAACTATGGATTGTGGTATGAAAAATCTGATGATTTTACCCTATGTGCATATACAAATGCTGATTGGGGAGGCTGTGTTGATGATAAGAAAAGCACTAGTGGAGGTGCATTTTTTCTTGGAGGAAGATTAGTTTCTTGGTTAAGCAAGAAGCAAAATTGTATTTCACAAAGCATAGCAGAAGTAGAGTATGTAGCAGCAACAAACAATTGTAACCAAATAATTTGGATGAAACAAATGATGAAGGATATTGGAATTAAATTTTTTGAACCTATTATTATACATTGTGACAACACCAGTACAATCAATATGTCTAAGAATCCTATACTACATTCTAAGACAAAACATATAGAGATCAAGTATCATGTTGTAAGAGAGAAAGTTGCTTAGAAAGAAGTCAGACTAGAGTACATAAGCACAAAGGAATAGATAACAGACATATTTACAAAGCCTTATCCTAAGGATACATTTGAGTATTTGAGAGGTATGCTTGGGGTTATGCCCTAGCCTAATTTTGAGTAATGATGTAGTTGGTTGCATCCGTCCAATAGTATATGAGCCCTATCTTTCTTCTGGAATGGATGTTGGGACTTCCCTCTATGGGGGAGTATGTGTATCTGAGTTGAGTCATGAGGACTCTAGTAAATGTATTTTTCTGAATAGTGTCTTTTGACATTGAGTTGTTGTTGACATAGTGATGAAATTTTTGTCATTGATGTCAATGGTGGAGAAGTATATATGAAAAACAATATGAGAAAACAATATAAGAGAACTGAACATGATAATGAAGCAAGATTTGATTGATAAAGAGGATTTGAAGAAGCAGTGTTGCAGTATTGGATTTTTGGAACATTGGATGTTTTTCATCTATGTTGTCATCAATGCCAATGGGGGAGATTGTTAGGAATGAATGCTAAAGTTTTTGGCACCCATTTTGTAGTAGTTGTTGTTGCATTCATGACTATGATTGTCATTGATGTCAACACAGTGTTTTATCGAAGACTTGTAGAGAAGCAAATAGTGTTTTGATTAGGACACGTGGGATGTTGCAGCTAGAGCTATGCGACATTGAGGATATACTCTTTGATATGTTATATGTCTATGGTTAAGAGTGCAGACATAAATTCTTTTATTCATGAAAGTTATGATCATTTTGGTTGAAGCAGCATTCAGGTAGTGTTCCTGAGTAGCGGATTTTGGCAATTAGATGATATCTCCTAATCAGGATGGAATCTAGCTTTGTACAGTTAAAGGGAAGTTAGAGACACATTGATAGTGAGATGGATGATAGAGCAAACTTTTAAGTCACATGAGTGAAGATTTATTGTATTTGGAAGCCGACAGTTTTATGTAATTTTGGTGTAGTGTGTGTAATATTTTAATTTGTAATTGTGTGCCGACTCATTTGTAATTATTTGAGTGTGGTATAAAGGAAGGAATTTTTTTCCTTGTTCTAAAGTTGAGATGTGATGCGGTATGCATGAAGTGAAGAAAAGAGCTAAGTATGAGAGTGAAATTATGAAGGAAGACATGTGAAGTACAAAGATTTGAAATTGAGATCTGATGTAACAATGAGTGTAGTTTGGCATAGTTAGAGAAGAGGTAATATATTATTATATTGAATAATGTAAAGATTATTTGGACAGTGAGTTCGGTGATCTTACCTTGAAGCTGTTTGGACATTGGGTCCTTATGTCTTCCATAACTCTTAACAGGGTTAGAATCTTTTAACAGGGATTCAAAATCTCCTAATAGGGATTTATATGTACTAAATGTATTTCATAAGACTCCTAATAGAGTCCATCCTTTCACAAGGAATATTCATATTAGTGCATCTTTTGTGGGCATCATTCCCACTGGGGTTTACTCTTTGATCAAGAGGTTCCCTAGTCAACATATCTTGTGTTATTGTGTAATTGTGTATGAATATCTTTCTATGGTTGGTAATTATATTGCTTATATGGTTTAATGCTATTGAAGATGATAAAAGTTATAATTATTTGATAACTGATTCACCCCCCCCCCCCCTCTTAGTTAGCTTGGTGGACTTTACTTTCTAACATATCTCTCATCCGCAATACATGTTTCAAGATTTCCTCTTCAATGATAGTCTTATCATTCTTTGTAATCAACCAATAACCTGGTCCTAAACATAGTAGGTGTGTCTTCATCTTTTCTTATTTAGCTGTGAAAATTTACTCCAAACTTAGGGCTTTCTTTCCTCAAATTCTCCATGGATCTCCTTAAGCTATTAAACTTCCTTTTCAAGGACCTGCTTCTCTAATACCAATTGTTAGAAAGTAAATTCCACCAAGATAACTGAGAGGGGGGGGGGGGGTGAATCTTTTATCAAATAATTATAACTTTTATCATCTTCAACAGTATTAAACCATATAAGCAATATAATTACCAATCTTAGAAAGATATTCATATACAATAACACAATGACACAAGATATGTTGACTAGGGAACCTCTTGATCAAAGAGTAAACCCCGATGGGAATGATGCCCACAAAAGATGCACTAATATGAATATTCCTTGTGAGAGGATGGACTCTATTAGGAGACTTATGAAATACATTTAGTACATATGAATCCCTATTAGGAGATTTTGAATCCCTATTAAAAGATTCTAACCCTATTAAGGGTTATAAAAGACAGAAGGACCCACTTCCCAAATAGCTTCAGGGTAAGATCACTGAACACACTATCCAAATAATCTTTGTATTACTCAATAGAATAATATGTTACCTCTTCTCTAACTATGCCAAACCACACTCACTGTTACATCAGATCTCAATTTTAGATCTCTGTACCTCACATGTCTTCCTTCAGATATTTTCTTTCATACTTAGCTCTTTTCTTCAGTTCATGCATACATCATCACACACAACTACTACTTCAATATCACAAATTCATTACAATAATGAAATACATTCCTTCCTTTATACCACACTCAAATAATTACAAATGAGTCGGCATACAATTACAATATAAAAGTTTCCACAGGCTACACCAAAATTACACAAAACTATCAGCTTCCAAATACAATAAATCTTCACTCGCGTGACCTTGAAGTTTGTGCTATCATCCACATCACTATCAATGTGTCTTCAACTTCCCTTTAACTACACAAAACCAGATTCCATCCTGATTAGGAGATATCATTTGATTTCCACAAACCACTACTCAGGAACATTGCCTGAATATTGCTTCCACCAAAATGCTTATAACTTCCATGAATAAATCAATTACTATCTGCACTCTTAACCATAGACATATAACATATCAAAGATTATAACCTCAACATTGTATAGCTCCAACTACAATAACCCACATGCGCTAATCCAAACTCTATCTGCTTCTTTGCAAGTGTTTGGTAAATCACTGTGTTGACATCAATGACAATCATAGTCATGAATGCAACAACAACTGCTATAGAATGGCTGCCAAACATTTAGCATTCATTCCTAACAATATTTACATCCTTACACTAGTTATCATCCCCCATATTTTATCCTTTATATTTTGGTGAACACAAAAAACTTACCCCCTATCTTTTGTGGATTTAGATGCCCTATTGTGTTAGATTTACCTTTGTATTATCTTGTTTTAGACAACTCCTTCTTTTCGGTGTTAGATCTATTGTTTTCTTGCATCAAGATTAGGTTTGTTTTATGCTCTTGCATTTTAACATTTAAAACACAAAAAAATCTATATATTCAACAAAATCCAAAAATATTTCTTGCATTTCATCTACTATGAATATTTTTAAGATGCTTTGGTGTGTGATTATGTTATTTATTACCCTTCTCTTATCATCTCTTTACTATACCTATGATGTTTATAAGAGTATCATTCACTTCATTATGTTGGTGAACCTTCATTTTGCACTTGACTATGCTTTTGTGAAATTGACCGATACTAGTCTTCCTACTTTCAAAGCTTTCATTAAAGATTTGTGTGGTGGACTTATTACTCTTTTGGATTATGTGAAGAATTTGGTAGATGATACACCATATCCTATTCTTCCTAATCCTATCATCCCTAATTTTGTTCCTAACTTTCCTACTCCTAATCCCATGCCTAATATTCCTGATTCTTCATCTACTAATCCTAGTTCTTCACATACTTATGATGGGATTCAAGCTATAGTTCATGATGTAGATGTGCAAGAGTTCTTTGATTTACCTTCTCCTTTGATTCATGATGATATTAAAGGAAAGGGTAAAGAAAATTCTTCAAAACCTATTATTCCACCTTATACAACCTTTACTCATGAACATGATAAACAATCACCTCCTGTAGAAGCCTTACAAGATATGTACACTATAGGATTCAATATGATGACTAAACAAGGTTATAAAGGTTTAGGGCTTGGATTAAATGAGTATGGCATTAAGTATCTGGTTCATATACCCCCTAAACAAGATATGCAAGGTGTTGGTATTTCACAATCTCAATTCAAGGTGGTTGACATTGATCGTCGTCCTCCTCTTCTACCCTACACCTACCTTAGATAACCCTGATATTTGTCAAGATGTAGCTAAAAAGGTGTATGTTCAGTTGATGAATTCCAAGAAAGAAATCTTTAAACCTATGCTGAAAGATTGTTCATCCAAGAAAAAATGTCCTTTTCATTATAGTAATACACATTTACTTGCTGATTGTAATAATTTCAAGTTATATGTTAGGGAAAGAGCTGATTTAGGAATTATATCTCACTCTCATGTAGTTTTACAATTCCTTCATAATTTTGATATAGGGGATACCCCTCATTCTGATATAATATAGATTTATTCTCCTCTTGTCTCAAGACTAGGGGGCAAGAGGCATGTAATCTAGTCTTATAGGATCCATTAGGCTCTTGGCATATATTTTATCCCGAGCTTAATTGGTATTCTTTCTACCCTTCTTCCCTTCTTCTCTATGGTTCTTGTATTATGTTTATAATCATCCATAGATTTTATTCTATATTCAAGATATCTTTTCTAAGACATTTTTTTTGCAACGGTATCCCTTGCCTTCCTCCCTGGGGGGAAAGGTTCTTCCTTTTTTCTCTCTTTGTCTAGGGATCTGCTTTCCTTAGCTTAGTGGCATTTGTTTATCTTGCAATATTATTTCATTATACTGATCGATGTTTTGACTATGGATATCCTTTTATGTGAGAAGTTGTTGTCCTAGGTCATCACCTCTTCTCTATTTTGAAAATTATGTTCATTATAAACTCTTGCCCTATCTCTGGTGATTAGAGGTGTTTCCCTCATTTCAAAGATTCCTCTTCCTCTTGATTGTAGGGGGCTTGATGATTGAATCTTTGTTCTCACCTGGTTTATCTTTGAAAGATGATATTTTATCTAAAAGAACTCCTCTATGGTGGGGGTCTTGTTGATAAGATCTTTTTCTTTAAGGGTCCTTTTTCCATGAGTGACATATCCTTTTTCATGATTATCTATGCTCTTGGATGTAAGGGTCAATAACCTTCGCTAAGAATGAAGAATACATTGTTGATAAACATGATATCACCTGATATCTCCTTACATTGTGAAGTAGGTATCCTCTTTATCTTCCTTATCATGTCTAGTAGAAAACCACAATAAGGAGGGGGCATATATATGGTCTCCCTTGTACTATAGTTTTTCAGGCTAAATCCTATGAAGGTAATGTACATAAGTTACTAAATCCTAAAGAGACACACACTTTTCAATTTTCAATATGCTAAATCCTCTAAAGGTAATGCACATAAGTTGCTAAATCGTGAAGAGAAAAACATTTTCAATTTTCAATATGCTAAATCCTCTGAAGGCAATGCACATAAGTTGCTAAATATTGAAGAGACATGCATTTTAAATTTTCAATATGCTAAATCTTCCAAAGGTAATGCACATAAGTTGCTAAATCCTGAGGGGACATGAATTTCATATTCCATGGTGATACAAGAAGGTGGCTCTATGGGTATTCTAGAAGCCATCAAAAGATGCATTACAATTTCAAGGCATAGTTTATGGGTGAACTATCAGGCTTGGCCACCTATTTGGCTCTCCCTCCTTGGTGATTCATAGTAAGGTGGGCATCTTACTAGGCAAGGTAATCACTTTCTCTTTTCTCTCTTTTCACTTTCATGCTAGTAGGACTGGATCATGAAGCTCTATTATTTATAGTTTTTCTCTTGTCTTCCTTATGTAATAATTTATGCTTTTATGATAGCTTTCCAAATATGATATTAGTATAGGAAATATTTCTTATCAAGGTTTCCTCTACTAGTTGATTTGGGATTGTTTTAGTACTAACCCCTCTTTTGTGTCTTTTTGTTTTTGTTTTTGCACCCTTGTGCATGTGTTGAGTTAGAATCCTTAGCTTGGGGGCTTTTGTCCTTAGCTAAGTGTTATTTTATCTCATTCTGAATCCACTTGGATCTCTTCTTTCTTTTCCTTTACTAAGAGTTTGCATTGAAACCATACTCTTGCTAAAGTGGGGGCTTAATGTATCATCTTAAAATGGAAGCACTTCCATGTTAAGTACATTTATCCCTCCAAGTAGGTAGTGTAGGGTTATGTCAAACACCTCAGGTAGGTCCTTGGCTTGAATTTAGCTTTTCTCCTCACTCTCACCCTTTTTCCACCCTCTAACTGCACTTTTCTAGCATTCTGGACTGAGATATTGAAATATTTGACTTTAGGGTCAAGGTCGACCTTCTAGGTCAAGTTTGACCTTGACTCTGACCTAGGTCAAATTTGACCTCGACCTTGGCCCAAGGTCCAAATTTCAAGATTCCATGATTTTTGGATGTCGAGTTTTGAAAAGATTTGTTTTCCCAGTTCCAGGTCAGCTGTTTCAGATTTTGGAATGGTAAACTCTTAAATTTTATTTAATGTAGGTCCATTTCTAGGGTTTAAGGATTTATTGTAATTTAATTCTCCTATGTTAGCCTCTCTAGAAGTTTGTGCCCTAGAATAGTATAAAAGGAAGCCTTCCTCTCTCATTTCAATCCATATCTCATCCATCCATTACCAAGAAAATCACTCTCAAGGAGACATTCACGATCAAGAAAAAATTTTCAATAAAGGAAGAATTAAAGACATTATCATCCATTCAAGCATTCAATTTCTCCATTGAAGATCAAGGATTCAAGCACTCAAGCCTTTGAAGGGATTTGGTTCAAGCATTCAGGATTTATCATTCAAACCCTAGATCTATTGATCATGGTGGTGTGATCTTCCTTCAAGATCCTTTGTCCATCTTCAAGATCTATTCTTTCTCCCTTCAAGGTGGATTCCAAGCATACAATCATGAAGGTTTTGATTTACATTGGTTAATGTTATGTTCAAGCTTTGATATCAATATACTTGTTTACATTCCAAATACAATTGCATATCTATTGAATATCATAGCTTCATTGTTAGATATACTTCTACTACTTGCTAGCATTCTCTATTTCAATTCCATTATTAAGGTTGATTCCAAACTGGGGTTTTACTAAGGAAAATCCCTCATCCCAAGAAAAAATCCTCTTTTTCTTGTAGGTATAGGTGTGAGACATCAAATTGCAGTGTAGATCCGAGTACCCTTTTCAGCGAACTTCCAAGATCTGTAAATAGAATTTCCATTGGAGCTATTTCAGGTCAACGATGACTTTAAGTGGGGGTCAAGATTGTACCCTAGGGCAAGATTTTACCCTGATCCTAAGGTCAAGGTCAACCTTGCTCTGAAAGATAGAAGTTTTTTGGGTTTTCTCTATCTCTACATTTCTAGGCCAGATTAGGTTGCAAATCTTCCAAAACTAAGCACAAACATCAAAAAATAGTGATTTATGAATTTATCCCTTTTCAAGATAAGTATTCTTATTTTATTAAGTTTTCATATCCATAACATTTTCCATCACAAATTTACATCCTTACACTTTGTTATCATCCCCCACATTTTATCCTTTACACTAATAACAATTTCATCATCAATTTTTCCATTAGCTCCTCTGATAGCATTCACTACATCTTTATCACTACCACAATATTGAACAATGTTTTCACCTTCTAACATGTTCATTTCATCAAACTTACCTCTCAAGCTTTTAGATTTGGGTCCCAACACATTTGTGTCTCCACCATAGATAGTTGCTAGCGTGTCCTACATTTTCTTTGCATTAGTACACTCCTTGATGTCTTCAAATTCAGGATAACTTAGGGCTGATGCAATCTCCAACATTCTTTGTTTGTATTCTTGTTTTTCCTTCATCTCCTTAGCTATCATATGTGCAGCAACTAGTACATAATCATTTTCCACATAGTATTTTGTTGAATCATCAAACTCCAGCATGTAGGGAAGTTCTCCTTATTCATTTTTGGTACCTCCTTTTTGTACATATTGATCATTAGCTTCAAGTACCTTTAAAATTTCTCCTTATAAGCACTACAAGCTCTGATACCAATTGTTAGAAGGATTTTAGAATAACTAAGAGGGGGGGTGAATCAGGTATGCTCAGGTCCAGATGTACCAATTCAAATTTTAATCTCTTTAAAAAACTTAGATATAATCAACAATTCACTCGGTCTCTATGGAATATATCAGTAACATAAAACTTGTAGTCCACTATCAAAAAGTAATCAAATTGCAGAATATAAAACTTTCAACAACATAACACATCGAATAACATTCACACAATTATGACACTAGGATTTAACACAGAAACCCAATATGGGAAAAAATACCAGTAACATGCTACCAAATTTTTGCTCTTCGAAAGTGATCTATGTGAGAAGCCAATCCTGTTAAAGGTTTACAATACACACTGTTAGGTGTGACCCTGTTAAAGGATTTAATCACCCTATTAAGAGTGTCCTAGTTAGAGGACTTAAGAACATTCCATTAGAATGTCACCATGATTAAATGGTTTAAAAAATGATTGTTAGGTCAACCTTGATTAAATGATTTGAATTGTTACAATGGTTAGAAAGTAACAATAGGTTCTAATCTAAAATATATAACTCACTTTTAAAATATAGATCCAATACGCTCACATGTTGACTTACTCACTGACCTTCATTACCATCTCCATCTCTGATTTGCTTAGAAATCCCTTCAAGAAATCACCTTAACTCTATTCATCTCTTCTTATCCCTCTTCTTAGGTTCTATTAGTCCATTTTCCTATCAATGCAAAATCCTATGAAAATGGCCTTTTCCTTGCATAGCTTTGTGAGGTTGCCTTGCCTTGCCTGCAAGCCTATTTTAAATGTGTGAAGAAGTTTTATAGTGTTTTATGGCTTGCACCCTTAGCCATAGGTAGTCCTTCATGTCATCATGCTTCAGTCTTGGGCGCATGGTCTAATATGTAGAAAATCTAGGTGAGCTTCCATGCCCTAGCTATGATAGAGTTTTGACCTGCGCGCTAGATTTCTAATGTTTCATGGCTTGTGCTCTTAACCAGTGGTTATCAATGTTATCACCATGCTCCAGTTTTGATCGCATGTGCTAAATCATAAAAGTAGGGAGATATTCAAGTTTTAAGGTCTGTGAAATAGGTCTAATTCATGTCCTAGGGTTTTTGAAATTTGTCTAAGTCCAAAAATCCTTCGCCAGGTCTATTTCTTCATTACTTTTTTTTCCAGTCACTTAAGTCCCCTTTCTGCACATGTTTTATTTCCTTGGCAGGCTGTTATGTCTCTTTTTTCAGCGACTCCATGACTAAGCATTCACTAGATCTCTAAGTTCTCATCTAGTTAGTCATTTTATCTAGTGAATGGGTGAATACAGTGGTCATGTATTCTTCTAATCTTGGTGGCTATGTTCTAAGCATTTAGGGACCGAGAAAATGGTTATGTCTCCCTTCAGTCACATGTTCTCCAAATGATCCGGTCAAGTATGTTAACACTCAGCAATTCAGTGATAACCATAGATGGTGAACATGATCAATAGCTAGCATTTGATCTCATGATGAAACACAGGGTCAAGGAAATGTTAAGCAATCACGTCAATGCTTTGCTCATGTGATCTCTTGATCGGACCATGGTTAAGTAGGCCTAGCCATGGCTAAAGATAAAGAGATAAAAAGTCCAAGAAGATCTAATGGTTCTCATGATTCTGGAAAGGAAAGATGCAGGTTAGATGATGATCATGAGTCTGCGACAGCAGTCCGATGGAAAGACTAATAGGAAAGTGGGTCCATGCCACATACTACTGACATGCTCATTTTTTATTGGCTATGAGGTGGTGATAGGGATGTTGTCAGTAGGGCCATAGTTCTTAAAGGGGATAAGGGACTCACAGGTTTATGAAGATCATATGGTTGTCGTAATACCACTAAGGCAAAGTTCTCAGTCATTATTCATCATGATTTTGCGACAGTCATTCGATCTTCTTCTTCTAAAAAAGGTAAAAAGGTGGTGGGTCTAATATCAAACATGTGATGATGTGCTCATTTCTCATTAGCTATGGTGTTGCTAATGTGGCAAATTTGTTATAAAGGGTCTTTTGACTATTTTGTCAAATTTTGAGAACCGCCCAATCTGTCAGGAAATGAATGAAATCGATGGCCACAATTCAAATTTTGTTATTTAATCATTGTTACCTGAAATTTGAATATTTTAAGGGTTTCTCAGCAATAGAATGACTAAAAATTCAATGTTTTGATGGTTGATCTGAATGGTATGATTTTGCACTCACTAGTACAGTATGGCTTGAGGTATGATTGATTGCAGACGGTGTCTAGGCCATGGTGGTGGGTGAAATAGCTTTTTAAGTTGCATCACAATTATAGTTGCAATGGGTATACTTGATGGGTTTTCAGTCTTTTGTGTACTAGTCAAGGATTGTGCCATTAATGAAGATCATTCTTGGATCTATTTTTCTCTGAGATTTCTTGGTTTCCTCCTCTGCAGTAAATTTTGATTAAATCTGGTTGGTGGGTAGTTGATGTTAGGAATAAGGTGTCTCAACCTTGGATAATTCCTATTCTTATTATTTGTTTTTTAAAATTTATTTCTTGCAAATAATGTTGATGTGTCGACATCTTGAATTGTGTGTAAGGAGATCATGGCTAAAATGGTTATGATGGATTCCTATAACATGTAAGAGCTATGTCAGGAAGATTCAATGATAGGTGAAGACATGTGGCAACTGATAAATTTGAGTACTATACACTCTTCCCCAATTGTGGGGTTTGGGGTGGGTTCCTATTTTCTCAGAGAATGGTAAAACCCTAATATGTTTATCTTTGGGAGTAGCCCTAAAAAGTGAAGTGCATGATATAAGCCTTTTTTTTAGGGTTGCGAAGAGATGTGATGTGAGTGTATTGTTGGAACATTTTTATGCTACCGTGATTTGTCTTCAAGGGTTTAGAAATCTTCTGAAAGAACTTGCATTGCAAGTGTATTGTAAGTTGTAATAGTTTTGATCAATGCATTGTGTAGGTTTTGGAGTGCTGGGGTTTTTACCGAAAGGTTTCCCCAGGGTATATCATTGTGTCATTCTCTATTTTTCTGTATGCATGGTATGTGGTTGCAATATCTTTGTTAAAGTAGTTAATGAATCTTAAATTGTAAAGATTTATAAGAATTTGCACAATACTCTCCTATAGAGATTAGCGTAGGAATTTATTTCCACACCTGAGTTTCCTTACAAGTGGTATCAAAGCTTGATCAACTTTTGATCCTAGTTGTTGGGTAGGGTTTTTTGAGCTCATCTCAAGTTTGAGTGGGAGTTTTTTGCAGAGCATTTTGAATCTTATTTGCAGATTGAGATGGTAAGTTCATCATATGGAAGAATGGAGGTGGAGAAATTTAATGGCACTAATTTTGAGTTGTGGAAACTCAAGATGGAAGACATGTTGGAAGATCGTGACCTATGGGAAGTGACTTCAAATGCTACAAGACTAGAAACTATAGCTCAAGCAAATTGGGATATCAAAGACTGTAAAGCTAAGGGTCTCATAAGACTCTGTTTAATCGATGTAGTTCTTCTGAATGTTCTAGATGAGAAAACCGCAAATAGTTTGTGGGAAAGACTTGCGGCCGTGTATCAGGAAAAATCTTTGGTGAACAAGTTGTTCCTGAGGAAGAAGTTGTACTGTCTATGAATGGAGGAAGGTGGATCCGTAATGGATCATTTAAATGCATTTAATTTGTTGGCTACATAGTTGACATCAGCTGGTGTCAAGTTAGAGGAGGAGGATCATTGCTAGACACTTTTGTGTTCTTTACCAGATTCATGGGACCATCTTGTGATGGCTCTTGGAAGCACTTTAGTCACCTTCAAAATGGATGATGTGGTGTCTTCATTGCTATCAAAGGAGATGCGGAGAAAGGCTTCTATTTCAGAAAAAGAAGCCTTTGCTGTTAGTGGGAGATCCACTGAAAGAGGGAAGAAAAATGACAATAAGTCTGACAATAAGGGTAGATCCAAATCCCATGGGAAGTCAAAGACTTCCAATAAGTCCAAGGAAAAATGTTGGAACTGTGATAAATCTAGGCACTTCCGTAAAGACTGCAAAGAGCCGAAGAAGAAGAAGAAAGGTTTAGATTCAGCTTCAGAAAGATCTCAAGAAGATGGTGATGCATTCATCATAGCTTTGGTAGCCCATGCATCTAATGATGTGTGGTTGGTTGAATTGGGTGCATCTTTTCACATGACCTCTCATCAAAACTAGTTCTCAAAATATGAAGAGTTTGATGGTGGAAAGGTGTACTTGGGTGATGATTCTCACCTAAAGATAGTTGGACGCAGAAGGGTCACTATCAAATTTCCTGATGGACGAGTAAAGGCAATCAATGAAGTTATGCACATTTTAGGTTTGGCACAAAACCTATTATCTATAAGTATGTTGAATGATGTAGGTGTGAAAGTTGTTTTTTCAAAAGAAGGATGGAAGATGATGAGAGGATCGATAGTGCTTGCAAGGGGTACTAGGAGAGGTACCTTATTTCAGCTAGATGCATGTATTCCTCTATGTAATAGTTCTTCATCCTCACCATTTGAACAAGCAGTGAAGAATTCTATGGCTATTGGTTCTGATGGTAGTGCAAACACTTTGGAAGGTAAGCCTCCTGCAAAAAAGACAATGTTGTGGCATATGAGATTTGGCCACATTGGTGAAAAGGGTCTCAAAACCCTAAAAAATAAAAATCTCATTGAGGGGTTAAATGATTGCAATCTTGAGTTCAACTTCTATGAACATTGTGTCTATGGTAAACAAAATCATGTTCAATTTTACTCTAGTTCTCACAAATCTTCTAATGTTTTGGATCTTATTCATTCTGATGTATTTGGTCCTGTAAAAGTTCCTTCAATCTCCAAGTCTATATTTTTTGTATCTTTCATAGATGATTATAGTAGAAGGATGTGGATATATTTCCTTAAAAGTAAGACATGATTCTTTAGTCGGTTCAAGGAATTTAAAGCTCTTGTAGAGAATCAGACTAGTAAGAAGATTAAGTGTGTGAGAACTGACAATGGTGGTGAGTTTTGCTCAATAGAGTTTGAATAGTTTTGTAAAGAACAAGGTATCGAGAGGCATAAGACAACTCCTTATACCCCATAGAAAAATGGAGTTGTAGAGAGAATGAATAGGACACTGATGGAGAAGGCTAGGAGTATGCTTAGTGGAGCTAGTTCAGAACAAAGGTTTTGGGCCGAAGCTATGGCCACTACTTGCTATTTGGTTAACAGATCTCCTACATCAGCCCTTGTTGGTAAGACACCCATGGAGGTGTGGTCTGGTAAGAAGCCTTCAATTATACATCTTCATGTTTTTGGTTGTGAATCTTATGCACATGTTCCAAAGGAGAAAAGATCTAAGTTGGAAAACAAAGTTGTTAAATGTATTTTCATCGGATACAGTGCTAGTGTGAAAGGATACAAGCTTTGGGATCCTGTGACTAGTAAGGTGTTGTATAGTATAAATGTTATTTTCAGAGAGCTAACATCTTCTCCTATTGTGCTACAACCAGATGAAAAAGAAAAGGAAAAAGATGTTGTTCAGTTGCCTCCTACCCCTGAGAAGACTGAACAAAGAGACCATGTTGGGCCTAATGATGAGGAGAGCTCTAGCAGCTCTAATAGTTTAGAAGAAGAGGAAGAACAACCTCAACCGCAGCCCTTGAGGAGATCCACGAGAGAAAGAAAGTAACTAGAAAGGTTTGGTTATTCTATGTTAGATTCTAGTTGTGCCTTTGCTTTGATTACTAACACTGATGAGCCTAGATCTGTGAAAGAGGCTTTCGGCATGGAAGATGAAGGTTCCTAGATTGAGGCTATGGATGATAAGATGGCTTCATTGGAGAAAAAAAAAACTTGGGACCTTGTACCTTTTCCTAAAGGGAGAAAATCTATTGGCTGTAAATGGGTGTTCAAGAAGAAATTTTGTGCAGATGGCAGTGTCAAAAGGTACAAAGCTAGATTGGTTGCAAAGAGGTATTCACGGGTAGAGGGAATATATTATGGTGAAATATTCTCTGCTATTGCAAAGTTGACATCCATTAGATTTCTGTTATCTCTTGCTGCATCATATGATTTAGAGATAGAACAGATGGATGTGAAGACAACTTTCCTTCATGGTGATTTGGAGGAAGAGATTTATATGTCACAACCTGAGAACTACATTGTTAAAGGTAAAGAATCCTTAGTTTTCAGATTAAAGAAATCTCTATATGGTTTGAAGCAATCTCCTAGGATGTGGTACCTTAAATTTGATGCCTTTGTGTTGTCAATTGGATTTGTAAGATCAAAATTAGATCATTATGTTTATTTTAGAGTTGAAAATGATCACCTTCTTATTGTTGCATTATATGTTGATGATATGTTGCTGTTTGGGAAGGGTAAGGGTATGATTTCTAATTTTAAATCTCAATTGTCAGCACAGTTTGAGATGAAAGATCTTGGGGCAGCTAGGTACATCTTGGGTATGGAAATCAGTAGAGACAGGTCTAATAGAAAACTTTGGTTGAGTTAGAGTAAGTATGTGAAGTCTGTGTTGGACAGGTTCAGCATGGCAGATTGTAGGCCACTATGTCTTCCTATTTCTATGGGAACAAAGTTATCTATAGATGATTGTCCAAAATCTCCTAGTGAGGTGGAGGACATGAGTAGAGTACCTTATGCTAGTGCAGTTGGCAGTCTTATGTATGCTATGGTCTGTACTAGACCAGACATTTCCCAAGTAGTGGGAGTCCTAAGTCAGTTTATGGCTAATCTTGGATGGGTACATTGGGATGTAGTTAAGTGAGTATTCAGATATTCGAGGGGTACATTAGATTACTCCATATGTTATCATGGTAACTCTTCTAGATCTCCACATTCAATTTGTATTCATGGGTTTGTGGATTCAGATTGGGTAGGTGATATTGACAGCAGGAGATCCACCAGTGCTTATGTGTTCACTATGTTTGGTGGTGCCATTAGTTGGATGAGTAAGCGACAACCTGTGGTTGCTTTGTCCACTCCATAAGTTGAGTACATGGCTACTACTCATGCTTGTAAAGAAGCCATTTGGCTTAGAAGATTGTGTTCTAATGTTGGTGTTGATGCAAAATAGATTACTATTTGGTGTGATAGTTAGAGCGCTATTTTCCTTGCAAAGAATCCAACTTTCCATGCCAGAACGAAGCACATTGATGTGCAGTTTCACTTTGTGAGAGATATGGTGGAAGATGGAAAGGTAAATTTGGAGAAGGTAGATACTGTGAAGAATGTTACAGATGCATTAATGAAACCAGTGGGCACTGAGAAGGTCAGATGGTGTTTAGAGTCTATGGGCCTTTTGGCCTATAGCGGTTAGCTCATGTTATGTTCCTGTTGCTCTTACAAGGTGTTTGACAAGTGGGAGAATGTTAGGAATAAGGTGTCTCAACCTTGGATAATTCCTATTCTTATTATTTGTTTTGTAAAATGTACTTCTTGCAAATAATGTTGATGTGTCGACATCTTGAATTGTGTGTAAGGAGATCATGGCTAAAACGGTTATGATGGATTCCTATGACACGTAAGAGCTATGTCAGGAAGATTCAATGACAGGTGAAGACATGTGGCAACTAATAAATTTGAGTACTGTACACTCTTCCCCAATCATGGGGTTCAGGGTGGGTTCCTATTTTCTTAGAGAATGGTAAAACCCTAATATGTTTATCTTTGGGAGTAGCCCTAAAAAGTGAAGTGCATGATATAAGCCTTTTTTTAAGGGTTGCAAAGAGATGTGATGTGAGTGTATTGTTGGAACATTTTTAGGTTGCCATGATTTGTCTTCAAGGGTTTAGAAATCTTCTGAAAGAACTTGCATTGCAAGTGTATTGTAAGCTGTAATAGTTTTGATCAATACATTGTGCAGGTTTTGGAGTGCTGGGGTTTTTACCGAAAGGTTTCCCCAGGGTATATCATTGTGTCATTCTCTATTTTTCTGTATGCATGGTATGTGGTTGCAATATCTTTGTTAAAGTAGTTAACGAATCTGAAATTGTAAGGATTTATAAGAATTTGCACAATACTCTCCTATAGAGATTAGTGTAGGAAGTTGTTTCTGCACCTGAGTTTCCTTACAGTTGAAACCCTAATTCTATCCTAGCTATCTAAATCTTGTTGCATCCTTTCCAGAGGATTCCAAGGTATCTAGTGACTATAAATTATTTTCTGATGTATGTAGAGGGTTGTTGATGGTCAATTCTGAAAATTGAGTAATGAGAGCCTAGGCTTAGGGTTTGTTCTTCCTTAGCATTTTGTTATTTTGCAATGTATTGACTTTGCAAGTTTTAATGAAAATTCACTTGAAGCCTAGTCTCAGACTTATGTATGTCTTATTATTTTGATCCTCCATTCTTATATATTAATGTCACAAAGTGAGTTAATGTATGGTATACAAAGTATATTGTGAAAATATCTTTGAGTTCTTACCAAAGTCAAGATTAAATCCTTAAAGGTAGTTTTAGAGAATCCATGGTTCAATGAGAATCTGATGTCTAAGTGTGAGGTTGGAGAGGAATAATAGGCAAAGCACTGATTCTAGATTTGGGTGTGTTGGAGTTAAATTTTTAGTGATGTATGTTGTATTGTGACTCTGTGCCCTAGGAGGAGACACTGGTCCATTCTCAAGAGGCATTTTTCCCATCATCAAGCAAACAAATATAAATGATAAAATCTTTAGATCAGTTTGTAAAGGGCATGAATGTATAATATTTTTGAGACTCCTTTCAAGAAGTGAGTCAAGGGTACACCCGCCTGAGCATTAAGCTCAAAGTGTAGGAGGATCCTTGTCGATCCTTGTTAATTGGCCCTTTTCCTTGTAGATTTTGGAGTGGTGATAGAGTTAGTGACATTATTTTGTCAATCATAGTGTAAGTCTACAAGTGGAAAGAAAAGGAACCAACAAAATGGTGACTCTACTAGGGAGAGTCTAGAGATAAAAGAAATTTTAGCATATTCCCATGTATCTCCAATTTCAGTTTGTGTTATCTTTTAGACTTCTCAAGTTTTATTTCTTAGGATATTCCCATTGAAAGTGGGTGGTGACTCAAAGGGTTAAGAACTAGTGTTATAAATTACAAATTATGGATAAAATAAGAAATACTAGGTCTTTTGTCAAGAAAAATCCAAAGGTTATTCTAGAGCAGTTGCCTAGATCAGAAAAGAAGAGTTGGATCAAAAGAGACGGGGAATCTACTAATACCCCTATAAGAGAAAGAAATAATGCTAGAAATAGAGCACCATATTCATCTTCAAATGAAGATGATTCACAATATAAAAGTTTTAAATTTGATAGTGGCCACTCTGGAGATAATTTTTATGATACCCCAGAGGCATTGTTTTAAGACAAAGATTCACATCCCGCAGATTAGTATGTACAAGCAAGAGAAATGGGTTTTGGACCAAATTTAGATCTTGATGAGGATAGGTTCAGAAGGCAACCATGGGACCAAGGTGTGTCCATTTCCCATATCAAAATCCTATTGATGTGGATGTATCATAAAGCTCTAAAGACATTATGAATGACCCAAATGATTTGGGAGCATTGAGATTACAGTTAGTAGAGTAGGATGCCATATACAAAAGATTACAAAAAGAAAGAGAGGCTGAAAAATAAATGCATTAATTGAAAGAGAGTCTCTACTTAGAAAGATTAATGAGCTAAAGGAGAGAAATAAAGCACTTGCTTCTGCTCCTAAAACTTTATAGCATGATGTTTTCGGTGATCTTGATGCTTTGAGAAGTGAAAGAGAATGCTTACTGCAAGACCATGAATTTTTTAAGGAGGGCCCTATGATTAGATAGGGCCAGAGCTATGCCTCTTTACCTAAAGATGCAAATGAATGTGCAATCACCAAACCTATTGTTGTTGTTAATGAAAAGAGAAATAAAAAGATGGTGGGGATTCAAATAAATGAGCCAGTAAAAATACCAAAGGTCCCACCTCCTGTTTCAAATAAGGATATAGAGATGGAAAAGAAAAGAAAGGAGGATGATGATCTTGCAAGAGAATTAGACAAGGCTGAAATTGAGGCTTCCATTGCAGAAAAAAGAAGAAAGATCCAATTCTTGAGAGCTTCGTCAGCAAATACTCTTGGACCATCTACTACTGAAATAGGTATGCCATCTACAACTTCTAATGTTGCTATATCTAGTAATGTTACTGCCCATAATCCATTGCTTACTTCATCTACCAAGATAAATGTTGACCCTAAGCAGCAGTCAAGTGTACAAGTAGATGGAAATGTAAATGTAAACACCAATTTAGGTTTTTAGAGAAGGCCTATGCAATTAGAAGGGTATAGAAAAATTAGCTTTGATGGAATACTAGGTTACCCCAATGCTTTCCCAATTGATATAAGGGAAAAAATACCTAAATTTTCTGCTAACAATGCCATTAGTTGTGAAGAACACCTTAGGTTGTTTGTTGATGTGCTAAATGACTATGAGGTTGAACATGAGTATGTGGTCATGAAATTGTTTGTTCAGTCTTTGGTGGAAGATGCTAGAGATTGGTTCAAAAGACTTCCTAACAGATGTATTGATACATGGGATTCCTTTGAGAAATGATTCAAAGAACAATATGGTGATAGGCCTAATGCCAGTTTCATGTTGAATGAATTCAACACCATAAGGAAAAATTAGAATGAATCTGCAGCCAAGTTCAACATGAGATTTCAGAAGGGTATGCATAAATTGTTTCAAGTCATGAGGTTAGATGACAATGTTTGCTTAACCACATAATTCAATGCTTTTGATGGAAAAATGGGATATTTGTTGAGGGAAAAAGAACCAAGAACTCTCATAGATGCTTTTAGGATTGCTGTCAATATTGAAAACAACATGAAAATATCAAGAAAATTGGGTGGAAAAAGAGATGACCTTAAGTTGTTTGGGTATAAAAATTACAAAAGGGATAATGAGAAAAATATTGGAACTAAGAAGAAAGAGGAAGAAAATTTGGATAAGGTGTTGAATGCACTAAAGGACTTAAAAACACCTAGTGTTAGAAATGAAAAGGTTTCTACTAGTGACAAGCCTTATTTCAACAACAATTTCAATAGGCAGAATAGACTACAAAATTAACCCTACAACACCCAATGGAAGGATGGAAAACCTATTGTCCCTGATGCAAAAGCAAAAAATGATAGATATGTCCTTGATCCTTTACAAAGAGCTTCTATAAATGTCATGGAGGATACACCATGGTGTGTAGCTTGTGAATCTCCTCATTCTGTAGAACATTGTGTGATTGCACAGTCCATGGTTGCATACCAAGATGATGGTTCTAATGAACTTGATCAAGAAGGAACTCATGATAATATTGGGTGTAACATGACATCTTCATATTTGGGATATGAAGATGATTCTGAGATTGGTGAAGAAACTGATGTATGCCTAAAAAGAGACAACAAGGCTTTGTTCCATCAGGAGGTTTTTTCTGATAATGATGACATTGATGAAAAAACATGTAACATGAATTCTTCCTTAGAGCCAATGAATTTAAGAAGACCTTCAAAAGAAGAAATTGCTAGGATCACTATAGAAATGGTAGCTTAGGTGCAAACTAGAAATATGATAGCAAATGATACCAATGGAAAAGTTGTTGGAATGTTTATAAAGGATACCAATCCTAAGGGACCCAATGGAAAAAAATCAAAAGATGGCAACTTGGTGAAGTTAAAAAATGAAAGAGATAAAAAGTGGGAACCAAGGGGAGTTGGAGCTAAAAAGATCTCTGCTATCCATGAAAAAGATAATCAGAAGGAAGTAGAGAGGCCAGTTAGTACAATGGCTAAAACTAAAAAAATGAAGGTGACAACTATAACTAATGTATCAGAGAAACATAAAGACACTAGAGCAGTGCAAATTAAGGTTCCTTCCTCCGCCCCTATTGATATGTTGGCTGTATTGTCTCAGATTACTGTCAAGGTTCCCTTGTTAGAATTATTGAGGATCCCTGAACATAAGGATAGAGCTCTTGCATGGGTATACAATGTTCATGATAAAAATGTTACTTGTAATGCAAATGAGCCCTAGGCTAAAGTTATAAAAGGAATGGAAGTTCAAGGAATGGTGTCTCAAATACCACCTATATACTTGGACAACTCTGTCAATGCTAGCCTGGAGAACATAGAGCCATTCTTTCTAAGTATCATTGTGAATGTAATGAAATTAAGGAACTACATGATTGATTTAGGTGCTTCAAATACTATCATCCCTTTCAAAATCATGGTGAAGTTGCACCTTAAAGTTGATATAGTTCAAGGCAGATGTTGTGCAATGGATCAGAGAGAAGTACCAGTCATTGGGACTATAAATGCAATGCCCTATAGGTTGGTAGCCTATCTAGAGAAAAAATTGACAATGAGTGTCTTGGTGGTGGATATCCCTCCTCATTATGGGATGTTATTATCTAGGAAGTGGAGTGCTGCCATGTATGGAAGTTTACAATGTGACTTTTCCTATGCAACTTTCAAGATTGATGATTAGTTTATTAAGATTGAGTGAGAGCCAAGAGTATGCCACATGATTTAAAGGAGTATTGATAATGAGACTACATGTTTTGTGGATACTAATATTAATGCTTTTAGAATAGAGGTCACTATGCTTGAAAAAGAGCCTATACTATCACCTATTACTCTGGAGATAAAAGTTAAATCTGAGAAGGGTGATTTGTGGGTGATGTATTTTGATGGTGCAAATTACAAAGATGATTCAGGGGTAGGTATTTTGCTTATTTCTCCTTATGTGAATACTTACAAGTTCTCTTTCACATTAAGTTTCTCATGTACAAATAACATAGTAGAATATGAGGCATTACTAATAGGATTGAGGTTGGCACACAAGAATGGAATTAAGAATGTAAGGGTTGTAGGTGATTTAGAGTTGGTTGTGTCCCAAGTAAGATCAGTGTATGCTTCCAAGAACAAGATATTGAAACAATATAGAAATTTTGTTTGGGATAGGAGTGAATACTTTGATGCCTTCAATATCATATAGAAGGATAGGAGTAACAATAAAATGGCTGATTTGTTAGCCAATATAGCAATCAATCCTAGTGACATTACATTTTCTAGTGTCTCCAAGGTTGAAATTCAGACTAGGCCTAGTATACTAGATAATGTTAAAAATTGACAGGTCTTTGAAGATGACCAAGATATTTTGAGATTTATGAATTGTGAGGCTCAATATCATGGCTAGGAACTAGATTCCTTAGCTTTGGTTGAGATTGCAAAAGGAAAAGAGGTTGTCCTTGGTAATGAAGTCCTGTAACTTAAGACTAATAAGGTTCCTAAGGGACTTGTTTCTCTAGAAATTGTATTTGATAGTCAGGATAGAGTTTAGATGGATACTAAGAAGAAAGATCAAATGGATGTGGATGAAATTAATCTTGGTACACAAGAGGCACCCAAGAAGGTCAATATTGGAAGAGATATATCTCACAAGGTAAGAAAGTCTTTGATTGAGTTGCTAAGAAAATTTAGGCATGTTTTTGCATGGTCATATGATGACCTAAAGGTTTATAGAGAAGACTTGTTTCATCATATTATTCCTTTGAGTGAGGATGCTAAACCTTTTAGGAAAAAATAGAGGCCAATTAATCCTACCTTGGCACCCAAGATGCAAGAAGAATTGATGAAGTTGAGAGATGCTGGAATCATAAAGCCTGTGAGGCACTCTTCTTGGGTGTCAAATTTGGTTCCTATCAGGAAGAAGAATGGAGATATTAGATTATGTGTGGACTTCAAGAACCTAAATGTATCTTCTCTGAAGGATAACTATTGCTTGCCTAATATGGAGGCTATGTTGCAAAGGGTAATTGTTTCTGATTTGATGTCTATGATGGATGGTTTTTCTGGTTACAATTAGGTAATTATAAAGGAATCAGAACAATTTAAGATAGATTTCAAAACACCTTGGGGAACTTATGTTTATGTGAGAATGCCTTTTGGTCTCACAAATGCTGGTGCAACTTTTCAGAGAGCAATGGATGTTGCCTTTGCAGATTTTATAGATGTTTTTCTTGTTGTTTATCAAGATGACTTAACTGGATATTCCAAGAAGGAAGAGGATCATTGTTCTCATTTAGAAAAGATATTTTTAAGAGCCTTGGAGTATGGCATCTCATTAAACCCAAGGAAATGTGTATTTGGTGTGATTGAAGGTAAGTTGCTTAGCCACCTAGTTGGAAGGCAGGGAGTGAGAATTGATCCTGAAAGAGTGATGACAATTGATAAAATTCAAAAACCAAAAAATGTGAAGGGAATCCAGTCCTTCTTTGGCTAGGTGAATTTCTTAAGGAGATTTGTCACAAACTTTGCTGAAGTTACTAGACCAATATCCAAAATGTTAAAGAAGGGATCTGTGATTAAATGGGAAGGTGAGCCTGATGAATCTTTCAAGAATATCAAGTAGGAAATCAAAGATGCTCTTGTGCTCAAGGCACTTGATTATGATGTTCCAATGCACATTTTTTCTTTTGCATCTTTTCATACTATTGCTGCAGTTTTATTGTAGAAAAATAAGGAAGGTTTTGAGCAGCCTATTGCATTCTTTAGTAAATCTTTGCAGGCTATTGAGTTAAAGTATGATATCAATGATAAACAAGCATATGCACTTGTTAAGGTAGTAAAGGCTTTTAGGTGTTATCTGATGGGAGTAGTTGTGGTTGCCTTTGTGCCAAGTGTTGCAGTAAAGGATATCTTTTCACAGCAACAAGTGTCTGGGAGAAGATGCAGATGGATTAATAGAATTCAAGAATTTAACATTGATATCCAAATTACCAAGTTGGTTAGAGGTCAAGGATTGGCAAAATTGATGCCTCAATCCAATCTTGATGCAAATTAGATAAATCAAGCTGAAGTTGATTACACATGTGATATGGATGATTGTATCTAGTATCAAGATATTATCTTTTACTTAATAAACATGAGGTGTCCAGTAGGAATGGATGACAATAAGAAAAGGACACTGAAACTATAGGCAATCAAGTATGTAATTATAAAATGCAAGTTATATAAAAGGAATTTGGATTGCATACTTTTGAATGTGTTGATGAGGCTCAAGCTGACAAATTTTTGAAAGAAATGCATGAGGGGATATGTGGTGGGCATTATATGGGAAAAACTACTACTCAAAAGATTCTAAGAGTGGGATTCTGGTGGGCCACAATCTTTAAGTATGCTAAACAATTGGTAAGAAAGTGTGATGCTTGTCAGAGATTTTTCGGTAAGCTAAAATTTTCAAGAAATGTACCATTGAGGCTAGTTGAGGTGTAGGCCCCCTTCCAACAATGGGCAATGGATTTTATAGGTGAATTCACAAACAAGTCTAGTGGAGGACATTCTTGGATCTTAGTTGCCACTCATTATTTTACAAAATGGGTAGAGGCTATTCCTACAAGGAATGCAACAAGTAGGGTGGTGACTGATTTCCTATTGAATAATATTGTTACAAGATTTGGTTTTCCTAAAAGGATTGTTAGTGATAATGTAATGTGCTTCAGGTCTTCTAAATAAAAAGAATTCTATAGAGGTTTAGGAATCCAGATATCATTTTCCTCACCTTATCATCCACAAGGAAATGGATAGGTAGAATCAACTAACAAAAGTTTGATTAATATTCTCAAGAGGATTCTTGAAAATAATAAGAAGGTATGGAATTCAAAGTTTCCATTAGTTGTATGGGCTAACAAAGTAACTATGAAAAGGGAAATTGGTTGTGCACCATTTGATTTGGTGTATGGAATACATGCAAGGATGCCTCAGAACAACTTACTAGAGATGTATAAATTTGTTCAAATATATGATGAGGATCTAGAGGATGAAATGCAGTTGAGAATTGAGGATTTAATCAGGCTAGATGAAACTAGAAGAGAATCGGATTCAAGGAATGCTAAGTTGTAGTTGTAGGTCAAGAATTTGTATGACAATAAATCTATAGATAGGAGGTTTGGGCTTGGTGACTTGGTGCTAATCTGGAATGTCAGATTGGAATATAAAGGAAAACATGGAAAATTTGATCCAATCCAGTTAGGGCCATATGCGATTCATGAAAAATAGGGACAAGATTCATACTTTGTCAAAGAATTAAATGGTGACATTCAATAATTTCTAGTTCATGGATAATTCTTGAAGAGATACTTTAGTTGAAGTACCTTTCTTTCCATGAACAGTAGTTAGGCTTGTATATATCAGTGTGTTCCTTTCTATCTGGTCTTGTTTTAGTTTGTAGGGTTTTGTCCTGGTGCTCTCTGTTGCTTTCCAGTTGGTGGTCTACTCTCCCAAAAATTTTGAATTCTTGCATGGGCACAAGTTACCCATCATCCCCAGATAGAGCCACTATTAGTCCATTTTCCTATCAATGCAAAATCCTATGAAAATGGCCTTTTCCTTGCATAGCTTTGTGAGGTTGCTTTGCCTTGCCTGCAAGCCTATTTTAAATGTATGAAGAAGTTTTATAGTGTTTTATGGCTTGTGCCCTTAGCCATAGGTAGTCTTTCATGTCATCATGCTTTAGTCTTGGGTGCATGGTCTAATATGCAGAAAATCCAAGTGAGCTGCCATACCCTAGCTATGATACAGTTTTGACCTGGGCACTAGATTTCTAATGTTTCATGGCTTGCGCTCTTAACCAGTGGTTATCCATGTTGTCACCATGCTCCAGTTTTGATCGCATATGCTAAATCATAAAACCAGGGAGATATTCAAGTTTTAAGGTCCATGAAATAGGTCTAATTCATGTCCTAGGGTTTCTAAAATTTGTCTAAGTCCAAAAACCCTTGGCCAGGTCTATTTCTTCATTTCCTTTTTTCCAGTCACTTAAGTCCGCTTTTTTCACATGTTTTATTTCCTTGGTGGGTTGTTATGTCTCTTTTTTCAGTGACTCTATGACTAAGCGTTTGCCAGATCTCCAAGTTCTTGGATAGTTAGTCATTTTATCTAGTGAATGGGCAAATACAGTGGTCGTGTATTCTCCCAATCTTGGTGGCTATGTTCTAAGCATTCAGTGACCAGGTGAATGGTTATGTTTCCCTTCAGTCGTATGTTCTCCAAATGATCTGGTCAAGTATGTTAACACTCAGTGATTTAGCGGTAATCGTAGATGGTGAACAGGATCAACGGCTAGTCTTTGATCTCATGATGAAACACAGGGTCAAGGAAATGTTAAGCGATCATGTGAATGCTTTGTTCATGTGATCTCCTGATCATACCATGGTTAAGTAGGCTTGGTTGTGACTAAAGATAAAGAGATAGAAATTCTAGGAAGATCTGATGGTTGTCGTGATTCCACAAAGGAAAGATGCAAGTTAGATGATGATCACGAGTCTGCGACAGCAGTCTGATGGAAAGACTAATAGGAAAGTGGGTCCTTGCCACATATTGCTGAGGTGCTCATTTTTTATTAGCTATGAGGTGGTGATAGGGATGTTGTTAGTGGGGTCATAGTTCTTAATGGGGATAAGGGACTCATAGGTTTATGAAGATTGTATGGTTGTCATAATACCGCTAAGGCAAAGTGCTTGGTCATTATTCATCACAGGTTTGCGACAGCCATCTGATCTTCTTGTAAAAAAGGTAAAAAGGTGGTGGGTCTGACATCATACATGTGATGATGTGCTCATTTCTCATTGGCTATGATGTTGCTAATGTGGAAAATTTTTTATAAAGGGTCTTTTGACTATTTTGTCAAATTTTGAGGACTACCCGATCTACCCGAAAATGAATGAAATCGACAACCACGATTCAAATTTTGTTGATTAACCATTGCTACCTGAAATTTGAATATTTTAAGGGTTTCTCAGCAATAGAAGGACTAAAAATTCAATGTTTTGATGATTGATCTACATGGTATGATTTTTCACTCACTGGTATAGTATGGCCTGAGGTATGATTGACTGTGGACAGTGTCTATGCCATGGTGGTGGGTGAAATAGCTTTTCAAGTTGCATCACAGTTAGAGTTGTGGTGGGTATACTTGATGGGTTTCTAGTATTTTTCATACTAGTCAGGGATTGTGCCATTAATGAAGATCATTATTGGATCTATTTTTCTCTGAGATTGCTTGGTTTCCTCCCTTGTAGTAAATTTTGATTCAATCTGGTTGGTGGGTAGTTGAAACCCTAATTCTATCCTAGCTATCTAAAGTTTGTTGCATCCTTTCTAGAGGATTCCAAGGTAGCTAGTGACTATAAATTACTGTCTGATGTATGTAGAGGGTTGTTGATGGTCAATTCTAAAAATTGAGTAATGAGAGCTTGGGCTTAGGGTTTGTTTTTCCTTAGCATTTTGTTATTTTGCAATGTATTGACTTTGTAATTTTTAATGAAAATGCACTTGAATCCTAGTCTCAGACTTATGTATGTCTTCTTATTATGATCCTGCATTCTTATATATTAATGTCACAAAGTGAGTTAATGTATGGTATACAAATTATATTGTGAAAATATCTTTGAGTTCTTGCTAAAGTCAAGATTAAATCCTTAAAGGTAGTTTTAGAGAATCCATGGTTGAATGAAATTATGATGTCTAAGTGTGAGGTTGGAGAGGAATAATAGGCAAAGCACTTATTCTGGATTTGGGTGTGTTGGAGTTAAATTTTTAGTGATGTATGTTGTATTGTGACTCTGTGCCCTAGTAGGAGACATTGGTCCATTCTCAAGAGGCATTTTTCCCATCATCAATCAAACAAATATAAATGATAAAATCTTTAGATCAGTTTGTAAAGGGCATGAATGTATAATATTTTGGAGACTCCTTTCAAGAAGTGAGTCAAGGGTACACCTGCCTGAGTATTAGGCTCAAAGTGTAGGAGGATCCTTGTTGATCCTTGTTAATTGGCCCTTTTCCTTGTAGAGTTTGGAGTGGTGATAGAGTTAGTGACATTAGTTTGTCAATCATAGTGTAAGTCTGCAAGTGGAAAGAAAAGGAACCAACAAGTTCACCAGTCAATAAAATCAACCTCTTTCCACACTCTACATAACCCACAATTAGGTAATCCTTATACCTCCTTGATTATGTAGATTAATCTTTTGTCACTTAATCTCTTTCATAACTTGTAGCTTTTGAGCTTATTTTAACTTCTATGTTTGTGTGATCGGGATGTAGTGTTTGTTGAAGTCTTTGAGTTGCATCTATATTTCATCTTTATCCATGAATATTTATAAGAATTTAGGAATATTTTTTGAACTTTCATGAGCTCCTTGGTTACTAACTCTATTAGATTGTATTTAAAAGTTTATAGTAATAAAAAATCATATATTCTAAAGAAAGAGAATATGATGATGTAAATAGCACTTATTCTAAAAGAAGATAATATGGTGAGGTAACACCCTATTGATGTCTTAGTGTAAATAATCTTAGTTAAGTGTTAGTAGTTATTAGTGGCAATAAGAAGGGGTTCCTTTCCTTTCCAATAGGAGAGACTGTCTCACACATTGTGGTTAAAATTACTATTTTTTAATTGGTTGATTTAAGTTGGTTGCAAAATATTCACTCAATAGTTTTTGGTGAATCCATTGGGGATATGATACACATTCAAAGGCCTCATTATTTTTTTTGAAGTATACTAGTATCTTATTCATTGTAAATTATTTTATTTTAGTTTGTTAAGATTTCACCAAAGACATTTAAAATGGTTGCCCAAGGTCCTTGGAAAAATTCTTTTGGTCCTCTAAATTTGACACTAACTATACAAGCTCTTCCTCATGCTTCATAGAAGAACTTTCCCAAGTTATATGTTGATGGAAAGCCACATTCTAATGAGAATATTACTATGTTCTACATTGGATATGGTGTTCTTAGTGTGGAACATGAAGACGTCTTTGTGAGATTGTTATTTGTGATGCTTCAAGGAGTAACTACTAATTGGTTATACCATATTGCACCATGAACTATCAAAAATTGGGATACTCTAACAGCCAAGATTGAGGAAAGTTTCAAGCCTGCAAAATATGCTCATACTATTGGAAAAAATGGTCAGCTCTCCCCTCAGGATTCGTGACATGGTTTAGTCACCTCATGTGTCTTCTATAAGTCTAGTGGTTGTATCGTGCATTAACAGGTTGATATTTTTGTACAACAACAACCACTACTTGTAACAAGTGGTATCAATGCTTGGTCACAAGTTCAAATCCCCTCAAGTAATGTTGAGGTGGAGATTGTTGGCAAAATGGCCAGTGCTCCCCTCGAGATTCATGACATGGCTTAACTACCTCCTCTATCTTGTATATGTCTAGTGGTTCTATTTGGCATTAACAAGTTGATATTTTGGTGCAACAACAACCACTACTTGTAACAAGATCATCTCACCTAGATGAAGAAAGAATCACATGTGCATGTGTGACAATTTGTTTTCCAAGTAATAAGTTGGTAGGGTATAAGTATAATACTGTGTCACCATTTAGGCTAACTCAGGCGCTTTGACCAAACTGGTTTTGGCTTCATAGGGTATAGTTAGACCCACATGGTGTCGACTATATGCCACATGACGCTGATGTGGCAAACCTAGTTTGGCTAAAACTAGCGGATTCGGCTAAAACCAGTTAGACCAGACCACCCTTAATCTAGAAAAACCAAAAAAAACCCTAAAGGACTCATTTCTACTATAGTGCTTCCAAGTATTGTAGAGTAGTTGAGGCCTATTCATCTAGTTCGACTGGACCACATAAGGTTTTTTTTTTTTAATGTTTTATTTTAGTTTATTTAACAATTTTAATATTTTTGAATGTACTAAAATGTTTTTTTAATATTTTTTAATGTACTTTTAAGTAATTTTCAATAAAATATGGCTCCTTAAGCTAGAAAACATAACAAAAAAATGTTACAAATAATTAGAAAACATTGGAAATAATGTTAGAAAACCTTAAAAAAATTGTTTAAAAAATTTATAAATAATGTTATATAATTGTTTTAAAAACATTACAAAACATTATACAAAATGTTTGAAAACATTAGAAAAAATTAGAAATAATGTTAGAAAATATTTGAAAAAAAATTACAAAACATTAGAAAAAATGTTAGGACCCCTTTAGCCCTAACATGACCCCTTAAGATCTAACATGACTAATAAGACCTAATAGGACCCTTTAAGACCTAACATGACTAATAAGACCTAATATGACCCTTTAAGACCTAACCTAACCTAATATGACCCCTTAAGACCTAACATGATTAATAAGACCTAATAGTATCCTTTAAGACCTAACATGACCTAATAGGACCCCTTAAGACCTAACATGACCTAATAGGACCCTTAATACCTAACATGACTAGCATGACCTATAAGACCTAATAGGACCCTTTAAGACTTGACATGACCTAATAGGAACCCTTAAGACCTAACATGGCCTAATAGGACCCTTAAGACCTAACATGATCTAATAGGACTCTTTAAGCCATGATATGACCTAATAGGACCCCTTAAGCCCTAACATGACCTAATAGGACCTGTTAAGACCTAACATGACTAACATGACCTAATAGGATCCTTTAAGACCTAACATGACCTAATAAGACCCCTTAAGACCTAACATGACTAATAATACCTAATAGGACCCTTTAAGACCTAACATGACCTAATAGAACCCCTTAAGACCTAACATGACCTAATATGACCCCTTAAGACCTAACATGACTAACATGACCTAATAGGACCCTTTAAGACCTAACATGACCTATTAGGATCCTTCAAGAGATAACATGATCTAATAGGACCCCTTAAGACCTAACATGACCTATAAGACCTAATAGGACCCTTTAAGACCTAACATGACCTAACAGGACCCATTAAGACCTAACATGACCTAATAGGATCCCTTAAGACCTAACATGACCTAATAGGACCCTTTAATCCCTAACATGACCTAATAGGACCCCTTAAGACCTAACATGACTAACATGACCCATTAGAATGGACCCTTAAGAACTAAAAGGCCCTAATAGGACCCCTTTAGCCCTAACATGATCCCTTAAGACCTAACATGACTACCATGACCTAATAGGACCCTTTAATACCTAACATGACCTAATAGGACCCCTTAAGACCTAAAATGACCTAATAGGACCCCTTAATACCTAACATGACCTAATAGGACCCCTTAATGATGCAAAGGTGGTAGAGGATATGGTGGATCTAAGGCCCAAATAACAAAATGAGATCAAGTCAACAAGCTTCTTCAATGCCCAATCTTAATGATACTAAGATAGCTCCAATAGGTGAAATATAAAAGAACACTCAAACAAGACTAAAAGTATGGTAAAATGGCCTCAACACATGTAATTAAAATTTTTATAAAAGTTTACAAACTTCTATCCAAGGTTTCATACTCAAATCTCCAAAATTCACCAAACTAGGCCTAATAGCCTACCTTATAGCCCTGCAGGAGCACTCACAAGGATTTTTCTTCAACTTTTCCCAAAACACTAGGAAAATAAATCATATATTTTAGTACCCTTTATGGATTACCTTAACATACAAAAAGTATAGGGTAGGTTGTTTTGGAAAGTATATGACTGTCCTCACTATGTGACCCTAAAATGCCTAAAAAATGGGTGATTTAACAAAGAAACACCTAGTTATATGTACCCCCAAGACTCAAAACTTACAAAAATATTTCAATATGTTACCAAACCTACAAATCCAAGAGGAATTTATCCCAGCACCTAGGGAATATAAAAAACCCCAAATTAGCCCTCTTAAACCCTTGATTTGAGGGTTTCTCCAATGTCACATTTCCCAAGGCTTCCAATAAAAAATAATGTATGAATATCCTTTTCCTCAACCTTCCCACACATAATAAATCATAAAAATACCTTCTCATTAAGGTAGATTTGCTACTGTTGTAGCAAACCAAGCAACTTTCACTAGTTTCCCTTCACAAAATTGGTGATCACCAAGAAATTAGTTTATCATTGCATCAAATAATGTTAGTGGATTATAATACATGTGGTTACAATTTTATTCCATGAATTTTAGTGCCCAGGGGTCATGGAATGACCATGTTTTATTGAAACTAACCAAAAACTGTCAAATAAAAGTGCTGAAACTCTTCCAGGCAGCAAGAAGTACTGTAAAATGTCAGTCCAAAGTTGATTATTGCATAGATATTTTATCAAATAAACCTCTACTTACTTCAATTCATTGATAATACAACAAAATATTGAAATGGATTCAAAACTATTCCAAGAGCTCAAAGAAATTGCATTTGAAGATAGTTTTTATTGACCAAAACTGGTACAATCTGTACAATAGCCTCCTCTCCTATACAATGGGACTTTGGAATATTTAAAACACTCATATTAACTACCCAAACCAATCCAAATAGGTTGAGAGGATTATATTGGCCTAAAACAATAATAGAATCAAATTCCCTGCTAAATGTCCATAACTGTTATAATTTGAAAATTCAAATTTGTAACTTTGTAAATTTTAAATATTTGTAATTGCTAAGTTTTGGAACTTTGCTAAATCATCTAAATGGAATAATTATCCATTATTAAAAACTAATTTAACCTATTTGAAACTTCCAACTCCTAATTCAATCCTAGACTCTAAATTTTGGTCCTAAGACTTATTAAGCCTTTTTGGACTTATTGAAAATTTATTACATAAATTTACCTTATAGGTCATTATAGGCTCCAAAATACTCCAATTGATGTCATTGGATGTCTTCATGTTCACTAATGCATTTTTTACTTCCAAAGGTTTATTGAACTCCTTATGTGCTCTAGGTGCCCCTACACCATGTTCACCACCTTGAAAAAGATTATTGTCCGAAGAATCAGTCTTGGCATTAGTCTAAACCTGTACTTCATGGATATGGTGCCTTGGGGAAGGAATGAAGTCCCCTAATGTCACTGGCCTTCTCTTTGAACCTACACACACCTTGTGAAAAGCATTAGTACTAAAAATTTTAGGTGGAGGGTCTGATTTTAAATTAGATTGTTGCCCTCCTGTTGCAACTGGTGTACTAGGTACAGTCTACAACTTATCCTTCATGATCTACCTTGGAAACTATTGTAACCCATGTTTTGTGCTAGAATCTTTGTATCATATGATGGAACAGTAGATGGAGACAACTTGAATGCTCTTAAAGACTTCAAATTCTGATTGTGGCAGCCCCAAACATCTCTGATTTGTAGAACTGTCCTGCTTTGTCCTATTCAATCCATGATTGTATCCATGCTTCATATACTAGCCAGTATCATTTTGAATGTTTCCTTTCCTATGAAAAGGAATATTATCACCAAAACACATCAATACCTTTTCTTTATCCCTGCAAGTCAGTGGATTCAACTTAAACTTTTCTTGCCCTTTATGAATTATATAACTATTTGTGTAGCCATCATGAATTGTCCTTCTCATGCATTGCCATAGTTCATAGATATTACATCACACCAAACTTGATCATGATATGGCCCAATTGAAAAATTGACAAGAGCCTTCAGACTAACCTTCACATTCAACTCTTGGTTTACCCAAGTGGCACTGTAAGGATTAGGATGTTCTACCAATGCCAATCCCAACTTAGAAACCATATCCATTGAAACCAAATTTCTATGTGCCCCTGAATCAATGATTAGAGTACATACCTTGCCTTGGACTAAACATCTTGATTTGAATATACCTTCTTGTGCTGATGTTGGTAATGGTCCCCCTTTCCTCATGAGAAGAAATTCTCCTACCTCAGGGTTTTTCGCTTTAGGTTCATGAGTCTCTTCTTCTTCAATCAAATGTACCCTCCTTTCCTTGCCTTGATCAGAATCTATCCATTTAGGACACCTAAAAGATTGATGTCCAACTTCATTGCAATGAAAGCATCTACCTATGAAGATGCCACTTCCTCTTCCTCCTCCAGTTCTTCCACCTCTTTGGGTGTGTCCTCCTCTTACCTCAGGAGTAGTTCCTTTATCCTTTTCTTCCCAAATCTGATTTGTCCTTCCTCCTCTTCCCCTTATTGAAGAACCTCCTCTATTGCTGCTATTCTGTCTTTCACTCTTCCTCTTCAAATTCTCTATTCTAAGAGCCAACTGGTAACATTCCTTCACACTTCTAGGGTTAGAAGCCACAAATTCATCTTGAATACTAAATCTTAAACCACCTAGATATCTAGAAACCTTAACAACTTCATCTTCTTCCAATCTAGATCTTATACTTAGTTTATAAAATTCATAAGTATATGCTTTAACATCTAAGTCTTTTTGTCTTAAACCTTGCATTTTCTTATGCATTTGTACATCAAAATATTTTGGAAGAAAGTTACCTTTCATCTTTGTTATCATTTTGTCCCAAGAGATAATCTTTGCCTTACCTCTTCTTCTTCTATCAGCCTCCTCATGATCCCACCATAGGAGTGCATGACCTTTAAGTTTTGTTTTTGCCAATCTGACCCTTTGTTCATCTGATACCTCTTCACTTTCAAAGTAGGCATCCATTGATGCTATCTAGTCCAAAAGTTCTTCTTCTTTCAGACTTCCATCATACATTGGAATATCTCCCCTCACCTTATGCTGCTCATTCTTCAAAGCCTTCAATATCCTGATTGTCCTCTGCTCTTCAGGATCTACTTGTTCCTCTTCTACTTCTTCTTCCCCTTCCTTATAGGTTTCTTCCTCTTCTTCACTATCAACACCTTCATCTTCTACCCTTCTTTGATTGGATTCTAGTGCTTCAAGCCTAGCCAAAAGTTCATTGTAAGACTCATGCAACCTTGTGTTCTTCTCTTTCAACTCCTGGATCTCCCTGGCAATACCTGCATTCCTTGGAGGCATTTTCACAAACAATAGTCAAACTTCCTTTAGCAAAGTGTTCCTCTATCCCTCTAAGGATCTACTAGTGTTCTCTGATACCACTTGATGTAGAGGTGGTCGAGGATATGATGGATCCAAGGCCCAAATAACAAAATGAGATCAAGTCAACAAGCTTCTTCAATGCCTAATCTTAATGGTCCTAAGATAGCTCCAATAGGTGAAATATCAAAGAAAACTCAAAAAAGACTAAAAGTATGGTCCAATGGCCTCAAAACATGTAATTCAAATTGTTATAAAAGTTTACAAACTTCTATCCAAGGTTTCATACTCAAATCTCCAAAATTCACCAAACTAGGCCTAATAGCCTGCCTTGTAGGCCTGCAACAGCACTCACAAGGCTTTTTCTTCAAATTTTCCCAAATGGAGTACCTTAACATACCAAAAGGATAGGGTAGGTTGTTTTGGAAAGTATATGACTGTCCTCACTATGTGACCCCAAAATGCCTAAAAAATGGGTGATTTAACAAAGCAACACCTAGTTATATGTACCCCCAAGACTCCAAACTTACAACATTGTTTCAATATGTTACCAAACCTCTAAATCCAAGAGGAATTTAGCCCAGCACCTAGGGAATATAAAAAAACCCCAAATTAGCCCTCTTAAACCCTTGATTTGAGGGTTTCTCCAATGTCACATTTCCCAAGGCTTCCAGTAAAAAATAATGGATGAATCTCCTTTTCCTCAACCTGCCCACACACAATCAATCATAAAAATACCTTCTCATTAAGGTAGATTTTCTACTGTTGTAGCATACCAAGCAACTTTCTTTAGTTTCCCTTTACAAAATTGGTGATCACCAAGAAATTAGTTTATCACTGCATCAAATCATGTTAGTGGATTATAATACATGTGGTTACAATGTTATTCCATGAACTTCAGTGCCCAGGGGTCATGGAATGACCATGTTTTATTGAAACTAACCAAAAACTATCAAATAAAAGTGCTGAAACTCTTCAAACCAACAAGAAGTACTATAAAATTAGTTCAAATTTGATTATTGCATAGATATGTTATCAAATCAACCTATACTTACTTCAATGCATTGATAATACAACAAAATATTGAAATGGATTCAAAACTATTCCAAGAGCTCAAAGAAATTGCATTTGAAGATAGTTTTTATTGACCAAAACTGGTATAGTCCATACAATAGCCTCCTATCCCATACAATGGGACTTTGGAATATTGAAAACACTCATATTAACCACCCCAACCAATCCAAATTGGTTGAGAGGATTAGATTGGCCTAAAACAATACTAAAATCAAATTCCCTCCTAAATGTCCATAACCATTACAATTTGAAAATTCAAATGTGTAACTTTGTAAATTTTAAATATTTGTAATTGCTAAGTTTTGGAACTTTGCTAAATCATCTAAATGAAATTATTGACCATTATTAAAAACTAATTTAACATATTTGAAACTTCCAACTCCTAATTCAATCCTAGACTCCAAATTTTGGTCCTAAGACTTATTAAGCCTTTTTGGACTTATTGCAAATTTATTACATAAATTAACCTTATACGTCATTATAGGCTCCAAAATACTGCAATTGATGTCATTGGATGTCTTCATGTTCACTGATGCCTTTTTGACCTCCAAAGGTTTATTGAACTCCTTATGTGCTCTACGTGCCCCTGCACCACTTAAGACCTAACATGACTAACATGACCTAATAGGACCCTTTAAGACCTAACATGAACTAATAGGATCCCTTAAGACCTAACATGACCTAATATGACCCCTTAAGCCCTAACATGACCTAATAGGACCTATAAGGATGGGCCCTTAGATACAACATGCCCTAATAGGACCCCTTTAGCCCAACATGACCCCTTAAGACCTAACATGAATGACATGACCTAATAGGACCCCTTAAGTATTGGAAATTTGGATGAGTTAGATACTTAGATGTTGCCATTATGGAAACATATGATTTACATGAAGATCACATATGACAGAGAGCAAGTATGACAGAGTGCAAAGTAAAATTGTCTAAGTATGAGACAATGTTTTTTTCCAGTGTACCTAGAGACAATTTTGATTAGCGATGATGATTGGAGTAAGTTCAGTGCTTGCACTCTTGAACATAGATACTATGATGACTATAGAAGAATAACCTGAGAGTGCAAGTTAGTACAACATGTACAGAAGAAGTTATTATAGTTTTACCAGAGACAATATCAAGCTGACAAGACAATATATGAAGACAGAATTGGTAAAGAGTTAAGGGATTATTTTGTTTATCAAAATAATGTCTTAACAATATAAAGGTATGACATCCTAGATGTTAAACCCTTGCATAAATATGTATTTTGTATAATTCTTTTTTCAAGCCGACTGTAAGATTTATTAGTCTTAATAACTTGTGTAATATAAGGCCTATGTAAATGTGAAGAAGAAGCAATTGTAATGATATAGATGGTATAGTGAACATATAAGTGAAGAGATATTGATTCAAAGTTGTGAAAGAAAAGAAGTATAAGGTTATGTACCATGCCATATTTTGTAATCAATAATCATTGTACATTACTTGTTTGGGTAGTGGGCTCATCTAGTAATCATATTTTGTACTACCAACTCTTAGCAAGGTTGAGGCTTCTAACAAGGCCTAAAGTCCCTTAATCAGGACTGAGACACTATATGCATGTAATAGGCTCCTAACAGGGTCAACATCCTTAACATGATACTTTTGATTAGTGAATCTATTGGTTCTTCAAAAGATTTTACACTCCATGAGATACCAATATACTTATGACCGATATTAAGGAGGGGTTAATTCCAAATGTGGAAAATCTATAAGTAATTGGACCAACTATAGGGACAGGACTACCCTCTTCACTTCTAGCTCTACAAAACCAAGGTGGGTACACATGATCCAATAAATACAACTCTATTCTTTAATCAATACTGGATCTTACAATAGATAACAGTGAGAAAGTACTAAATAAAAACCTATTATTCATTGACTCTCCATTAGTAGATAAAACAACTATATAAAGTAAATAAAACTTTTAAAGACTGGTATTGATTATATGTTTAGGATTACAATGATTTTGATTATTCCCCATAAAGCAAAGATATGTAAATATAGGCCAGTGCCTTATCCATTGGGATAACGATACCGAAAAATAGAGTCAATACAAGGACTCTTGAAACAACTAATCTCTTAACATAAATATAAATATTTCAATTCATCCCTACTTGTAGATAATCCCTATGTAGATTCAATGAACATGTATCTCACCCTAAGAAATATTTAATCGAACCCTAGATCAGAACTCAAAGCCAAATACATACATATAAATCTCAAGAAAAGATTTAAAGATTCACAGAATAAGCACAATGGAGAGGAAAAGACTTTGAAATTTGTATTAAGTATAACCTTTTATCTTTGTATAGAACATATCTTGAACAATAAGCATGCAAGATAGTGGCAGCAACCTATACTTCTTCTCTATTGCTTGATGAAAAATAATACAAAATGTTACAATCCTCGACTGAGGGTTAGGGTTTCAAAATTTTTATCTTCTCAACACCTAAACTCTCAATACCTAGAATGATCGTGGAAAATCCTTTATATAAAAGGAAATGAAACAAGCTACTGATCATTCTAGGGTTTACAAAATTCTTAACCTAAAAACTTTACAACAACCCTATTGAGTTTACAATAAATACATCGATCAAAATTGGTGAGATATTTGTAGATGAGCTGCCTTGCTTTATGTCTTCAATTCTGTCCTCGGCTTCTTCTAACAAATTTGATAGCAATATCTTTACTATCATTCCTAAAATAAATACCTGTCCACATCTCAACAACCTTCATGACTCAAAAGGTTACAATCTTCATTTGTCTCAAGAGGTAGGCAAAGTATTTACTTTTTTTGCATGAGGAATATATTGATATCTCCACCTGTTATACACCTCTTCACTTGGGAACTCAAAATTTGCAAACTCTACATTTTTGCCAGATAACTACTCCCACTTGTCCTCTAGCTAAATGATTTCTCAATGAATGAAATCAAACTCAGACTTGGTAGAAATCAATGTCCCAATAGTATGTATGAAAAATAAAGTATTCTCCAAAGTCAAAATGCTAGTCATTCTAGTAGAAAACTCATCATCTATTTGTGCTCTCCACTTGATCAATTCCTTAAGTTCACCATTTTTCTTAAAAATTTCTGGGATCAAATCACAACTTGCGAGTGTCAATTCTTTCTTCCACAAATTTGATTTTCTCTCAGAATCCCCCAAAAGTATATCATGCTCTACAAGCTTTTTTACATTTTGATGCAGTGGCTTGATCAATGGATCAGGATGATTTTGAGACTTGGACAACCATCTAAATAATCTCACATTTGGAGATCTCTCAATCCATTTCTTGAAGATTAGTCCAAACTCACTCTTATGCTTATCCAATGATGTAAGAAGTATCCTTAGCCTCCTAGCATGGTCAAACAGGACTGTGGGATTCAAATTTGTAGCAAATTGCATCACAGCCTCTGTTGCCTTTTCTTCATATTTATGCTCTAATAAGATCTTATCTTTCAAATGCTCTTCCCTTGGCCTATCCAATTCTTTCCTTTTTATTTTGAAATGATTTGTTTCCTCAAGTAACTATTGCTTCTCCCAACTGAGCCTTGCATCTATGTGTGTCTCTGGGTAAGCTAATGGTGGAAATTCAATGATAGAGCTTGATTAAGAAGCCATTGCAAGTCTATCAGCTATGATTAATTGGGGTGACCTGTGATCTTGTGGTCCTAAAAATTTAGCAATCAACTTGTCCTTCTAGATTAGCTCTATTTTAAGCTCATTATAAGACTTGAGAGTAGTTTCAAACTTAAGCCTTAGCTCTTCCTTTTCTTGTGCAAAATTTTCTACCACCTTGACATTAAATTTGGCAGTCTCCAAAATAAGGTTTGAAGCTTCTACACCAGAAGTCTCACCTACTCATTGTACAAACAAATTTCCATCATACTCTAAAGAGAGAGCCTCTTTTTTTCCTTTGTTTTATTCCCTCTTAAGGGACCACATTACCAAGGCTGCATGATCATCTAAGAAAGTAGTACCTCTAGCAACTTGTTGAACCTATTCTACAGTAGCAAGGGTCTTTATCTTTCTCTTCCTGACTTGATAAAAAATTATTGCATCTGCAATATCCCATTCTGGTAAAATCAACACTCCTGTAGTATGGACCATAGCCCTTCCCTCCTCAGGAGTAATCTTTTCAAATTTCTTTATCATCTCTCCCTTGGTTTCATTTTCAATTTTTGTTATGTCCCTATCAGGGAACTCTTCTTTCTTCTTTTCACAAATCTCTTTAAACTGATTTATCTTCATTCTCCATAAAAACTAAAAAAATTCCCCAGTCTTTAGAAACTTGTCATCAGAAACAAAAGAGTAACTAGCCTATTTCAAAATAGCATCAATTTGCTTACCCTCAAATTTTTTGACAGTTAGATCCATTGTCACCTCCTTAGGTGCCTTTGGCATTCCCTCCTGTAATTCATCATTAGAAAAAAAAATGTCCCCCTCATTCCTCATTTCATTAGGAATGAATGCTAAAGTATTTGGCAACCATTCTGTAGCAGTTGTTGTTGCATTCATGACTATGATTTTCATTGATGTCAACATAGTGATTTACCAAAGACTTGTAAAGAAGTAGACAGAGTTTGGATTAGTGCACATGGGTTATTGTAGTTGGAGCTATGCAATGTTGAGGTTATACTATTTGATATTTCATATGTCTATGGTTAAGAGCACATATAGTAATTCATTTATTCATGGAAGTTATAATCATTTTGGTGGAAGTAGTATTCAGGTAGTGTTCCTGAGTAGCGGTTTGTGGAAATCAGATGATATCTCCTAATTAGGATAGAATCTAGTTTTGCACAGTTAAAGGGAAGTTGAAGACACATTGATAGTGATGTAGATGATAGCATAGAGTTTGAGGTCACATGAATATAGATTTATTATATTTGGAAGCTGACAGTTTTGTGTAATTTTGGCATAGCATGTGGAAAATTTTATTTTGTAATTGTATGTCAACTCATTTGTAATTATTTGAGTGTGGTATAAAGGAAGGAATGTATTTCCTTGTTGTATGGTATTTGGAATGAAGTAGTATGTATTTTTGATGTGCAAGTAGTGATTGTATGATGTCGTATGCATGAAGTGAAGAAAAGAGCTAAGTATGAAACCGAATTTGTGAAGGAAGACATGCGAAGTACAGAGATCTAAAATTGAGATCTGATGTAACAGTGAGTGTGGTTTGGCATAGTCAGAGAAGAGGTAACATATTATTCTATTGAGTAATGCAAAGATTATTTGGACAGTGTGTTTAGTGGTCTTACCTTGAAACTATTTGGACAGTGGGTCCTTCTGTCTTCCATTACTCTTAACGAGGTTAGAATCTTTTAATAGGGATTCAAAATCTCCTAATAGGGATTCACATGTACTGAATATATTTCATAAAACTCCTAACAGCCTCCATCCTCTCACAAGGAATATTCATATTAGTGCATCTTTTGTGGGCATCATTCCCACAGGGGTTTACTCTTTGATCAAGAGGTTCCCTAGTCAACATATCTTGTGTCATTGTGTTATTGTGTATGAATATCTTTCTATGGTTGGTAATTATATTCCTTACATGGTTTAATGCTATTGAAGATGATAAAAGTTATAATTATATGATAATTGATTCACCCTCCCCTCTTAGTTATCTTGGTGGACTTTACTTTCTAACAATTGGTATCAGAGCCATAGGTCCTTGAAGAAGAAGTTTAATAGCTTAAGGAGATCGATGGTGAATTTCAAGAAAGAAAGCCCTAAGTTTGATGGAGTAAATTTTGACAGTTGGAAAGAAAAGATGAAGACACACCTATTATGTTTAGGACCAGGTTATTGGCTGATTACAAAGAATAATAAGACTATCATTGAAGAGGACAATCTTGAAACATGTACTATGGAAGAGAGAGATCTATTCATGTGTAACATAGTTGCAAGAGAAGCACTTTTGATAGCACTTCTGGAGAATGAGTACAGTCAGGTAAAATATTTGAAAAAATCTCATGAAATTTGGAATGCTTTACACTCTACTTTTGAAGGTGATGAACATGCAAAAAGAGTTAGATTACATAATTGGCTATGTGCATTTGAAGATATAAGAATGTTGGAAGATGAATCTATTAGAAGTTATATTGGTAGAATGTCAGAAATCATTACAGGTATAAAATCTTGTGGAGGAACAAAGATAGAGAATGAAGTGATATGGAAAATTCTGAGGACATTGACTCCTGTATTTAAGCAGACAACACAGATGATTGAACAAGTGATACCTTGTACAACAAACTTTACAAGAGAAACTCTTCTTGGAAGATTGGAAGCATCAGAAATGAACCTGAGATTATCAGGAGACTTACCTAGAATGGAGACATCATTCAGTGCTCTTAGTATTTGCCCTACTTTGTCAAGAAGCATCAGTGTGAGTGGAGATTATGCTAGCAGCAACAGATCTAGAAATGAAGAAGACAAGAAGATTGAAGAAGGTATTTCCTTTCTTGTAAAAAAAGAACCAGACAGTAAGAAAATATTTAAATGTTGGACTTGTCAAGAATATGGTCATTTTGCATATAAATGTCCTAAGAGATTTAAAAAGTACAGAAGCAATTTCAAACCTAGAAGATCTAAGGAATTTTATTATGCTAATGATGAAGATCTTGAAGCTAGTATAGAAAGAACTTTAAGTGAAAGTGATACTAAAAATAATGATGACATAGGATTTGTAGCAATTAAGGAAGAGAATCCTAAAACTAATGTTAAGGAAGGAAAAACCTTAGTTTCTCAAGTTGAAAAGAAAAATGATTGGATTATAGATAGTGGTTGTTCACATCATATGACTGGAGACATGAAAAAGTTCATAAAGTTGAATGAATATGATGGAGGAATTGTTAGAGTTGGAAACAATGCACCTTGTTTGATTAAAGGTATAGGATCTATTACTCTTGATGGAAAGACTAATACTAATGATGTTTATTTTGTGGATGGATTGAAACATAATCTTTTGAGTGTTGGATAGTTAGTTGATAAGGGATATCAAGTTTGGTTTACTGAGAAAACTTGTGTGATAAAGGATAACGATGGAAATCTGATTGGAACTGGATGTAGAACTAGAGGTAATGTATTTTAATTGAATCCTACTGAGATGACATGTTTTCTTACTAATATTGATGATAATTGGTTATGGCATAGAATGTTTTTTCATATAAAATTTGATAACATTGTGAAAGTAAGTACTACACTTGCAGTAAGACATTTACCTAAAATTATGAAGCCTACTAACATGATTTGCAAAGAATGTGTAATGGCTAAATAGAAGAGAAGTTCTTTTCCTAGTAAGAAGTTTACATCTATATAGAAGTTGGAGATTGTTCATATAGATTTGAGCGGTCCTACTAGGACTAGAGGATTCTATGGAGAAAGGTATTTTATGATTCTTGTTGATGATTTTACAAGAATAATGTGGATTGCATTTCTTAAAGAAAAATTTGAAGCATTTGATAAGTTTAAGATTGTTAAGAATAAAGTTGAGAATGAATCTGGAATGAAGATTAAATGTTTGAGATCTAATAGAGGTGGAGAATTTACTTCTAGAGAGGTTAACACCTTTTGTGAAGAAAATGGCATTAAAAGATAGTATTCACCCCTAGAACACCTAAACAAAATGGCATTGCAGAAAGAACAAACAGATTAGTGACTGAAGTAGCAAGAGCTATGTTATTTGAAAATGATTTGGCAAAGATATTCTAGAGAGAAGTAGTGAACACAACAATGTATATAATGAATAGAGTACAAATCAAAGCAGAAACAGACAAGACACCTTATGAATTATGGTTTGGACATGCACGCTCAGTTAAGTATTTTAGAATTTTTGGAAGCAAATGTTATATAAAGAGAGATGATGATATTGGAAAGTTTGATCCTAGAAGTGATGAAGGTATATTTCTTGGATATTCTTTGAAAATAAAAGCATATAGATGTTTCAATAAAATGACTAAGACTGTTGTTGAAAGCGCAAATGTGAAAGTTGATGAAAAGTTCAAAATTTAGGAAAGAATGCTTGATTATGAATCAGATGAAGAAGCTCATCCTAAACCTAACACTGGATCTACTGAATTGTTTTATGAAACTAATAGCGACTTTTTGAATGAAAGCCATGGTGAAGTTATTAAAGAACCTACACCTGAAGAGAGATCTGAGACAGTGACAGCTAGCAAGAGTTTGTTAAGGAATCATCCTTTTGAATAGATTATTGGGAGCATCAAAAGAGGAGTTCTTACTTGAAATAAGGCACAAGAAAAATTATGTTTGATTTCTCAAATTGAACCTAAGACTACTAATGAAGTTTGTGAAGTTGAAAGTTGTACTAATTCTATGAAAGAAGAATTATATCAGATTGAAAAGAATAAGACATGGGAATTGGTCCCTAGACCTAAAGACAAGAATGTTATTAGAACTAAATGGGTATTTAGAAACAAGATGAATGAACAAGGAGAAATAGTAAGAAACAAAGAAATATTGGTATGTAAGGGTTACTCACAACAAGAAGGAATTGACTATGAAGAAACCTTTGCACCTATTGCAAGAATTGAAGTAGTAAGAATGTTTTTGGCATATGCAGCTTACAATAAATTCAGAGTGTATCAGATGGATGTGAAGTCAACATTCCTGAATGGAGAATTGGAAGAAGAATTCTACATTGAACAGCCTAAAGGTTTTCCTTTAACTCAAGAAGGAGACATGGTATGTCAACTAAAGAAAGCTTTATATGGACTTAAACAAGCACCTAAAACTTGGTATGCAAGACTGGATAAGTATTTGTTAAAATTGGGATTTATAAAAAGAACAGCTAATAGTAATCTGTACACAAAAGAAATTGAAAATGGTTTGTTAGTTATAGCTATTTTGGTTGATGACATTATCTTTGGAGGAGATGATGAAGCTAGTGACAAATTTGCTGATGAAATGAAGACTGAATTTGAAATGAGTATGATTTGTGAGATGAAATACTTTTTGGAATTACAGATAACACAAAACAATGATGGTATCTTTGTAAGTCAGACAAAGTACTTGAATGACCTGTTGAAAAGATTTGGAATGGAGGATTGTAAACTAGTTGGAACACCTATGGTGACTGGAAATAAGTTATCTAGCACAGATGAGACTCCTACAGTAGAACAGAAGAAATAAAGATCTATGATTGGAGGATTATAGTATTTGACTCATACAAGACCTGATATAGAACATTTAGTTGGAATTGTAGCAAGATTTCAAGCTGAACCTAGAGAATCACATTATGTAGTAGTAAATAGGATACTGAGATATTTAAGAGGCACAATGGAGTATGGACTATGGTAGGAAAAATATGATGATTTTACACTATATGTGTTAGGAATGAATGCTGGATGTTGGCATTCATTCTGTAGTAGTTGTTGTTGCATTCATGACTATGATTGTCATTGATGTCAACACAGTGATCTTCTGAAGACTAGTAGAGAAGCAGACAATGTTTTGATTAGTGCATGTGGGATATTGTAGTTGGAGCTATGCAATGTTGAGGTTACACTTTTATATGTGTTATATGTCTATGGTTAAGAGCCTAGATAGTAATTCATTGATTAATGAAAGTTACAAGCATTTTTGTAAAAGTAGTATTGAGGTAGTGTTCCTGAGTAGAAGTTTGTGGAAATCGGATGATATCTCCTAATCAGGATGGAATCTAGTTTTGCAAAGTTAAAGGGAAGTTTTAGACACATTGATGGTGACATGGTTCATAGCACAAAATTGAAGGTCACACGACTGAAGAGATATTGCATTTGGAAAATGACAGTTTTGTGTAATTCTGATGTAGCGTATGGAAACTTTTATTTTGTAATTATGTGCCGACTCATTTGTAATTATTTGAGTGTGGTATAAAGGAAGGAATTTTTTTCCTTATTGTATGAAGTTGATATATATAAAAGAACTATGAGGATGGTTTGGTTGCATGTGAATATAAGCATGAAGTGAAGAAAAGAGCCTAAGAGATTGTGAAAGCGAATTGTGAAGGAAGACATGCGAAGTGCAGAGATCTGGAATTGAGATCTGATGTAGTAGTGAGTGTGGTTTAGCATAGTAAGGAGGTAACATATTTCATATTCTTCTGCTAAATAATATCAAGGTTATTTGGATAGTGTGTTTAGTGATCTTACCCTGAAGCTATTTGGGCAGTGGGTCCTTCTGTCTTCCATAACTCTTAATAGGGTTAGAATATTTTAACAGGGATTCAAAATCTTCTAATAGGGATTTATATGTACTGAATGTATTTCATAAGACTCCTAACAGATTCCATCCTCTCACAAGGAATATTCATATTAGTGCATCTTTTGTGGGCATCATTCCCACCGGGGTTTACTCTTTGATCAAGAGGTTCCCTAGTCAACATATCTTGTGTTATTGTGTCATTGTGTATGAATATCTTTGTATGGTTAGTAATTGCATTACTTACATGGTTAAATATTGTTGAAGATGTTAAAATTTATAATTATCTAATAACTAATTCACCCCCCCCCTCTCAGTTATCTTGGTGGACTTTACTTTCTAACAATTGGTATCAGAGTGGCAGGTCCTTGAAAGGAAAGTTTAACAGCTTAAGGAGATCCATGGTGAATTTTAGGATAGAAAGCCCTAAGTTTGATGGAGTAATTTTTGACAGCTGGAAGGAAATGATGAAGGCGCATCTATTGTGTTTAGGACCAGGCTATTGGTTGATTACAAAGAATGAAAGGACTATAATTGAAGAAGATAGTCTTGAAACAAGTTCTAAAGATGAGGTAGATCTATTCATGTGTAACATACTTGCAAGAGAAGCACTCTTGATAGCACTTCCAAAGAATGAATACAGTCAGATAAAATCTTTTAAGAAATCTAATGAAATTTGGAAAGCTTTACACTCTACTTTTGAAGGTGATGATCATGCAAAAAGAGCTAGATGACATAATTGGATATGTGCATTTGAAGATATTAGAATGATGGAAGATGAATCTGTTAGAAGCTATATTGGTAGAATGTTAGAAATTGTTGTAGGAATAAAATCTTGTGGAGGATCAAAGATAGAGAATGAAGTGATATGGAAAATTCTGAGGACATTGACTCCTATATTTAAGTAGACAACACAAATTATTGAACAAGTTATACCTTGTACTACAAACTTTACAAGAGAGACTCTTCTTGGAAGATTGGAAGCAACAGAGATGAACCTGAGGTTATCAGGAGACTTACCTAGAATGGAGACAACATTCAGTGCTCTTAGTATTCATCCTACTTTGTCAAGAAGTACCAGTGTGAGTGTAGATTACGCCAGTAGTAGTAGATCTAGAAATGAAGAAGATAAGAAGATTGAAGAAGGTATTGCCTTGCTTGTGAAAAGAGAACCAGATGGTAAGAAAATTTTTAAATGTTGGACTTGTCAAGAATATGGTCATTTTGCATCTAAATGTCCTAAGAGAGTTAACAATTACAGAAATAATTTCAAGCCTAGAAGATCTAAGGAATGTTATTATGCTAATGATGAAGATCTTGAAGCTAGTATAGAAAGAACTTTGAGTGAAAGTGATACTGAGAATAATGATGAAATAGGATTTGTAGCAATTAAAGAAGAAAATTTTGAATTTGATGTTAGAGAAGAAAAAGCATTAGTTTCCCAAGTTGAAAAGAAAGATTATTTGATTATAGATAGTGGTTGTTCACATCATATGACTAGAGATGTGAAGAAGTTCATAAAGTTTAACAATTATGATGGAGGAGTTGTTAGAGTTGGTAACAATGCACCTTGTTTGATTAAAGGTATAGGATCTATTACTCTTGATGGAAAGACTAATACTGATGATGTTTACTTTGTTGATGGATTGAAACATAATCTTTTGATCTTTGGAGGAGAAGATGAAGCTAGTGACAAATTTGCTGATGAAATGAAGACTGAATTTGAAATGAGCATGATTGGTGAGATGAAATACTTTTTGGGATTACAGATAACACAAAACAATGATGGTATCTTTGTTAGCCAGACAAAGTACTTGAATGATTTGATGAAAAGATTTGGAATGGAAAACTATAAACCAGTTGGAACACCTATGGTTATAGGACACAAACTATCGAGCAAAGATGAAACACCAATAGTTGAGCAGAAGAAATATAGATCCATGATTGGAGGATTGTAGTACTTAACACACACTAGACCAGATATACAACATTCAGTTGGAATGGTAGCAAGATTTCAAGCTGAACCTAGAGAATCACATTATGTAGCAGTAAAGAGGATATTGAGATATTTAAGAGGCACAATGGACTATGGATTATGGTGTGAAAAATATGATGATTTCACCCTATGTGCATATATAGATGCTGATTGGGGAGGTAGTGTTGATAATAATAAAAGCACTAGTGGTGGAGCCTTTTTTCTTGGAGGAAGATTGGTCTCCTAGTTGAGCAAGAAGAAAAATTGTATTTCACAGAGTAAAGCATAAGCAGAATATGTAGCAGCAGCAAACAATCGTAACCAGATAATTTGGATGAAGTAAATGCTAAAGGATATTGGAATTAAGTTTGTTGAGGCTGTTTGTCATACATTGTGACAACACTAGCACATTCAGTATGTCTAAGAATCCTATATTGCATTCTAAAACTAAGCATATAGAGATCAAGTATCATGTTGTAAGAGAGAAAGTTTTTGAGAAAGAATTCAGACTAAAGTACATAAGGAAAAAGGAACAAATAGAAGACATATTTACAAAGCCTTTGCCTAAGGATACATTTGAGTATCTGAGAGGTATGCTTGGGGTTATGCCCCAACCTACTTTTGAGTAATGATGCAGTTGATTGCATCTGTTTAGTGGTATATGATCCCTATCTTTTTCTAGATTGGATGTTGGTACTTCCTCTATGGGGGAGTATGTGTATCTGAGCTGAGTCATGAGGACTCTTGTGAATGTATTTTCTGAAACAGTGTCTTTTGACATTGAGTTGTTGTTGACATAGTGATAAAAAATTTGTCATTGATGTGAATGGGGGAGAAATGTACATGAAAAACCCTATGTACCATCTATTGGAGATAAATTAATAGGATAACGAAGCAAGATTTAACTGATGAAGAGGATTTGAAGAACTTTCAGAGTATCAGTGCAACAATATTGGATTTTTGGAATATTGGATGTTTTTCATCTATGTTGCCATCAATGCCAATGGGGGAGATTTTTAGGAATGAATGTTGGATGTTGGCAGTCATTCTGTAGCAGTTGTTGTTGCATTCATGACTATGATTGTCATTGATGTCAACATAGTGATCTTCTGAAGACTAGCAGAAAAGTAGATGGTGTTTTGATTAGCGCACATGGGATATTGTAGTTGGAGCTATGTGATGTTGAGGTTACACTATTTGATATGTTATATTTCTATGGTTAAAAGTGCAGATAGTAATTCATTGATTCATGAAAGTTATGAGCATTTTGGTAAAAGCAGTATTCAGGTAGTGTTCTTGATTAGCGGTTTGTGGAAATCGGATGATATCTCCTAATCAGGATGGAATCTAGTTTTGTGTAGTTAAAGGGAAGTTTGAGACATATTGATGGTGATGTGGTTCATAGTGCAAACTTTGAGGTCACATGAGTGAAGAGATATTGCATTTGGAAGCTGACAGTTTTGTGTAATTCTGATGTAGCATATGGAAACTTTTATTTTGTAATTATGTGCTGACTCATTTATAATTATTTGAGTGTGGTATAAAGGAAGGAATGTTTTCCCTTATTTTATGAATTTGATATATATTAAATAAGTGTGAGCATGGTTTGGTTGCATGCGAATGTAAGCATGAAGTGAAGAAAAGAGCCTAAGAGATTGTGAAAGCAAAATTGTGAAGGAAGACATGCGAAGTTCAGAGATCTGATGTAGCAGTGAGTGTGGTTTGGCATAGTAAGGAGGTAAAATGTTTCACACTATTTTGCTAAATAATATCAAGGTTATTTGGATAGTGTGTTCAGTGATCTTACCCTGAAGCTGTTTGGGCAGTGGGTCCTTTTGTCTTCCATAACTCTTAACAGGGTTAGAATCTTTTAACAGGGATTCAAAATCTCCTAATAGGGATTTATATGTACTAAATGTATTTCATAAGATTCCTAACAAAGTCCATCCTCTCACAAGGAATATTCATATTAGTGCATCTTTTGTGGGCATCATTCCCATCAGGGTTTACTCTTTGATCAAGAGGTTCCCTAGTCAACATATCTTGTGTTATTGTGTCATTGTGTATGAATATCTTTGTATGGTTAGTAATTTCATTGCTTACATGGTTAAATGTTGTTGAAGATGTTAAAATTTATAATTATCTGATAACTGATTCACCCCCCCCTCTCAGTTATCTTGGTGGACTTTACTTTCTAACAATGTGCATATACAGATACTGATTGGGGAGCAGTGTTGATGATAAGAAAAACACCACTGTTGGAGCATTTCACCTTGGAGGAAGATTAGTTTCTTGGCTAAGTAAGAAGCAAAATTGTATCTCACAAAGCACATTAGAAGCAGAATATGTAGCAGCAGCAAACAATTGTAACCAGATAATTTGGATGAAGCAAATGCTGAAGGAGATTGGAATAAAATTTTTTGATCCTGTTGTCATACATTGTGACAACACTAGTATAGTTAGTATGTCTAAGAATCCTATATTATATTCCAAGACAAAGCGTATAGAGATTAAGTATCATATTGTAAGAGAGAAAGTTGCTGAGAAAGAAGTCAGAAATGAGTACATAAGGACAAAGGAGCAGATAGTAGATATATTCACAAAGCCTTTTCCTAAGGATACATTTGAGTATCTGAGAGGTATGCTTGGGGTTATACCCTAGCCTACTTTTGAGAAGTGATGTAGTTGGTTGCATCCATCCAGTGGTATATGAGACTTATCTTTCTTATGGACTGGATGTTGGTACTTCCTCTATGGGCGAGTATGTGTATATGAGCTGAGTCATGACGACTCTAGTAAATGTATTTTTTGAAAAGTGTCTTTTGACATTGAGTTGTTGACATAGTGATGAAATTTTTGTCATTGATGTCAATGGGCAAGAAGTATACATGAAAAACAATCTGAGACATATGTTGAAGAGAGCTGAATAGGATAATGAAGAAAGATTTGATTGATGAAGAGGTTTTGAAGAAGCAGTGTTGCAGTATTGGATTTTTGGAATATTGGATGTTTTTCATCTATGTTGCCATCAATGGCAATGGCAGAGATTGTTAGGAATGAATGATAAAGTGTTTAGCAGCCATTCTGTAGCAGTTGTTGTTGCATTCATGACTATGATTGTCATTGATGTCAACACAGTGATTTACCGAAGACTTGCAGAGAAGTAGATAGAGTTTGGATTAGCACATGTGCATTATTGTAGTTGGAGCTATGTGATGTTGAGGTTATAATCTTTTATATTTCATACATCTATGGTTTAGAGCACAGACAATAATTCATTTATTCATGGAAGTTATAATCATTTTGGTGGAAGCAGTATTCAGGCAGTGTTCCTGAGTAGCGGTTTGTGGAAATTAGATGATATCTCCTAATCTGGATGGAATCTAGTTTTACATAGTTAAATGGAAGTTGAAGACACATTGATAGTGATGTAGATGATAGCATAGACTTTGAGGTCACACGAGTGAAGATTTATTGTATTTGGAAGCTGACAATTTTGTGTAATTTTAGTGTAGCATGTGGAAACTTTTATTTTGTAATTGTATGCCGACTCATTTGTAATTATTTGAGTGTGGTATAAAGGAAGGAATGTATTTCCTTGTTTTATGGTAGTTGGAATGAATTAGTATGTATTTTTGATGTGGAAGTAGTGATTGTGTGATGTTGTATGTATGAAGTGAAGACAAGAGCTAAGTATGAAAGTGAATTTGTGAAGGAAGACATGCGAAGTATAGAGATCTGAAATTGAGATCTAATGTAATAGTGAGTGTGGTTTGGCATAATTAGAGAAGAGGTAACATATTATTCTATTGAGTAATGCAAAGATTATTTGGACAATGTGTTCAGTGATCTTACCGTGAAGCTATTTGGGCAGTGGGTCCTTCTGCCTTCCATACTCTTAACCGGGTTAGAATCTTTTAACAGGGATTAAAAATCTCCTAATAGGGATTCATATGCACTAAATGTATTTCATAAGACTCCTAACAGAGTCCATCCTCTCACAAGGAATATTCATATTAGTGCATCTTTTGTGGGCATCATTCCGACCGGGGTTTACTCTTTGATCAAGAGGTTCCCTAGTCAACATATATTGTGTCATTGCATTATTGTGTATGAATATCTTTCTATGGTTGGTAATTATATTTCTTACATGGTCTAATGTTGTTGAAGATGATAAAAGTTATAATTATCTGATAACTGATTCACTACCCCCCCCCCTCTCAGTTATCTTGGTGGACTTTACTTTCTAACACATTTGTACTAATTGTTCAGCTACCCCATGTTCAACTAAGTGTAGGTGGGATTGAGAAGGAGAATAAACATTTTGTTTTGGCCCTGATCCCTCCTATTTTTGCCTCTTAGGAGAGGGTACCTACATTGTTTGATCATCCATGGGCCTCTTTCCTCTTCAAGTAGAAGGAAGATCCTCACCTCTTTGTTGTGTTGGTAGAAGAACAGTATAACTACTTCTCTTTTGTATAGTGTAAACTCCCCTTGGGGTTAACTTTTATATATCTTGGCTAGCTTAAAATTTGCCTAGCTCTCTCAGGGTTTGTCTTGCTTATAGTAGCCCTTTTCTCATTCACTACATGCATGATCCCTTCAAAATGCTCCATAAGAGCCTCTACCTTTCTATCCCATGGCTCAAAACCCTTCAATGGATCATAAGTTTTATCAAAAATTTTGATAAAATCTATAGTCTTTTTGTAGATCACCCACTTTTCCTTCTTAATTTATTGAGTTTGGAGATCAAACTCATTCCTTATTATGTCCTCAAGAAAATAGAATTGGTGATCCATAAGAGCACACCTTATCTTGTCCCTAAACATCCTTGATAAGAAACCCTCATTGTCTACACATCTAACCACAATTGTAAGCATCCTGTAAGGGTGCAAGACTTGGTTTAAATACACCCATCCTCCTTTAGTGATAACATATTGATGGGCAATTATGATATCTAGGAAGAAAGTCCCTCTTCCTTTACCAGTGAAAGCAGTTTCCTGCAAGTCTCCAATTTGCCTTAAAATTTCAGCATATCCTATCTTTAGTGGAACTTGGTAGGGAAAAATGTATGGTGCCTTCCTGCAGCCATATACCCTAAAGACTATGGAGACTGGATACAATATAATATCACCAAAATTATGAACTATGGTAATATCCTGACAATATTCTTTTGGTCTAATCAATCTTAACAATTCCCTTGGAATTGTAGGATTGTCAAAAAACAACAATGTCCTAAGCCTTGAGGAAAAATCCCTGTCAAAAGCAATAAAACTAGCATCAATTCTATCCCATGACAAAGTTGTGGTCCACAACTGAACTAGAAGGGTTTCTCCATTCCTCTCTTTGACAATGTTGATTGTTGAACTGAAAAATTGCTCACCTTTGTATAAGAACATATGCATCAACATAGAGTACCATCCAAAAGGCCTACTAACTTTCATATTCTTTATTCCCATCAATCCCTCATGGATTAGGTCAGCCAAGTGAGAGGAAAAATCAAATATTAATGCCAATTGGGGATGTAGAGATTGCACCATCATGAACATATATGGAACATGCCTATGAGTGGCTTCATCATGCCCTAGGATTAAAGTTAATGACTTATAAAAACCCTATGCTCATTTACTGAATAGATCCAACCTAAAAGGCTCTAGTGTACTTGGGCTGATAACACACATTGATCCAATTTGGTCTAGAAAATCCCTTAGAGGCCCTATCCTTAAGTAATCTTTCTGAGCTTCATATACCTCAGTGAACTCATTAAAATATATCTTTTCTAACCTAACAGAAGGGTCATTTAATGAAAATACTTCCCTGATCTCATCTTCTTTGATGCTAATTAAATCATTTCCATTCACATCCTTGATACATTTAGTCACAGAATCATAACACTTGGCAATCTGAATCAGCAATTCTGCATCCATAAACACTCTAGGAACTACCAACTTTCCTATATCAAATTGCCAAATGTTACTAAGGGGGGCACATGAATTCCTCTATGAATACATTGACTTGAACAAAAGGAGACCATTATGATCTTCTCCCACCCTAGCATCTCTCATCTAGTTTCCTTTGTCATGGAGCCCACTATTCACATAATCCCTAGGGTTTCTTGGGACCAATTCCTTCAGTCTAGCTGCCCCATTCTTTGAATGTGAGAGAAATTGCATCAAGTCCTCAAAAACACCCTTGTCTTTATACTCTATTTTCCCAAACAATCCCCTCTTTGGTGGAATTTTAACTAGGGCTTTCAAAATAGTCCACAAATACTAGAGAAGACCCTAAATATTACCAACTAGCAACATAATTTCTTCACAACTTCCTCATAGACTCAAACAATTCTTGAATTCAAAAATTATGACCTATCAAGCACCTGAAAAACTCTACTTGATATCACTCCAAAAAATAATCCAGTTCACCAAGACGCTTATGAAAGAGGTGAAGAATGCAATGATCAAATTGGGGTATATAATGTCTTTCAAACCATTTGCAATTCATCCACATGAAGCTCATTAAGTTCGCGATTACTGAAAACTGGTGGCCTCAATATTCACGGGATGTGAGCAACATCACAGAGTAGAAATTTAAATTTGGACTGTTGATCTTCTTTTCTTTTTGGTGCATCAGATGGTTAACAAAAATAGTCATGCAACCCTCTTATTATTTTCCCCAAACTAGTTCCCAACCAATGAGAATATCTCATTGTAATCATGTGGGAAAAATAAATTATTGAACTTAACTTTGATTGGAGCGGAAAGGTGTCAACCTATCACCAAAGCACAGGCATAAGATCTGAACATCTTTCCTCAGTGGTCTAATGACCACTGTAGATCCTTTCCCAACTTATCACGCTTTACCATTTCCCAAAGCGATGACCCCACCTTTCTCTTCAAACCTTTCATCGAATCAACAAATGGCACATTCACAAAAATCAACAAGTGGGACCCTAATCTCTTCCTTGGTGCTTAAACATACTGACAACTAATAGGTCACCCCCTGCCTTCAACCAATCAAAAACAAACCTATCAACGTGACTTGGTGACTAAGGACCCACCTTCCAGTCCACATCCTTTAAACAAGATCTAACTGTCATTGCTATACTGCAGGCCTTAAAAATCATGCATCTTATCCCAGCAGTATATCGACAACCATAGGATCTTGTCGAGCTTTAACTATCTGAGTAGGCCAGCCCTACTTTAATAATTCACCTAATTCTTTGTCATGTCAGCAACTGCCATGTTTCATAAAAATAGGTGAGTGGGCCCTTCTCCTATTCTTTCCTAGTACCAAACACCTTGTCAACTACCACATCACAACTTATTTCAACCAATCGAAAGCAAAAATGTTAGTGTGACATGCAATTTAGGGCCCACTTCATATCTCATCCTTCATATAGAATCAGGCGGTCATTGCTATATCGCAAAGCTTAAACACTTCAAAACTTTCTTCAATGGTATAACAACAACCATAAGATTAATCTATGCTTTATCCTTTGAAAAATTCTAACCTCACAGCTACTACGCCACTTAAGACAAGTGTCAACTTGAGAGAATCCCCACAGAGACTAAAAAGCCAGAACCTGCCTCTGTCAACAAAAATTTGATCAGATGCTTGTCGCTAAACCACAATGCTTAAAAAGAAATCAACTTGACCCAACGGTATAATGATAGTCATTGATGCATTCCTTTGTTTAATCGACACCAGGCTTTGAAGATGGGCCCTCTTGGATAGATGTCCACCTATTGCTAAATTGCATGTCAGAAATTCTAACAACAAGAAGCCTTAAGATTTAATGACAACCACTCATTTCAAAAGGTCAGTCACTTGGAAAAATTAACGGGAAACTTAGGCTTTGAAAGAAATATTAAAAAGGGACCCCATTCAACAACCTAGTGGTATAACATGTAAAGTGGTCATCTTAAAAGGGATTTTTATTGCACATGTTTATTTGGACATTTTAATGAGCCAAAAAAGTAATGCTCAAACATAACAATGCTAAGACCAGCTAGGGTTTTCCATCATAATATTTACTGCTTAGGTCTTAAAACAAACTTTTTCAAAAATTTAGCATGAGGATGAAAAATTTTAGAATACTGCTAATAGTGGTTTATGCTTGGGGATGTGTATCTCCTGCAGATACAACCAAAAAACTAGAATCTCTTGGAAGAGTAGACCAAAACAAAAATTCGACTGGCAACAAAGAGTTGCACACAAAACCCTAAACCTAAACCTACATAGAGACTCAAAAAGTCACTTAAGCAAAGTAAAATTTTAAGAATTACCCATGAACTAGCAATTCCATGAGTTCTCCTATTAGATTCTTCAATAGATATGAAATTTTTCCCCATTTCTCTTCAATGATAGATGGGCCTAACCATATCAGATCAAATTTCTCATGTTTTCCTTTATCTTCCAATCTTGCATTCCAGATCAGGACCAAGTCACCACTTACAAAACTTCTCAAAGTAGTCCTTTTGTCAAACAAGACTTTGCACTGGGCCTGCATCTTCTCATTTGTGGTATGTGCATCATTTCTTACCTCATTCAATTGAATCAAATCATTTATTTTGATAGTCATTTCATCATCCACATCATCATCATAGGTTTGTATGAACTGATACATCTATAAAAAATTGTTCTAGGGCAATCTTGCATTAATCCCATAGAGTATGTCAAAAGGGGCACACCTTAATGCTTTCTTTACTATAACCCTATCAGCCCATAAGGCTTCCCACAACTTAGAATCCCAAGCCCTTTATTCTTATCTAATACTCTTTTTTATATTTTAATCAAACTCTTCTTAATGGACTCAGCCTGGCCATTGCCTTGTGAATGGTAGGGAGATGATTATGATATTTTAATACCATTGTTTTGACAAAAGTCAACAAACTCTTCTTACCTAAAGCACATTGCATTATCAACCACCATGGTTTCTGGGCAACCAAATCTTGTAAGGATATTCTGCATCACAAAATCTATTACCACCTTACTAGTTACTCTTCTTGAAGGGATTGCTTCAACCCACTTGGTGAAGTAATCAGTTGCTACCAAAATATAAGAATGTTCTCCACTAGAATTGTTTGGGATTTTTCCAATGAAATCCATACCCCACTTTTGGAAAGGATCTTGGACAGTAACAGGTTTGAGAGGCAAGTTGCACTGAATTTCAATTTTCCTGCAAATCTTTGACAAGAGTCACATTTCTTTACAAACTGATGGGTGTCTTTGACAAGTGTTGGCCACCAAAAATTTGACTTGATGATTTTGTGGGCTGTAGTCTTTGCCATATAGTGTCCTCCACAAATCCCATTGTGCATTTCATCCATTAGAAGCTTGGCTTTATCCTAGTCTACACATCTAAGCAGGACACCCTCATTGCTCCTCCACCACAACTCACCACCTATAATTGCATATCTTATGGAATGAAGCTTAATAGTTCTTTTCTTGTTATCATCCAATTCAAGGGGTAAAATCATATTTTGTAAGTATTTAACAATATCCTTAGACCACTCACAACAATCCATGTTACATACAAAGGGTCTTTGATCTTCCTCCAACATGTTTATTTGGTTTGCTGTTAGATTTCTTTGGGCCATCAACTTTGCTAGGCCCAACCCTCTTACCAACTTTGTAATATGAATGTCAATATTAAACTCTTGAATTTGATTTATCCATCTACTTCTTCTTCTTGAAACTTCTTGCTAGACCAAGATAACCTTGACTGTAGCACTTGGAACATAGGCAACCATTTTGGCTCCAACCAGATAACACTTGAATGTTTAGATAGCCTTTATCAAGGCATAAGATTATTTCTCAATAATTTCATAGTTTAGTTTTGCTGCTTGTAAGGTTTTACTGAAAAAAGAAATAGGCTGTTCAAAACCATCAACATTTTTCTGTAATAGTACTAATGCAACAATATGGGCATATGCAAAGGAAAAGATCCGCATAGGTTTGCTATAATCTGGTGTTTTCAAAACTGGGGCTTGATAGCCCTTTTAATGTCATTACAAGCTTGCACTGCTTCAACATTCCATTCAACTTTGGCTCCCTTTTTTAAGATTCTTGATATAGGGATACTAATTTTTGCAAAATTTGTAATAAATCTCCTCAATAAATTGACTTGTCCTAAAAAGGACTGAAATCCTTTGATATTATTTGGTAGGGACAATCTATCAATAGCTTCCACCCTTTCAAGATCTATTCTTACTCCATCCTTTGAAACAATATGCCCTAGAAGTTTTCCCTCTACCACACCAAAAGCAAATTTCTTTGGATTCAAAGAGATCCCATACTCTAATGCTCTAATGAAGATTTTTTCTAGATGTTGGCAATATTGTTCTTCCTTAGTTGAGAATGTCGTTAGATCATCTTGATACACCACCATGAACCTATCAATAAAATCTACAAAGGCTACATCCATGGCCCTTTGGAAAGTGGCACCAACATTAGTCAACCCAAAAGGCATCCTCGCATAAACATACGTCCCCCATGGGGTTGTGAATGCAGTTTTAAATTTCTCTGTGTCTTTAACCATAACTTGATTATAACCAGGAAAGCCATCCATCATGGACATCAATTCTGACCCAGTGACTTTCTGCAACATGTTCTCCATATTTGATAATCGATAGTTATCTTTTAGAGAATTTATGTTAAGGTTCCTAAAATCAACACAAAGCCCGATGTCACCATTCTTCTTTCTAACAGGTACCAAATGTGAAACCCAAGTGGAATGTCTAATAGGTTTGATTATTCCAGCATCCATCATCTTCTTGAGTTCTCCTTGCATTTTAGGTGCCAAGGTAGGGTTAACAAGTCATAACTTTTGTCTAAAAGGTTTTGCACCTTCCTTTAGTGGAATCTCATGTTGAAAGAGGTCCTCTCTATAAGCTTTAAGATCTTCATAGGACCAAGAAAAAACATGTCTAAATTTCCTAAGAAGATCAATCAAATTTTTTCTAGTTCTAGGGGACAAACACTTACCTATGTAAACCTTCTTGGGTACTATTTTTGTGCCCAAGTTTATTTCTTCAAGCTCATTTGTTTTATCAGTACTGGCAGAAAAAGCTTTGTCCTTATTGTCAAATGCCCTTTCAAGAGCAACCAATCCTTTGGGAACTCTATTTGATTTTAACTGCAAAACTTCCTTCCCAAAAATTACATCTTTACCATTTACTATATCAACATATGTACTAAAATCCATTTCTCTATCACCAAAATGAGATTCACATTGGAGAAATCTTAATATGTCTTGGTCATCAGAAAAAACCTGCCAATTTTCTACATTATCAGGGATGGAAGGCCTAGCTTGTACCTGTACACACTAGAATGTGCACTTCTCTAAGTCTTTGCTTCCAAGGGAATCCATGAATGGGAAACCTTTAAAAATGACCTAGAGCTCCCTAGGCATGGAGTACAAGGATATTAAGAGTGCTCTCAGCTAGAGCTATTAATCCTATGACCTTGCTAGTAAACCATGCAATGGGAGATTCAATGGAGACAAGGGAAAGAATGCCAATATCCTCAAGAATCAATATGACAATGAAATGCAACTATGCTAGAAATGAGAATGCAAGCTAAGCTATGAAAAGAAAGATGCAAGTGTTACAATCCAAGCTAATTAATCTATGTGAGCTAATCTAGAGCATAGAAATGAAACTAATCTAGGAAAGCATAAATATGAAACTATGATGCAAGAAATGAAATATGGAAGCAAGAATGTCTTCAAAAAGCTCCAAAGTCTCCAAGCAATCAAAAGATGGATCCTAAAATGGGAAGAGAGCTCTCCTTTTATAAGAAATGAGAGAGAATGGACCATGGAGATTAAGAGGCTAAAGATTTAATCAAGGGTGGAGCTTGAAAGAGGAGAAATCCATGTGCACAAGTATCCTCCAATGAAAAAATAAGAGTTGACTTTTGTGCCCCATATGAGACAAAAAGTGTTTTTTCCCCTTTTTATAAAATAAGAATAATGCTTTATTTGTGCAACTTAGGATAAGAGGAAAAGTGGGGGCTATTTATTTATTAAAATGGGAGGGAATTCCTTTTAAATAAATAAAGACTTTAGGATAAAATGGTTAACCCATAGAATAATTGAATAAATGATAAAACTAGGATTTGATCAAGAATAAGCAATTGATGATTTTAACAAATAATGCTAGCAAGGGGCTAATAGTCTAGATGACCATTTTTGGGTGATTACGTTTCCCCTCTTTGACTAATGTGTGATCGATTTGGGAACACATTTCATCAAAAAATAGATTAGCCAAGAAGGCAATAGAGAGAGATCTAACTCCAAAGAATGAAGTGCAGAGAGATAGAAAATCCTGCATGGTCAGCCTGGTAGTGATAGTACTGAACACTTAGGAAAGAGATGGATAGTATCAGAACTCGAGATGAGAACTAACATGTCAAGTGCAAAGATAGATCGATCAAAGAAAATGGAATGGTCAAGCATATGCTTTGGAGAATAGCCGATAGGATATGATGTGTCTGCCCCCTTAGGATCGAAAGCAAAATTAGGTAGAGGGAAGGTAGAAGCAAGAACAACATGATCAAATCACTAGAAATCATAAGCAAAGATGAAAGATAAGAGAATAACCATCAAGCACTTGGAAGTATTGGACATCCCTATTATGAAAGATGTTGTGTTCCAAGTATTGGACATCCCACTTGCATATAACATTCTTCTGGGTCATCCTTGGATCCATGACATGCAAGTTGTCCCTTCCACTTACCATCAGTGTGTCAAGTTTCCACACAATGGAGCTGAGATTGTGATTCCTGGGGACAATGCTATCGCTATCAATACTCTAACTGCTACTGAAATGTTTGTCCCTCACAACACACCTTCTCATGATCATAATGCATCCCTTGTTGTCCTTGAGAAAAAATTAAAGATGATGAGTATTGGTATGGGGGAATATACATTGGACTCTATTGCTTCTATGCCTGCTTCTCCTAAGTCCCATGGTAGGCACCAAAAATGTACACACTAGAATGTGCACTTCTCTAAGTCTTTGCTTCCAAGGGAATCCATGAATTAGAAACCTTGAAAAATGACCTAGAGCTCCCTAAGCATGGAGTGCAAGGATATTAAGAGTGCTCTCAGCTAGAGCTATTAAGCCTGTGACCTTGCTAGTAAACCATGCAATGGGAGATTCAATGGAGACAAGGGAAAGAATGCCAATATCCTCAAGAATCAATATGACAATGAAATGAAACTATGCTAGAAATGAGAATGCAAGCTAAGCTATGAAAAGAAAGATGCAAGTGTTACAATCCAAGCTAATTAATCTATGTGAGCTAATCTAGAGCATAGAAATAAAGCTAATCTAGGAAAGCATAAATATGAAACTATAATGCAAGAAATGAAAGATGGATGCAAGAATGTCTTCAAAAAGCTCCAAAGTCTCCAAGAAATCCTACAGCATAAGGTTAGTATTCAAAAGATGGATCCTAAAATGGGAAGAGAACTCTCCTTTTATAAGAAATGAGAAAGAATGGACCATGGAAATTAAGAGGCAAAAGATTTAATCAAGGGTGGAGCTTGAAAGAGGAGAAATCCATATGCACAAGTATCCTCCAATGAGAAAATAAGAGTTGACTTTTGTGCCCCATATGAGACAAAAAGTGCTTTTTCCCCTTTTTATAAAATAAGAATAATGCTTTATTTGTGCAACTTAGGATAAGAGGAAATGTGGGGGCTTTTTATTTATTAAAAGGGGAGGGAATTTATTTTAAATAAATAAATACTTTAGGATAAAATGGTTAGCCCATAGAATAATTGAATAAATGATAAAACTAGGATTTGATCAAGAATAAGCAATTGATTATTTTAACAAATAATGCTAGCAAGGGGCTAATAGTCTAGATGACCATTTTTGGGTGATTATAGTACCTCTATATTAGATATATCTACAAATGTAACATCTTCTGGTCTAAGAGTTGCATTAGCTAACAAGTTTGCCATTCTATTTTGACTTCTTTCCATCTAACAAATGTTAAAAGTACTGAAGCTTTCAATTTCATCCCATACTGCATTCCTATACTGCTTTAATTTCTGATTTTTTGAAGCATACTTTGATCTAACTTGGGAGACAACTAACTTAGAATCACCAACTACCTTCAAATATTTTATACCATGCCTTGATGCCAACCTTAGACCTATCAATAGAGCTTCATATTCTACAACATTTTTTGTGCTTGAGAACAATAAAGTAAAGGAGAATTTGAAAGTTTTACCATTTGGAGATATGAGCAATATTCCAGCTCCAGATCCTTCCTTGCTATTGGCACCATCAAAATACATGGTCCACAAACTATCAAGGTCAATCCATCCCTCCTAGCTTTCTGAGTTATGTATTTTTCAACATCCTCCTCCACCTCTTTGTCTTGGACTTTGAAAGCATTGATGTCAATGTCAAGAAAATAATTCATGGTGTCTTCTTCTTCTTCAATCATATGTGGAGTTCTAAGTTCCCTAGAAATTTTAATATTCTGTCCTTCAAAGTTAAAAGTAGAAAATGATAAGTCACATTGTATGATGCCTCCCATAGAAGCACTCCACTTTCTTGATAGTAACATCCCATATTGGGGAGGAATATCCACTACCAAGACACTCATGGTCAATTTTTTGTTGGGGTATGCTGCCAGCTTGTAAGGTAGAGCCTTGATAGTACCCACAACTAGTACTTCCCTTGAATCCATTGCTTGACATCTTCCATGAGGTGTATCCACTTTTAACCCTAATGATTTCATAACCTCAATAGGCATAATAATGTTTGATGCTCTTGAATTAATCATACAATTTTTTAGCAACTTTCCATTTATCTACAAAGTCAAAAAGAAAGGATCAATTGTTCCTACTATAGTACTAACAACATTTGTATCCAAATAAATTTGGAGAATTTTAGAAACTATCTCCTCATTACAATTTTAATTTTCATCATTCATAGTTGCTACTTGTTTCTCAACCCTTTCTGTCTTTTGGGAATATGTGGACATTACACCATTCACCCAATTTAGGGCCTTTTTCTTATGCTCTTCTATTCTCATCATTTCCAAAAATGGGACTTTGACTGTAATCTGTGAAAAAAAATTACTCATATCAATTGGAACATATTTTGAATCAGAGACATCTGGCTTCATACTTGCAGCTTCTTTATCAACCTTCTAGATGGGTATATTTGTAGTTCTTTAATCTGTACTCTATCCTCCTTTTGCAAGGTTGGAACAACCTCAACTGTGGGTTTAGATTTTACTTTATAGACAATGTTAGGCTTAACATTTTTCTTTTTTTTGACCTTATCAAAAACATCAACAACCTTTAACTTATTCTGGGATGTCTTCACATCTTTCTCTATCTTCTTCATTAAAATACTAGCAGGTTTCTGATTTGGATTACCAACCACTCTATTTCTCAAGTTATAACTTGTTTTTGCCTGAGTAACCATATCGGCTATTATCAAGGCAATTTCCTCATCAGATGGCCTTCTTAAAACAACTATCTCTTTACCCTTCAAAAGCTTACACTGAATATTATCATTAGTACATTTCACCTAGTTTTTCTACCAAATTTTTTGACCATGAAACAAAAATATTTTGGTTGGTCGCATTATAGAAGGAAATTTTTATTTTTTTTTAATGCATGCCCCATGTTGGTCTCAATTTCAACTAACACCATGTTGGTCAAAACTTTGACTAACACGGGCATAACATAAAGTAAAAAAAAAAGTTTGAAACTTCATTTGAGCACTTCATTTTAGCGTGCACGAAGGAGCTGGTAGAAGCTAACAGGGTTAAGAGTTGAACCAGAGGGTTAAGGTATGTTGAATCAATTTCCAATAAGAATCAAATGCTATATATAAACTATGGATTTAGGATTTAAGAAAACTTGGTTGAATTAGTTGTTTAGAAATTTATATAAGTTGAAAATGGATAAAACCGTAAGCAATAGAAATACTCTATTTTCTACAAAATTCATTCATATTGAAGTCTCAATTCAGTTATTATGATGCATTAAAGGAATTGCAATGTTTCTTTGTTCAATTCATGCCATTTTCGAATGAGTCTCATTTTATATTGAAACTGTTGTTATGCTAGTGGTCTATCTAATAGCATTTCTTATTTTATTTTGAAACTGTTGTTACACCAGTGGTCTTAATGCTTTTCTTCTATGTCAAAAGGAGGGCCACTGAAGGAGAAACTATCCTCTACTAGTAAAAAAGGTGAACCCTAATGACAATTTTGGGAAAAGAAATAATGGTGCTAACCCTAATGGAAAATCAGTTGTAGACCCCAAAACTATTAAAATCTTGAACCCAAAGGATGCCTTCACTGATTCTTCTACTGGTAAAATTTATGATAAATCATAAACAATGACAACACTACCTCTATAGATGAGGGTTTGGAAAACCCAAATTACCTAGATAAGGTACTTAACCCTAGCTTTATTGATAAGGAGACCAATATGATCATCTCTATGGATGAGAGACATGGGGATTTAATAGGTAAATGGATCAATGAACTCAAAGAAACTCTCACAAAAACATACTACTTGTCAAAGGTCTCCAAACCTTTTGACTCCTCCCTTAACATAGATAATGCCTCTTGAGGTGGCCCTCCAAGGCACATATTCATCAATTATCAATAATTAGTTATGAAAAAAATCAGTTGTGTCTTTGAGACCAAAAAAAGAATGGATAAATCAATCATGGAAGAGGATGAGCTAGAGTAATTTATGGAAGCTTTGGATAAGCCTACTAATGAATTAAATTTTAAGACCCCTTCCTTCATTGGAAAGGATATGACTGATGATAGGACAAAACATGGTGATGGTAAAGAAGTTCTAGAGCCTAAGGCCAGGGCCTATAGTGGAGATCTCATTACCATTTTTAACAATTCCCCTTCTCTAGTTGAGTCTATTGAAGGGGAGGGAGGGTCTCTTGAGGCTATTAGAGATGTCATGATTTAGATGATTATTTATCCATCCATTCCCTCATTTTTATCCCTCATGTTGTCACCCCACCTTTAGACCCTTCCAATCCACTACTAGTGACTTAGGTCATGATGTCATTAGAGATGTACTTCCCTTTGAATTTGGGGACATTAGTGATTTCAATGCTAAGCAAGAGGTTTTTGATTCTAACCCAAAGAAAGGATGTGATATTGGATGGGATATTGTCTCTTATGAGGAAAATCAATATGAAGATGTGATGGAAGAGGTGCTAAGGATCCTTATTTATAGAAAAGACAAGGAGAAGGATAAGGCAAGAATATATAGTACAAACAACAAGGATAAAGATAAAAAGAGAAATAAACCCACTTTCGGGGATGATAAAACTTTTGAGTTTAAGATTAAAAAGAAAAGACACAAGTTGATTGGCTCTACAATTTATAGACTTGGCAAGAAGACCACTCATAGCGCCTTGCAAAAATTCTATAAGACATTAAAGACACCAATGAGCATCTCCCCATGACTCTAAAATGTGCCTCTTGGAATTTTAGGGGGTTGGAATACCCATACTAGAAATATGTTGTTAAATTTTTCCTTAATATGAACAAAAATATGGACATCCTTCTTCTACAAGAGATCAAAGTAGTTCAATCCAATCTTTATATCAAATTGAGGCCTAATATTCATGGATATATTTTCCATGAATATATAGGCCTAATATTCATGGAATGTTAATTCTAACCTATATTATTAGATCATTAACCATGCATATGCAGAGTTGTGTGGAGTAAAGGTGATCACAGTTAAAGAACAGTGAGAAAATACAATGAAATTGGATGCAATGTGTAGCAGTGGATGATCTGTCCAAATAAGGAAGGGTTTTTATGTTTGAAATTTTTTTTTCATGTTGATTGAATGGGGATTCGATCACTAATTTGATGCAGGAGTGAGTTGTAACAGGAGATTGGGGAAGCCCTAGCAAACCAGGGTTTGGAGTCAAGATTTGGGGGTTTTGGTGTTGTAGGGCCTGTGAGTCTAATTGCTTGTGGATTTAACCATTTTGAGTCATTTTATAACTCTTCTGAAGGTTTGGTGGGATAAGGGAATGTGAGGAGAGTAGTTGCTTTGAAAATTTGGTCATTTTCATGCATTGAAAATAGGGGTTCAGTCATGGTTAGGTGTGTTGGTCCAAAGTAACCCTATAAAATCTTTTGGTGTGTTATAGAACTCTAAAAAGGGTGTCTAGAAATGTTTTCATCTTGTCAAGTGTTTTGAGGGAAGATAAATTTATTACCATCGTAAGTTTGTTGTAGGGTTATTGGCAGCCTATTAAGCCTTTGGAATAGTTTGAAAGAACTTTGTGTATTGGAAGCATGGGAATTAAAATAGAGTCTTTGAATTCCTTGAGTCTAAGTGGTTTGAAGCCTAGGAAACCTAATCCATCATTGTGTAGTATTGTGGAGGCCTTGACAAGTCAGATCTTTTAAACATTTGAGGTTGTTGAAAGGCTAGAGTGCCTAGATCTCTGAAATTACCAATTCTCATTGTGTTTTGAATACCACCACCCTTATTACTTTTGGTTTGGAGTAATTTTATTTCATTTTAAATAAGTTATGGCAGTTTTATTAAATTATTTGAATGATTAAATGAAGATTGGATCATCAACATCAAGATTGGATTCAAAATTACTCCAAACCAACGAAATAAAATTACTCCAAACCAATGTAATAATTGTGCAATGATTATTGGAAGTTATTCTCGACTCAATTAATGACCAGATTTAAATTTCATTCTTTGTTGCACAGAAATAGTTTCCACAAGTTGATAAACTTCTTCAATAAACTCGATACTAAGACTTGAGTTACATCCAAACGCAACATAAAACATTTAAAATAAATATTTGTTCTCTATTATCAAATTCCATCATAGCATATTCATAATAAAGACATGCTCGATCATGATGACAATATGGGTGTTAGACTGTCGAACCAAAAGAGAAAACCAAACAAAATGAGTTGTAAATAATAAAAATGAAACATTCGGGAAACACTAAACAATCACAGAGAAGAATCAAATGTAAAACTAGACTGTTATTTTCATTCATCATACATATTACATTGATCATCTCATTCCCATTGATCTCTCTCTTCATTGATTCTCCACTCTCATACCCCCTATTCTCAGCTTCTACATTGCAGAGATAAAGATCTCCAAACTCAGAACCTGGTAACTAAATCATATAACTCAGTGAAGAATACTCAAAATATAGATCAATGGTGAAGACAAAAGGCATTCTTACATTTAGTTAAGGGTAGTACTTAAAGAATAATATAGATCAATAGTGAAGATTAAAAGTCACCCTTACATTTAATGAAGAGTCTATTATATAGAAGAATGAAAGAAATTAGAAGCTACACTCCTCCTTACTGAAGAGTATTTATGGAATATAATTAAGATTAAAAACCATCCCCACCCTTAGTGAAGAGTATTTATAGATCAATCATAAAGAGCCTAAAAAAAGTACTTAAAGAATTATATAAATTGATTATAGAAATTAAAAGCACCTCATCCTCTTCCTCTTCCTCCATTCTCAAGAAAATTCCCTTGAGCATAAGATTTCCTATTAAAAATATGAGATTTATCCTCTTGCAAAACAAACTTCCACCGTACCCTACATTATCTAATTTATTCACCAATTTCTAAAGACAATGACTCTACAAGTTGTGATTCTCTAGTTGGGACATTCATCACACTATTCCCCTAAGCACTATGGCTTTGCCTTCTCATCCACAAGAAACTCTAACATCATTCTAAACTCTTCTATACTCTGCCCATATCCATTCCAATCCATTGATCCAATCCATTCATACTTTTCTCATTGACCTTTCCATCATCCATCATTACCAAACTTCTCATTTTTTAGTACTGTCCTTTGCATAATGTTGCCTTGGATGAATGTCCAAATAAGAGAACATCTGATGAACATGGGCATAAGACTTCAACTATCCAAATAAGAGGACATCATATCTTAGTATTTTAACAAAGCCAAAGGTGAACATTCAAATTATTAACGATAGATAGCTTGATAAGAGGTTAAGGTTCAAGTGGATGAAATCAATACTCACCTAGAATGGCAGTCATGATTACAGAGGACAGCAAGAATAACATTAAATCTTAAAGTACAACCACCAAGCATGTAATTTGGAATGACTCACACTTCAGCCAACTCAATGAATAATATGAAAAAGACAGCCAGGTTTGAATTTAAAAATTTGGAGTTCAAATGCAAAGATGTAGAATAATCTAAATCAAACATCATTATAGTACATGACCATACATGCACTTCTTAAATTTGTATTTATTTGTGCTAATTCATTGTTCTCTTAAAAATCATTATTTAGTCTTATTGTCATCCACAATAACCAAAGTGACAGTAATGTTGGAAAGGAAAATGAGGAGCCCATCATTATGCCTTTGAGTTTGATTACAACTTTCTTTGAGCACCAAAGAATGAGATCCAAAGAATTACTCAATTTCATTGACATTTGGCAATGGTCATCTTGATCACTAGTAGACATTTAGATTTAAGAAGGATTATCATTACTCCTTTCGATCTACTCATTGTCTTATTACTTCTTATCTTTACCTTACTGCATATTTGTATGACCAACTGATTTTCATTTCATATTCTGTGTAACTATGCTTCTCCTTGATAACATTTCATCAATCCAGCAAAGCAATACACACAATTTTTTGATAAAATATATAGTAAAATATTTGTAACCAATACATCATCAAAGTCATTATGCAACTAGATACTGTTGTAATAGAAAAATATATGACAAAATAACAATTTTTTTTCTTAATCAAAGCACATACTTATGAGACAGTTCATAAAGGGACTAATCTTATTCTTGCCTAGAACATCAAACAAGTACTTGTCAAGTTTGTGGTCAGATGAGCTAAGCTCTTCTGAGTTACAAGACTGTAATCAACATTTAACATTTGAAAAATTCCTTTTATCTGCTATTGACAAGAAGTATTTCAAATTCTGCATTTGCCTCCTCAATGACATTCATTTCAGCCATTAGTTTGTTTAACTTGGCCAAGTTTTCTTCTTGAATATGGACTTGTAGAGGTAATTTAATAGTTCAGGAAACTAAGAAATGAGTTGTCATTATGGTAAGCCACAAGAATGGTCTTGGGAGTATTATTGGAGGTGCTTAACTTTGGAAAGTTACCATGTTAATGTCATTAAAAAAATACAAAAAATTAAGGCCTATGAGATTTTATGATAATGTTCTATTTGAAATAGGGTGCTCAAGTTAACAATGAAATAAAAAAATCCATGCTTGTATTCATATGATTAGGAGAGGTTTCTTTGTGTTTTCACTACTTAAGAGAAGCCTATATATGGAGGTAAGGAGTCCTACAATGTTATTCAATTTCCCTAGTTATTTACCAAATTTTATTTATTTAAATCTACTCTTTACAATTGTTTTTATATCTATACATCCTCTATTGCTATTGTAATGGAAAAGCATCAGAACTGTCCATTTCTAAACTTTGATTTGGTATGATAAATATCCCTTTGTGTTGAGAAAATTATAGTTGAGAAAATTATAGTTGAGAAAATGGTTGTTCAGTAAAGATTTGTATTTGTAAGTTGTAAACAAATCATCCTTCTTCCACCAATGAGTCATTCTATTCAAGAAAGACCATGTCTGACGATATCAATGCACAAAAAAATAGGGAGACAATTGCTAGACTATGGTCTAACTTAAAAAGAAAAGGTGATGGAAAATGTTATTGTCTTTGCAAAATTTGTAAGGGCTTAAAGACTCGAAGATATCTAATCAAAACAGCTGAGGAACATTGTAGGCAACATGGTCACATTGAAGGGGGAAATGAATTTCATCCATTGGTATGTATTTTAATAATTTATAAAATACATAAGACATGATTTGATGATGACATCATGGTCATGGTTAATATAAGGTCATCATTTTCATATAGGTCAAACTCCCTGAGTTTCATGTTATGGACCATGAAAATCCAGAGAATGTGGATTTTCAAATGAGGGAACATGGAGGTGTGAATATAGAAGTAGAAAGTAATGATACCATGGAAGAAGACCACGATGATGAAGAAGATCATGATGATCAAGATGATCACGATGATCAAGATGATGATGATGATGATGATGTTGACATAGAGCTTGATGTACCTATACTTGAGAAGGCACACGAGCCCCTATATGAAGGCTCTGAAACAACTCTTCTGGCTGTTGTATTATTGTTGGTGAACTTGAAGGTTATGAATGGTTTATCCAACATAGCAATGACACGTATGTTAAGGTATGTCATCTTTTTTCATTATTTTAATCATAATTCCCTTACAATTAACATTGGGTGAATCGTGTAGCAATTAATATTCTTTAAATTAACAAATTATATTTTTGGTCATAGGTTGATAGGTGAGTGTTTGTTACCACCATCAAACATTCTACCTTGATCGTATTATCTGCCATTATGAAAGATATTGGAATGGAGTATCAAACAATACGTGCATATCTGAACAATCATATTATATATCATAAACATCATGAATTTGCAACAGAATGCCCTATTTTTCATATTAGTAGATATCAATTAGATCGAATAACAAAAAAGGTGCCTCACAAGGTTCTTTGGCATATTCCCATTATTCCACATCTACAATGATTATTCAGGTGCAATAGCTTGACACAATTTATTGATTACCATGCACACAATAGAAGTCAAGATGACATTATGTGAATGCCTATGGATGGTTTAGCATTTAAGGAAATAGAAGAAAAATGGCCACACTTTAAAGAATAACCTCGTAATCTCAAGCTTTCATTGGCAGTGGACATTGTCAATCTGTTTGGAGAGATGAGATCTACTTACTCGGTGTGGCCTATTTTTGTTATCAACAATAACATTCCTCCTTGGTTGTCCATAAGGAGGGAGCACATAATGTTGGCACTGATTGTTCCAAGTATTTTTTGATTTAATGGTCATCTAAATTAATTTATTATTAATAATCCATCAAAATGGTCATAATAATTATGTAATATTTTTGTTCATTCAACTAGGTAAGTACCAAGTTAAAGATATCAATGTATATATTGAGCTCCTTATCGATGAGTTGATGGTGTTATGGAATGGGGTCACTATGTATGACATCTCTAGACCAATAGGACAAAGACAATTTTAATTCCATGCAATGCTTGTATGGACAATACATGATGCCCCTGGGCTAACACAATTTTGTGGTATGTTCTCTTCTTAACACCTCTTTTTTGGTATGTTATAGTGCTAACACAAAGTTAACACATTTAATCCAATTATACATGATCTTGTAGGTCTTCAGACAAAGGGAAAATTTTCATGTCTAGTTTGTGGTCCAAAGATGAAATCTCATCATTCAAAAAGTTTAAGAAAGTAGGTGTTCGATGAGAATAGACACTTTCTCCACAGAAATCATAAGTACCAAATTATTGAAAAACATATTTTCAATGGGAAAGAAGAGACTACATCAAAGCCACAAAGAATGACACCTTTCCTATAGAAGTCAACATACAATAAAATAAATTGTTGAGGTAATGTCATTCCATCTGATGGTTTTTGTTTCAAATTTATATTTTGATATTATGTTTTGTTTACTGATGATGTAATTGATGCTTGTGAAGGTCGTCAAGGCATCAATGGCCAACTTTCAAAAGGACTAAAAAGTTATCCTACATAATTTACTAGGTTGTCGTACTACGAGAAACTCTCAATCGTGCATTTGTTTGATCCTATGCATATTGAAAAAAATATAATAGAGACATTATGGAAAATCTTAGATGGAAGGCGTGACAAAGACCAAATTGTCAAAATTTGTAGTGACATTGAAGAATCCAACCATGTAATGAAAAATATCATTTGATCAAATAACAATGGAGACCAGATTGATACAAGTGCCCTTAGTTGGTTATTGTCAGAGCAATAGAGCCATGCTATAAAAGAAGTCATAAAAAAAATATGATTTCCCACAGGATTTGCTGTGAACATAAATAATCTCATATCAAAGAAAAGTGAATTTGGGCCAGGGATGAAAACACATGATTGACATACATTTATTAAGGTAATTCATGTTATTTTTTATTCACTATATATTTGTATACTGCATGTATTTTTCATTTCATTTTTTTATAAAATATTAACAAGATCATTTTACAAATATTGCAATACGTTCTACCTCTATCTCTTCCACACCACTTCACCAATAGTGTCAAACAAGTTATATATGATCTTGGAAAATACATGAGGTGGTTGTCATCTAAAGAAATCAATAAAGAAGATATAAAATATTAGAAGAGAAAAATTTCTCTTCTTATGTGTGAAATGCAAAAGTGTCTACCTTCAACTTTTTTTAATGCACAAGAACACTACCTCATACATCAAATTGAGAAAATTGAATTGTGTGGATCTATATCAACTAGGTCAATGTGGATGGTTGAGAGGCACTTGAAATTTTTGAAAGTCTTGGTTTGACAAAGAGCACATCTTGAGGGTTTTATGGTGGAAGGATATATGGTATACCAGACCATGGTGTATATTAGTGAGTATCTTCCTAAGTTTGCAGCAAAGATCCATGTAGATCGTATTTGGGATCCAAACTTCATTAAAAAATTTGAAGGGGACTACTTGATGGGCAAAGGTAGATTGAGAAAAGTGAGACGTAAATCTAAGATGTTATTGTAGTTAATTAATTCTTATAAATCTTCAATATAAGTTATTTATAATTAGTGTATTTTTTTTTATATAGTTGGTCGAGAGTGGGATGCAATACATTTATATATTGCAAACAATCTTTATTGGATGACGGTATGGATTGAACGATGTCAACAAAATGGTTTCTCATTAACATGGGAAGGTGTTGCTTCATTGGTTAGAGAAGCTCATCATAATAGAGATTCCAATGTTACGCCAATGGTAATTGATCTAGCACATGGTTTAAGAGGTGGAGAGGTATGTACAAATTTATTAATGATCATGACTCGTATGTTTCATATCAACTCACAATGAAAATAATTTACACGCGCTTTAAAAATTGCAGGTCAAGCACCACAAAGATATGTACTATCATGGCCACAAATTTTGCATAAAAAAGTTGGATGACACAAAGAAAACTTGTGATTCTGAGATAACTGCAGTTTTTGAGGTCACCAATATATCATCTAGAAATGACATACATCTTCAACAATCTCAAAATAAATACTATGGCATCTTGGATGATATATTTGAGTGTGACTTTAACTCCTTCAAAGTAGTTCTATTCATCGTCAAATGGTACAAGCTACGACTAAATCAAAATGATCCAGATAGAACTGTTATTCAACATGATAATGGATTTACAATGATTAATACAAGGTTTTTTGAGCTAGTTGGAGATGAGCCCTATGTTATTCCAAGCCAATGTGAGCAAGTGTTTTACTTAGAGGTTCCACATAAACAAGGTTGGTCATTTGTTGTTAGACATGATCCAAGAGGAAGGCCGATAAAGTATAATGTTATGGAAGAAGAAGATATTGAAGATGATGAAGATCAAGATGATGGTGATGATGATGATAATGATGACGGTGATGATGATGATGATGATGATGATGATGATGATCATGGCGATGATGATGATGGTGATGGTGATGATGGAAATGATGATGGTGATGATGGCGATGATGATGATGATGATGAAGAAAAAGAAGATGATCAATGACATAATTGAAATGATCCATGAAATGATTGACATGATTTATTACTTTCAATTGTAATGATTACATATTTATTGTGTTCAATTCTAATGATTACAACATATGTGATTTATAATTACCAATGTTTTACTTACGATGCTCAATTAATTGCTGCTGATACATGTATATATTGTGTTTGATTATCACCCTTTTTGTAAATAGGCAATTGACTACAGACATCATCACCCCTTCTTTTGACGATCTTGCATTCCATATATAAGGTAAATTTTTTCATGTTTATAATGTTGCATATTGTTCATGTTGTCTTCTAAGTTATTTGTAGCATACATATCATGTAATTTTTAGCTAACTTAAGATAAATGATTAACATATGCAGGAAATTTAACCCCTTTAGTGTGGATCATGCACAGTGACATGGATTAGTAGGTATAAGTCAATAAATAGACATAATTTTTTTATATTCTTTTTGTTTATCACTGAGCACGTATGTTATAAATAGACATATTATATAATCATATAATGTATATATAGACAAAGAAGAACTATATAGAAATATAATTATATAATCACTTTCAACTTAGTACATTTTATATCTCTCACGTATAGACAAAGAAGAACCGTACGTATGGGTCACAACTTGATTATTCTATATATATTATTTAAATATTATCAAAATTCTATTTGAAGTGGGGACGTGAAAATATCTCATTTGATGGATTGCAAGACCCACCAAATAGGTACTTGTCAGATCTATCTACATCGAATGAGGGAAATGAGGGAATGCTAGATGAAAGTTCTACATGTAGTATGGCTAAAATAGGGAGATCAACTAGAGGTCAAAAGATTAAAAAAAAAATTGATAAATGCATGCAATTTTTCCTTGCTAATGGGGGTCATGTTCTTATGATGATGAGACCAAAGGCGACATCAAAGTTCCCTTTTGATACACACACATTGAGAAAGAATGGGTACCCAATGAGCTACCTCCAATTAACACTAATTTTTGTGTTAATGAGAGCATATATCGCATTGCTCCATCCTCATTACATGGTTTGGGCCTATTTTCCATGGATGGGATAAAGGTATGTTACAAAAAAGTTTTTGAATTGTTTAAGTATGTCGGTCCATGTTACAATTACAATGATTGGATGTAGATTGTTCAATATAAAAAAAGTATGCATAGGTATGCACTATCAGCTAATTATATACAATGGAAAGAAAATGATTAAAGTAGAAGATTTGCAATGTACATTGATGGGAGACCAAAAGCAATAGGTAATATTATGAGTTTTATAAATAGTACGTGACCTTCCTCAACTAACAAACAACCCAGTTGCATATTTGAGGCACGTGAGGGGAATCAAGTTTTTGTATGTGCGATAAAATCAATAAGTGTAGGGGAAGAACTGCTAATAGATTACCATTTAAATCACATAAATACAAACAAAGTTACTATCATGAGGGTGGTAAGTACTATATACCATTTTATTAATAAGTTTTTTTTTTCTAAGTCTATTGCTTTCAGTTCGCTGAAGTTTTTATATTTAATCTTTGTCACAGGACGATATGGATCCCGCACATGATAGAGGCCACAAGGATGCTCCTCCCACCCATTCTTCAGCAAGGGTAAACCTTATTGAAATTTTACAAACTAGATAGTTGAAAAATGTTATATTATTATGTTATTTTATTTATGGTTTTGGAGTTTTTATGATAGTTTTACTGATATTCTTGTCACAATTTGATGTTCAGGATAGGGGAAAAGCACCTGCAGTAAGTATAGAGGCAATAGCTACCCCTTCTGATGATGATATCATAGAAACACCTAATGTAACAATTATCTCGAAGAAAAAAAAAAATCAATTTTGAAATAATGAGAATTTTGGATGAAGCAAATATTCCAACCGAGGAGATGATGAAGAGGCTATCTGAATTGAGAGCACAAGCATGTCATTATGAAGTAAGTAGTAATGAATCTTTAGTTATAACAAAAGTTCAATAAAGGTTTATATTTTATACTCTTTTATGTTGTGAAGTAAAATATGTAATATGTGTTCTTGTTACAAGAATTTTTGGCAACTGATCCAAAACCTGGTCAAGGACAATGTAGTGAGGCCAGTACTAGTAGAGCTCCAGCCACCTTAGGTAAAATAATCCTTTAGTTGACAAGTTACAAGGAATTTTTTCTTTGGAACATTCAAAAACTTCTTAAGTTAACTCTTACTTTTATTATTTCAGAATGTCTTCACTAACAATGTATTGTTCAGGTCATCAAGTGCAAGAGACTCCTCCTAAGAGGTCGACGAATGTCCATTTGAGATTTTTGAGTGCAATGTCGACAAAAAGGGGCATGCAAACATCAATGCCTTCACGATCTATGCCAGCTAGTAAATCCTTGTTTTGCTATATTTGGTTTTGTGTTAATTATGATTTGATAATTTGTACTTTAATCTTCGGTGCATCACATAGTGGATTATTTTTTTGGAGTAGGAGATACACCAGCGGCACCATCTGGTACACCAGATACAGATCAGAGTACATGTATTGGTGATAATTCACCATCATTTCCTGGATCTACCCATGTTTCTAGCACGGGAGTTATGCCGATGTCATTGTTGATTGACAATAATGAATCGTTGTCTTTAAAATGTCCTAGGCTTCCAAGTACTTTAAATAACTATTTTTTATATTATAATATGTATTTACCTATTCATAACAAGTTTTGGATTGATTATCCCATGACATTTTTTGCAAGAAATGATTCATTTTATAAGAAGCTTTATGACCTCGCACTGCATATATTCGGGCCAACCATACATACAAGGTGGAACATCATAAGTGAACTAACTTTATCCCACTATTTTTTTTTCATATCATTAATTGGTACATTATTCTTCCTTTCATTCAGGTATTTTCTTTTACTAGCTATATCTAAAAATTTTGTATTTTTTCTTAAAAGGTGGAACTTGCAAGAAAAAAAATTAAAAGATCAGCTCATTAAAGATTTAGAGCATGAGTTTGGTAATAATATTTTTGATGAGAAGAAAATTTTAGAAAGAGCATGCAAACATCTTAAGACTGTGAGGGACTCATATAGAAAGAGTCTCATCCAGAACCCAAAGTACGAGCATCCTCCCTTTATTTCAGTGAGGGATTGGAATGAGTTCATTTTGGATGCAAAGGAGAAAGGGGATGCTCAAAGAGGAATTACACCAGAAAATGCGAGAAGGTATGAAATAGTATTAACTACTAGTACAATGTAATAATGCACTAATTAGTGATCTTTATATCTATATCATCTAACATATTTCAAACTTTGCATAGGTTGCAGGACACATCAAAGGCAACAAAGGCTAGGCTGCAAAAGATTGGGCAGCACAGACTTGGCTCTGGTGGATATTTGAAAATTAAAGCATGAATTGTAAGTAGTAGTAAATGAATTTCAGAGAAAAATTATTTATAAAATGCAAATAATTTTGTTTAATCAAAAAATGCAGGGCTCTGATTTTAATTTAGAGGCCATGGAAGAACACAAAAAAATTGCCTTCAAGGAAGGCTATCAAACCATGGTTGAATGCCTATGGCAAGCTTCTAGTGGCCCAATTGAAGAGTCTCCTACATCATGTGCATAGGTAAATATGACAAAAAATATATTAGAAATTGAATACTTGAGCAACAATCTATTTGATAATAATGTGCATGGCATTGCAATGTAGCCTCTTAATCGTGACATAGATCATACACCGCATCATGAAGCCCCTGATGTGCATCGTATTGTCCATGGAGGTGCTCATTTTCTATTTAAAATTAATTATGTAATTATTAATGCAATTTAACATCTTAAATTAAACTTGGTGTAACCTTTTTGTGTATATTTTAGAGGATACAGAATCATGTCATGCTAAACAAGTGCCAGAGGATGTTCAGACTAATCACCATGTAGATCATGTGGCACATTCAAGTAAAGAAAATCTATGTTTTGTTATTTTAAATTAATTTTTTGATTTATAGTTCTTTTACTTAAATAAATACTTGTAATTCACTAATATAAAATGGTGTGAATTTAACTCATGAAGTAGTTGTTATTGCAGCGGACCCCCCTTTGGAGTAGCAGCCTCCTGTTCCTAAACAGATGAGGAGGAGACATGTGTTGGAATTAGAATCAGTAGAGGAGGGGAATGAGGAGGACATTGATCTTCCTCGTAGAAATTACATGATTAAAAAAAATAGAAAGAAACCCAAAAATAAATGATTGTAATTAACATTTTTTGCTAATGAAAGAACATTGTCTTAATGGATGTAATTTTGTACTAGTAATGTTGATGAATGATGTGTTAATGAATTCTTCATGAATGTTGTGTGTTAATGAATTTTATGTGTTAATGAATTATTTATGAATGTTGTGTGTTAATGAATTATTCATGAATGTTGTGTGTTAATGAATTTTATGTGTTAATGAATGTTATCATGTGATTATAATGATTGAATGTTATATTTCAAAAATGGATGAATGAATGTTATTAAATGTTAATGGGGAATTTAGAGTGTTGTTAGGGGGGGAGGGGCCAAATGAGCTTCCACCTTCACGTGGTTGGCCTTGTTTAGTAGAGAATATTAAACTATTCTCGAAACCAAGTGAAGCTCAAACTTTAAAGATAAGCTTAGAGTTAATAGTGACAACCAATTAGCAAGTCGAAATGAAGTTCTTCGTTACAGGTGCCTTTTTAGTTTTTAAAGCACAATGTCATGTTTTAATATTGTGTAGTTTTTTTATTAATTCAAAGTATTCTTTTACTATAAGAACATAATTTATGACCATTTTAGTAACTATTCTAACATCGCTTTATGACAAATCTTGTTTTGGCAAAGATGGTGATAAGTGGTGCTATCTATTCCTTGGGAGATTGGATGGCACAGGTTTGTATCTCAAAATCATTTGCATGTGGTAGAAATGCATACTTACAACACTTTCATTCTACATTTAAAAACATTGATGACACTCTAGACACAAAATAATTCTCATGTTGTTGACTTGACAGTGCTATTAAGGCAAACCAATTTTTGAATTTGATCAAACCCGGATGTTCAGATCTAGTCTCCTTGGATTTAGTCTTCATGGTTCTTTGTCTCATTATTACTATCATCCTAGTGAGGTAACACATTTTCCTTCTTTCTTAGTCTCTTACAGTTCATACTTGTTTAATTTGAATAATTTTTGAGTTCCTTGCAAAAAGGGTATGACAAACAAATATGGTTATACAGGCTCTATATCCTTTACTTGAATTTGATGTTATGATTTATCATTTGACATTTTAATATTTTGATGTTGAACTTGAAGCATATGATGATACAATGGTATGATCATGATGCTATGATTACAAGTTTATGGTGTTTTTGTTGTTTATATGATATTATGTGACATTCTAATCTGGATTCATGCTTATAGCCTATATCCTTTCATAATGTTTCTCCAAATCATCGATTTGTTGCTGCATCTTTGCTATCAATTTGTCTGCCATCTTCTATTGAGATTATGGAGATAAGTAAGATCAAGGTTCATGAACTTCTAGAGCTTACTTTCTCCATGTGGACCTTGTGTGAGTAGACATGAAAAATTTGAAGAAGGATTTAGATGAGCAACTCCAATACCACTAGGATTTGATAGACAACAACGAGGTGCTCTGATGCTATTGACCTGAGGCCAAGTTGTGCTTGAAGGACAACACACTCAAATGAATTCACATTTTTTATTAAAAAAAATGAATATCATCTCCCTAAAATCCCCTTTATTTCCCTTTGCATGGGTGAGCTTTGATACTACAAAAAAGAGTAGCAAAAGTGAAGCAGAGACAAAAAGAGACAACTTGGTTCAATCCTTCATTATATCTTCTAAATATGCAATGTAAACAAGGGAATAAAATGTATATGTATGAGTCTTCTGATTTTGTAGATTGTGATGTGAATACAAGTAGAAACGAATAATCTCTTAGATGTTCTATAACACATGTATTCGTGATGATATCCAATGACCTTTATATATGAATTAATGTAGTACATTTATGGTTTTATTTTTGTGATAATATTTTTTCTTAAAAATTTGCCTCCATGAATTATATTGACCTCAAGTTCACCATTTTAGTGATTTTAATTTTATCTATTGAAGCCATATACACTTTTGGAAGCATCTTGCTTAGATTTGAGTCAAGATAGATAATTTTTGTTCACCTATTGAAGTGACTAGGGTTACTCTAATTATTTGATTTGAAGCTATAGGCAGTGTATATGCTTCTTGTCAATTTTGAAGAAGTGGCAACTGGTATTCTGAAGATTATGAATAATTTGGCTCACTTGAATCTTACCATTGTACAAAGTATGCTGGTGAGTTGTGTACTATTTTGACTAACTAATCAACTAAAATATTCAATGTTTCTTTACTCTTCTAAAGACATTTATTTATCATCTTGCAGAAATTATCTTTTTTATTATTTGGATTTGATTATTTCATCGTTGTTTAACATATTTTAATAGCCATCATCAATTAAATATTATTAGGCTTCCATGTATACTAGTCAATTAAAGGATTCAATATGCATGATTTGAAATAGTTTTTTTATTATTATCTATCCCACAAATTTTTTTATGTTTTTGGTTTGCAGGCAAGGCCGGACTTACAAATGGAGTTCTTCCATTTGATGAGCTTCCTTCTTTCTCATTGTATAGGCAAGTGGAAGACTGCAACTGATCAGGTATTTTTGCAGGGAACATAGTTTTTAATTTTGATCATAGTGATGGCTTTTAATCTTCTTGATTTATACTTGATGTTTTGATTCTATTTATTGGATCTTTCTCTAGTATTTCCATGCTATTTATTTTCAAAATTATTGATAGCTTTGGTTGATATGCACCACATTTGGAATTTTTTCAAAAAACTTGTAAGTTTATTAAGATATATTAGACAAATAGGCTTTCCATAGAGTTGGCCATGAGAAGTATACTTTTTCTTCCTTTCTTACATGTTAAGGCATCTATGCTCAGGTGCTTGTTTAACACAACTAGTTTCCTTAAATTCATTGTGTTCATTTTCCATTACAGCTTGTTGCTTCATCCTTCAAGGTCAATTTATGTGCACAAATACATAATCTCTAGAAAATAACTCTATAGAGCATGTGTGGTTAAATTCAGGGTTGTACCCTGGGATCATTCTGCAATATGATTTTATCAAATCAATTTTCAATAGGAGTGTTAGATTGGTTTGCAAATTACATCAACAAATTGTGGTCATCTCGACTATAGTTATTGTTGGCTATGAAAAAAATATGATTGTTGACAAAAAGCCTTGAAAATTTTTAAGTGATTGCACTATGTAGGTCAAAAGCCAGTTGTCTTTGTTGATAGAAGAAATTTTTAAGTGATTGCACTATATAGGGTGAATACATGGTGTGGTTACAAACCCAAACACTGACTGTGTCTACAGTGACTATTCTGGCACTAACAAACACCAGTCAATTCTTTGGTGATGTCAATGACAAAAAACAATGATTTGATTATATAGATAGGTGAGTATAGTGTAAAGAAACATTTTGATGTAGAGGTGGTGTGTGGTGTCCATCTTCATCATATCAAATAGAAAATCCATTCCACTTTGCAATAACTTCTTTACCTCAATGTCCCTCCATGACTTGTCTCCCAAGTGTACCTAGTTCCTCCTAGACACCATATCTTCACCCAAAGCCCCAACCTTTGTTCTAACTTCATGAAACACCTCAATATATCCTATCTACCATGTTTCATCAACCTATTAAGTCTGGATCACTCATCTTCTATCCAACACACACAATCAGTCCTTGAAGCTAGTAGCCCTCACTAGTCATTAATTTGACTTTTCCTCCAACTTTCCCCAAACAAATAAGGAAAATAATACATGATTTTGATACCCTTTTTGGATCTTTAAATCCTCTAAAAGTTTTAGCCTATGCTCCTTTGGACCATACCCAAGATCCAATACCCCTAGCCTATCCTCACTAGGCCTAATTCTCCACTTTTACAAAGCAACCCCTAACTCCACTTGCTCCCATGACTCCAAATACTGAAAAAGTCTTTCTAGAGGTTGAGAAATAATGGATTCCAAATTTACAAGGTTCTACCCTTCACCCAACTCATTTTCCACCAAACCCTTGGTTCTAGGGTCACTAATCTAGGGCCTCTTCAACAGGACCTCTAAACTCACTCCCAAATTAAAAAAATAGCACAAAAACTTCATAAATGATCCCCCCATACACATTTCATCACCAAATCTCCACTTCCATGGATCAAATCACTTTCATAATGACTGGTGTCTCAATCCGGGCTTAGTCTCCATCAACAAACAACCAACTTTTGTGGTTCTTCCAACAAATCTGCACTCCATTGCATACAATGGATATAAAAAAAGTTGAAAAATACATTTTCATCCTCTCCCACCAATCACAGTGATTACAGAGGGTGGGAGAGGTTCACCATCCTTAAAGCCTCATAACAAGAAGTATTTGACTGTGCCCAACCAATCACTATTCTTGAATGCACCAGTCTATTATTCTTGCCTAAGACATGATGAAATTAATAAGAAATGAAAGAAAAGGGTAAATAAAAACTAATATAATGGCCTATGGCATTTTTATGCCAAGAAATCACTTCAAACTATCAAGACAATTCACTATTTCAGACTGTGCTCATGGAACAGTGAAAAGATATTGCAGAGAATGGTTCATTTTTTATTAATTTGATATTCTTTACATTTCTTGTTGATACTCCACCATCTCTCCATGCCTCCTACACACACCTACACCTACCAAATAGGCTTCCAAAAGTAGTTTATCCTCCTACATAACCATAACAGTTAGTTATCTGACTGTTGCTGGTTAGTTACAAACTAATACAAACTAAAATTTTGTTGTCTAGTTGACACCAAAGTGTCAAATTAAACAACTTATAACCATTAAGTGTTTATCTCTATTCCTTAGCCTTCTTAAAGGCCTATAAACCTATTAAATCTCCTAAAACTTCCTAAATCTCCTATAAGCCTTATCAGGCCTTAATTGCCAACATGGCACATTACAACTTTGGGCACTCTTTGGTGTTTTCACAACCTTTTAAATTGTCCTTAGAGACCCTATTACATTAGTCAAAGACCTTATAGGCCTTTAGATCCCTTTGATAGACTAGGATCAACAAAACAACCTTTAATGAACCCCTTTAGGTACATGTTGACCTTCCAATGCCATTTGCCTCTATTGCATGCCTTTATAGTTTAGGCTTATCACATTTAAAACATCGATTAAAAAAATGGACCATAGGTCCAATTACATTCAAAATTTGATCTTCCTAGATCATTAAACCTTCATGAGTCTAAATGACTTTTCTTGCATGCTTTTTCCAAGGTGCCCTGCACCACGTTCCTAAATCATAGCCAAGAAAATACCACTTCACAAATAATTAGAACAACTTGTTGTTACCACTTCACAAACAATTAGAAAAACCTTTAATAACTTCTTACCTCTACTAACTCCTAACTAGCCCTCCTTAAGCCCATTTTGGCTTATATTTCCCTCATAGGCAATTTACAAGTTTTTGCACTTTTAGTGCTTTTAACATCATTTAGAGGCTCTATTGGCATTATTACATCGTTATAGGCCCTTATAGGTCATTTCCAACTATCAATAACCTAGGATCAACATATCCTCTGAAAGTTTTAGCCTATGCTCCTTTGGACCATACCCAAGATCCAATACCCCTAGCCTATCCTCACTAGGCCTAATTCTCCACTTTTACAAAGAAACCCCTAACTTCACTTGCTCCCATGAATCGAAATACTAAAATAGTCTTTCTACAGGTTGAGAAATAATGGATTCCAAACTTACAAGGTTCTACCCTTCACCCAACTCATTTTCCACCAAACCCTTGGTTCTAGGGTCACTAATCTAGGGCCTCTTCAATAGGACCTCTAAATTCACTCCCAAATTAAAACAATAGCACAAAAACTTTATAAATGATCCCCCCATACACATTCCATCACCAAATCTCCACTTCCATGGATCAAATCACTTTCATAATGATTGGTGTCTCAATCTGGGCTTAGTCTCCATCAGCAAACAACCAACTTTTGTGGTTATTCCAACAAATCTACACTCCACTGCATACAATGGATATAACACAAGTTGAAAAATACATTTTCATCCTCTCTAATCAATCATAGTGATTATAGAGGGTGGGAGAGGTTCACCATCCTTAAAGCCTCAAAATAAGAAGTATTTGACTGTGCCCAACCAGTCACTGTTCTTGAATGCACTAGTCTATTATTCTTGCCTAAGACATGATGAAATTAATAAGAAATGAAAGAAAAGGGTAAATAACAACTAATACAATGCCCTATGGAATTTCTATGCCAAGAAATCACTTCAAACTATCAAGACAATTGCTCCTTGAGATGACCGAGGGTCTTTGAGATGACAATTTCTGAATACATCTATATCAATCTCATGAATTGTAAAATTGTAATTCAACCATTTCTTAATGAAAAAAGAAATTTTAAAAGAGGAGAAAGAAGTTTTTTCTTCATAAAAAATTGGTTAACCACATAAAATGAACAACTCTGGTTAAGCTAGTTATTTATGCAATCCATATTTATCTTTCCTTCAAACATGGGGATGCCTAGATTGACTTCTACCAAAACTTACAAAAACTAATCAATTTTCAAATACATCTTTGGTGTCATCATGGCTGCCATTTTGTCTCCCATATGAAAACATCAAAGGAGGTATGATGAAGGGTCATGTGTTTGAACTTCTTGTACTCAACCCTCATGTGAATGGACATACAAATAAATATGGTTATTTAGTTATTCACTCCAACATCACTTTGCAATGGCATAAAGAGATGATTGATTCAATGTGAACAATCTAAGGCTCAGGTATGAACCTCGGTGAACAACCCAATCAAAGAGATTTTATTGGGCTAACATGCAAAAGATTTATGTATCGTGGAAAATTTTAGAGTATGCGAAAAAGATTAAACATTAAAAACAAAGAACAAAGAATTAGAACTATAACAAGAAGATTACATTTTTTGTTTCTTTTGTACATAATTTGTAAGAGAAGATGTTTGGTCTATCTCCCTATAGTTGTTCCTTATTGTGTTTATTTATGCAGACTTACAAAGAATGGCTTTGTAAAATATTAATATTAAGAGAGGAAAACATGTTGGTTGGAATATGCTAGTTCATAGTCCCATTGTAACTATTGTTGTAATGCCTTTAGCCATTGTACTTGGAACTATTATGACTATTGATTTAGTCTTCTTACAAATTGACATTTGTACCTTATCTTTTTTGTACATTGATGGCCGTGACAGATATCTTGAGGACACCCCAAATAAAATTTTCATGGCCTCTGTTAGGATCCTCTCAGCTTTCACAATGAGTTGGACATTTTCGTTGGATATTTTGTTTGACTACCTTAGTGGACTGACATGTTAAGCGTGAGGAAGTAGAAAGATATGTGAACTATTTCATCAAAAATCTCAAATAAATGTGGTCTCTAGACATTCTATAATTTTAGTTATGCATAATAACTATTTTTCAAAATAGCTTCAAAAAATTTCAATTAAATGTAATTGATAAGTGGAACCATCCATTTGTTATTACCGAACAGGAGCTTTCAATTGTGTTGTTGTCACCTTTATATTGAATATGTGAAATCATAGACAAAACATACAATCATTCGACAAAATTCCTCAAATAAATTTTAGTTTATCAAGAACAATGGTTTTAGAATCCACTAAACGGATTTGTTGAAAATGACTTCAGAAATTTCCAAGAAAATTCACTTGACAGCCAATTTGGCAAAATTTTCCTTCATCTTCCCTGCTTGCACCAAATTCAGAGCTTTGAGATAGTATTTGGTCATCTATTCATAACAAAAGAATTAATCATTGTTAGATATATCATAGTTGGGATACACTGTATACACATGCATGCAAGGCATACAAGCATATACAAAGGCACACAAAGACTTTGATAGAATGTTTCAATTAGATGCCATTTCATGAGACATAAGATGCATAAAATTTGGAGGAATTGTGGGATCAATTATAAGAACACAATGTTGGTCATTTTGTAGCAAGGATCACTGATTGAGTTCATCATGCTCTATTTACTTGTGAATCTTGGATTCTCATAAATTATGGTTTTTGTGTCATCATAAACAACATATGCAGATCGTATTGTGAATGGAGTTGAATATAATTATAAGATTCTTGATGAATGGATTGAATTGAAAATGATCGACAAGCAATATATTCAACTTAAAGTAGGAATATATTGAAAATGGTGTCACATTTTTTTAAAATAAAAGTTAGTATTGGTCAAAATTTTGACCTTTACACAGTACTGAATTTGACCAGAATGCTATGCATTTGACGATCATTTTGACAAATTTGAGTGGATAATTCGACTAAAAAATGGTCTTAATTTTGACCTTTAGACCAATTGAATCGATGACAATGCTATGCATTTGACGTCTTGTGCTTCCAATTCCAAGGGATTGTTGCAGTTGATAATTCAACTAGTTATAGGGTTGAAATTTCTATTGTTATTCACCATGTAGAAAATTTGATGACCAAAGATCGACAATAGTTTTAGTCATCCCTTCAACCAATTGTTGTAGAAAATTCAACTAATTTTCATCAAAATTTAAGGTAAAATTTACTAGTGTATCAACCTCACTATCCTCGTCTGAAAAGACTTGCTAATGGTATGATTCAGTTTTAGTCTGAGAATTCAAGATATCCTAATTTTCATCTTCTTGAGCAGAGTCAACTTCATCCCAAACATGGGAGGAAATCATTCCACATCCCTGGTAATCATAAGGCTGCTCCTCATTACACTCTTGCTCCTCTTGTGAAGAGACGCTTTAGGATATGACATAATAATTAGGATCATGTGGTGATTGACAAAAAATACACCATGGGACATCTTCCACCACATTCATTGAGTTCCTTTGCAATTGAATAGGGGTCCTATCATTTGGTTTTTCTTTTCTCTCAAGAACAATAGGCTTCCCATGTTTCCATTGAGTATTATATGGATAGTTCTGCATTCTTGGCAATTTGTTAAAATTATTAAAGGAGGGCTTATCACCTCTTGCAACTTTATTATTTTTGTTCTCACCAAGCTTTAAGTCCTTTATAGCCTTCAAGATTTTCTTTAAGCTATCATCATCCTTCAGTTTTACACTCATAGGCTTTCCTGGATGCTTTCTATTCAATAATTGTGATTTATTATCTTCCCTTCTTCCCAACTTTCTTGAAATTTTGCGGTTATTCTCTATGTTTACAGCTAGTTTATAAGCTTCAACAAGGCTCCTTAGGTTTTTATCTCTCAAAAGGTAGCCCATTTTAGAATCAAAGGCATTTAAATAGGTGACAAGACATACTCTATCATCCAATCTGATAACTTGCAAGAGTTTATGAATGGCCTTTTGGAATCTGACATTAAACTCAACAACATCCTCATTGAAATTTTTCTTAATGTTATTAAATTCATTTAACATAAAACCCTCATGTGTTTTATCCCCATATTGTTCCTTGAAAAAATGTCTAAGCTGATCCCATGAGCCTATGCTACCATGTGGCAAAGCCCTAAACTAATCCCTTGAATCTTCTGTCAGGGATTGTACAAATAATTTCATGATGACATCATCAGGCACAATGTTATAATCATCAATTACATCAATAATTTTTTTTAGGTGCTCCTCACAAGTGACAACATTACTTCCAGTGAATTTGGGAAGTTTCTTCCTAATTTCTTTAGGGATGGGGTTAGGATATCTAGGGATGCTTGTAAAAACCAACTGTTTACATCTTTCATGAATAACCCCTGTATTGAAAATACCAGCACCCTGGGATGTAGATGCATTAGTATTTGTCATGGAAAAAATTATGAGCCCTCCTGGTGGAGGAATACCCATTGTCTGATTAGCCATGTTTACAACATTTAATCCTTGTGTCATAGTAGAATTAGCAAAGTTAGTGGGTCCTGCAGACCATCTAAGAAAGTATATCTTCTTTTTCATTTCTAGTATTGAAGCTTCCAACTCTACTTTTTCCAATTCTTTGGCTAGCAATTCCTATTCCCTCTTGGCTTTCTCAAGGTTTGCTTCCAACCTTAAAGTTGAATCTATGGGGTGTTTAGGGCCTATAGGTTCATTGATTGAAATGCCCACTTCTTTTTTCTTTCCTTTATCTCTTGGATTCCTTGTTTCAAACACCTGTTGGACAATGGGCTATTCACTTGTCTGTTCAAGAATGGGAACATAATTTATGGCTTCTAAATTTAGCAGTTGTCTTTTTAATTGGTCATCCCTTATCATGGCATGCCTTTTTTTTTCTTCTCTTTCCTTTTCTCTCTTCGGCATAATAGCTTCTTGTTCATGAATTCTTCTTTCTACTTCATATACTTCTTCAAAGATCTCCTCATAATTAGGTAAAGTTGTTTTAGATTCAACTTGTTGTGTTTGAGGCTCTTCCTATTGATCCTGATATTCATGGAGGCCTTGGGGTAATGATGAACCAAGGGTGAAAGGGGGGAAAAAATCCTATCCACTTCTACTTTTACTTCTAGATCTCCTCTCCCCTCCATACCATTTGTTAGGGATTATTCTCCTATTGTGGGGAAACTTTTCACCCTCTCTTTTTGTAGGGCAATAATAATCCTCATACTGATTTAAACTTGAATCAACAGCCTCTTCATATTCTGAGGCATTTCCCTCCTGACTAGGAGGAGAAAGGCTTTCTTGTCTTGAGTTTCCTTTTTGCTTCCAGGTGAAGGACATGTCATTAGTACTTTTTTTCTCTCTTGATCTGACCTTGTCTAGATGTAGCTGGGAGCTCACCCAGCAAATTTTCTTCTAGGTGTTCCTTCCTCGAGGACCTTGTATTTTTGAAACTCATTGTGATATAGTAACACCCCTTTTAGCACTAGTTATAGAGATATTTAGATTCACCACCCAAGCCAAATGGGGTTTTCTATGATTTTAAAGAAATAGGAAAGGTAGGCAAAACTTTGAAAAGGAATCAACTTTGTGTTCAAAGGTAACCAATTGGCTTTAAAAATAAGTAGGCCAGGAGTCTAGCTCAACTTGTAACTGCATTATTTTACACAAATCTTACAAAATCCCTAGTAGAGTTGCCACCTTGTTGGTTCTTCAAAATATTTTACACTCCATGAGATACCAATATACTTATGACTGATATTAAGGAGGGGTTAACTCCAAATGTAGAAAATCTATAAGTAATTGGACCAACTATAGGGACAGGACTGCCTCTTCACTTCTAGCTCAACAAAACCAAGGTGGGTTCAACTGATCCAATAAATGGAACTCTATTCTTTACTCAATACTGGATCTTACAATAGATAACAGTGAGAAAGTACTAAATAACAACCTATTATTCATTAACTGTCCATCACTAGATAAAACAACTATATAAAGTAAATAAAACTTTTAAAGACTGGTATCGATTATATGTTTAGGATTACAATGATTTTGATCATTCCCCACAAAGAAAAGATATGTAAATATAGGCCAGTGCCTTATCCATTGGGCTAACGATACCAAAAAATAGAGTCAATAGAAGGATTCTTGAAACAACTGATCTCTTAACATAAATACAAATATTTCAATTCATCCCTACTTGCATATAATCCCTATGTAGATTCAATGAACATGTATCTCACCCTGAGCAATATTTAATCCAACCCTTGATCAGAACTCAAAGCCAAATACATATATATAAATCTCAAGAAAATATTTAAAGATTCACAGAAGAAATACAATGGAGAGGAAAAGACTTTGAAATTTGTATTAAGTATAACCTTTTGTTTTTGTATAGAATGTATCCTAAACAATAAGCATGCAAGATAGCGGTAGCAACCTATACTTCTTCTCTATTTCTTGATGAAAAATAATACAAAATGTTACAATCCTCGACTGAGGATTAGGGTTTCAAAATTTCTATCTTCTCAACACCTAAACTCTCAATACCTAGAATGATCATGGAAAATCCTTTATACACAAGGAAATGCAACAAGCCACTGATCATTCTAGGGTTTACAAAATTCTTAACCTAAAAAATTTACAACCCTACTGAGTTTACAATGAATACATCAATCAAAATTGGTGAGATATTTGTAGATGAGTCACCTTTCTTTATGTCTTCAATTATGTCCTCGACTTCTTCCAACAAATCTAATTGCAATATCTTTGATGTCATTCCTGCAATAAATACCTCTCTACATCTCAACAACCTTCATGACTAAAAAGGTTACAATCTTCATTTGTCTCAAGAGGTAGGTAGAGTATTTAATTTTTCTGCATTAGGAATATATCGATATCTCCACCTGTTATACACCTCTTCACTTAGGAACTCAAAATTTGCAAACTCTTCATTTTTGTCGGATAACTGCTCCCACTAGTCCTCTAGCTGATTGATTTCTCGCTGAATGAAATCAAACTTAGATTTGGTAGAAATCAATGTCTCAATAGTATGTATGAAAAATAAAGTATTCTCTAAAGTCAAAATGCTAATCATTCTAGGAGAAAAGTCATCATCTATTTGTGCTCTCCACTTGATCAACTCCTTAAGTTCACCATTTTTCTTAAAAATTCCTGGGATCAAATCACAACTTGGGAGTGTCAATTCTTTCTTCAACAAATTTGATTTTCTCTCAAAATCCCCCAAAAGTATATCATCCTCTACAATCTTTTTTACATTCTGATGCAGTGGCTTGATCAATGGATCAGGATCATTTTGAGACTTGGACAACCATCTAAATAATCTCACATTCAAAGATCTCTCAATTCATTTCTTGAAGATTGGTCCAAACTCACTCTTATGCTTATCCAATGATGTAAGTAGTATCCTTAGCCTCCTAGCATGGTCAAATAGGACTGTGGGATTCAAATTTTTAGCAAATTGCATCATAGCCTCTGTTACCTTTTCTTCATATTTCTTCTCTAACAAGCTCTTATCTTTCAAATGCTCTTACCTCAACCTATCCAATTCTTTCCTTTTTCTTTTGAAATGATTTGTTTCCTCAAGTAACTATTGCTTCTCCCAACTGAGCCTTGCATCTAGGTGTGTCTCTGGGTAAGGTGATGGTGGAAATTCAATGATAGGGCTTGATGAAGAAGCCACTATAGGTTTGTCAGCTATCATTAATTGGGGTGACATGTGATCCTATCATCCTGACAATTCAACAATCAACTTGTCCTTCTAGATCAGCTCTATTTTATGCTCATTATAAGACTTGAGAATAGTTTCAAACTTAAGCCTTAGCTCTTCCTTTTCTTATGCATCATTTTTTTCCACCTTGACATTAAATTTGGTAGTCTCCAAAATAAGGTTTAAAGCTTCGACACTAGAAGTCTCACCTACTCGTTGTACCAACAAATTTCCAACATACTCTGAGGAGAGAGCCTCTCTTTTTCCTTTGTTTTCTTCCCTCTTAAGGGACCACATTACCAAGGCTACATGATCATCTGATAAAGAAATACCTCTAGTAGCTTTCTAAGCCTATTCTGCATTAGCAAGAGTCTTTATCTTGCTCTTCTTTACTTGATAAAAAATTATTGCATCTGTAATATCCCATTTTGGTAGAATCAACACCCCTGCAGTATGGACCATAGCCCTTCCCTCCTCAGGAGTAATCTTTTCAAATTGCTTTATCATCTCTCCCTTGGTTTCATTTTCAATTTATGTTATGTCCCTATCAAGGAACTCTTCTTTCTTCTTTTCACAAATCTCTTTAAACTGATTTATCTTCATTCTCCATAAAAACTAAAAATATGCCCTAGTCTTTTCAAACTTGTCATCAGCAACAAAAGAGTCACTACTCTATTTCAAAATAGGGTCAATTTGCTTACCCTCAAATTCTACAATAGTTAGATCCATTGCCACCTCCTTAGGTGCCTCTAGCATTCCCTCCTATAATTCATCATTGGAAACAAAAATGTTCCCCTCATTCCTCATTTGTACTAACTGTTCAACTACCCCATGTTCATCTAAGTGTAAGGGGGATTGAGAAGGAGAATAAACATTTTTTTCTGGCGTTGATCCCTCCTATCTCTACCTATTAGGAGATGGTCCCTACATTGTTTGATCATCCATGGGCCTCTTTCCTCTTGAAGTAGAAGGAAGATCCTCACCTCTCCATTGTGTTAGTAGAAGAACAATATAACCACTTCCCTTTTGTATAGTGTAAACTCTCCTTGGGGTTAACTTTGTATATCCTAGCTGGCTTAAAATCTACCTAGCTCTCTCAGGGTCTATCTTTCTTATAGAAGCCCTTTTCTCATGCACTGCATGCATGATCCCTTCAAAATTCTCCATAAGAGCCTCTACCTTTCTAGCCCATGGCTCAAAACCCTTTAATGGATCATAAGTTTTATCAAAATTCCTGATAAAATCTACAGTCTTTTTGTAGATCACCCACTTTTCCTTCTTAATTTCTTGATTTAGGAGATCAAACTCATTCCTTATTATGTCCTTAGGAAAATAGAATTGGTGCTTCATAAGAGAACACCTTATCTTGTCCCTAAACATCCCTGATAAGAAACCCTCATTGTCTACACATCTAATCGTAGCTATAAGCATCTTGTAAGGTTGCAATACTTTGTTTAAATACACCCATCTTCCTTTAGTGATAACATATTGATGGGCAATTGTGATATCTGGGAAGAAAGTCCCTCTTCCTTTACCAATGAGAGTAGTTTCCTGCAAGTCACCAATTTTCCTTAAAATTTCAGCATATCCTATCTTTAGTGGAACTTGGTAGGGAAAAATGTATGGTGCCTTCCTGAAACCATATACCCTAAAGACCATGGAAACTGGATACAATATAATATCACCAAAATTATTAACTATGGTAATATCCTAACAATATTCTTTTGGTCTAATCAATCTTAACAATTCCCTTGGAATTGTAGGATTGTCAAAAAATAACAATGTCCTAAGCCTTGAGGAAAAATCACTGGCAAAAGAAATAAAACTATCATCAGTTCTATCCCATGACAAAGTTGTGGTCCACAACTGAATTGGAAGGGTTTCTCCATTCCTCTCTTTGACAATGTTGACTATTGAACTGAAAAACTGCTCACCTTTGTTTAAGAACATATGCATCAACATAGAGTACCATCCAAAAGGCCTACTAACTTTCATATTCTTTATTCCCATCAATCCCTCATGGATTAGGTCAGCCAAGTGAGAGGCAAAATCAAATATTAATGCCAATTCAGGATGTAGAGATTGCACCATCATGAACATATATGGAACAGGCATATGAGTGGCTTCATCATGCCCCAGGATTAAAGTTAAAGACTTATAAAAACCCTGTTCTTGTTTACTAAATAGATCCAACCTAAAAGGCTTTGGTGTACTTGGGTTGATAACACACGTTGATCCAATTTGGTCTAGAAAATCCCTTAGAGGCCCTATACTTAGGCAATCTTTCTGAGCTTCATATACCTCAATGAATTCATTAAAATCTATCTTTTCTAGCCTGACAGAAGGGTCATTTAATGAAAATACTTCCCTAATCTCATCTTCTTTGATGCTAATTAAATAATTTCCATTCACATCCTTGATGCATTTAGTCACAGGATCATAACACTTGGCAATCTCAATCAGCAATTTTTTATCCATAAACACTTCAGGAACTACCAACTTTCCTATATCAAATTGCCAAATGTTACTAAGAGGGGCACACGAATCCCTTTGTGAATATGCTAACTTGAACAAAATGAGACCATTGTGATCTTCTCCTACCCTAGCATCTCTCATCTAGTTTCCTCTGTCATGGAGCCCATTATTCACATAATCCCTAGGGTTTCTTGGGACCAATTCCTTCAATCTAGGTGCCCCATTATCTGAATGTGGGAGCAATTGCATCAAGTCCTCAAAAACACCCCTATCTTTATACTTTTTTTTCCTAGACAATCCCCTCTTTGGTGACATTTTAACTAGGGCTTTCAAAATAGTTCACAAATACTAGAGAAAACCCTAAATATTACTAGCTAGCAACATAATTTCTTCATAACTTCCTCACAGACTCAAACAATTCTTGAATTTAGAAATTATGACCTACCAAGCACCTACAAAAATCTACTTAATATCACACCAGAAAAAAATCCAATTCATCAAGACGCTTATGAAAGAGGTGAAGAATGCAACAATCAAATTGGGGTATATAATGTCTTGCCAATCATTTGCAATTCATCCACATGAAGCTCATTAAGTTTGCCATTACTGAAAATTGGTGGCCTCAACATTCAAAGGATGTGAGCAATGTCACAGAGTAGAAATTTAAATTTGGACTGTTAATCTTCTTTTCTTTTCAGTGCATTGAATGGTCAACAAAAATAGCAGCATGACCCTCTTGTTATTTTCCCCAAACTAGTTCCCAACCAATGAGAACAACTTAATTTAATCATGTGGGAAAAAGAAATATCTTAACTTAACTTTGATTGGAGTGGATAGGTGTCAACTTGTCACTGAAGCACAGGCATAAGATCCAAACATCTTTCCTCACCGGTGTAATGACCGTCGTATATCCTTTCCCAACTTATCGTGCTTTACCATTTCCCAAAGTGATGACCCCACCTTTCTGTTTAAACCTTTCATCAAATCAACAAATGCCACATTCACAAAAATCAATAGGTGGGACCCTAATCTCTTCCTTGGCATTTAAACATACTGACAACTGATAGGTCACCCCCTTCCTTTGGCCAATCAAAAATAAACCTATCAGCGTGATCGGGTGACTGAGGACCCACCTTTTAGTCCACATGCTTTAAACATGATCTAACGGTCATCTCTATACCACAGGCCTTAAAAATCATGCATCTTATCCCAGTGGTATACCAACAACCATAGGATCTTGTCGAGCTTTAACTTTCTGAGTAGGCCAGCCCTACTTTAATACTTCACTTAATTCTTCATCATGTCAGCAACTGCCATGTTTCATAAAAATAGGTGGGTGGGCCCTTCTCCTTTTCTTTCCTAGTACCAAACACCCTATCGGCTGCCACATCACAAATTATTTCAACCAATCAAAAGCAAACTTGTCAGTGTGACATGGTAATTTAGGGCCCACTTCATATCTTGTGCTTCATATAGAATCAAATGATCATCACTGTATCGCAAAGCTTAAACACTTCACAACTTTCTTCAATAGTATAATGACAACCATAAGATTAATCTGTGCTTTATCCTTTGAAAAAGTCTGACCCCACAGCTACTATGCCACTTAAGACAAGTGTCAACCTGAGAGAATCCCCACAGAGACTAACAAGCCAGAACTTGCCTCTGTCAGCAAAAATTTGATCAGACACCTTTCGCTAAACCGCAATGCTTAAAAAGAAATCAACTTGACCCAATGGTATAATGACAGTCCTTGATGCATTCCTTTGTTTAATCGACAGCAGGCTTTGAAGATGGCCCTGCTTGGACAGATGTCCACCTATCACTAAATCACATGTTAAAAATTCTAACAATAGGAAGCCTTAAGATTTAATGACAACCACTCATTTCAAAAGATTAGTCACTTGGAAAAATTAACAAGAAACTTAGGCTTTGAAAGAAATATTAAAAAGGGACCCCATTCGACAACCTAGTGGTATAACATGTAAAGTGGTCATCTTAAAAGGGATTGTTATTGCACATGTTTATTTGGACATTTTAATGAGCCAAAAAAGTAACGCTCAAACATAACAATGCTAAGACCAGCTAGGGTTTTCCATCATAATATTTACTACTTAGGTCTTAAAACAAACTTTTTCAAAAATTTAGCATGAGGATGAAAATTTTTAGAATAGTGCTAATAGTGGCTCATGCTTGGGGACGTGTATCTCCTCCAGATACAACGAGAAAAAAAATAATCTTGGAAGAGTAGACCAAAACAAAAATTTGACTGGCAACAAAGAGTTACACATAAAACCCTAAACCTAAACCTACACAGAGACTCAGAAAGTCACTTAAGAAAAGTAAAATTTTAAGAATTTCCCATGAACTGGCAATTCCTTGAGTTCTCCTGTCAAATTCTTCAATAGATATGAACTTGTTCCCCATTTCTCTTCAATGATATATGGGCATAACTAGATGGGATCAAATTTCTCATGTTTTCCTCTATCTTCCAATCTTGCATTCCACATCAGGACCAAGTCACCACTTACAAAACTTCTCAGAGTAGTCCTTTTGTCAAACAAGACTTTGCACTGGGCCTTCGTCTTCTCATTTCTAGTATGTATATCATTTCTTACCTCATTAAACTAAATCAATTCATTTATTCTAATAGTCATTTCATCATCCACATCATCATCATAGGTTTTTATGAACTGATACATCTGTAACAAATTGTTCTAGGGAAATCTTGCATTAATCCCATAGAGTAAGTCAAAAGGGGTACACCCTATTGCTTTCTTTACTGTAACCCTGTTGTACAAACTAAGATGTGCACTTCTCTAAGCCTTTGATTCCAAGGGAATCCATGAATGGGAATCCTTGAAAATTGACCTAGAGCTCCCTAGGCATGAAGTGAAAGGATATTAAGTGTGCTCTCAGCTAGAGCTATTAAGCTTATGACCTTGCTAGTAAACCATGCAATGGGAGATTCAATGGAGACAAGGGAAAGAATGTCAATATCCTCAAGAATCAATAATGAGAATGAAAATGCAACTATACTAGAAATGAGAATGCAAGCTAATTATGAAAGGAAAGATGCAAGTGTTACAAATCCAAACTACTTAATCTATGTGAGCTAATCTAGAGAATGAAAATGAAATCTAAACTAGGAAAGCATAAATATGAAACTAAGCTAAGAATGTAAGAATATGAAGCTATGATGCAAGAAATGAAGGCTAGATGCAAGAATGTCTTCAAAAGCTCCAAATTCTCCAAGCAATCTTGCATCATAAAGTTATTATTCAAAACATTCATCCTAAGATGAGAAGAGAGCTCTCCTTTTATAAGAAATTAGAAAGAATGGACCATGGAGATTAAGAGGCAAAAGATTTAATCAACGGTGGAGCTTGAAAGAGGAGAAATCCATGTGCACAAATATCCTCCATTGGAAAAATAAGAGTTGACTTTTGTGTCCATATGAGACAAAAAGTGCCTTTTCTCCCTTTTATAAAATAGGAGTAATGCTTTATTTGTGCAACTTAGGATAAGAGGAAAAGTGGGGGCTTTTTATTTAATAAAAGAGGAGGAAATTCCTTTTAAATAAATAAAGACTTAGGATAAGATGGTTAGCCCATAGAATAAAATCAAATAAATGATAGAACTAGGATTTGATCAAGAATAAGCAATTGATGATTTTAACAAATAATGCTAGAAAGGGGCTAATAGTCTAGATGACCATTTTTGGATGATTACATTTGCCCCTCTTTGAATAATGTGTGATCGATCTAGGAGCACATTATGTTAAAGAATAGATCAGCCAAGAAGGCAAATGGATAGAGATTTAAATCCAAAGAATGAAGTGCAGAGAGATAGAAAATCCTATATGGTCAGCCTGGCAGCAATAGTACTAAACACTTAGGAAAGAGATGGATAGTATCAGGACTCAAGATGAGAACTAACATGTCAAGTGCAAAGATAGATCAATCAGAGAAAATGGAATGGTCAAGCATATAGGATATGATATGATGTGTTTTCCCCCTTGGGATCAAAATCAAAATTAGGTAAAGGGAAGGCAAAAGCAACAACAACATGATCAAATGACTATAAATCATAATCGAAGAGAAGGAGAATGATAGGATAACCATCAAGTAGTGAAGATATGCCCCAGTTTGATTAGGTTTGACTGAGAATGATATAGGATAAAAATGAAGTCAAACCCCAGAGAGATGAATTGAATGACAAGTGAATGAAAGACTAGAAGGTTGGAAGAGATGGGGATGAAGAAAGAAAGGATGCCCCAGTGAAGATTGAAGGATCAAGCCTCAAATGGTCAACCAACTGCACAAAAGAAGGGAAAACTTTAAAATGCAATTTTGACTATTAAGATGAACTTGAATTTTGATTTTGATCCCAAAATGAAGAGAAAATGATGTGATATGAAAGACAAGAAGTGAAAGACATGATCAAGAAGAAGTGAAAGGTGAGTGCAGTTGAATGACAGGTCCATGAAAGATGAAAGGAGAGCTCTCTCCATATGCAAGATGCAAAACTAGCTAACATGAACCTAAAAATGCAAGCTATTATGAAAAGTGGTTTACTTGCAAGGTCACAAAGCTATTAGACTCTAATATTCATCATCAAGTGTTATTGGTAGCATTGTGAGATCATACAATACACACTAGTATAACTATGTCGATCTAAATATGATCTATATCAGATAGGAATGTGGAAATCCCACGTAGGCACCAAAGACATATAAGTCAAGATGACTAGTGTAGTGAAATTCCCTAAGTTTGATATAGCAAGATTATGCTCACATCGAGACACAAGAAAGTCAAGATGACTATAAGCATGCACTTGTGGAAAAAAAAAGTCAAGGATAATACCTTGTAGATCCTAGAGTCAAGTGCAACAAGCATAAATGCTCATGACAACCAAGATCAACAAAATATACCCACAGGTAGAAAGCAAATAAAACATGTCCTCATGCCCTACTCTTCTAGCTCAGCATCATCGAAAACTATTAGGGATAGAACACACATCAAAGAAATCATCATAGATAGCACACAAAGAAATAAAGAAAATTTCAGTAAGTCAAGTGTTTAAGTGTGTGTGTGTGTAGGTCATAGAGTCAAACTTTGAGTATCACATCTGCTAGTGAGAAATATTGCATCATTCGAGACTATGGATAGGATATCTAATAAGTGTTGAGAAACACTCAACACTAGGAAAGTGTTGAAAAACACAATTGGGGTGGTGTTGAAAAACACTGTTGGAACCAAGAGGCCCAAGAAACCCGAATGCACAAAGAGACCCAAGATAAGCTAGAACAATGTATGCCACCTAGACTAAGACAAGAGTCAATTCTAGGCTAGGAGAGGCAAAGCGGAAACTAGAGTGGAGGAGCACCATGCAAGACTAATAGACATAGGTGCAAGGGTCTCAAGCAGCGCTTGTTTCTAGGTTTTCACCACTTGATAATTTTTTTTAGGACTTTTTTCAAATTTTTTGTGTATTTTTGCTACCAAGGCACCTGTTTCCAGGTTTTCACCAAGGCACTTTTTCTATTTTTTTAAATTTTTTTTTGGTGAGGCATCAAAGCACCTATTGCTAGGTTTTCACTAGGATGCTTATTTTTTCAGTACATTTTATGCTTTTTAGGATTTTTTCAACATCATATATGATTTTTTTAAAAGATTTTTTCAGGATCATAAAGAATATGTACAAAGAGCTCAAGAACCTTAGGCATAGAAATTTTTTAGATGTAGAACATTAATAGGCTTAGTAAGCTCTTCTCCCTTAGGTGTAGATAGCTAATAGGCTCCAAATCCAAATGCTACTATGATAATGTAAGGCCCCAACCAATTTGGTTCAAACTTTCCTTTCTACTCCCAATTCTACTAATTTTTGGGATTTTCTCTGAGAACTAGTTCACCCACTTGGAACTCTCTAGGATGAACTTTCTTATTGTAGGTAGTAAACATTCTCTTCTGATAAGTGTGCATGTGATCAAAAGTGGCCTTGTAGCATTCTTCCAAAGTAGTGAGCTCATGCACTCTCATGGCTCTCTGGTCTTCATCGGTAATCAAACCATGGAGAGAGACCCTTAGGGAAGGGATTTCAACCTTTAATGGTAAGACAACCTTAGAACCATAAACCAAGGAAAAAGGTGTTGCACCTATAGGAGTGCGAATAGAAGTTTTGTAAGCCCATAGCACAGGATTGATCTGCAAATGCCAATCCTTACCTGATTTGTGCACTATTATGTGGAGAATTTTTAGTAATGTCTTGTTTGAGGAATTAGCTTGGCCATTCCCTTGAGGGTAGTAAACAAAGGACCAATGTTGTTTGATTTTGAACTTTTTACACAAGTGCTTCAGGTTTTTGTTCTGAAAATGATCGCCATTATCTGTGACTATGGAAGAGGGAATACCATAGTGGCAAATAATGTGATTCAAAATAAATAGGGCAACATGTTTTCCTATAGCTGCTGATAGTGGGATAGCTTTGACCCATTTGGTAAAATACTCAGTAGTTGTAATGATGAATTTATGCCCACTCAAAGAACTAGGATGGATCTTTCCTACCAAGTCAAAGGCCCATTGCTGAAATGGCTAGTAAGTAACAGAGGGAATGAGCTCATGTCTAGGAGCATGAATGAGGTTCCCATGTAGTTGAAATTTTTTGCAGGACTTGGCATATCGAATAGCCTCAGCTTGCATAGTAGGCCAATAGTAGCCAGCCCTAAGCAATTTCTGAGCTAGCACAAGACCATTAGAGTGTGACCCACATATGCCATCGTGAACTTCAACTAATGCCTTTTCTGACTCCTCTATTTCTAGACACCTAAGGAGAGTTCCATCTAGACCCTTCCTATACAAGTCACCAGAGATGAGGGTAAAGTGTGAGGCATTATGGATGAGCTGGTGCTTCGCATTGTGTTAGGGCTTTTTCTTGTAGGACATAAAATAATACTTGAACTTGTTTTCCTTGAGACTGATTCCCACAAGAGAAAGACCTAATTGCTGAGGATTGGATAAGATCCTCCTTCATTTTTGAGCTCCATAGACTGAGGAAGGTATTACCTTTTAATGATGACTGACTTTGTAGTATTCTTATGAGTGGACACTGACTAGCTTCTAGTCTTCTTAATTCATAAACCTATAGAACACTTTGCATATGACTGTAATCTCTTTAATGCAAACTTTAACTAGAAAGTGTGTGACTGTAAGTGAAGCAATAGTCAGTGTTGTAAGGATTCTCATCCTTCTTCCTTTTAAGGAGGGACAACCTAATATGATTCTCTCTTTGCAGAATCAGGAAATATGAACTAAATGCCCTGGGCACAGTCCAATCTATCAAGTGCAATAAACATGAAAATAAAAGGTATTGATAAATAATGTGAATGTTTCAACTTCTTCTCTAAGATCGATGAAAGATACAACTGTGAGAAACAAATACCAAACCAATGCCTAATCCTAAGGGAAATGGAGTCACAATGCAAATCAACAAGTAAACCCTGACAGAAACACAATAGTATGCCTTACACACTAACTACAACTCCAAATAGGTTGCCTTACAAACTATTCTGTTAACCAAATATTGTTATCATCAAAGATCCATACAAATATATTTACTCTCCAAGATGAAATATAAGCACATTTAATTCTTTCCTTGAAAGAAGCTCATAAAACAGTCAAGCAGGTTGCCTTACAACTGGTATATTTCAAATTCCTAACATGAAAAACATACAAGAGTAAAATACATAAGCAAAGAGACAACAACAATATATGGTAGAAGTTGTAGTGTATTTGTATTAAAATCAACTTGCCACTTACATTCACAATTCCATCACTCAGAAGACCAGACACAAAGCTTGGTGATCTACTTCTAAGCAATTTGGTTCTATTTTCTATATCTTTCCAATCTCTACTCCTTTTTCTACCAACCTTTACAAAAATGAGCCTTCAACTCTATATAGCCTTTTCAAAACCACCTTGGAATTCCCTCATTAATGGGAATGCAACAAGCTTTGTGTGGTTGGAAAACCTAACTCCTTTTAAAACATAAAAATACAACCAACCCTCAGGTGGTGAAAGGACAAAACTTTCTCGGACTATGGTACATCTTTGGCTGCTCAAAAACTGACACCTTCAATTACAAATATTTATGATAGCTCCTTGATTTCAATGAGACATGGTGACCACCATTTTAGGCTAACCTACACCATTCTTGAATGATAGCTTATCAATCTTGTATTCCTTGGATCAGTTGTGTTAGATGTCCTTTTCAATCTTCATCCAAAATATCCAAATCAACTGCAGTAGATCTAGCCTTTTTGGGCTTTGTCTTTTCATCCCATGCAATTACCTATTCCTCTGACAACCAATTAAAACCTTGGACAAGTTGTAGTTGGCCTTTTGTCTCTCCCATCTAGCATCTGTAATTGCTTTAACATCTGACACAAACTTGGTGAGGTCCACCTCTGCTTTGATGGCTTCATCTAAGGCCTTATTGAAGCTCTCTAAATCAACATCATTAATCTCACCTAAAAATGCCTCTTTCCTAGGTAGTAGAAGATCAGCATTCGATCTCCAATTATCAAGGCTTTTTATTGTCCCATCTGTACTCAAAATTGAGGGGATGAATCTATTGGTACAGGAGCTAAGCATGGCTATCTTAGCCTCAATCAACTTTGCTTTACCCTTGAAAAGAGGTAAAATGACTTTAATTCTATCAATCTCCTCACCAACTCCTACAACTATCTCTGGTATGTCACTCCCCATAGATTGAGCAAAAATCAATCTCTCAAAAAGTAGTGCTCTGACAAACCACACTATATGAAACTCACTCAAAATCTGCACATAACTATTGACCTCCTTTTGCAATTTTGGAAATTTTCTATAAGCATTATAAACTAGGTCAAATTTATCCTTGATTGTGTTCAATCTATGCTACAAAACACTCAATAGGGCTTGCAATACTACCTCATTCTTTTCATCATTAATCTTTTTCAATTTAACTTCCACCTCCTCATCTGTCATTCCTTGTGCCTCTATTGCCACTAGCTGCTCAGGAGGTGCAGGGGCTACTACAGGGGTATTTATAATTTGCAATTGTAGTTCCTCTGCCTAATTCTCAATGTTGTGACTTTTATTATCTACAAGTCCCTATCCTTCACCAGGGCACTGTAATCCTCCAAGAGGTTGCCATATCTCTCTGACAATTGTTTAGTTTTATCCTCATTTAATTTTGCAAATTGGGTCAAAACCTGAGAAATTTCTAGGTCCCCTATATTGTGGATTGACCACACTATTTTATCTCCCTCCATTTGTTCTTTTACATTCAAAATTTGTGGTTTCTTGTCTTTTGGATATAGACTCCACATGGAAAAGGCCTGACTTTTTGGGCTATACCCAAATCCTCTTATTATGTCCCCTACTTGGGTTTCAGAAGACAGAGTGACATCTTCTTGTATCTTTATTTGATCTATTATGAAGTCAGTATAGAAACTCCACCCAGGCACAAGCAACATATTACTTTTTCTTACTAATTCCCTGGCCTCATCTAGAGTAAAATTTTCTTCCTCAGGGTCATATTCTTTCAATTGTTGTAATGCCTCATCTAGCACTTGACCCTCCTCAATTATTTGTACACTTGAAGTGACTAGTTGCTACTTATGCCATAACAAGAAACTTTTGAATTCCTCAAAATTCACAAAATTGTCATCCTTCATGAAGGCATCTTGCTCAATCAATCTTTCATCTTGGCCCAAGGCCAGAGGCAACTCCACATCTTATGTTTCATACTTTTGTTGCCTTTTAGCCTCTTTGACTACTTTCCTAATTTCATGGTGATGAAAGCTAGTCCCTGTGTAGAGGGCACTCACTTTGTCTTTCTTCCTCCTCTTTGAAGGCTCACCAGTTAACAACTTTTTCTTTTTCTTTTGAGGCTCACCAGTATCCTTAGAAATGGGCAATTCAGCAAGATCTACATTTTCTTTCTCCTCCTCAGGCCCTTCGGCCATTGGTTGTTCCATAGTGGGTGGACTATATATGGGGTAGCCACCATCACTATCCTCATCACATTCTGATTCTGAATGGGCCTTTTTGCCTTGATTAGCATCATCAATTTGATCCTTCATAGATTCAACAAGTGTGTCAAATTGAGCCATCATCTGCTCAAGTCTTTGGAGGTAAGGCAAAGTGGGAAAGAAACCCCCAAATACCAATCCTTTTCCTTTAAAATCCTTCTCAAGTTTGTGTAATTGATCTAATTGCCTAATTCTTTTCTCCACCTCATCATCCTCAATGATGTTTCTAATCACATCCTCTTCAGGATACTCTTCATGTAGCTTATTGAAAGGAATGGTAGGCATGTAGTATTTCCTTGTAGAAACCATGAAACCTTCTGTATCCACATACCTGTGTGGTGCTGCAAACATCCTATATTTCTCTAACCAATCATTTACTTTACTAAATTCTCCCTTTCCAATTGTAATATAATGCACCCTGAAGTGACGAGGAGTGAGACTCCCCTTTCTGTGGGAAGCCAAGTGTTCTCTTTCTATCAACATGAGTTGCTAGACAAACTCTAGAAATGCAACTCTTGGTGGTACATATAACTGAAGTAGATGAGGAGGCTGAGGGCATCCATAAACCCTAATCATTGTATAGCTTGTCTCATAGTAAATATCTCCCCAATTGTGACCCTTGGTCTAATTATGAATAAATTGTTGGGGTCTCACCATCTATAGGACTTTGGTGGATAATCTTGTGCAATTTACACCCAAACTCTGGAGAATGGGGTATACAATCTAGTTCTCAAAGGCACTAAAATCTCACCTAGGGCATGAAGGGCTCCAGAATCCTAACCAGAACTATACTGGGTTAGGCTATCCATTCCACATCATTTGTGGTTTGAGATCATTCAAATTTATTAAACCATAATTGTGATACACAATTAAGTGCATCAGCAGGGAGTAGTGCATGAACTTGGGTTGAGAACTAGAGGTGAAATTCTTCAAGGTCACCAAACCCTCATGCATCTTGTTTATGATATAACCAATAAATTCATACCCTTTTCTCACCACACGGCTCTGTGAATCCATTACTAACATCAAAATGTCAGATGTAATCCTCTCAGGACCCGCATCAATTCCCATAACTTGGCATATCCCATATGCAATGTATTTCATGTAAAACTTTAGGTCTTTGTAGGCATATAGAATCAATCTAGCCATAGGTGCAATATAGTTTTTATTCTCCTTTGACATATGATTCTTAATCTCCCTGGAGACCAGAGTAGCCTCTCTGACATATCTATTTGCTAAAGCTTGCAAGTTGATTTTTGTGGCCATGGGAAAATGAATCCCGAAAGCATTCATGAAAGAATTTTGGTCTAAGATTATCAAGGGTGAACCATCCTCTTTTCTAATGGTCTTTGAGAGAGGATCATATCTTTGAGATAGCATGAGGAGCAAGTCTACATCTATAAAAACCTCTGAGACAATCAATTTGGCCAACCCTAAAGTCCAAGGGTTTGAAATCGGTATAACACTATCATGGTTCTTGTAGAAATATGTAAATAGGCACATGCCTATGATTTCTAGAGTTTTATCATCCCTATAATAAGCTAAGTCATCAACAAAAATGTCATCACTGACCTTCTTGTTCTGAGAAGAACCAGGCAAGAGAGTGAGAAATTCATCTGAAAAACTTTCCTTTACTTTCTCCTTCGACCCTCCACTGGTAGAAGCTCCACTTGTTGTTGTCTGACTCATCCTAACTATAGCTCTACAAATTCCTCTGCAAATTCACTGATCACACTGCAAGTTCAGAAAGCTCAAAAAACCTAGCACTTTGTACTTCTTTAATAAGCTTCGTAACTCTCAAATGAGCTGCCTCTAACTACTTTAACTTGCAATATTGAATGTGCCACCACGTCTGACATCTCTAGCCAACAAAAGGTCACTTCCACCATTACTTCAACATGCATAGGGTTTCAATTTACTATTCATAGCTGAGAAATTTTAAATTTGAACATTTCGCGAACTGGCGACTGAAGAAAAAGAGACAGTTATTTTACAAATTTGGTGCTTTAGAAAGGTATTCTGAGATTTGGCGACTAAAAGGAAATCTCGTAGTCATGAAATACTTTTGACTTTTCAAAATTCATTCTGAGATCAAGGGACTTGTCCATTTGGAGATCTAGCGACTGAAGAAAGAGATACATTAATTCATTCTATTCTAAGAACTGCTGACTATAGTCAAAAACTATAGTCGCGGCAATATATTTGTCTTTGAAAACTTTCAGCAATCACCCGACTTGGAGATCTAGTGACAAACCAAAAATCTCATAATCTCTCAAAGCTTTGACTATTTAACTTCTTTCTTGAGATCATGTGACCACTATCATTCTCATCCCTCAATTCATCCAGTGGTCCATATTAAGTCATGAGAAGATTTCATAACTAACTGCCTGATCCCACGACCTCGAGAAAATTATGTTGCTAAATCACTGAAAGCTTATCAATTAACTGTCAAGAACCTGAGATCACATGACCACACAATCACTATATCACTAAATACAATCATAACTACTAGGTCCTAACCCCTTCATTAACCCTCACTTGACCTCGGGAAAATCTGGAGACTTGGTGACAAAGATTTCTCGCTAAATCTCACAATCTTTCACTTAACTAGGGTTTAATCCTAAGAACACATGACTGAGGCATTCTCCAAGTCATGAGAACATTTCTTCACTCTGGGTTAAGACTAGAGATCAAGCACCATCCACATGATCAAAAACCATCAATGGTTCTCATTAAATCTATCAAACCTTTGTCACTTAACTGCCGCATTTAGAGATCTGGTGACAACTGTGTCACAAAATAACTAACTGCCAGAGAGATAGCCATCAACATCAGGAGATCATGTGGCCAACAAAACTCACAATCACTGAATGAAAAAATAAATCATCATATTATTATGAGATCTGGAGACAACCGCCAAGGAAGACCGCTATTCCATCTTGAGATTCAGCAACCAAAGAGAAAACTCATGATCGCTAAATGAAAGGTCATTTAAATAAATCATTGTGAGATCTCCTGACCATAGGAAAAACCAATTTGGAGATTTTGTGACTATAGTCTCTTAGTGATGAATCAAATACAGCAGTCGCTAGATCTCAAGATTATCATTGTGAGATCTGGAGACTAAAGGTGAAACGCTAAGTCGCAAGAAGACAAGGAATATTCCAAGAGACTCACGAGAATGGGTGACAAAGGCTTTTAGGCATTCGCTAGACAAATGGGAATATTCCTAAACCTTAAGGAGACTCAGTGACTAAGAGGAAAATAGAAGCGCACATACAAATTTTGAGACTTAAGTCATCTAATAAAGTAACAGAGAATTAGAACACTGACGACCTAAACTAGGGTTTTTATGATTTTTCAAAGGCAATTAGACCTAGCAAACCCTAAAGACTGCAATTTTTTCAAGATCATCCATAAATTTAGGGCAAAAAACAAAAAATGAGATTTCTAACCAACACATTGCACGTTAGATTTTTAGGGATAATTTGATCTCAGAGATAGGAAAAGATGGTGGCGTAGCGGGAGGAGTCATGACCAACCACAGTGTAAATGACATGGTTAGCAGGGGAATTATAGGCAAGGTAGTGCAATTCCTCCACCAAGAACTCAAAGTGTGGTTCATGCTCTTCCAGTTGTAGGATGGATGCCAAAGTAGCCATGGCATCAACAACCTTGTTCTCAGCTCTAGGAATTTGTTGGAATGTGACAGATGCAAAATAATTCCTGAGTGAGTCTATCATCTTCTTTTAGGGAATCAACTTGTCATCTTTGGTTTGATAATCATCATTTACTTGGTTTATGACAAGTTGAGAATCTCCAAAAATATGCAACTCAAAAATCCTCAATTCAAGGGCAAGCTTAACAACATTCAACAAGGCTTCATATTCAGCTATGTTATTGGTGCATGGAAATAGAATTTTATAGGATTTGGGAATGGTGTATCCATGAGGGGTAACAAATAGGATTCCAGCACTAGCTCCATTCTATGTATGGGAACCATCAAAAAACATTTTCCATGTACGCCCTATGATATTCATGATTGAGGCATCTGGGAAATCTATCCAAAGAGGAGCATTATCAATCATGGGAAACTCAACCAATTGATCTGTAATTGCTTGCCCTTTAATAGCTTTTCTCTCAATATACTGAATGTCAAATTCTAAAAGAATTAGCATCTAGTTGGCAAGGCATCTAGTAAGCGTAGCTTTACTTAGGAGATATTTTAAAGGATCAATTTTAGCAATCAGCTGTGTAGTATGTGCAATCATGTAATGTCTAAGTTTTTGGGATGTAAACACCATAGCTAAACAAGCTTTTTCAATACTAGTATAATTGAGTTCATAAGCAACCAGAGTGTGACTAATATAATAGATAGCTCATTCTTTTCCCTTATCATCATGTTATGCAAGGAGAGCCCCTAAGGAACTTTCTATAGCAGAAATGTATAATATCAAGGGTTTCCCTTGGATAGGTGGCATAAGAATAGGAGGTCATGCTAGGTAATCCTTGAGCTGGTCTAGGTTCTTTTGACACCCCTCATTCCTTATACAAGTAGCTCCCTTATGCAAATTCTGATTGAATGGTTGAGCTTTGTCAACTAGCTGAGAAATGAACCACCTGATAAATTGGAGATGGCCTTGAAGACTCCTTAATTGTTTGATGTTTCAAGGAGGTGGCATCTCCATGATAGCTTGCACCTTTTCTAGGTCTACTTCTATCCCTTTTGCTGATATAATGTACCCTAGTAGTTTCCCAGAAGTGACACCAAAAACACATTTTTTAGGATTTAATCTGAGTTGGAATCATTCCATGTGGTCTAATATCAAACTCAAATCAGTCAAATGAGTGCTTCTTTGTTGTGATTTGGCAAGTGTGTCATCAACATAGTCCTCCATATTCTTATGCATCAGATCATGAAATATGGTAGTCATGGCTCTTTAATAGGTTGCACCAGCATTTTTAAGCCCAAAAGGCATGACATTCTAGCAAAAGATACCCCATGCACATGTGAAGGCTGTCTTCTCTTGGTCTTCAGGGGCAATCTTTATCTGATTATATCTGGAGAAGCCATCCATAAGGGAATACATTTCATAACCCGCTGTCATGTCCACTATCATGTCAATGTTTGGGAGTGGAAAATCATCCTTAGGGCATGCTTTATTCAAGTCTCTGAAATCAGTGCATATGCGAATAGACTTGTCATGCTTGGAAATAGGGACAATGTTAGAAATCCGCTCGGTGTAGTCGATAGCTCTGATGAAGTTGGCTTTTAGAAGCTTCTCAAGTTTAGCATTAACCAATAATGCCACATGGGGATGCATCTTTCTTTGTTTTTGTTTGATAGGTTTTACCTCTAGAGCAATAGAGAGATGATGCATAATAAGCTCAGTGTCCAAACCAGGCATGTCCGAGTATTTCCATGCAAAATTGATCTTTTTCTCTTGAAATAATGTGGAAAATTGTTCTTTTTCTTCTGCTAAGAGGGACTGAGCCACATGTATGATTTTAGGAGAATCTTTTGTCCCTAAGTTGATGGGTTGTGTAGGCTCTATTAGAACTAAAGACCTTTCTTGAAAATAGCTCGACAGACTACCAAGTACCTCATCCTCGGGTGCCTCGGAGAGGTTTTCACCCTTAGATACATCTTTATTTTTACTATTTTGAGGTTCGAATACCACCACAATGTGGTTTTCACCATTAGACGATTACTTTTTTCTTTTGATTTTATGACTGAGGTACTTGATATCTAATTCATTCATGTTTGTTTCTGGTTCGCTGGTGGAAGAAGTAATAGGTTCAATGGCATTTAGGTAGCAGGTGATCTCATAATCATTTTGAAAGGAAGGCAATATAGGTCTTTGATCTTGGGCAGACCAATCGATAAGATTTGAATGTATGAGGGAGAGTGAAATGATTGGCTCAAGGTTATTGATGTGGTGGGTATCATTTTTGGTGACAAGAGAAGTCGAGCCTATAGGGTAGGCTCCAAAAGTATCAAGATCTAAAGTTTCACAGAGGGACTAGAGTGGTCTACTAAAGTGATACGTGGATTGAACTCATCAGACCCTACATGAGACTCATCAATTACATCAGGGTGGGCACTATAGGTATGAATCACATCAACTTTCATATCCACTATGGAAGAGCTATCTGAGAGAGTATCTCATTCATATTCATTTGAATCAGTTGTGGAACTTTTGCTAGGATGTTTGCACCAAGAAGGCTTAGGATGCCTAGAAGTAGAGGCACCCATGTCATTATGTGTGAGATCTCCTCTTTCCAGTAACCGTGCAATATTTCTATGCTATCTATCAAAGCTCAATGTCTCATTAGGCACAAAGTTTCTAGATGTAGAGGCTTCAGTTGTATCATCAGTAGGTATGTATTCTTCTCCCCAAATAAGTGAAGTAGAAGGAAGAAAATCTTCCATTTGGGCCATATTGCATAATGGTGATTCCTTGACATTTGTATCTGAGTCACTAAGCATGAGAGTATTTCTAGAACATTCAGGAATGTCATTGTCAACACCATATCCTAGACCTGTGGTATCTTTAGAAGGTCAGCCATCAGTATGACTCAAAGGTTCAACTAGAGCATGCCCATTGTTATTTAAAGGTCTATGACCTTGATAGCCCATTTTCTGTAGAAATTTATAGCCTTTACTATAATGTTTAGGAGAAATGGGAGTAGCAACTGTCATACTGTCTTCTTCTTCTCTATAAATCCACTCCCTAACAGCTTGTTCTTCTTTTTTGGCCTCTAAGGGTACAGATGATTGAACAAAGGTACCAAAAACTATCATGGCAGAAGCGGAAGGCTTTGTATTGTCTGAAGGTCTACCATAAGACTTAGGAGAAGTAGGCATAGCAGCAATAGAGTCCAATGTATATTCTCCCATACTAATACTCATCATTTTTAATTTTTGCTCAATAGCAACAAGGGACACATTATGATCATGAGAAGGTTTGTTGTGAGGAACAAACATCTCAACAGTAGTTAGAGTATTGATAGCTATAGCATTGTCCCTAGGAACCACAATCTTAGCTCCATTGTGTGGAAACTTGACACACTACTGGTAAGTGGAAGGGATAGCTTGCATGTCATGGATCCAAGGATAACCTAGGAGAATGTTATATGTGAGCAGGATGTCCAATACTTGGAACACAACATCTTTCATGACAGGGTCCACTTGAACAGGCAACACAACAAGACCTTTGGAAGATCTTTCCACTTCATCATATGCTTTTATAGTAATCTTTTGTTTAGGGTCTATGTCCAATTTAGACAATCCCAACTATTGAACAACATGGAAGGAAACAATATTTAACCCTGCACCATTGTCTATCACAACTCGGTGGACTTGGGTATGGTAGACTAGAAATTCAATGTGTAAAGCTAGATTATGAGGGTGACTAAGAGATGTTTCATCTTCTATAGAAAAGGATAGGTAGTGGGGAGACAAGATGTGGTTGACCATGGCCTAGAACTGATCTGGATCAATATCATTGGGAACATTTTTTGTATTAAGGGCTTTTTCAAGGATCTCTTTGTGCAAAGGGGATAACTCAAGGAACTCAAAAATGGATATCTAAGTGGGTGTTCATTATAGCTAGTGTAAAAGTTCATAGCTAGATAGGGCTAAAGGAGCTTCTTGTTTGGAAGGATCCTCTTGTTTGGGATCATGCGCAGTCTTAAGGACAATTTTGGCTTGCCCCCTAGTAACAACATTTAGTGTCTCACTCTGAGAAGATGAATTATCTAGTGTTTGCAAGACCAACTTTGGCATACCATAATTGGTTTTGTTATCATCTTGAGACCTCATCATAAGAAAACTCTCAATAGGTTCTACCATGTTGATCACAGGTGAATTAGGAGTATATGTATAGTTGATCTTGGCATCATGATTTTTCTTATGTGCTTAAGAGGATTCTACTTTCTCATACTTAGGTAGAGGAGTCTTGAAAGCCTTGTGATTAGAATTTTTGACTAAGCCATCTGTGAGAACTATGTCTCCATCAATAAGATCTTGAATAGCAGCTTTAAGCTTAAAACAATTATCTATCGTGTGTCTCTTATTCCTGTGATAGTTGCAAAAATGATCATCTCTCCACCAATCAGGCTTAACCGGTGGATCATAGGGACAAGAATTGTTAGGAAGCATAAGATACTTGTTGGTAACCAAAGTCTTAAGAATCACATCATATGGTTCAGCCAATTTGGTGTAGACTCATCGATGGTTTTGTTTCTTTATCTTATTTGCATACTGAGGCTTAGGAGTACTGTGAGCATTGGCAGCCTCTTGTTGCTTTGCTACGTAGATAGCATTAGAAAGGTTGAAAGTAGGCTCTTTAGCTTTTGGGACATCCACAACCCCATCATTAACAACATACTTGTTTCTATTCCAAGGTTTGTTCTTGTCTTTGTCATTGCCTCAAGTATCTTTATTAATAACAATATCCCCCTTTCTTATGGACACATCCTCAATCTGATATGCACTTTCAACCATGTCATTGAAAGAGGAGAACAATTTTTTCCTTAGATCATAATATAGTTCTGGCACAAGAGTGTTGATGAAAATGTCAATATTTTCTCTCTTGGGTACCTGACGAGGATATCGAAAATACAATGACCTCCAACATTGTAAGTGGCAAATAGCTCACCTTGATTTTTCTTTAGAGCACTAAGATCTATCATGGTGATAGGTTGTTGGATGTCATATGAATAATATTGGGTGAAGCACCTAGCCAACTCATCAAAGGTCTTAAGAGGTGGTGTCAACTTCACAAACCATTCCAAGGCTTGTCCTCTTAAACTTATAGGGAAGAGTCATAGAAGAAATGTGTCTTCATGAAGGAAGTCCATGCTAAGAGTGTAAAAGTGATGCACATGGTCATGGGGGTCACCGTTTCCATCATACTTCTTGTATTTGTGAACCTCAATATCCCTAGGAAATGAGACCATGTATAGACTCCTATCAAAGGGAAGAGCACAGATAGACTCTACAAAAGAGAACTTTGGAGACTCCCTTTCTATTGCTATTTGGGAAAGACATTGATTTGTCCATTGTAATTCCTCTCTAAGGATTTCCAATTCTATTGGCACTCTTTCTTGAACAATTTGGCATACATCATAACCAGGGGGGAGCTTGTATCCTCTAGAAGTCATGTATTGAAAGTATTGATCTCCATTACGCTCTAAAATTTTAAGAATCATATGTTGGGAGGCTTCATCTTGTTCAAACCTCATAAGTTCTTCACTAGAAATCTCATCATTGGCTTCTTCCTCATTCTAAGAGGGAGGAGGCTAGGAGGTGAAGAAGGTGTAGAAAAAGTCCATCTTGGAGGAGATCTTGGTGGCGTGTTGTTGCCATAGTTAAAAGGAGGAGGTATATATTTGTAACCACTAATCTTAGGTTGTTCTTGAGATACTCCCCTTGAACCCATGCACCTAGCAGAATCCATTTTGTCTAAACGTGCTTGGTTGTCCTTATGCTCAAAATGTTCTTGCAAACAGAAGAACTTTTCTTGTTTAGTCAAAGTGAGTGAGACACTATCTGTGTTTTTGGAGGTCTTGAATGCAGAAAAAAGGAAGCCTCCTTTGTAGCACAGGGTGACCTTAGAATCTTTAGATTGGTTAGGAATAGAATTATTGTTTCTAATTGGTGCTCATGAGCATCTAGTTGGAGAAGGTAACTATGTATAATTGAATGGAAGGTGACTCTCCTACTCAAATTGAGATCGAGTTGTAATTGGCATGAAAAGAATGTTGGTTGACTAATAGAATGAGACAAAGTTTTTCAGATATTGAGATAAGAAAAGCTAAAGAAGATCACTTGTCAAAATAGAACAATAGAGATGGCTAGTCAAAAGTGCTCAAGAACTTACAACAATCAATTGACTCAAGCTGAGAGGTGAGCAAGAAGCTCGATTAGCAAGTAGCTATAGAGGTAACTGTGGTGTGACAAGTGATCAAGAGTAGCATTTGTTAGACTCAAACCCAATAGTTTTAGCTCATTTTTTCCAGTCTAGAACAAACCTAAGCATGCAAATAACAAACCAACTTTAGGTAAGAACAGGAAAAGACACTCCGCGATAGGTTAAAAATCAAGTTTAACAGCCCCGAATTGCAACAGTAGCAGGATAGCAGAATAACTCAAGATTCTTGGTTGAAGGTATGCGATGATGTTTTAGTATCATATGACTCTTGACCAGTGAATGTGGAAAATTCAGTTTTGAAAGCAATTTGGTCAATGTTGTAGGTTGCAAGTACAATTTTTTGGTTTCAAGCACAATAATATTAGGAAGTAGACAAGTTTGCAAACATTAGGTGATCAAACATATCATCAAACACTTGTGCAAGAGAAAAAGCAACCTTTCCAAGACAAGATATTATGATATCAAAATGAAAAATTTTATGAGGACTATCATGATGTTTTTATGTTCAAGAATGTTTTCACAGGTAGATCATAGCGAGAACACTTCAAGCACTTACTAGCCTAGAAGGACAAAGGCTCAATACTTAGCAACTTGGCCCACACTTGATGTCCCATCACCTCACACAAAGTGGTTACCCACAATAGATGTTGGCTTTGTCATGGAAGTGTCAATGGCACAACCAAAGGAACATAGATGGTGAGTAATCTTGGGGTGATCTGGGGTAGTCCACTAGGATCAATCCTTGCACCAAGAAGCTAAGCGGAAAAATAAGGTGGCTTCTATCTATGGTTCTTAATTAGGGCTTTCATTTGTAATACTCCCCTTACTCCCCGAAGGGACTCCTTACCTTGTGGCAAGTAACAGACCTCACGGCCAAAAGAGTACCTTAAGCATCCTTTCTCAACATTTTCCTCATGGTCACAATCCCACAAGTACTCACATTAAGCGAAGACAAGTACTACATCTACCAAGGTTTTGTGTCCTTGATAGCCTTGAGTTTATAGTGGGTCAGAATAGCTGGCAAAAAGCTTGTCCCCACTTGGGTCATTCCTCTTGATTGCTCAAGAGCAAGCCCACTAAAGGATTCTAATCTACACAAAGAATGGATCAACTTGTGAGGTTCAAGGTTTTTGTTTCACCAAAAGAGTGAAGAGCATACTTCCCTATCTCAAAGTTTCTCCCAAACACACCAAGAAAAGGTTCAATTACTCTCTTTCTTTCAAAATCTAAAAGTGGGTCAAGGTTTCTGGTTCACCACAAGGGTGAAGAGCATACTCTCCTACCACCAAAAGATTCCTACAACAAGATCTTAAGTTCCTAGTAAATGAAACAACTAGTATATGTCGCACTCAAAAGAAAGCAATTAAACAAGTAATGATTGGTTTTTATGTGGTGGGAAGCCCTACAAAAATTGTTAGTAGCCCTTGTGCATTTGGAGCTTTGACATGTGTTCTTTTTAAGAAAATAAGCAAGAAATGAGAGCACCTACAAGCACAAATTGTTAGTCCCACAATGAGTTAGCACATAAAAACTAATAATAATCTACAAATAAGCCTTTGTTTTACAACAACAAATCAGAAATCTGAAAGTAGGAAAATTGAAAACAGCAAGTGAACTAGCAAATCTAGAAATATGGGTCTTTGTCTATCTCGAGTAGCTCTACTCTCTATTTTCTATACTTTCCCGTGTCTACTTATCTGTGAAGAAGAAAAAAAAAACACAGATAGTGAGTTAGAACATAGAATTTAATAATCTGATAGCAAAATTAAATAGAAAATACCAGGTGGCATTTAACAGCTAATATTTGTCATTTAAAAGCTGGTAGGCATGATCAAAATACTCATAGGCATAATTAGATTATTCATAGGCGTGATCAAAATGTGCATAGGCATGATCAAAATGTTCACAGGCATGAACAAAATGTGCATAGGCGTGATCAAAATGTGCATAAGCGTGATCAAAATATTCATAGGCGTGATCAAAATATTCATAGGCATGAACAAAATGTGTATAGGCATCATCAGATTTCTTGTAAGTGGCATTAGAATGCTCGTAGGCAGCGTCAGATTTATCGTAAGTGGCGTTTCTTCTGTTTGCACAAAATTGACAAAAAAGTGACACTCAAAATATACAAAACTTGATAAAAATGAAGAGAATGAGGCTCAAAGCCCCACGATGGGTGCCAAAAATGTACATACTAAGATGTGCACTTCTCTAATCCTTTTCTTCCAAGGGAATCCATGAATGGGAATCCTTGAAAATAGACCTAGAGCTCCCTAGGCATGGAGTGCAAGGATATTAAGTGTGCTCTCAGCTAGAGCTATTAAGCTTATGACCTTGCTAGTAAACCATGCAATGGGAGATTCAATGGAGACAAGGGAAAGAATGCCAATATCCTCAAGAATCAATAATGAGAATGAAAATGCAACTATACTAGAAACAAGAATGCAAGCTAAATTATGAAAGGAAAGATGCAAGTGTTACAAATCCAAACTACTTAATCTATGTGAGCTAATCTAGAGAATGAAAATGAAATCTAAACTAGGAAAGAATAAATATGAAACTAAGCTAAGAATGCAAGAATATGAAGCTATGATGCAAGAAATGAAGGCTAGATGCAAGAATGTCTTCAAAAGCTCCAAAGTCTCTAAGCAATCCTGCAACATAAAGTTAGTATTCAAAAGATTCATCCTAAGATGAGAAGAGAGCTCTCCTTTTGTAAGAAATGAGAAAGAATGGACCGTGGAAATTAAGAGGCAAAAGATTTAATCAATTATGGTGCTTGAAAGAGGAGAAATCCATGTGCACAAATATCCTCCAATGGAAAAATAAGAGTTGACTTTTGTGTCCATATGAGACAAAAAGTGCCTTTTCTCCTTTTTGTAAAATAGGAATAATGCTTTATTTGTGCAACTTAGGATAAGAGGAAAAGTGGGGTCTTTTTATTTAATAAAAGAAGAGGAAATTCCTTTTAAATAAATAAAGACTTAGGATAAGATGGTTAGCCCATAGAATAAAATCAAATAAATGATAGAACTAGGATTTGATCAAGAATAAGCAATTGATGATTTTAGCAAATAATGCTAGAAAGGGGCTAATAGTCTAGATGACCATTTTTGGATATTACACCTGTCAGCCCATAAGGCTTCCAACAACTTAGAATCCCAAGCCCTTTTATTCTTATCTAATACTCTTTTTAATATTTTAATCAAACTCTTGTTACTAGACTCAGCCTGGCCATTTCCTTGTGGATGGTAGGGAGATGAGTATGATATTTTAATACCATTGTTCTGACAAAAGCCAACAAACTCTTCTGACATAAACCACATTGCATTATCAACCACCATGGTTTCTAGGCAACCAAATCTTGTAAGGATATTCTGCATTACAAAATCTATTACCACTGTACTAGTTGCTCTCCTTGAAGGGATTGCTTCAACCCACTTGGTGAAGTAATCAGTTGCTACCAAAATATAAGAATGTCCTCCATTGGACTTCTTTTGGATTTCACCAATGAAATCCATACCCCACTTTTGGAAAGGAGCTTGGACAGTAACAGGTTTGAGAGGCAAGTTTCCACTGAATTTTAATTTTCCTGCAAATCTTTGACAAGGGTCACATTTCTTTACAAACTGATGGGTATCTTTGAAAAGTGTTGGCCACCAAAAATTTGACTTGATGATTTTGTGGGCTGTAGTCTTTTCCATATAGTGTCCTCCAAAAATCCCATTGTGCATTTCATCCATTAGAAGCTTTTCTTTATCCTAGTCTACACATCTAAGCAAGACACCCCCATTGCTCCTCCACCACAACTCACCACCTATAATTGCATATCTTATGGAATGAAGCTTAATAGTTCTTTTCTTGTTATCATCCAATTCAGGGGGTAAAATCATCTTTTCTAAGTATTTAACAATATCCTTATAGCACTCATAATAATCCATGTTACATACAAAAGGTCTTTGATCTTCGTCCAACATGTTTATTTGGTTTGCAGTTAGATTGCTTTGGGCCATCAACTTTTCTAGGACCAACCCTCTTACCAACTTTGTAATATCAATGTCAATATTAAAATTTGATTTATCCATCTACATCTTCTTCCTAAAACTTCTTGCTGGACCAAGATATCCTTGAGTAGAGCACTTGGAACATAGGCAACCACTGTGGCTCCAACCAGATAACACCTGAATGTTTTGATAGCCTTTACCAAGGCATAAGCTTGTTTCTCAATAATGTCATAGTTCAATTTTGTTGCTTGTAATGTTTTACTAAAAAAAGAAATAGTTGTTCAAAACCATCAGCATTTTTTTGTAATAGTACTATTGCAATAGTATGGGCAGATGCAAAGGAAAATATCTGCATAGGTTTTCTATAATCTAGTGTTTTCAAAACTAGGGCATGCTTGATAGCCCTTTTAATGTCATTAAAAGCTTGCACTGCTTCAGCATTCCATTCAACTTTGGCTCCCTTTTTTAAGATTCTTGATATAGGGATACTAATTTTTGCAAAATTTGTAATAAATCTCCTCAAGAAATTGACTTGTCCTAAAAAGGACTGAATTCCTTTGATATTATTTGGTAGGGACAATCTATCAATAGATTCCACCCTTTCAGGATCTATTCTTACTCCATCCTTTGAAACAATATGCCCTAGAATTTTTCCCTCTACCACACCAAAAGAACATTTCTTTGGATTCAAAGAGACCCCATACTCTAATACTCTAATGAAGATTTTTTCTAGATGTTGGCAATGATGTTCTTCCTTAGCTGAGAATGTTGTTATATCATCTTGATACACCACCATGAACCTGTCAATAAAATTTGCAACCGCTACATCCATGGCCCTTTGGAAAGTGGCACTAGCATTAGTCAACCCAAAAGGAATCCTCACATAAACATGCATCCCCCGTTGGGTTATGAATGTAGTTTTAAATTGCCCCATGTCTTTAACCATAACCTAATTATAACCAGAAAAGCCATCCATCATGGACACCAATTATGACCCAGTGACTTTCTGCAACATGTTCTCCATATTTGGTAATCCATAGTTATCTTTTAGAGAATTTATGTTAAGGTTCCTAAAATCAACACAAAGCCTGATGTCACCATTCTTCTTTCTGATAGGTACCAAATTTGAAACCCAAGTGGAATGTCTAATAGGTTTGATTATTCTAGCATCCATCATCTTCTTGAGTTCTCCTTGCATTTTAAGTTCCAAGGTTGGGTTAACAGGTCTTAACTTTTGTCTAAAAGGTTTTGTACCTTCCTTTAGTGGAATCTCATGTTGAAAGAGGTCCTCTCTATAAGCTTTAAGATCTTCATAGGACCAAGAAAAAACATGTCTAAATTTCTGAAGAAGATCAATCAAATTTTTTCTAGTTCTAGGGGACAAACACTTACCTATGTAAACCTTCTTGGGTACTATGTTTGTGCCCAAGTTTATTTCTTCAAGCTCATTTGTTTTATCAGTACTGGAAGAAAAAGCTTTGTCCTTATTGTCAAACACCCTTTCAAGAGAAACCAATCCTTTGGGAACTCTATTTGATTTTAACTACAAAACTTCCTTCAAAAAAATTACATCTTTACTATTTACTATATCAACATAAGTACTGAAATCCATTTCTTTGTCACCAAAATGAGATTAACATTGGAGAAATCTTAATATGTCTTGGTCATCAAAAAAAACCTGCCAATTTTCTACATTATCAGGGATGGAAGGCCTGGCTTGTACCTCTATATTAGATATATCTACAAATGTAACATCTTCTGGTCTAAGAGCTACATTAGTTAACAAGTCTACCATTCTATTTTGACTTCTTTCCATCCAACAAATGTTAAAAGTACTAAAGCTTTCAATTTCATCCCATACTACATTCCTATACTACTTTAGTTTCTAACTTTTTGAAGCATACTTTGATCTAACTTGGGAGACAACTAACTCAAAATCACCAACTACCTTCAAACACTTTATACCATGCCTTGATGCCAACCTTAGACCTATCAATAGAGCTTCATATTCTGAAACATTGTTTGTGCATGAGAACAACAAAGTAAAGGAGAATTTGAAAGTTTTACCATTTGGAGATATGAGCAATATTCCATCTCTAGAACCTTCCTTGTTGTTGGCACCATCAAAATACATGGTCCACAAACTGTCAAGGTCAATCTATCCCTCATGGATTTCTAACTGATGTATATTTTCAACATCCTCCTCCACCTCTTTGTCTTGGACATTAAAAGCATTGATGTCAGTGTCCAGAAAACAATTCATGGTGTCTTCTTCTTCTTCAATCATATGTGGAGTTCTAAGTTCCCTAGAAATTTTAATATTCTGTCCTTCAAAGTTAAAAGTAGAAAATGATAAGTCACATTGTATGCTACCTCCCATAGAATCACTCCACTTTCTTGATAGTAACATCCCATATTGGGGAGGAATATCCACTACCAAGACACTCATGGTCAATTGTTTGTTGGGGTATGCTGCCAGACTGTAAGGTAGAGCCTTGATAGTACCCACAACTAGTACTTCCCTTGAATCCATTGCTTGACATCTTCCATGAGGTATATCCACTATTAAACCTAATTATTTCATAACCTCAGTAGGCATAACAGTGTTTGATGCTCCTGAATCAATCACACAATTTTTTAGCAACTTTCCATTTATCTACAAAGTCAAAAAGAAAGGATCAACTGTTCCTATTGTAGTACTAACAACTTTTGCATCCAAATTGTTGGAAATTTGGTTGATTTGATTGAATAGATGTTGTCATTATGGAAACATATGATCCTCATGAAGATTGCACAAGTCAGAGAGCAAGTATGATAGAGCGCATTGCAAATTTGTCTAAGTGTGAGATAGTGTTTTACCAGTGAACTTGGATACAATTTTTGTTTGCGACATTGATTGGAGTAAGTTCAGTGCTTGCACACTTGAACATAGACTCTATGATGTCGATTGATCACCCATCTCAGAGTGCAAGTTAGTACGGAATGTACAAAAGAAGTTATGATAGTTTTACCGAAGACAGTGTGAAGTCGACATGACAGAATATGAAGACAGAACTAGTAAAGAGTTAAGGAATTATTTTGTTTATCAAAATAATGACTTAACAATATAAAGGGATGACATCCTAGATGTTAAATCTTTGATAAAGCTATTGTTATAAATGTAATTGTAATTGTAAAGTGAAAAAATAAAGTAAACAAGCAGCAAGTATTTGTAGAAGTATGAAGTGAAGTATATGAAGCATATGTAATAGTGATAGTGAAAGAGCAGCAAAGTGATATTGATGCAAGCAGTATAAGGTTATGTACCTTAACCTATTTTTTAATCAGTGTATATTGTACATTACTTGTTTGGGTAGTGGGCTCATTTGGTAATCACATTTTGTACTACAACTCCTAACAGGGTTGAGGCTTCTAACAAGGCCTATAGTCCCTTAATCAGGACTGATACACTATATGCTTATAATAGACTCCTAACAGGGTCAACATCCTTAATAGGATACTTTTGATTAGTGAATCTTTGTGGGTACCATCCCCACTGGGGTTTTCCCTTGGCCAGGGTTTCCTCAAGAACAAATATTGTGTTATGAGTTCCTTATTGTTATGCATGTATAAAGATAATCTGTTATATCCATAATTGGGCAAAAGATAAAGTTTCTACAATACTGATTCACCCCCCCTCTCAGTATTCCCTATTTCTAACAATTGGTATTAGAGCTTAGTTACTCGAAAAAGAATCATTCAAGGAAAGCCTAGCAGCATGAGTAAGATCTCTATGGATATGGATCAACTATAGAAGAATGTTGAAGAAGCTCTTGAACAGATTGACTTGCTTACTATTGAAAAACATACTTTGAAAAGAAAGTATGATGATGCAAAGAACCTTATTGAGAAATTGAAAAACAAATTGGAAGATTTGAGATCTGAAAAATAATCTGAAGTACTTACTGAAGATTGTGATGATAATATGGAAAAAGAAAATGAGATCCTTAAGCATGAATTAAAGATAGAAAATTTGAAGCTTAGTTTGAAAGATGGAAATGGCAAGAATGAAGAAAATCTAAAATCTGAGAATGAAAGTCTAAAGACTAAAAATGAAGGATTGAAATCTAAACTTTCTAAAGTAACATCTAAACTTGAGAAAGTCAATTTGCAGTATGATGAACTTGAGAAATAAGATTGTGAAAGGTGAACTGACTCAATCCAAACAACAACTTGAAAGGCTATATTCAACTAGTGAGAAGATTGATGAACAAATATTCCATCAGAAACCATTCTATGATAAGACTGGTCTTGGATTCAACACTTTCAAAGCAAATGATGAAGGCAAGGAACTAGATCTGAAGATATCTAAAAGCATGGTTGTGAAGAAGCCTGATGAGATCAACAAATCTGAAGATACACCTAAAGAAGAAGAATCACCGAAGTAAGAGGAATCACCCAAAGGTATGCAAAGAGAATTCAAAGGTAGATGTTTTGCTTGTAATACTATTGGTCATATGAAGAGAGATTGAACAGGTAAACAATTTAAACCTCTTAATGGTTATTGTTACAATTGTCATGATTTTGGACATAGAGCTACTGATTGTAGGAAACCTAAATTTATTGAGAATAATGATGGTAGTAGAATGTTTAGGAATACTAACAATGCAGATAAGAAACCTACTAAAGATATGAACAGAAGAAGTGGTGTAGTAAGTTATAGATGCAACAAGGTTGGACACATTGCTAGAAATTGTAGATCACAAATCAATCAACCTAGACTAAGATATGGAAACAATGGAATTGTTTGTCAGATATGTAACAAGATTGGACATATAGCAAGGTTTTGCAGAATGAACAATAGAGTTTTTCATCCTAATGCTAACCCCAGGAATCATGCAAGAAGAAATGAACATGCTAGTAACAGTCAGAAAGGATGCTGTAGTAATTCAAATGAAGTGAAGTTTATCAAAAGCATAGATCAAGGAGACATATTTAGCATTGAAGGTAATTAGAAAGGTGAAGTATTGAAAGGTAAGAATGAATCTTTACTTGACTTATCTCAAAGTACTTAATTCATGTAAATTATAGTAGAATAGGAACTTAGATTTAGTATAGAACTAGATATATGATGAATTGAGTCTTGCACAGTTAATGCAAGGTATTTTATGTTATTCTAATGCTATGGTTAAGAGCGCAAAGAAAAATTTTATGTTTTGCAAGATCGCAAGAAGTTTTAAGTTTTGCAGGATAGTAGAGACAACTTTTTGGAAAGAAGCGGCAAAAGAATTGAATGCAATGTCAGATCTAAGTGAGATTGAATTAATAAAAGTTTATGATCAGTATTATTTGATCATCAAAGAAAATTCAAGTGTCAAGGAGATCAAAGAGTAGTGATAGAAAGTATTTTGTAAGGATTTGGAAAAGAATTCTGTGCCGAATCTACGCAAGCCCTAAAATCATGAAATTGAGGTATTTTACTTGGCAAATCTTTAAATCAGTAAAGGCATTTGAAGAAATCATGGATGTTTCATTAATACACAATGTCAGAGATAAGAATAGACCTAAAGTAAAAGGGAACCAGTAGAACCATTGCAAGAAGACCCTAGGTTTGCATTATCATCCATACTAGATAGAGTTTTACATTTAGAGAATGTCAGGAGTTATCTTGGATGCAAACTAGAGATAGTAAATGATAGTGATTTTATAGATGAATATCATAAGATGTACAATCATGATATGTCACTGAAACAAGGTTTTGAATACTTGGAACATAATGAAATTGTCAAATATGGGTTACAGTATGAATTTGATAATGAAGAATGCACTAAGATCATTTTGAGTAGAATTCATAATGGAAAGTTTTGGCTGGAGGATAGAGTGATGGATATTACAGCTGATTTGATTCATGAAGTCACTAGATTATCTAAGACTGGAGCTATTCCTTTTAATGATAAAAATAGTCATTGACAACACTAATTCATCCTATAATGGTAGAGGAATTGTGATTAGCAAGATCAAACAAGTTGATGTGAGATACATATGCAAGATCCTAACTACTAAGTTTTGTGCTAATTCAAGAGAAGATGACATGGCAGCTGGAATGGTACATGCAACTTCTCTTATGTGTGTTGATAGGGTACCAATTGATATGTGTGAAATTCTTAGAATTCAATTGTTTGAGAACTTGGAGAAGATCAAGAAAACTAAGTATACTCAGTTTAGGTTCCCATCCCTAATCACATACATGTTCTTTCATCTTTTGAGGAGATTTCCTTACACCATAGGAAATGATTGGAATGATGGACAAACCATAATGCAAAGGATTAATGTAGTATACATAAAGCATGTTATTGATAGTGTTAATGAAAGTGCAGTACTTGTTATTAAGACATTTCAAAATATTGTGTCTAGCAGATCAAGGATCCGTAAGTCTCTTGTTGAGAAATACAAAGATGATATATGTTTTATGGTGGATACTGACCTTACCTATATTGAAGCAGTAGAGCCTAGAACAGAGTTCATAGACCCTCTTGGCTATGAAATATCTGAGGTAGAAATTGAAGAGTATGTTAGCAAACTACTAAAGTGTAAGTTGGGCACTCGGTGTAATAGGTTTGGAACCTTTGAGGAGAACTTCAACTCCGCAAAGCTTCTAATTGAAGAGAAACAGTCTAAGAAGAGAGTTGAGAGCACTATTAAGAAAATCTTAAAGGATATAGGAATGACAGAGAGAGAGTTTTTGGTAGCAAAGAAGATAGCAGTAGCAATCAGAGAGAGTGGACAAAAGGAAGTTTTGTCTATCCCTCCTTTATCATCAATTGTAGTGCCATAGGAAGAACCACAAGTAAAGGTGAAAGTGGAAGTACCTAAGAAGGACATAGAAACAAAGATGTCTACTAGATCCACTTCCTCCACACCTAGAAAAAGAGTTAAGGAGAGTGCCACTGGACCAGGAAAGAGGCATAAAACTCTTGTGCAACCTATTCCAAGAAAGATTGTAGAGGTTAAAGATGATGTCACTACAAAGAAGAAAGCTTGGAAACCAAAAGTTAAAAAGCTTAATGATCAGATTATTGAGAATGGTGACTTTGCAAGAATGAACAAATATTATGATCTTTATGATTATACTGATAGAATTAATCTAGAGAATGCAGTTGTGAAGCATATGATCTTGATTGGCAAGAAGTTTGATACTATTCAAAGACAAATACCTAATGACCTTTATAACAAACTTTTGAATAGAAAGAAGAGAGCATCAGATGAAGAGACAACTATCAGAGAAAAGCTTGTGAGGAAGCTTTGTGAGATAAGAGATGAAGCTCATTTCAACTAGATTATGAAGGCACTAAGCACCCATTTGAGAACCAAAAGGAGAATAATTCAGATTATGGGAGGTAGGTATGAAGAAGTAAACTTTGAGATTGAACAGACAATTGTCAAGGTTATGGAAAAGTATGTTGGAGAATCATCAGTTGCAGTAGAGCAAGTAGGTGAGAAAGTACAAGAGGAAATTCCCTCTTCTCTAGCTATTAATATTGAAGATGAAACAATGAATGTAGAAGGTACACAAATCACCTTGGATACTGATGAAAATGTATTCAAGAATTTGGAGAACATTGTTGACAATTCGACCTTTGAGGAATAGGAAGCTACAAAAGAAGAAGAGATGATAGAGACCACTGTTGTGGAACCACCAATTGTAGAAGAACAAGTTCCCCTTCCCACCAAAGAAGATATCACTCTTACTCTTGAGACTGTAAAGAAGACTCAAATTGGCTCTATGATTGAGCATTTGGGAAAAGAAGTGGATGATGATGATCAGTTGGAACTTAATTCATCCTTAAACAAAATAATTGGAAAGAATAATAAGGTAAAGAGTCTTGAAGGGTGTCTAAAGGAACTAACTGAGAAGTTACAAAGTATTGTGACCACACAAATTTCAGAAGCAAACCCTATGGAGAAGGAAAAGAAGGTAATGAGTACCTTTGATAATGAATTCACACACCTAGCTGATATTGCAAAAGTGAAAGCACAAGAAGACTATGAGGCTAGAATGCTTTTGAACATCAGTCAATACATCAGCAATGATATCAGTACTCTTGATATATGTATCAAAGACTTGAGGAAACATTTGGAAATAGGAAAATCTTTGTACATATAGTGTACAAAATCAGAGACTTTGATAGCTGAGGAAGATCAAAAGATAAAATTAAAGGAAGCAGAGATTCTAAATGAAATAAACCTTCTATCTAACCCCAATGTGAAGGTTTGTAATATTGAGAAGAAAGTTAGAAAACTATATGATGAAATCAGAATTGTAGAAGATGAGAAAGATAGGAAACTGAGAAGATATACTCTTTTGAGAGAGCATGTTTCTATGAAGTTGAGAATAATTGAAGAGTAGTTGGAAGATTGTCTTTCATCAAAAACATCTTTTTAGAAATTTAACTTTTAAAACCTCCAAGCATGTGAAATTGCTTCTTATGGACTGAGCGCACTACTCAATGTGGTAGATTCCATTAAGAAATCATGGGAGAAGGAGATAGAAGCCATGAAGATAGATTTTATAGATTGTGTTGCAAGCCTATCAGCTTTTCAATAAATAAATTGAGGTATAATCTTTTTGTGATACATTTTTGTGACCCTCCCTACCTTATTTTGTCATTGTTGTCAAAGGGGAGAGATATATAGAGGAAAATTGATAGTATATGATAAGAGTTGTTACTCTTAAGGGGAGTACTATATTAGAGTCAATAATTTTTTAGGATTTATAATGATAGTATGTATTTTATACTATGGCCATAGTTTTGAACATTTTTTTAAGATTATTGAGTTGTACACTTAGCCAATTTTCTCATATGTTGCCACCAATGACAAAGGGGGAGATTGTTGGCAATTTGGCTGAGTTTATTGCATATATGTTGTCATTATGGAAACATATGATCCTCATGAAGATCACACAAGTCAAAGAGCAAGTATGATAGAGCGCATTGCAAATTTGTCTAAGTGTGAGACAGTGTTTTACCAGTGAACCTGGATATAGTTTTTGTTTGTGATGTTGACTGGAGTAAGTTCAGTGCTTGCACACTTGAACATAGAATATATGATGTCTATTGATCACCCATCTCAAAGTGCAAGTTAGTACGGGATGTACGAAAGAATTTATGACAATTTTACTGAAGACAGTGTGAAGTCGACAAGACAGAATATGAAGACAGAACTAGTAAAGAGTTAAGGAATTATTTTGTTTATCAAAATAATGACTTAACAATATAAAGGGACAAAATCCTATATTTTAACTCTTTGTTAAAGCTATTGGTATAAATGTAATTGTAATTGTAAAGTGAAAAAATAAAGTAAACAAGCAGCAAGTATTTGTAGAAGTATGATGCGAAGTATATGAAGCATATGTAATAGTGATAGTGAAAGAGAAGCGAAGTGATATTGATGCAAGTAGTATAAGGTTATGTACATTAACCTATTTTTTAATCAGTGTATATTGTACATTACTTGTCATCCCTGGTCATCATAAGGCTACTCCTCATTATACTCTTGCTCCTCTTGTGAAGAGACACTTCGGGATATGACACAATAATTAGGATCATGTGGTGATTGACAAACAATACACCATGGGACATCTTCCACCACATTCATTGAGTTCCTTTGCAATGGATCAAGGGTCCTATCATTTGGTTTGTCTTTTTTCACATGAAGAATAGGCTTCCCATCTTTCCATTGAGTATTATATGGATAGTTTTGAATTCTTGGCAATTTGTAAAAATTATTAAAGGTAGGCTTATCACCTCCTACAACTTTATTATTTCTATTCTCACCAGGCTTTAATTCCTTTATAGCCTTCAATATTTTCTTTAATCTATAATCATCCTTTGGTTTTACCCTCGTAGGCTTTCCTGGATTCTTTCTATTCAATAATTATGATTTATTATCTTCCCTTCTTCCCAACTTTCTTCAAATTCTACGGTTACTCTATGTTTACAGCTAGTTTATAAGCTTCAACAAGGCTCCTTGGATTCTTATCTCTCAAAAGGTAGCCCATTTTAGAATCAAAGGAATTTAAATAGGTGACAAGACATACTCTATCATCCAATCTGATGACTTGCAAGAGTTTATGCATGGCCTTTTGGAATCTGACATTAAACTCAACAACATCCTCATTGAAATTTTTCTTAATGTTATTAAATTCATTTAACATAAAACCCTTGTGTGTTTTTATCCCCATATTGTTCCTTGAAATGATGTCCAAGCTGATCCCATGAGCCTATGCTACCATCTGGCAAAGCCTTAAACTAATCCCTTGAATCTTCTGTTAGGGATTGTACAAATAATTTCATGATAACATCATCAGGCACAATGTTATAATCATCAATTACATCAATAATTTTTTTTAGGTGCTCCTCACAAGTGACAACATTACTTCCAGTGAATTTGGGAAGTTTCTTCATAATTTCTTTAGGGATGGGGTTAGGATATCTAGGGATTCTTGTAAAAACCAACTATTTACATCTTTCATGAATAACCCCTGTATTGAAAATACCAGCACCCTAGGATGTAGATGCATTAGTATTTGTCATGGTAGAAATTATGAGCCCTCCTGGTGGAGGAATACCCATTGTCTGATTAGCCATTTTTACAAAATTTTCTCCCTATGTCACAGTAGAATTAGCAAAGTTAGTGGGTCCTACAGACCATCTAAGAAAGTCTATCTTATTTTTCAATTATAGTGTTGAATCTTCCAACTCTTCTTTTTCCAAATCCTTGGCTAGCAATTCCTATTCCCTCTTTGCTTTTTCAAGGTCTACTTCCAACCTGAAAGATGAATCTATGGGGAGTTTAGGGCCTACAGGTTCATTGATTGAAATGCCCACTACTTTTTGCTTTCCTTTATCTCTTGGATTCTTTATTTCAAACACCTATTGGACAATGGGTTGTTCACTTGTCTGTTCAGGAATGGGAAAATAATTTATGGCTTCTAAATTTAGAAATTGTCTTTTTAACTGGTCAACCCTTATCATGGCATGCCTATTTTTTTCTTCTCTTTCCTTTTCTCTCTTATGCCTAATAGTTTCTTGTTCATGAATTATTCTTTCTATTTCATATACTTCTTCAAAGATCTCCTTAGAATTAGGTAAAGTTGTTTCAGATTCAACCTGTTGTGTTTGAGGCTCTTCCTGTTGATCCTAATATTCATGGAGGCTTTGGGGTAATGATGAACTAAGGGTGAAAGGAGGGCAAAAATCATGTCCACTTCTAATTTTACTTCTAGATCTCCTCTCCCCTCCATACCATTTGTTAGGGATTATTCTCCTATTGTGGGGCAACTTTTCACCCTCTCTTTCTATAGGGGAATAATAATCCTCATACTGATTTAAACCTGAATCAACAACCTCTTCATATTCTAAGGCATTTCCCTCCTGACTAGGAGGAGCAAGGCTTTCTTTTCTTGAGTTTCCTTTTTGCTTCTAGGTGAAGGACATGTCATTAGTAGTTTTTTCTCTCCTGATCTGACCTTGTCTAGATGTAACTGGGAGATCACCCTGCAAATTTTCTTCCAGTGTTCCTTCCTCCAGGACCTTGTATTTTTGAAACTCATTGTGATATAGTAACACCCCTTTTAGCACTAGTTACAGAGATATTTAGAGTCACCACCCAAGCCAAATGGGGTTTTCTATGATTTTAAAGAAATAGGAAAGGTAGGAAAAACTTTGAAAAGGAATCACCTCTCTGTTCAAAGGTAACCAACTAGCTTTAAAAATAAGTAGGCTAGGAGTCTAGCTCAACTTGTACCTGTGTTATTTTACACATCTAATAAAATCCCTAGTAGAGTCTCCATCTTGTTGGTTCTTCAAAATATTTTACACTCCATGAGATACCAATATACTTATGATTGATATTAAGGAGGGGTTAAGTCCAAATGTGGAAAATCTATAAGTAATTGGACCAACTATAAGGATAAGACTTCCCTCTTCACTTCTAGCTCTACAACAACCAAGGTGAGTACACCCGATCCAATAAATACAACTCTATTCTTTACTCAATACTAGATCTTACAACAAATAACAGTGAGAAAGTACTAAATAACAACCTATTATTCATTAACTCTCCATCATTGGATAAAATAACTATATAAAGTAAATAAAACTTTTAAAGACTGTTATTGATTATATGTTTAGGATTACAATGATTTTGATCATTCCCCACAAAGAAAAGATATGTAAATACAAGCCAGTGCCTTATCCATTGGGCTAACAATACCAAAAAATAGAGTCAATAGAAGGATTCTTGAAACAACTGATCTCTTAACATAAATACAAATATTTCAATTCATCCCTACTTGTAGATAATCCCTATGTAGATTCAATGAACATGTATCTCACCCTGAGCAATATTTCATCCAACCCTAGATCAGAACTCAAAGCCAAATACATACATAAATCTCAAGAAAAGATTTAAAGATTCACAGAATAAACACAATGGAGAGGAAAAGACTTTGAAATTTGTATTAAGTATAACCTTTCATCTTTGTATAGAACATATCCTAAACATAAGCATGCAAGATAGTAGCAGTAACCTATACTTCTTCTCTATTGCTTGATGAAAAATAATACAAAATGTTACAATCCTCGACTGAGGGTTAGGGTTTCAAAACTTCTATCTTCTCAACACCTAAACTCTCAATACCTAGAATGATGGTGGAAAATCCTTTATCTACAAGAAAATGCAACAAGCTACTGATCATTCTAGGGTTTACAAAATTCTTAACCTAAAAACTTTACAACAACCCTACTCAGTTTACAATAAATACATCGATCAAAATTGGTGAGATATTTGTAGATGAGCCACCTTGCTTTATGTCTTCAATTTTGTCCTCGGCTTCTTCCAACAAATCTGATTGCAATATCTTTGTTGTCATTCCTGCAATAAATACCTCTCTACATCTCAACAACCTTCATGACTCAAAAGGTTACAATCTTCATTTGTCTCAAGAGGTAGGGGGAGTATTTAATTTTTCTGCATGAGGAATATATTGATATATCCACCTGTTATACGCCTCTTCACTTCGTAACTCAAAATTTGCAAACTCTGCATTTTTGGCAAATAACTACTCCCACTTATCCTCTAGCTGACTAATTTCTTGTTGAATGAAATCAAACTTAGACTTGGTAGAAATCAATGTCTCAATAGTATGTATGAAAATAAAGTATTCTCTAAAGTCAAAATGCTAGTCATTCTAGCAAAAAAGTCATCATCTATTTGCACTCTCCACTTGACCAGTTCCTTAAGTTCACCATTTTTCTTAAAAATTCTTGGGATCAAATCATAGTTGGGGAGTGTCAATTCTTTCTTCAACAAATTTGATTTTCTCTCAAAATGCCCCAAAATTTTATCATGCTCTACAAGCTTTTTTACATTCTGATGCAGTGGCTTGATGAATGGATCAGGATCATTTTGAGACTTGGACAACCATCTAAATAATCTCACATTCGAAGATCTCTCAATCCATTTCTTGAAGATTGGTCCAAACTCACTCTTATGCTTATCCAATGATGTAAGCAGTATCCTTAGCCTCCTAGCATGGTCAAACAGGACTATGGGATTCAAATTTGTAGCAAATTGCATCATAGCCTCTGTTACCTTTTCTTCATATTTCTACTCTAACAAGCTCTTATCTTTCAAATACTCTTCCCTTAGCCTGTCCAATTCTTTCCTTTTTCTTTTGAAATGATTTGTTTCCTCAAGTAACTATTGCTTCTCCCAACTAAGCCTTGCATCTAGGTGTGTCTCTGGGTAAGGTGATGGTGGAAATTCAATGATAGGGCTTGATTAGGAAGACATTCTAGGTTTTTTAGCTATGATTAATTGGGGTGACCTATGGTCCTTACAATTCAGCAATCAACTTCTCCTTCTGGATCAACTCTATTTTAAGCTCATTATAAGACTTGAGAATAGTTTCAAACTTAAGCCTTAGCTCTTCCTTTTCTTGTGCATCCTTTTCTTCCACCTTGACATTAAATTTGGCAGTCTCCAAAATAATGTTTGAAGCTTCTACACCAAAAGTCTCACCTACTCGTTGTACCAACAAATTTCCAGCATACTCTAAAGAGAGAGCCTCTCTTTTTCCTTGGTTTTCTTCCCTCTTAAGGGACCACATTACCAAGGCTGCATGATCATCTAAGAAAGCAATACCTCTACCAGCTTGCTAAGCCTCTTCTATAGTAGCAAGGGTCTTTATCTTTCTCTTCCTGACTTGATAAAAAATATTTCATCTACAATATCCCATTCTGATAGAATCAACACCCTTGCAGTATGGACCATAGCCCTTCCCTCCTCAGGAGTAATCTTTTCAAGTTTCTTTATCATCTCTCCCTTGGTTTCATTTTCAATTTATGTTATGTCCCTATTAGGGAACTCTTCTTTCTTCTTTTCACAAATCTCTTTAAACTGATTTATCTTCATTCTCCATAAAAACTAAAAAAATGCCCTAGCCTTTACAAACTTGTCATCAGTAACAAAAGAGTCACTAGCCTATTTCAAAATAGGGTCAATTTGCTTACCCTAAAATTCTGAAATAGTTAGATCCATTGCCACCTCCTAAGGTGCCTCTGGCATTCCCTCCTATAATTCATCATTGGAAACAAAAATGTTCCCCTCATTCCTCTTTTGTACTAACTGTTCAGCTACCCCATGTTCATCTAAGTGTAAGGGGGATTGAGAAGGAGAATAAACATTTTGTTCTAGCCCTAATCCCTCCTATCTTTGCCTCTTAGGAGATGGTCCCTACATTGTTTGATCATCCATGGGCCTCTTTCCTCTTGAAGTCGAAGGAAGATCCTCACCTATTTGTTGTGTTGGTAGAAGAATAGTATAACCACTTCTCTTTTGTACAGTGTAAACTCCCCTTGGGGTTAACTTTGTATATCCTAGCTGGCTTAAAATCTTCCTAGCTCTCTCAGGGTTTGTCTTTCTTACAATAGCCCTTTTCTCATTCACTGCATGCATGATCCATTCAAAATGCTCCAGAAGAGCCTCTACCTTTCTAGCCCATGGCTCAAAACCCTTCAATGGATCATAAGTTTTATCAAAATTCTTGATAAAATCTACAGTCTTTTTGTAGATCACCCACTTTTCCTTCTTAATTTCTTGAGTTTGGAGATTAAACTCATTCCTTATTATGTCCTCAAGAAAATAGAATTGGTGCTCCATAAGAGCACACCTTATCTTGTTCGTAAACATCCTTGGTAAGAAACCCTCATTGTCTGCACATCTAACCACAGCTATAGGCATCCTGTACGGTTGCAAGACTTTGTTTAAATACACCCATCCTCCTTTAGTGATAACATATTGATGGGAAATTGTGATATTTGGGAAGAAAGTCCCTCTTCCTTTACCAGTGAGAGCATTTTCCTGCAAGTCACCAATTTGCCTTAAAATTTTAGCATATCCTATCTTTAGTGGAACTTGGTAGGGAAAAATGTATGGTGCCTTCTTGCAACCATATACCCTAAAGACTGTGGAGACTGAATACAATATAATATCACCAAAATTATGAACTATGGTAATATCCTGACAATATTCTTTTGGTCTAATCAATCTTAACAATTCCCTTGGAATTCTAGGATTGTAAAAAAACAACAATGTCCTAAGCCTTGAGGAAAAATCCCTATCAAAAGCAATAAAACTAGCATCAGTTCTATCCCATGACAAAGCTATGGTCCACAACTAAACTAGAAGGGTATCTCCATTCCTCTCTTTGACAATGTTGACTGTTGAACTGAAAAACTGGTCACCTTTGTATACGAACATATGCATCAACATAGAGTACCATCCAAAAGGCCTACTAAATTTCATATTCTTTATTCCCATCAATCCCTCATGGATTAGGTCAGCCAAGTGAGAGGCAAAATCAAAGATTAATGCCAATTGGGGATGTAGAGACTGCACCATCATGAACATATATGGAACAGGCATATGAGTGGCTTCATCATGCCCCAGGATTAAAGTTAAAGACTTATAAAAACCTTGTGCTCATTTACTAAATAGATCCAACCTAAAAGGCTCTGGTGTACTTGGGTTGATAACACACATTGATCCAATTTGGTCTAGAAAATCCCTTAAAGGCCCTATCCTTATGTAATCTTTCTGAGCTTCATATACCTTAGTGAACTCATTAAAATCTATCTTTTCTAACCCAATAGAAGGGTCATTTAATGAAAATACTTCCCTAATCTCATCTTCTTTGATGCTAATTAAATCATTTCTAGTCACATCCTTGACGCATTTAGTCACAGGATCATAACACTTGGAAATCTGAATCAGCAATTCTACATCCATAAACACTCCATGAACTACCAACTTTCCTATATCAAATTGCCTAATGTTACTAAGGGGGGCACACAAATTCCTCTGAGAATATGCTAACCTGAACAAAATGAGACCATTGTGATCTTCTCCCACCCTAGCATTTCTCATCTAGTTTCCTCTATCATGGAGCCCACTATTTACATAATCCCTAGGGTTTCTTGGGACCAATTCCTTCAGTCTTGCTACCTCATTATCTAAATGCAAGAGCAATTGCATCAAGTCCTCAAAAACACCCCTATCTTTATACTCTATTTTCCTAGATAATACCCTCTTTGGTGACATTTTAACTAGGGCTTTCAAAATAGTTTTCAAATACTAGAGAAAACCCTAAATATTACCAACTAGCAACACAATTTCTTCACAACTTCCTCACAGACTCAAACAACTCTTGAATTCAAAAATTATGACCTACCGGGCACCTGCAAAACTCTACTTGATATCGCTCCAGAAAATAATCCAGTTCACAAAGATGCTTATGAAAGAGGTGAAGAATGCAATGATCAAATTGGGGTATATAATGACTTGCCAACCATTTGCAATTCATCTGCATGAAGCTCATTAAGTTCACCATTACTAAAAATTGGCGGCCTCAATATTCACAAGACACGAGCAACCTCATAGAGAAGAAATTTAAATTTGGACCGTTGATCTTCTTTTCTTTTTGGCACATCAGACGGTAAAAAAAATAGCTGTGCAACCCTCATGTTATTTTCCCCAAACTAGTTCCCAACCAATGAGAACAGCTCAGTTTAATCATGTGGAAAAAAGAAATAACTTAACTTAACTTTGATCAGAGCAGACAGGTGTCAACCTATCACTAAAGCGCGGGCATATGATCTGAACATCTTTCCTCGGTGGTGTAACGACTGTCCTAGATCATTTCCCAACTTATCATGCTTTACCATTTCCCAAAGCGATGACCCCACCTTTCTCTTCAAACCTTTCATCGAATCAACAAACGCCACGTTCACAAAAATCAATAGGCAGGACCCTAATTTCTTCCTCAGTGTTTAAACATACTGACAACTGATAGGTCACCCCCTACCTTCAGCCAATGAAAAACAAACCTATCAGCATGACCTAGTAACTAAGGACCCACCTTTCAGTCCACATCCTTTAAACAAGATCTAAGAGTTGTCGCTATACCGTAGGCCTTAAAAATCATGCATCTTATCCCAACCATATACCAACAACCACAAGATCTTGTCAAGCTTTAACTGTTCAAGTAGGCCGGCCCTACTTTAATACTTCACTTAATTCTTCGTCGTGTCATCAACTACCACTTTTCATAAAAATAGGTGGGCGGGCCCTTCTCCTTTTCTTTCCTAGTACCAAACACCTTGTCGATTGCCACATCACAACTTATTTCAACCAATCAAAAGAAAACATGTCAGTGTTACATGGAAATTTAGGGCCCACTTCATATCTCATCCTTCATATAGAATCAAATGGTCATCGCTATATCGCAAAGCTTAAACACTTCACAACTTTCTTCAATGGTATAATGACAACCGTAAGATTAATCTGTGCTTTATCCTTTGAAAAAGTTTGACCCCACAACTACTATGTCACTTAAGACAAGTGTCAACCTGAGAGAATCCCCGCAGAGACTAACAAGCCAGAACCTACCTCTGTTAGCAAAAATTTTATGGGACGCTTGTCACTAAACCGCGATGCTTAAAAAAAGATCAACTTGACCCAATGGTATAACGACATTCGTTGATGCATTCCTTTGTTTAATCAATAGTAGGCTTTGAAGATGGGCCCGCTTGGATAGATGTCCACCTGTTGCTAAATCTCATGTCAGAAATTTTGACAACAGGAAGCCTTAAGATTTAACGACAACCACTCATTTCAAAAGGTCAGTCACTTGGAAAAATTAATGGGAAACTTAGGCTTTGAAAGAAATATTAAAAAGGGACCTCATTCGACAACCTAGTGGTATAACATGTAAAGTGGTCATCTTAAAAGGGATTGTTATTGCACATGTTTATTTGGACATTTTAATGAGCCAAAAAAGTAACACTCAAACATAACAATGCTAAGACCAGCTAGGGTTTTCCATCATAATATTTACTGCTTAGGTCTCAAAACAAACATTTTAAAAAATTTAGCATGAGGATGAAAAATTTCAGAATAGTGCTAATAGAATCCTTATGGGTACCATCCCCACTAGGCTTTTTCCCTTGGCTAGGTTTTCCTCAAGAATAAATAATGTGTTATGAGTTCATTTGTTTTATTTCTATGCATGTTATTTAGTTTACTATGTTATGCATGTATTAAGATAATTTGTTGTATCCATAATTGGGTGAAAGAAACAGTTTGTAGAATACTGATTCACACCCCCTCTCAGTATTCCCTATTTCTAAAAATTGGTATCAAAGCCTAGTTACTCTGATAAGAGTCATTGAAGGAAATCCTATTAGCTTGATTAAGATCTTTATGGATATGGATCAGCTACAGAAGAATCTTGAAGAAGCTCTTGAACAGATTGATATGCTTACTAAAGAAAGAGACACTTTGAAAGGAAAATATGATGATGCAAAGAACCTCATTGAGAAACTGAAAAAAAAGTTGGAAAATTTGAAATTAGAAAAGGAATCTACAATTCAAATTGAAGATTGTGATGACAACCTAGAAAAAGAAAATGAGATCCTTAAACATGAATTAAAGATAGAAAATTTGAAGTTAAGTCTAAAAGATGGAAATAGCAAGAATGAAGCCAGTTTGAAATCTGAGAATGAAATCTAAACTTGAGAAAACAAATTGTAGTATGCTAAAATTGAGAAGTACAATATAATTATGAAAGGTGAACTGGCTCAATCTAAGCAGCAACTTGAGAGACTATATTCAACTAGTGAGAATATTGATGAACAAATGTCTTATAAAAAATCATTCTATGACAAAACTGGTCTTGGATTTAACTCATCTAAAGTAAATGAAGAAAGAAAGGAGCCAGATCTAAAAGTGTTTGAAAGCATAGATGAAAAGAAATTTGATGAAATTGACAAATCTAAAGATACACCAAAAGAAGAAGAACCACCTTGTTAGTCATTTTTCTTGTATCCCTCAACTCTAAAAGAGAACTATGAAAACCAGACCCGGGGATCTTTGTCCGACAACACAAATCTACTTGTTCATGCAAACTAAGGGGAAAGAAAAGACTAATTAATGAGGATTATGATCCTCCTTCTGCTTTGAGTTCCACACACTCAGGTGGGTGCACCTAAAACATGATAAGATCTGCATACATAAACACTTACTCACTAGAACCTTTTATGCAGACATGAAAATTGGTGGATAGTTCTCAGACTTATAAAACATGGGAGTTCAACTCAACTAGTCTTATACAGGATCCCACTTGTATGATCTACTAAGAACTAGAAAAATGGCCAATGTGATAATAAGGATAAACTCCTTCTTCTCTTCGAGCTTTGAGCTCAGGGAGGCTAACCCATTGATTCTCTCTTCAAGGAATCACTAAAATGAATTGTACTCCAATACAATTAGACATGGATATTCATAATAATAGGAAAGTAAAGATGAATTGATTTTAATGGTTTGATGTTGCAAACTGTAAAGGAAACTAGGACCAGTGCCTTATTCATTGGGCTACAGAGTCATACAATTATACACTTGCATAAAACCTAACTCTAATTCAAAAACCCAAATGGAATGCCTTGCAAACCATTTCTCTCATTTCAATACTTGGACATTGAATTCATATGCAGACCTAGAATTCTCAGAACTTGAACTCAAGACTTATTCTCTCCTTGAAAGAAACTCAAATTCAAACCCACAATCACCTTGTAACTAGTATATTAAAATGCCTTACAAGGTAATATACAAGAATCAAAACCATACATACAAAGACATCAGAAAAGAACTAAATAGGGATTTCCTTGTTTTCATTAGCATTTATCTGCAACTGTACATTTGCAAAACCAAGAAACACAGAAAACAAAGACACCAATGCTTGGAAGCTACTCTATAGCGTAATTTTCAACCTCCCTGTTACAATGAGAAAAATCCAAGATATAGCAATTGAGAGTCCATTTAGAAACCAAATGAAAACTATCCCTCTTGCATAAAAATATCTTCAACCTCCCTCATCTCCCTGCAACTGATTCCCAAGATGATCCACATTTTGCAAAAACTTTCAATCTAATCTGCAACCAATTTTGATTTCCAAATTTCAAACATGAACTGCTCTCATCAACTACTTGGAAACTGAAAAATGTCATCACCATCAGATTCCTCATTTCAATACCTTTCCAATGGTATATAACACTTCATATTTTATGGAAAAAAATGAACTCTCAAGACAATTTTCCATGCACAGGTTTGATCGTTTAAATTTTGGATTTTACCAATAGTTTCAACTATACCATTTTCTAAATTTTGTTATAAGTCTACAATTTTATAATATTTTCACATTTGTCTACACTTTGCCACAGGAACTACCAAATTTTGTCAAGTGTCCTTATGTCATTTGATGCTCAGACTTGAACATAGACTAACCCACCTGACTTGGAGAATGGGCGACTGCATGTAGTCTCTAGGTCTCTTAATCAATTCACTAACTGCGGTTACTTCTAGAGAACTGATGAAATAGTCTATTCTCAAGTTCTCAGAATTAGACCTTGACTGGGGTTAACATTCAGAGAATGGGCGACTAAGCCCATTCTCCAGTTCTTTGAATCATTTTTGTTGACTACCTGGCACTTGGAGAACTGGTGAATAGACTATTCTCCTATTCTCTGAATCAAATCGCTTAACCACCAAGGATCCAGTGACTTGGCGACTACATCAATCTCCAGTTCTTTGAATGTTTAGGTTAACCATGAACTTAACTGGCGAATTGGCGAATGACTGCTACCTCTGAATCTTTGAATAATTCACTAACCACCTGATTTATCTAGCAAACTCATGAATGCATGACACATGTCCTTCACTCCAGCTCACCGTCGCGCATTTACTCTTGCAAAATTTACTTTTGGGCCTGTTGGCATGAAAACTGAGGCAGCCGCACAGGTGCTTGCATGGGCAAAGCTTCCTTTGTTTGACTTACTTTGTATGTGCATGGATTTGCTAATATACACTATATTTTCCCCATTCTCGATGAATGTGGGACAATGCATTTGAGAGTTTTTAAAGTCTCTTTTCAGTTTGCTCCAAAATATGCGGGCCCCACCGCACACTGAGACTTCAAATCTAAGCACGCCCACAAATAACCTCTGTGGTTCCTTCTTTACAACATATGAGAGTGTTGATGCATTTAAATATTTTAAAGAACCAACCTGCGCTGCATGTGGGATTACTATCCCAGGCCTTTATCATTCCACTTGTGTGGGCTTTCATCATTTGCACAAGTTTTAAATGTGAGTCTCCCACATCTAATTACATAGAGCACCCTCTTTCGCAAGTAGCTCCATCCTCTTTTCATGTGACTCCCTTTTCACAACAGCGTATGCATCCTCCAGCATTTGTCCTGTCTAATTTTTTTAACTACTAAGTTTGCAATGCTAAGTTCTAAAACCAATGACCATTGACACCACTAAGCTCTTGGAAAGAACATCTATTTGCAATGCTAAGTTCGCAATGCCAATTTTTTCTACAACCATTTCATTATATGCTTTAATGGATGTACGTACCCTATTCCAAGGCTCTCATTTTATCATTGCAAGGAGGATGCTGAAAAGGTTGTATTTAGTCTTGCCTAGCAACTGATTGGGCATCTTGGCATCTGGCCAATGTGGACAGAGCTTTAGTTTCCTATACTAGATTTTTTATAACACTACTGGCCTCCCTTCCATTAACGTGAGTGCCCAGTGGTTGGCACGCATCATATCTGGTGTGCACGCCTTCTCCCTTTGGCTCGCGGGCTGCCCATTTTGAGCACTAGCTGGCATTTTCCTTATGTTAGTGTCCTCCAACATGTGGACTAGTGTATTTAGCTATTTGTTTATTGAAAGTGCAACTTTAGGAAAGGCATGCTCATCCCTCAATGCGTAGACAGTCCACTCAATGTGCAGGGCCTCCATTTTTATTGAGTGAGGCATGTACTAAATTTGGCGCTGGCAGCTTTCCAAACATACACAAAACATAGTAGAGCCTCCCCCTCACTAATTTGTACACAATCCACGTTCCATACCTCCATATTGCTTACGCAAGTTCCCATATTAATTAGCAAGGCACTCTGCACAATTGGTGTGTGGGTCTATGGCGCATGCCTCTAGTTTGACGCATGAGGCCCATTCCTTCCATTTAAAAGGACACCTCCTAAATGTCATATGAATGCTATTTCAAAAACATGATTTCACATTATAAACCTTCGGCATTTATGAGTGAGTTTGCAGGCACCACCACGTGATCTTTGGGTGTGTTACCTTAGTGCATACCTCATTATTTTGACACACTGGTGTCTCAATCATACACTCACCTTCAATGCTTGAGTCCCTTGCATACTTACACAAGGGTCTCCTCTCAATCAATTCAAATAGGCTGCCACCATTCAAAATGCCATGTCCAACAAATGCCTGCCAAGTTTCAAACTTCATTTCAGCTACCCAATTTGTCCTTTTTGGGGCAATATCAATCAATATTTTTACTGTTTTGATTGAAAACTACCACTTGCTCTTCATTGTTTCTTATTCCTTTTCAAGTTTAGAAGTGATTGGCCTTCCTTTCAAAGCATGATGTTAATCATTTGTCAAATGCATATGTTCAAAGTCTTCCATGGGTTATACTTATTTATGGGAGCACCTTTGAAAATATAACATCTGACAAAAAGAAGAATCAACCACTATTTTTATCTTTCTATATTCTTCCATTATATTTGAATCCCCTCACTACTGCATTTCAGTTTTTGAGGTGTGCTATCAAATAGACCATATGTCTTGTCTATGCACTCGAATCACAAGACATCTAAATTGGAGGATGTTACAAACACCTTTTAAAAACTTTGCAAAATGACCAAATAATGGCAAATGGCCTTTGGGGCTAGCTTTAAAAACTAACATAATCACCTGACCTGGCCCCGACACTGAACATACATGAACTTTGACCCACATTCTAATACTCTACAAAATGGAACTTCTTGATTGCAACCGGATCAAAAGATATTAATGTGTAAACTTGCCCAGTTCAAATTATTCCTGCAACAAACTTGTCAAAAAATGATTTTAATCACCGTAATTGATTTTTAAAGGCAGACAAATGGATTGGTAGGGGACTCAAATTGGGACTAGGGTTAGTACTCCAACTTTTCAAGACAACACAAAAAGAATTTCATCAAAAGAGTCAACTGGTCAAAAGTTATTCACTGGCAAACTGGGGCATTTGGATTTCTTGGAAAACACACTCTGCAGAACTGAACACATTTTGCAAAAATTGCAAATGGAATGAGCCTGGAAACTTGGTCAAACAGATTGGTCATGGTTTCGGATTTGGCACAGTGGGAGTAAAACATGATTGCAACATGACCCAATCATTAGCTTTCTCATCAGATCACATAGGTGTCTTTTACACACTATCAAATATAGCCCTTAAAACTTCTGAACTTCTGGGTTTCAGCAAAATAGTGAAAATTGGAAATGGATTTGGCTTTGAAAAGTACTGAAATGGATTCACCAAGGGCTAAAAATGGACAGGCCAGAAGAGGAACATGCCTACAATATAGATCTATCATTAATTCTTCTTGACCAATCACTGGGTATCAGATACAACTTGACAAACAGGGCTTCTGGGAATTGTTGAACAAGTGCATTATGCAAATTATGAGAAAACATGTCCAGAAGGGGAAACACAAGACGTATCAAAACTTGTCACTATGACCTAAAATTAGGAACATAGGTCAAATGAAGTACACTAAAGATTCCCCCACTCTTGGATTTTCATGACACTCATTAGAATTCAAGTTATTCAACCCTCAACTGGCCCTTCCCGGTGAATTTCACACTTAGAAACTTTCTGACTTAGAGACCTCCTAGAAACAAACTGATGCAAACCCATTTCAATACCCGAACTGAAGGCTCAAATTGACTCAATGGGACATATGCAAGGTTTAGAACAATGAATTATGATGATAGGACCTAAAAACCACCTGATCCATATATGCACTTTTAGACCAAAAATGAGCACTTAATCAAGAATTTTACATGGTACCTCAAAACTACATTTTGAGTACCAACACACCTAAAGAAGAAGATTCACCTATGATGGAAATTTGGCTATACTGATGTATATGACTTGATATAGTGTTGTCATTATAGAAACAAAGTCATATAGCAATTTGGAGTCAGCGCTTTTGAAGAGAAGATCAGAAATCAGTTAAGTGTTGAATACTGGACAGTGTACAAAGTTCCTGTAGCTTACAGCATATTAATGCATATTCTATGAGTGCATGATCAGATGTGTAAGTATGTGAAAGTTGCAGTCAGTTGAAGTTGCACAGCCAGTGTGTGCTAGAGAAGAATAGAGCATGAAGCCAACAGTTAGTATTTTGGTTTGCAGATATAATGTAATATTGTAAATGCTATGTGCCTATTGTCTTTAGGTTGCCAACATGTATACTTGTTTTTTTGTAATGACGCTTCAGCCAATTCATTTGGAAGCATTGTATGTAATTATTTTAAGGGCTGACCTAGTTGTTTATTTTGTATGAGCGTATAAATATAAGGTGCACCCATTGTATTCAGTATGGATGTTGATATAGAGTTATGATAAGAAGATCAGAAGTGTAAAAAGACACTTTAAGATGTATTAGAGCTTTTCAAGAGGTCAAAGCATTAGTGCATCAAAGGAATTGATCTGACAAGTAGTGTCACAGTGATAGTTCATCTAGTAGATATAGTGTGTATCTGACATCAAAAGGTTGTAGCCTTCACCACTTGAGCAGTGAGCTCTAGGACAGTGTGTCCACTCCCCTAATAGGTACTATCATAAAAGACTCCTAATAGGGTCTGACCCTTGACAAGGTCTATGTTAGAAAGTAAAGTTCACCAAGATAACTGAGAGGGGGGGGGTGAATCAGTTATCAGATAATTATAACTTTTAACATCTTCAACAACATTTAACCATGTAAGTAATGCAATTACTAACCATACAAAGATATTCATACACAATGACACAATAACACAAGATATGTTGAATAGGGAACCTCTTGATCAAAGAGTAAACCCGGGTGGGAATGACGCCCTCAAAAGATGCACTAATATGAATATTCATTGTGAGAGGATGGAATCTGTTAGGAGTCTTATGAAATACATTCAGTACATATAAATCCCTATTAGGAGATTTTGAATCCCTGTTAAAAGATTCTAACCCTGTTAAGAGTTATGGAAGACAGAAGGATCCACTGCCCAAACAACTTCAAGGTAAGATCACTGAACAAACTATCCAAATAACCTTAATATTATTCAGTAGAATAATATGAAATATGTTACCTCCTTACTATGCCAAACTGCACTCACTGCTACATCAGATCTCAATTCCAGATCTTTGAACTTCGCATGTCTTCCTTCACAATTTTGCTTTCACAATCTCTTAGGCTCTTTTCTTCACTTCATGCTTACATTCGCATGCAACCAAAACCATGCTCACACTTATTTCATATCTCTCAAATTCATACAATAAGGAAAAACATTCCTTCCTTTATACCACACTCAAATAATTACAAATGAGTCAATACACAAATACAAAATAAAAGTTTCCATATGCTACATCAGAATTACACAAAACTATCGACTTCCAAATGCAATATCTCTTCACTCATGTGACCTCAAAGTTTTCACTATGAACCACATCACCATCAATGTGTCTCAAACTTTCCTTTAACTATGCAAAACTAGATTCCATCCCGATTAGGAGATATCATCCGATTTCCACAAACCGCTACTCAGGAACACTGCCTAAATACTGCTTTTACCAAAATGCTCGTAACTTTCATGAATCAATGAATTACTATCTGTGCTCTTAACCATAGACATATAACATATCAAAGAGTATAACCTCAACATTGCATAGCTCCAACTACAATATCCCACATGTGCTAATCAAAACACTATCTACTTCTCTGCTAGTCTTCAGAAGATCATTGTGTTGACATCAATGACAATCATAGTCATGAATGCAACAAAAACTACTACAAAATGACTACCAACATCCAAAATTCATTCCTAACAGTCTATTGTACTAAAATCATTATAAAGAAACTCCGAATAGGGTTATCACAAAACACTAGTGCAGAATATTAGTGGGTGTCAATTTCCATTGGGGGTTTTTACCTATTTGGGTTTCCCCATAACCATATTTGTGTCATGTGTTGATTTCATGTTTCATGTTTATGTGAATCTTTATTTCAATACTTAAGCATTTAAGTTCAGTATAAAGAATAAAGTGGAAACTTAAAATATAGTGAACATTGATTCACCCCCCCCCCCTCTCAGTGTTCCCATTCCTAACAACCTAAAGGTACACAAAGAGAATTTAAAGGTAGATGGTTTTTTTGTAATAATTTTGGTCATATGAAGAAAGATTATACAAGTAAGCAATGTAAACTTCTTAATGGTTATTGTTATAATTGTCATAGTTTTGGACATAGAGCTATTGAATGTAGAAAACCTAAATTTATTGAGAATAATAATAGTAGTAGAATTTTTAGAAATACTAACCATGTAGATAAGAGACCTACTAAAGATATGAACAAGAGAAATGGAGTAGTATGTTATAGATACAACAAAGTTGGACACATTGCCAAAAATTGTAGATCACAAATCAACCAGTCAAGACCAAGATATGGGAACAATAGAATACTTTGTCAGATATGTAACATGATTGGACATACAAAAAGGTTTTGTAGAATGAATAATAGGGTTTCTCATCCTAACCCTAACCCTAGAAGTCATACAAGGAGAAATGAAAATGCAAGTAACAGTCAAAAAGGATGTTGTAGTAATTCAGAAGAAGTAAAGTTTGTTAAAGCCACGGATCAAGGAGATATATTCAACACTGAAGGTAATTAGAAAGGTGAAGTATCTAATGGTAAGAGTGAATCTCCACCTAACCCATCTCAAATTACTTAATTCATGAAAAATATAGTAGAATAGGAACCTAGGATAGTATAGAAGTTAGTATAGGATGAATTCAGTCTTGTGCAGTTAATGCAAGGTAGTATATGATGTATTGATGATATGGTTAAGAGTGCATAGGATAATATTATGTTATGCAAGATCGCAAGAAGTTTTAAGTTTTGTAGGTAAGCAAAAATAGGTTTTTGGAAAGAAGCGCCAAAGGAATTGAATGCGATGTCAGATTTTTGTGAGATTGAAAGGTTAAAAGGTTATGATCGGTATTATTTGATCATTAAGGTGAATAAAAGTGCTAAGAAGATCAAAGAGAAGTGATTGAAAGTAGTTTGCAAGGATTTGGTGAAGGATTTTCATACTGAATCTACGCAAGCCCTAAATCATAGAATCAAGGTATTTTACTAAACAGATCTATAAATCGGTTAAAGAATTTGTAAAAGTCATGGATGTTTCATTGATTCATAATCTAAGAGATAAGAATAGACCAAAGATTAAAAGGGAACTAGTAGAACCCTTGGAGGAAGACCCTAAATTATCTTTATCATTAGTACTAGATGGAGTTCTACACTTAGAGAATGTTAGAAGTTATTTGGGATGCAAGCTTGAAACCCTCAATGATAATAACTTTACCAAAGAATATGAAAATCTTTACAATCAAGATATGTCATTGAAATTAGGGTTTGATCACTTGAAAGATAATGAAATCATAAAGTATTCCTTACAGTATGAGTTTGATGATGAAGAATGTATTAAGATAATCCTGAGCAGAATTCACAATGGAATATTTTGGTTAGAGGATAGAGTGATAGATAAAACAGTTGACCTAATTCATGAAGTAACTAGTTTATCTAAAATTGGATTCATACCATTTAATGAGAGGAACATGAGAAAAATAGTATTAGACAACACTAAATCATCTTACAATGGTAGAGGTATAGTGATTAGCAAGATACAACAGGATGATGTTAGGTATTTGTGCAAGATCCTTATAGCTAAGTTTTGTGAAAATTCAAGAGAAGATGACATGGTAGCTGGAATGATACATGTAGCCTACTTAATGTGTTTTGACAAAATTCAAGTTGACATATGTGAAAATTTGAGAATTTAGTTATTTGAGAAGTTGGAAAAGATAAAGAAGACTAAGAACTCTCAGTTTAGATTCTCATCATTGATCACTTATATGTTTTTCCATTTGTTAAGAATATTCCCTTACACTATTGGTGATGATTGGAATGATGGTAAAACCATAATGGAAAGGATAAACATAGTATTCAGGAGACATCTTATTGACAAGGTCAATGAGAGTGCAGTATTGGTAATTAAAACATTTCAGAATTTAATGAAAAATAGATCAAGGATTCCAAAGTCTTTAGTTGAGAAATATAAGAATGAGATATGTTTCATGATTGATACTGACTTTACATTCATTGAAGCAGTAGAACCTAGAGTAGAATTCATAGACCCTCTTGGCTATGAAATTTATGAAACTAAAATAGAAGAGTATGTGAGTAGATTGCTTAAGAGAAAGTTGGATATTCACAGTAATAGATTTGGGACTTTTGAGGAGAACTTCAACTCTGCAAAGTCTATCTTATAATAAAAATAGTCTAAGAAGAGAGTGCATAGTACAATAAAGAAGATTCTAAAGGATAGAGGGATGATAGAACAAGAATTTATAATTGCTAAGCAGATAGTAGCATCCATTAGAGACATGGGACAAAAGAAAATTTTGTCTATTCCACCCCTATCATTAGTTTCAGAACAACCAGTAGACATTCAGATTAAGGTAAAAGTGGAGGAAGTTGAGAAAGATCAAGAAGTTAGAAAATCCACAAGATCATCCTCATCTACACCTAGTAAAAGAGTAAAAGAAATTGCTACTAGACCAGGCAAAAGGCAGAAAACATTAGTACCACTAGTATAGAGGAAGATAGCATAAATAAAAGATAATGAAGAAACCCCAGTGAAAAAGAAAACATGGAAACCTAAGATTGAAAAAGTGAATGAACAAATCATACAAGATGGAGACTTTTCTAAGATAAACAAGTATTATGACCTTTACAACTATTCAAAAAGATTGAATCTTGAAAATGCAGTTGTGAGACACATGATACTATCTAATAAGAAGTTTGACACAATTTAGGGCAAGATACCTGATGATTTATATGAGAAATTAGTGAACAAGAAGAAAAGAGCAATAGAAGAAGACAATAAAATTAGAGAAAATCTTGTAAGAAAATTATGTGATGTTAAAGATGAAGAACATTTCAAGGAGATCATGAAAGAATTGAACACCCATCTAAGAACAAAGAAAAGAACCATTCATATTATGGGAGGAAATTATGAAGAGATCAACAGAGAAACAGAGAAAGCAGTAGTCAAAGTAATGACATCTAGTGTTGAAAGACACTCTATTGTAGTAGGACAAATGGATCAAGATAAGGAAGTTGAACATCAGAGAATTCCCTCTCCACCAGCTATAAATATTGAAGATGAGTCAATGCATGTGGAAAGAACTAAGATCACTTTAGACAGTGATGATAACCCTTTCAAGAATCTTGAAAACATTGTTGACAATTTGGCTTTTGAAGAGTAGGATAGTGCTAGAGAAGAAGAGAAGAGAGATACAAGGATTGAAGAAGAAAAGGAAATAGAAAAACAAGTAGAAGCCCCTAGTCAAGAATAAATCAGTCTTACACTTGAGACTACAAAGAAATCACAAATTGGATCTATATTTGAAAGCTTTGGAAAAGAAGTTGATCATGATGATTAGATGGAATTGATCACATCTTTGAACAAAATAATTGGGAAGAATAAGAAGGTGAAAAGCCTTGAAGGATCACTGAAGGAAATAATAGAGAAGTTGCAAAGCATTATGACTACACAGATAGCAGAGGTAGACCCACTTGAAAGAGATAAGAAAGTTATGAACATATTTGATGATGAGTTTACTAACTTATCTGACATAGCTAAAGTGAAGGCACAAGCAGCCTATGAGGCCAAATTACTTCTAGACATAAGTCAAAATATCAAGAATGACATTAACAGCCTGGATATTTGTATAAAAGACTTGAGAAGAAATCTGGACAGAGGTAAAAGTTTGTATATTCAATGTACAAAATCTGAGAATCTTGTATCAGAAGAAATTCAGAAGATTAAGACCAAAGAAGTAGAGATTCAGACAGAGGTAAATCTTCTAGCCAACCCCAATGTGAAGATATTGGACACTGAGAAGAGAATCAACAAGATCAATGATGAAATAAGGATTTTGTATGATGACAAGGATAGGAAACTAAAAATATTCTCTCTTCTAAGAGAGCATATTTCCATTAAGTTAAGCATTGTTGAAGGACAGTTGAAAGAATGTCTTGCATCAAAGACATCTTTTCAAAAGTTTAGTTTTGTAAACCTTCAAGCCTGTGAAATAGCATCTTATGGATTATGTGCACTACTTAGTGTTTCAGATTCCATTAAGAAGGCATGGGAGAAGGAGATAGAGAGCATCAAGATAAATTTTGTAGATTGTGTTGCAAGCCTACCAGCTATGTAATATTAAATCAAGGTATATGACTTTTTGAACATAGTTTTGGCACCCTTTCTTTTTGTCATTATTGTCAAAGGGGGAGAGATATTTAGCAGAAAATTGTTATATATGATAAGGATGTATATTATTATGGGGAGTATAGGATATAGTTAAGATATATGGAGTTATAAGGGTAGTGAATATATATAATTTTGTTATGGCCACAATTTTGAGTTTTTGAAGTGTTATGACTTAGCCAATTTTCTCATATGTTGCCACCAATGACAAAGGGGGAGATTGTTGGTAATTTGGCTGAGTTAGATACTTAGATGTTTTCATTATGGAAACATATGATTTACATGAAGATTGCATATGATAGAGAACGAGTATGACAGAGCACAAAGAAAAATTTTCTAAGTATGAGACAATGTTTTTTTCCAGTGTACCCGGAGATAGTTTTGACTAGCGATGATGATTGGAGTAATTTCAATGCCTGTGCTCTTGAACATAGATACTATGATGACTATAGAAGACTCACCTAAGAGCACAAGTTAGTATGGCATGTACGGAAGAAGTTATGACAGCTTTACCAGAGATAGTGTCAAGCTGACATAACAGTATATGAAGACAGAATTGGTAAAGAGTTAAGGGATTATTTTGTTTATCAAAATAATGTCTTAAAAATATAAAGGGACAACATCCTAGATGTTAACCCTTGGATAAATATGTATTTTTTATAATGCTTTTGTCAAGCTAACTGTAAGAGTTATTAGTCTTAATAACTTGTAAAAAATATAAGGCATATGTAAATGCAAAGAAGAAGCAATTGTAATGATGTAGATGGTATAGCAAACATATAAGCGAAGAGATATTGATGAAAAGTTGTGAAAGAAAAGAAAGCAGTATAAGGTAATGTACCTTGCCATATTTTGTAATCAATAATCATTGTACATTACTTGTTTGGGAAGTGGGCTCATCTAGTAATCATATTTTGTACTACCAACTCTTAGCAGGATTGAGGCTTCTAACAAGGCCTAAAGTCCCTTAATCAGGACTGAGACACTATATGCATTTAATAGGTTCCTAACAGGGTCAACATCCTTAACATGATACTTTTGATTAGTGAATCTTTGTGGGTACCATCCCCACTAGGGTTTTTCCCTTGATCAGGGTTTCCTCGAGAACAAATAATGTGTTATGAGTTCATTTGCTTTATTGCTATTCATGTTATTTAGTTTACTATGTTATGCATGTATTAAGATAATCTATTATATCCATAATTGGGTGAAAGCAAAAGTTTGCAGAATACTGATTCACCCCCCCTCTCAGTATTCCCTATTTCTAACATTAAGACCTAACATGACCTAATAGGACCCCTTAAAGACCTAACATGATTGAATAGGACCCCTTAGGACCTAACATGACTAATAAGATCTAATAGGACACTTTAAGACCTAACATGACCTAATATGACCCCTTAAGACCTAACATGATCTAAAAGGTGTAGACACTAAAAAATGGACAAGTGTTTAAAATCATTAAAATTGCAAATTCTTAAACAAATGCTCTAATTCTCATAAAAAAGGATCAAATAAAATCAATTTTTAAATGGACACTTATTAAATCAAAATTGGACAAAATCATTAAATCAAAGGAAAAAAAAAATAATGACATTAAATAATTAAATACAAGCTTAAAGGGGTCAAAACACTATATAATTGATTTTAATCAATTAATTGTATAGTTTTAAATCAAAAATCAAATTGAACCTATTCCCTTACATGGCTAATTTAATTAATTAATGGTACTAAATTAATCCTAATATCTTTCAACAACAATTTGAGCAACCAATGAGAATTGAGAGACAAAAACACATGGATCACTCCAAAATAGGTGAATCTCAATCACACATTTCAACTTTGAATCTCATCCACTCAAATTTGTCTTTTTGTCCAAACCTTTGAGACAAACATTTAAATTATCCCCCCATTTAAAAACATTGCAAAGCTTTTGACTCAAACAAGGCTAAATCATGATTAAATAACTCTACCCCCTACCCTTGGTATTTTACTATAAATAAGAGGCATTTTCAGAGCAATAATCATCTTAGAAATTAATTTTCAAAGCATCATCATTATAGGCATTTTCATAGAAATTGAGAGCATATCATAAGCATTTGAATCAATCTTTATATCATTTTGGAGAGTTTTGAGAGCTAGATTAAGCATTGTACTATCATTTTCTCATTCTAGGATTATCACTAGTAGAGAATAGGCTGAGAGCTCTACTTACCAAGCCTGGATAGATAACCATGAGATGTCATGGATGTTAATTCCAATTCTTATTTTAAATTTTCTTTGTATTTTCATATAATTGTAGTTGATTATCCTAATTTCATGAAGGTGTAAAACATTCACACACAAATGGCACCCACCATGGGGCTTTGAGCCTCATTTCTAACTTTTTTATCAAATTTTGTGTGTTTTTGTCTTCACTTTTTCATAAATTCTGTAGAAAACAAGAGAAGTGATGCCTATGAAGGATTAAATGATGCTTAGCATCATTCTTATGACACCTACAAGAAATTGACTGACGCCTACGAGATTCTTTCTCTTTTGTCTTTTACTCTTCTGACACCTGTGAGATAAAGTGTTACGGCTGCAAGCATAAAGTGACACCTATGATCTGAGAACTAACGCCTACTAGTTGTTATTCACCACCTATAATGACTCTTACTATGTAATTTATAGTGATCTAACATGCCTAGTATTCTTTAAATGATGCCTATTAGCTATCCTTTACCGCCTATGATTATTTTATCTTACGCAATTTACAGTTATTTGTAATGCCTGCTAGCATTTAAATGACATGTATTAGAATTTAAATGACACCTACTAGCATTTAAATGACATGTATTAGAATTTAAATGACACCTACTAGAATTTAAATCATGTGTACCATCATTTAAATGATGCCTTCTAGCATTTAAATGATGCCTACTAGCATTTAAATGATGCCTACTAACTTTTAATTGACGCTTATTAGCTGATAAATGACACCTAACATTTTTTGCTTAAATTTTCTGTTAGAATATTGAATTCAATTTTCTAACTCTCTGTCTTTGTTTTTCCCGCAGATGAGCAAACATAGAAAAGTTTGAAAACCAGAGAGCAGACTCACTCAAGAAAGCAAAGATGTAAGAATCCAAATAAAACATCAAAAAGAGATTCATACTGCTATGATTTGGATAGTTTGAAATTTGAAGAAGATCTTTACAAACATTAGATTAAAGTGTTGGATACATACAAGATGAAATTACCTACTTTGAGTTAAATTTTCTTACCTTAAATTGTTGAAATTTCTTTGAAAAATCTTGTCGAAAACACTTAATTGCAATTGCGCTTTGTTCCCTTTTGGTTTCCCTCATTTTGTATGGTGTTGTTGACTAATTTGTTGGAGGAGGGACTGGGAACAATCTCCACTAGGTGAGTCAGCAAAATAAAAAGCCCAAAAACCTCAAAAAAGTGCCTAGCCTTTGCTAGCTACAAAAAGAGGTATTTCTCACATCAAGCTTGCTTTGCTTAAATTGTGGCCTTTCATTGAATTTAGATTAATAGGAAAATCTTACTATTTGTCAAATTGAACAAGCATTAGGTATATGCTCTCTAGTTTTTGAAGGGGATCAAAAAGCCAAACATGTTAGTTCAATTTGGTAGAAAGGAAGGGAGGAATTAACCAAACACTCCGTTTATTAAGAATATCCTTGTCAAGAAATTGAAAAAGAACAAAAATCTGATTGAAGTGTTTGGAAGAAAGAAAAATAATAGGGATATGCTCTTCACTTTCCAAGTGAACCAAATTCCCAAACTTAATGGACTAAGTTCAAATTTCTTTCTTTTCTATACATGCTAGTTAATATAGATCTTTAAAGGGCCTACCTCCCAAGATTTTCCTTACGAGGATGGTGAGAGGGAATGACCCAAGTGGGAGACAATCACTTTAGCAATGGTACTATCCAACCCACTATAAAAAAAATACACTCTTCCTTAATAGGAGAGTGACTAGGTTGTGTGCAAGTTTCTTCACTTCCTCTAGTAGTCCTTTTGGATTGCACTAAATCGTGCTTTTGTGTGTGTGGGAAGCCTGCAAGTGGGAAAAAGAGCTTGACATGATTTAGAATGGAAATATTCATTAAATCCTAATTATTAGTAAGCTTCCTTATAGAGCCAAATGTGTTAAAAGACAAATCTCACTCTAGGTAGTTTTCTTGGAAGATATTCTTGTTGATACTTGTGAAAAATGACTGAGAACATACACTTTTAGTGTGGTTTTAGGGATATGGGGAAAATTTGATGTGTGTGTTGCATTTGTACTTCATTTTCAAGCAAGAATATTTGGCAGACCTGATCTTACAACTTTTAAAATTTAAAATTTACAACGTGGTCTACAAAGTGCCACCTGCACATAGAGAAAAACCGCATATACACAATTAAGTCATGCCTGTGATTATTCAGGAAACGCCTATCAATAAAGAAGTCATGCCTGTGATATTCTAAGAAACACCTGGAAAAGATTAAGAAATGCCTATCAACAAAGAAAATCTTCTTGCTGACCTCCAGAGCGCCACTTAAGAATATTCCAGTAATCGCATACCAGTTGTTAAATGACGCCTACGCATTGGCAAGTGACGCCCAAAAACAAAGAAGGGAAAACACTAAACATCTCCTGAAGGTTGGGAAAGATTTTGAAATCATTTTTGGATACCCTTTTCAGAGATATTCTATATCAGTGCAACAAATAGATCGTATTCCTGAAAAACATTTATAATGATGAGTCTATTTGAGAAACAAATCAATCCTATTATGGAGCATAAGTATAAAAACCAAGACCTAGAGCTCCATTGGAATCAAAATGATGAGGTTGTTGGAAAGTTGGCTATATTGATATATATGTGTTAGGAATGAATTCTAAATATATCCTATGGGAGTATTGGCAGCCATTTTGTAGCAGTTGTTGTTGCGTTCATAACTATGATTGTCATTGATTTCAACACAGTGATCTACTGGATAGGCAGAGGAGCAGACAATGTTTTGATTAGCACACGTGGGATATTGTAGATCAAGCTATGTGATGTTGAGGACTTACTCTTTGATATGTTATATGTTCATGGTTAAGAGCGTAGACAATAATTCATTTATTCATGAAAATTATGAGCATTTTGGTGGAAGCAGTATTTAGGCAGTGTTCTTGAGTAGCGGTTTGTGGAAATCAGATGATATCTCCTAATCGGGATGGAATCTAGTTTTGTACAGTTAGAGGGAATTTTAAGACATGTTTTTAGTGACGTGGATGATAGCACAAACATTGAGGTCACATGAGTGAAGAATTATTCTAATTGGAAGCCGACAATTTTGTGTAATTTTTTATTTAATGTGTGGAAAATTTTATTTTCTAATTGGATGCTGACTCATTTGTAATTACTTGAGTGTGGTATAAAGGAAGGAATTTTTTTTCCTTGTTGTATATGGATATGGTTGAATATGTATGGAAAGAATATGATGAAGTGACTAAAGTTGTGAAAGTGAATTTATGAAGGAAGACATGTGACGTACAAAGATCTGAAATTGAGATCTTGTGTAGCAGTGAGTGTGGTTTGGCATAGTCAGAGAAGAGGTAACATATTGTTGAGATCAATAATGATTTGATATTATTCTATTAAATTATCTAGAGATCAGTTGGATAGTGTGTTCAGTGATCTTTCCATTGAAGCTGTTTGGGCAGTGGGTCCTTCTTTCTTCCATAACTCCTAACAGAGTTAGAATCTTTTAGCAAGGATTCAAAATCTCCTAATTGGGATTCATATGTACTGAATGTATTTCATAAGGCTCCTAACCTATTCCATCCTTTCACAAGGAATATTCATATTAGTGCATCTTTTATGGGCATCATTCCCACTAGGGTTTACTCTTGGATCAAGAGGTTCCCTAGTCAACATATCTTGTGTCATTGTGTTATTGTGTATGAATATCTTTCTATGGTTGGTAATTATATTTCTTACATGGTTAAAATCTATTGAATTTGATAAAAGTTATAATTATCAGATAACTGATTCACACCCCCCCCTTCTCAGTTATCTTAGTTGACTTTACTTTCTAACAATTGGTATCAGAGTGGCAAGTCCTTGAAAGAAAAGTTTAACAGTTTAGGGAGATCCATGGTGCATTTTAGGAAAGAAAGCCCTAAGTTTGATGGAGTGAATTTTGATAGCTGGAAAGAAAAGATGAAGACACATCTACTGTGTTTAGGACCAGGTTATTGGTTGATAACAAAGAATGTGAAGACTATTGTTGAAGAAGATGCTATTGAAACATGTAGTAATGATGAGAGAGATCTATTCATGTGCAACATACTTTCCAGGGAAGCACCTTTGTCAACCCTTCTGGAGAATGAGTATAGTCAGGTAAAATGTTTGAAAACATCTCATGAAATTTGGAAAGCTTTACACTCTACTTTTGAAGGTGATGAACATGCAAAGAAAGTTAGATTACATAATTGGATATGTGCATTTGAAGATATAAGAATGATGGAAGATGAATTTGTTAGAAACTATATTGGTAGAATGTTAGAAATTGTTGCAAGTATAAAATTTGTGGAGGAACAAAGACCAAAAATGAAGTTATATGGAAAATTCTGAGGACATTGACTCCTGCATTTAAGCAGACAACACAGATGATTGAACAATTTATACCTTGTACTTCAAGCTTTACAAGAGAGACTCTTCTTGAAAGATTGGAAGCAGCAGAAATGAACTTGATGTTATTAGGAGATTTGCCTAGAATGGAGACAACATTTCAGTGCTCTTAGTGTTTGCCCTACTTTGTCAAGAAGCATTAGTGTGAGCGAAGATTATGCTGGCGGCACCAAATCTAGAAATGAAGAAGATAGGAAGATTGAAGAAGGTATTTCCTTGCTTTTGAAGAGAGAACCAGATGGTAAAAAAAAATTTAAATGTTGGACTTGTCAAGAATATGGTCATTTTGCATCTAAATTCTCTAAGAAAGTTTAAAAAGTATAGAAACAATTTCAAGCCTAGAAGATCAAAGGAATGTTATTATGCTAATGATGAAGATCTTGAAGCTAGTATAGAGAGAACTCTAAGTGAAAGTGATACTAAGAATAATGATGACATAGGATTTGTAGCAATTAAAGAAGAAAATCCTAAAATAGATGTTAAGGAAGAAAATGCCCTAGTTTCTCAAGTTGAAAAGAAAGCTGATTGGATTATAAATAGTGGTTTTTCACATCATATGACTGGAGATATGAAAAAGTTCATAAAGTTTAACAATTATGATGGAGGAGTTGTTAGAGTTTGAAACAATGAACCTTGTTTGATTAAAGGTATAGGATCTATTACTCTTTATGGGAAGACTAATACTGATGATGTTTACTTTATGGATGGTTTGAAACATAATCTTTTGAGTGTTGGATAGTTATTTGATAAGGGATATCAAGTTTGGTTTACTGAGAAAACTTGTGTGATAAAAGATGAAGATGGAAATCTGATTGGAACTGGATCTAGAACCAGAGGTAGTGTATTTCAATTGAATCCTACTAAGATGACATGTTTGATTACTAAGATTGATGATAGTTGGTTATGGAAAAGAAGATTTTGTTATATAAATTTTGATAACATTGTGAAAATAAGTACTACACTTGCAGTAAGAGATTTGCCTAGAATTATGAAGCCTACTAACATGATTTGCAAGGAATGTGTGATAAAAAAATAGAAGAGAAGTTCATTTCCTATTAAGAAGTTTACATCAGCAGAGAAGTTGGAGATTATTCATACAAATTTGAGAAGTCCTACAAGGACTAGAGGATTCTATGGAGAAATGTATTTTATGATTCTTGTTGATGATTTTACAAGAATGATGTGGATTGCATTTCTTAAAGAAAAGTATGAAGCATTTGATAAATTTAAGGTCATTAAGAATAAAGTTGAGAATGAATCTGGAATGAAGATTAAATGTTTGAGATCTGATAGAGGTGGAGAATTTACTTCTAGAAATTTTAACACTTTTTGTGAAGTGAATGTACTAAGAGATAGTTTTTAGCCCCTAGAACACCTAAACAAAATGGTATTGCAGAAAGAAGAAACAAATCAGTGACTGAAGCAGTAAGAGCTATGTTATTTGAGAATGATTTGGTGAAGATATTCTGGAGAGAAGCAGTGAACACAATAGTGTATACAATGAACAAAGTACAAATCAAAGTAGACACAGACAAGACACCCTTTGAATTATGGTTTGGACATGCACCCTCAGTTACGTATTTTAGAATTTTTGGAAGCAAATGTTATATAAAGAGAGATGATGAAGTTTAATCCTAGAAGTGATGAAGGTATATTTCTTGGATATTCTTTGAAGCACAAAGCTTATAGATGTTATAAAAAGAGAACTAAGACTATTTTTGAGAGCGCAAATGTTAAAGTTGATGAAAAGTTCAAAATTTAGGAAAGAATGCTTGATTATGAATCTAATGAAGGAACTTATCCTAAACCTAACACTGAAACTACTAAATTATTCTATGAAACTGACCGTGATTTGTTGAATGAAAGCCATAGTGAAATCATTTAAGAACTGACACCTGAAGTGAGATCTAAGATAGTAACACCTAACATGAACTTATCAAGGAATCATCTTATTGAGTAGATTATTGGAAGCATAGACAGAGGAGTTCTAACTTGAAATAAGGTACAAGAATAGTTATGTTTGATTTCTCAAATTGAACCTAAATCTACTAGTGAAGCTTGTGAAGATGAACATTGGATTAAAGTTATGAAAGAAGAACTAGATCATATTGAAAATAATAAGACATGGGAATTGGTCCCTAGACCTAAAGATAAGAATGTTATTGGAACTAAATGGGTATTCAGAAACAAGATGAATGAACAAGGAGAAGTAGTAAGAAACAAAGAAAGATTGGTATGCAAGGGATACTCACAGCAAGAAAGAATTAACTATGAAGAAACTTTTGCACCAGTAGCAAGAATTAAAGCAGTAAGAATGTTTTTGGCCTATGCAACTTTTAAGAAATTTAAAGTATATCAGATGGATGTGAAGTCAGCATTTTTGAATGGTGAATTGGAAGAAGATGTCTATATTTAGCAGCCTGAAGGTTTTCCTTTGACTCAAGAAGGAGACATGGTATGTAAACTAAAGAAAGCCTTATATGGACTAAAGAAAGCACCTAGAACTTGGTATGCAAGATTGGATAAGTATTTGTTAAAATTGGGATTTACAAAATGAACAACTGATAGAAACCTATACACAAAAGAAATTGAAAATGGTTTGTTGATCATAGTTATTTTTGTTGATGACATTATTTTTGGAGGAGAAGATGAAGCTAGTGATAAATTTTCTAATGAAATGAAAATTGAATTTGAAATGAGTATAATTGGTGAAATGAAATACTTTTTGGGATTATAGATAACACAGAAATGTGATTGTATCTTTGTAAGCCAGACAAAGTACTTGAATGATTTTCTAAAAAGATTTGGAATGGAGAACTGTAAACCAGTTGGAACACCTATGGTAACTAGACATAAATTATCTAGCACAAATGAGACTCCTATAGTTGAATAGAAGAAGTACAGATCCATGATTGGAGGATTGTAGTACTTGACACATACAGGACTTGATATAGCACATTCAGTTGGAATTGTAGCAAGATTTCAAGCTGAACCTAGAGAATCACATTATGCAGTAGTAAAGAGGATACTAAGATACTTAAGAGGCATCATTGAGTATGGATTGTGGTATGAAAAATATGATGATTTTACCCTATGTGCATATACATATGCTAATTGGGGAGGTAGTGTTGATGATAAAAAGAGCACCAGTGGTGGAGAATTTTTCCTTGGAGGAAGATTGATTTCTTGGCTAAGCAAGAAGAATAATTGTATTTCACAGAACACAATAGAAGTAGAATATGTAGCAGCAACAAACAATTGTAACCAAATAATTTGGATGAAGAGGATGCTAAAGGATATTGGAATAAAGTTTGTTGAACCTATTGTTATACATTGTGATAACATCAGCATAGTTAGTATGTCTAAGAACCCTATATTACATTCTAAGACAAAGCATATAGAGATTAAGTATCATGTAGTAAGAGAGAAAGTTGCTGAGAAAGAAGTCAGACTTGAGTACATAAGCACAAAGGAGTGGATAGTAGACATATTTATAAAGCCTTTGCCTAAGGATACATTTGAGTATCTGAGAGGTATGCTTGAGGTTATGCCCTAGACTACTTTTGAGAAGTGATGCAGATTGGTTGCATCCGTCTAGAGGTATATGAGCCTTATCTTTCTTTTGGATTAGATGTTGGTACTTCCTCCATGGGGGAGTATGTGTATCTGGGCTATGTCATGAGGACTCTAGTGAATGTATTTTATGAACAGTGTCTTTTGACATTAGAGTTGTTGTTGACATAATGATGAAATTTCTATCATTGATGTCAATGGGGGAGAAGTGTATGTGAAAAACTATTTGTACCATCTATTGGAGAGAACTGAATAGGAAAACAAAGCAAGATTTGATTGATGAAGAAGACTTGAAATCATTTTCAAAGCAATAGTGTTGCAGTATTGGATTCATGGAACATTGGATATTTTTCATCTATGTTGCCATCAATGCTAATGGGGGAGATTGTTAGGAATGAATGCTAAATATATCCTATGTTAGAAAGTATAGTCCACCAAGATAACTAAGAGGGGGGGGGGGGGTGAATCAGTTATTAGATAATTATAACTTTTATCAACTTCAATAGCATTAAACCATATAGGAAATATAATTATTAACCATAGAAAGATATTCATACATAATAACACAATGACACAAGATATGTTGACTACAGAACCTCTTGATCAAAGAGTAAACCCCGGTGGGAATGATGCCCATAAAAGATGCACTAATATGAATATTCCTTATGAAAGGATGGATTCTATTAGGAGTCTTATGAAATACATTCAATAAATATGAATCCATGTTAGGAGATTTTGAATCCCTATTAAAAGATTCTAACCCTGTTAAGAGTTATGGAAGACAGAAGGACCCACTACCCAAACAGCTTCAGGGTAAGATCACTAAACACACTGTCCAAATAATCTTTGTATTACTCAATAGAATAATATGTTACCTCTTCTCTGACTGTGCCAAACTGCACTCACTGTTACACTAGATCTCAATTTTAGATCTTTGTACCTCGCATGTCTTCCTTCACAAATTCGCTTTCACACTTAGCTCTTTTCTTCACTTCATCCATACAACATCACACCCAACCACTACTACAACAAGGAAATACATTCCTTCCTTTATACCACACTCAAATAATTACAAATGAGTCGGCATACAATTAAAACATAAGAGTTTCCACATGCTACATCAAAATTACACAAAACTATCAGCTTCCAACTACAATAATTCTTCACTAGTGTGACCTCAAAGTTTGTGCTATCATCCACATCACTATCAATGTGTCTTCAACTTCCCTTTAACTGTGCAAAACCATATTCCATCCCGATTAGGAGATATCATCTGATTCCCATAAACCACTACTCAGGAACACTGCCTGAATACTACTTCCACAAAAGTGCTCATAACTTCCATGAATAAATGAATTACTATCTACACTCTTAACCATAGAAATATAACATATGAAATAATATATCCTCAACATCACATATCTCCAACTACAATAACCCACGTGCGCTAATCCAAACTCTGTCTGCTTCTTTGCAAGTCTCTGGTAAATCACTGTGTTGAGATCAATGACAATCATAGTCATGAATGCAACAACAACTGCTATAGAATGGATGCCAAACATTTAGCATTCATTCCTAAAAATCTCCCCCATTGGCATTAATGGCAACATTGGTGAAAAAACATCCAATGCTCCAAAAATCTAATACTACAACACTACTACTCTTAAAATTCTTCAAGTCTTCTGCATCAATCAAATCTTGCTTTGTTATCCTATTTAGTTCTCTCCAACAGATGTTTCAGATGGTTTTTCATGTATACTTCTCCCCCATTGACATCAATGACATAAATTTCATCATTATGTCAAAAACAACTCCAATGTCAAAAGACACTATTCAGAAAATACATTCACTAGAGTCCTCATGACTCAGCTCAAATACACATACTCCCCATAGAGGAAGTAACAACATCTAGTCTAGAAGAAAGATAAGGCTCATATACCACTGGACGGATGCAACCAACTATTAGAAATAGGGAATACTGAGAGGGGGGGGTGAATCAATATTCTACAAAATTTTACTTTTTCCCAATTATGGATATAACAAATTATCTTTACACATGCATAACATAAGAAGCTAAACAACATGCATAGCAATAAAACTAAAGAACTCATAACACATTATTTTTTCTCAAGGAAACCCTGGCCAAGGGAAAACCCCAGTGGGGATGGTACCCACAAAGATCCACTAATCAAAAGTATCCTATTAAGGATGTTGAGCCTGTTAGGAGTCTATTACAAGTATATAGTATATCACTCCTGATTAAGGGACTATAGGCCTTGTTAGAAGCCTCAACCCTGTTAGGAGTTGGTAGTACAAAATGTGATTATCAGATGAGCCCACTACCCAAACAAGTAATGTAAAATATACACTGATTATGAAAGAAGATTAAGGTACATAACCTTATACTACTTGCATCAATATGTCTTCACTGCTCTTTCAGTATCGCTATTACATATGCATCATATATTTTGCATCATATCACTGCTTCATTACATCACATTACTTCACTACTTTTCTTACAATTAAAATTACATTTATACAAATAAATTTATCTAAGGGTTAACATCTAGGATGTCATCCCTTTATATTTTTAAGTCATTATTTTGATAAACAAAATAATCCCTTAACTCTTTATCAATTTTGTCTTCATATTCTGTCCTATTGGCTTGACACTATCTTCGATAAAACTGTCATAACTTCTTTCGTGCATGTCGTATTGACTTGCACTTTGAGATGGGTGTTCAATAGTCATCATAGATTCTATGTTGAAGTGTGCAAGCATTGAACTTACTCCAATCAACATCGCAAACAAAAACTATGTCCAGGTACACTGGTGAAAATATTATCTCATACTTAGACAATTTTGCATTGCGCTTTGTCATACTAGCTCTCTGACCTGTGTGATCTTCATGTGGATCATATGTTTCCATAATGACAACATTTATGTAACTAACTCATCCAAATTTTCAACAATCTCCCCCTTTGTCATTGGTGGCAACATATGAGAAAATTGGCTAAGTGTACAACTTCAAAATCTCAAAATTGTGGCCATAGTATAAAATATATACTATCCTTATAACTCCTCAAAAAAATATTATCTCTAATATAGTACTCCCCCTAAGAGTATCAATCCTTATCATATACTATCAATTTTCTGCTATATATCTCTCCCCCTTTGACAACAATGACAAAATAAAGGTAAGGAGGGTTACAAAACTGTATCACAAAAAGATTATACCTTAATTCATTATTGCAAAGTCGGTAGGCTTGCAACACAATCTACAAAATCAATCTTCATAGATTCTAACTCCTCCCATGATTTCTTAATGGAATCTTCCACACTAAGTAGTGCACTCAGACCATAAGATGCTATTTCACATGCTTGGAGATTCTCAAAGTTAAACTTCTGAAAAGATGTCTTAGCTGAAAGACATTCTTCCAATTGCTCTTCAATAATGCTTAACTTCATAGAAGTGTGCTCTCTTAAAAGAGTGAATCTTTTCATTTTTCTATCTTTCTCATCTTGTAAAACTCTGATTTCATCATATAACTTATGAATTTTCTTTTCAACATCAAATACCTTCACATTGGGGCTAGAAAGAAGGTTAGTTTCATTCTAAATTTCTACTTCCTTCATCTTCATCTTCCGATCTTCTTCTACTATCAAGGTCTCTAATTTTTTACACTGTATGTACAAAGATTTTCCTATTTCCAAATTCTTCCTCAAGTCCTTTATATAGATATCAAGATTGTTGATATCATTCCTGATATTCTAGCTGATGTTCAAAAGTATTCTAGCCTCATAGGTTGCTTGTGCTTTCACTTTTTCTATATTAGATAAGTTTGTGAATTCAATGTCAAAAGTGTTCATCACTTTCTTTACTTTCTCCAAAGGGTCATCTTCTGCAATTTGTGTGGTTACAATGCCTTGTAACTTCTTAGTATGTTACTTCATGCATCCTTCAAGGCTCTTCACTTTCTTGTTCTTCCCAACACTTTTGTTCAAGGATGTGATCAATTCCAACTGATCATCATCATCTACTTCATTTCCCAAATGCTCAATCATAGATCCAATCTTATTCTTCTTTCGAGTCTCAAGAGTAAGACTGATATCTTCTTTAGTGGGAATGGGTACTTGTTTTTCTGTCACTGAGGGTTCTAAAATTGTAGTCTTTTCTCTCTCTTCTCCTTTGGTAGTTTCCTGCTCTTCAAAATCTGAATTGTCAACAATGTTTTCCAGATTCTTGAATACATTATCATCAGTATCCAAGGTGATCTTTGTTCCTTCTACATTCATGGTTTCATCTTCAATGTTTATGGCTGGTGGAGAGGGAATGTCCTCTTGTTTTGTTTCACCTTCTTGCTCTACTGCAATTGATGGTTCTCCAAAATTCTCTGTCATAACCTTGATAATTGCTTGCTCTATTTCAGAGTTAACTTCTTCATATCTACCTCCCATAATCTAAATGGATCTCTTCTTGGTTCTCAGATGGGTGCTTAAGGCTTTCATGATCTGACCAAAATGTGCTTCATCTTTTACTACACAAAGCTTCCTTACAAGATTTTATCTAATAGTTGTGTCTTCCTCTGATGCTCTCTTCTTCCTATTAAAAATTTTATTGTACAAATCATTAGGTATCTGACCCTAAATTGTATCAAACTTCTTATTAGACAAAATCATATGCTTAACCACTGCATTTTCTAGATTTAGTCTCTCTGCATAATCATAAAGATCATAGTACTTGTTCATTCTTGTAAAGTCTCCATCCTCAATGATCTGCTCATTAAGCTTCTCAACTTTAGGTTTCCAAGCCTTCTTCTTAATAGAAGTGACATCATCTTTTATTTCTGCATTTTTTCTTGGAACTAGTTGCACTAAGGTTTTCTGTCTCTTTCCCAGTCCAGTAGCACTTTCCTTTACTCTTTTGCTAGGTGTATAGGAAGTGGATATCTTTTCTTCTTGATCCTTCTCAATTTCTTCCACTTTCACCTTCACTTATGTTTCTTCTTGTTGTACTGCAATTGATGATAAAGGTGGAATAGAAAAAACTTCTTTTTGTCCAATATTTCTGATTTCTATTGCTATTTGCTTTGCTACCAAAAACTCATGCTCTATCATCCCTGTATCTTTTAGGATTTTCTTTATAGTACTTTCAACTCATTTCTTAGATTGTTTCTCTTCAAGTAAGGTCTTTGCAAAGTTGAAGTTCTCCTCAAAGGTTCCAAACCTGTTACAATGAGTGTCCAACTTACACTTAAGTAACCTACTCACATACTCTTATGTCTCTACCTTAGATATCTTATAGCCAAGAGGGTCTATGAACTTTGTTCTAGGTTCTACTGCTTCAATGTAGGTAAAGTCAGTATCAACCATAAAACATATGTCATTTTTATACTTCTCCACAAGAGACTATGGGATCCTTGATCTGCTAGATACAATATCCTGAAATGTCTTGAATACCAATACTACACTCTCATTCACTTTGTCAATAACATGCCTTCTGTATAGTAGGTTAATCCTTTCCATTGTATTTAGGCCATCATTCTAGTCATTTCCAATGGTGTAAGGAAATCTTCTCAATAGATGAAAAAACATATAGGTGATTAAGGATGAGAACCTAAACTGTGTATACTTGGTTTTCTTAATCTTCTCCAGATTCTTAAATAGTTGAATTCTTAGAATCTCACACATATAAACTTGTACCTTGTCAACACACATTAGATAAGCTACATGAATCATTCTAGCTGCCATGTTATCCTCTCTTAAGTTTGCATAAAACTTAGTGGTTAGGATCTTGCATAAGTATCTCACATCATCTTGTTTGATCTTACTAATCATAATTCTTCTACCATTATAAGATGAATTTTTGTTGTGAATGACATTTTTCCTCATGTTATTCTCATTTAAAGGAATGGCTCCAGTTTTAGATAGGCCAATGACTTCATGAATCAAATCAACTGTGATATCTATCACTCTATCTTCTAACCAAAACTTCCCATTATGAATTCTGCTCAAAATTATCTTAGTACATTCTTCATTGTCAAATTCAGACTGTAATGCATACTTAATGATTTCATTATCTTTTAAATGTTCAAATCCTTGTTTCAATGTCATGTCCTGATTGTAGATTTTATGATATTCATTGGTGAAATCACTATCACTGATAGTCTCTATGTTTCATCCAAGATAACTTCTGACATTCTCTAGGTGTAAAACTTCATCTGGTACAAATGATAAAGCTAACCTAGGATCATCTTCCAAGGGTTCTACTAGTTCCCTTTTCAACTTAGGTCTATTCTTATCTCTAACATTGTGAATTAAATAAACATTCATGATTTCTTCTAATTCCTTCACTGATTAAAGATCTATTAAGTAAAATACCTTAATTTCATGATTTTAGTGCTTGGGTAGATTCGGCACAAAATTCTTCTCCAAATCCTTGCAAAATGATTCCAATCACTTCTCTTTGATCTCCTTATCACTTAAATTCACTTTGATGATCAAATAATACTGATCATGACCTTTTATTAATTCAATCTCACTTAGATTTGACATCGCATTCAATTCTTTTGCCGCTTCTTTCCAAAAAGTTGTTTATGCTAACCTGCAAAACTTAAAACTTCTTGCGATCTCGCAAAACATAATATTTTTCTTTGCACTCTTATCCATAGCATTAGAACATCATATACTACCTTACATTAACTGCACAAGACTTACTTCATCATATATCTACCTCTACACTAATCTAAGTTCCTATTCTACTGCAATTTTCATAAATTAAGTACTTTGAGATGGGTCAGGTAAAGATTCATTCTTACCTTTTGATACTTCACCTTCCTAATTACCTTCAATGTTGAATATGTCTCCTTGATCTATGCTTTTGATAAACTTCACTTCATCTGATTTACTATACAATCCTTTTTGACTATTACTTGCATCTTCATTTCTTCTTGCATGGTTTATGAGATTAGGGTTAGGATGAAAAACTCTATTGTTCATTCTAAAAAACCTTGTTGTATGTCCAATCTTGTTTCATATCTGACAAAAAATTCCATTGTTTCCATATCTTGGTCCAGGCTGATTGATTTGTGATCTGCAGTTTCTAGCAATGTGTCCAACCTTGTTGCATCTATAACATATTACTCCATTTCTTCTATTCATATCTTCAGTAGGTTTCTTATCTGCATTGTTAGTATTCCTAAACATTCTACTACCATCATTATTCTCAATAAATTTAGGTTTTCTACATTCAATAGTTCCATGTCCAAAACCATGACAATTATAACAATAACCATTAAGAGGTTTAAATTGCTTACCTGTGCAATCTCTCTTCATATGACCAATAGTATTACAAGCAAAACATCTACCTTTGAATTCTCTTTGCATACCCTTGGGTGATTCCTCTTGCTTAGGTGATTCTTCTTCTTTAGGTGTATCTTCAAACTTGCTAATCTCATCAGACTTCTTCTCATCTATGCTTTCAGATATTTTTAGATCTGGTTCCTTGCTTTCATCATTTTCTTTAAAAGTGTTGAATCCAAGACCATTCTCATCATAGAATGATTTTTGATAAGATATTTGTTCATCAATCTTCTCACTAGTTGAATATAGCCTTTCAAGTTGTTGTTTGGATTGAGTTAGTTCACCTTTCACAATCTTATTGTATTTCTCAAGTTCAGCATACTGCAAATTGAATTTCTCAAGTTTAGATTTTACTTTACAAATTTTAGATTTTAGTCCTTCATTTTCAATCTTTAGACTTTCATTCTCAGATTTCAAATTTGCTTTATTCTTGCCATTTCCATCTTTCAAACTAAGATTCAAATTTTCTATCTTCAGTTCATGCTTAAGGATCTCATTTTCTTTTTCTAAATTGTCATCACAATCTTCAATAAAAACTTCAGATTCCTTTTCAGATCTCAGATCTTCCAACTTATTTTTTAGTTTCTCAATGAGGTTCTTTGCATCATCATATTTTCTTTTCAACATGTCTTTTTCAATAGTAAGCAAGTCAATCTGTTCAAGAGCTTCTTCAATATTCTTTTGTAGTTGACCCATATCCATAGAGATCTTACTCAAGCTACTAGGCTTTCTTTGAATGATTCTTTTTTGAGTAACTAAGCTCTGATTCCAATTGTTAGAAATAGGGAATACTGAGAGGGGGGGGTGGATCAATATTCTACAAACTTTTACTTTTTCCCAATTATGGATATAATAGATTATCTTTACACATGCATAACATAAGAAGCTAAACAACATGCATAGCAATCAAACTAAAGAACTCATAACACGTTATTTGTTCTCGAGGAAACCCTGGCCAAGGGAAAACCCTGGTGGGGATGGTACCCACAAAGATCCACTAATCAAAAGTATCTTGTTAAGGATGTTGACCCTGTTAGGAGTCTATTACAAGCATATATTGTATCAGTCCTGATTAAGGGACTATAGGCCTTGTTAGAAGCCTCAACCCTATTAGGAGTTGGTAGTACAAAATGTGATTACTAGATGAGCCCACTGCCCAAAAAATTAATGTGCCATATACAATGATTAGAAAAGAAGGTTAAGGTACATAACCTTATACTTCTTGCATCAATACCTCTTCACTACTCTTTCACTATCGCTATTACATATGCATCATATATTTTGCACCATATCATTGCTTCATTACATCACATTACTTCACTACTTTTCTTCCAATTACAATTACATTTATAAAAATAAATTTATCTAAGGGTTAACATCTAGGATTTTGTCTCTTTTTATTGTTAAGTCATTATTTTGATAAACAAAATAATCCCTTAACTCTTTATCAATTTTGTCTCCATATTCTGTCATGTCGGCTTGACACTATCATCGGTAAAACTATCATAACTTCTTCCGTACATGCCATACTAACTTGCACTCTAAGATGGGTGTTCAATAGTCATCATAGAGTCTATGTTCAAGTGTGCAAGCATTGAACTTACTCCAATCAACATCACAAACAAAAACTATGTCCAGGTACACTGGTGAAAATATTGTCTCATACTTAGACAATTTTGCATTGCACTCTGTCATACTAGCTCTCTGACCTATGTGATCTTCATGTGGATCATATGTTTCCATAATGACAACATCTATGTAACTAACTCAGCCAAATTGCCAACACCAACTGCATCACTTTTCAAAAGTAGGTGTTGTCACTAGGGATTGCACTCGAGTATGGCTAAGTGTAGAACCTAGCAATCCCATGAAACATGGGACTATTCTTAGGTTTTGGGTAACCTAAAAGAGAATAGACCTCTAGATTAGAATCCGGCTTCCCCTTGAATCACTTGAAACTGAACTAAACTTGGAAGGGAAAGGGAGAGAGAGTGCAGGAAATAAAACTAAAACTAAGGTGATTCACCAAACTTAGTAGATCCATAGATTGAGTCAGAACTCACAATGACACTTAAAATAATCTAGTAACTCACAACTTGACCCTATCTATTTTGACAATTCTTGAAATAAGAGGTATTTGTGTTAAAAGAAGGGAAAGACTCCCACAACTTAAAACCAAATATACACTGATTATAACAATAACTGTAAAACACCTTCTTAAGAATTCAAGTTGAACAAACATGCAAAGTAAAGGATGGCATGATCACAATAACTTTAACATGAATTCAAATAGGAAAACTTCGAAAATAATAGGAATAGAAGGAATACTGTATTATCTTCAATGAAAGGAGCCAAATAACTCAATCTGTTTCTCCAGAGCTACAAGTAGTCACCTCTGAGAAAGAGGGAAAGAAGAACTAGCCTCCATCACCAAAGGTGAGAGGTATAAATATAAAAATAAAATCCTATATGCCTCTATATTCATGACCACCACCTCCTAAAGATGGAAAATAACTACAAATAGGCCCATGAATGCTTCCTTGACTCGGATGCCAATTCCCAAGTTTTTAGGGGTGGCAAAAAAAGTGGGGTGCCTAAAATAGATGGTCAAAGGAAAGATCCCACCCACTAAGTCATGCATCATAAATAATATTCTGACAATGACTTATAAAATTCCATTTGTCAGAATTTACAATAAAGACTTTTGCAAATGACTTTTACAATAAAAAAATTAACCCCTATGTGGATTTCAAAAGATATATTTGTGAATAGTCCTTCAACCCAATTCAATTAATTCAAATGGGGAGAACTATTCAAAATATTTACATGTTAAAATCAAATCCACCTAATAAAAATAACAAGATAGGTCTTATCACTAAGTCAAAAATGACTCACACCCCTAAAAAGAGGAGAATACATAATAGCCCACTTAAACAAAACCATGCCTCCCAAGAAATCAAAGCAATAAAAATGACCACCCAAAACCTCAACCCTAAAAAGGGGAGAATACATTAACAAATAATTTTCATTAAACCCTTCTGCTGGCACTGTGAACCTCCTCCTTTGACAATTGGCAAGTTTCTAATCCTACTAGCAGTTCTGAACTGGATCCTTGAGATTGTATTTAGCAACAGTTGTCCTGATCCTCGGGCAATTATTATTATTGAGGTAGGCTCTTCATCTGATTTTTTTACTTCTATAGCATTTCATTTGATTGCACTTTATGATAATGGCATCTGTGTATTTGCATTCAAGGGTTTTATGCATTCTCTATATCTATTTTTGAAATTGTTGTCTTTGTTGTTTCCTTGTACTCATGACACTGTGTCTTTAACTCTACATTTGAGGACATAGCATGTATTGGCATTTTGTTTATTGTCCCTATAGTGATGCTTGATTTGGTGGTATTCTTTCTATGGCACAACATCCTCAGCTTTTGAGGACATTTCATTGTCTTTGTATTTGATCACCTATATAAATTAGGGCATCACCTGTATCTATTGCCTTGTACCTCGAGCATTGTTGATATTCCACTCCTGTTACTAATATTTGAATTGCTCCAAAACTAGGGCATCATGACTCATGACTATGCATCGTAGGCTAGGGCATAATTCACTTGATCTCTATATGGCATGGTTCCTATGATAGCACTTGATGGCATAATGTATGCACTATTTTCTGTTCATTTGATTTATCATATATGCTTCGAAATTGCCTTCTCTGTATCCTCGAGGGAACCATGTCGTGCTTTGTAATTGCCAATGTTTTTAATTCAATGGTTTATTTGAAACAAGCATCATGTCTTTGGGTCTAATGTAACCCTAGGTCATGACATCCATATGTAATGCTGTTAACGCTTAGGGCATTGATATTTGTATTTGTTGTTGCTTCTATTGGGCCCGAGATCAATAACATGCCTCTATTATTTTGAGATCATATGGGATGTTGAGGTATATTGAGTGCCTTCATCTTGTCTATGATGCCATGATTATACACAATCCATGAGTTACTAGGGCATTGTATTCCTTTTGTTTCAAGCTATGTGATCTATATACCCTCGGCCCATGCCCCATTGTTACTCTGATGTTGTCACCATGATGTGCTCACTGCCCTATAAGTCATCTCATTTTGTTGAATGTTTGCCAGGTATATGTTATACTATATTGCCATTTTCTGACTTAAAGACATGTTTACTGATCTGTCTACTTAAGGCACCCGTGAGATACTTGGCATTGATGCTCGCTTGTTGACTCTACTTCTGGGCACATTGATGGTGTTTGACTACTTGTCCCCTTTATTAATTGTACTATAGATGTCTCATTGCACCGTGTGATTGCTCACTATTAATGTGATGCTTTCCTATGCATCCAATTATGCCTTTACCTCATTACTATGGAAAAATGTTGACCCTTTAACATGCATTTGCCAAACTTATCTTCATTGCCACTGATTTAACAATTATAGTCCTTTTACTATAATGCAGATTATGTTCATGCTATGATGTTAATGCATTGAGTTTAGATTTGAAGCACTTTTATGTTGTACTTCTCTAAACATATGGATTTATGTACCTTTGAATGCTTCTTGAATCTACTAGTGCCCTTTGACCATGCTCCATTTGATTTGGCTTTATGATTCCTGGGTGTCTCACTAATACTACCATCCACTAAATGTTACATTATCGATCATGAGTGTTCTTTGGCCTATGATGCAGCCACTACCAAGGAAATGAGGTTTTCCTGGCATCGGCTGCATCACAGGTCAAGCTCATTCATCTACACATGGAACAAACACATTAGTAAAAACAATGGTATCATTTTATTTCTAGAGCCTCTCATGCACCTACCTCAAGCACAACCCGTGTCAGATGTGTATAGATGAGTGCATGTATGCATGCTTGTACATAGATTCTGTGATACCAGGCATTGCTTAGATCCAAAGGATCTCACCCACTTTTCTTCTCTTATCTGCAAGTTCAAGATCATAGGAGCACACCAGGAACACCATGGAGATAGACTCCTTACCAGGCAATGTCTGGTACCCCCATACTTCATGTTCATTACTATGTATATTTGCACTCATTTATGCAATTCTTGCAATGGCTATGCTCACGGCATGTGTGAGCCTCATATAATGTTCTTTTTAGTTCTCTTGTACAACATGCTTAACATTGATATATGCACATGTAATCATAGATGTAGTTCATTTCCTTTCCCTTTTATTTACTTTTTCAAATGAAATGAACAAAAATATTAAGCAAGATCACTTAATAACACAAACTAGAGTACATTAGCTCATCTAGTAATTAGGTCACCAAAGATGAGTAAAATAATGGTAACATTCTAGCGACCTCTATGGAGTGCTTGCCTGCTAAGCATCTTGACCAACTACCTTAAAGATCCATTAGGCATAGAGTCATAAGCTTGAAAACCAAACTTGGCTCCCAACCAAAACAACCTCCTTCTCCTGACAAAACTACTAACTGCAAGAGATAACCTCTCTGGTTTATTGCTACTCACACCAAATTGAAGACTTAACTAAAAACAAACTGAAAGAAACATAGCTGGAAACAAACTTGTGCCAGGCACTTAGGAAACATGGAAAGTTGAAGCATCTAACCTACCCTACTCTAACCAGTAACAACAAACTGGTTAAACAAATACATTAATTGGATTGTTGAAATAACTTCCCATTCTCCTCAAAATATTATACTTTCCATATTTGATACCAACAAAGAGAACATGGAACACAAAAATGTATTGAACTATCTAGCATATCAACCTTTGAATTTGGTATACCATACTACTAACCTTAATTAGATCATAGGTGATGTCCTCCCAAGGAGTCTGATAAGGTTGAATAAGCTCCTGGTCACCAAGGAGTGGACTCTCAACATCACCCTCCAATGATTCCTTGAGTATACATATCTTGCTTGACCCCATCTGTGCCAGGTATCTAATAGGACACCCCCTTGAGAGCATAAAACCAAGCCTCTCCTACTACTCAGTATGCATCTTACAAATATCTTCAGCATGCTGATCAAAATCTTGCCCCTCCATGATAATCTGCCATAATATTTCCTCTTCTGTAGTTAGAGGATCATCCTCTTCATCAGTTGGAACATCCAATAGCTCATCAAAGCTATCCAAATGTCTCAGGTCCTTAACAATAACTGGCCCCTCCTCATGGTCCATGAAACATGGTTCTTGATATTCATCCACCACTTTATTGCTAATAGGTCTAGATTCTACAACTGAGACACCATTGCCCTCCTGAAATACAAACTCTTCTTCAAGAACATACAAGCCATTAGCCTTTTCAGAAAGATGAGTAATATCAACAAGAGTTGAGTAGAAAGCATTGATGATCAAATTAAAATCATATTGTTGTTCTAAGTTAGCAGTAACTATATCATTTTTCTTATCATAATCAGCTAGCTCAACTAGTAAATCTTGCACTACTTCATCTTGATCAATATAAGAAGGCATTTCCTCAAATAAATCAGTTAGGATCTCACCTTCTTCACTTACTTCCTGATCCTTGTCTTGCTTCTCTAATTCATCAATGTGTAACAAGTCTACTTTTTCCTCATGATCATCATGAAAAAGTACACTTAAGAGACAAAAATCATCTTCTTTCTGGTGGCCTAAAATTCCATGAGGTGTAGGGGCTCTTTAGGAATTAGCTCATAGGGCTTTATTTGCTACAGGACAAGCTCACTGTCACTTAGGAAGTCAAATCTTTTAGGTGTCTCTTCTATAGGGATAGAATGGGGTGGCTAGAAATCTGGGATAGGGTCATGAATAGGCTCTAAAAATTCATGGAGGTTAGGCTCTTGTTGACTAGGATTTTGAACTGAAGGAGAAAACCTAAAGCTTGGAATTTCAATAGAAGTGCTAGTGGACTTACTAGGCAAGAAACTTGAGATTTGAACCTTGTGAGTCTCTTGTCTAGTCTACAAAGCTTCTAGGTTCTCTTCAACAACATGGGGCATCTACTTTTGGATCTCCTCCTTAAAAAGAGTTGGCATCTTGTAACCCAGATACATAGTCCATGAGGGTCTCCAAGACTGCATTAAGTTTCCATTACCTTCTAGTGGATCTGGTGAACCTTCTTGTGTAGGGGCAATAGTGACCTCTTGATCTCCTTGACTTGGTGCTTGTGCCAATAAATATTTAATCAATTAATCTTTTTCTGCAATCTGTTTGGCATGTGTCTCCTGCTCATGATCATGGAATTCATCCTTTTCTGCTAACTCTTTTCGGAGATCCTCCTCCTTCTTTGTAGTTGTCTCATAGATGCTCCTTATGAATTCTTCATGATTCTAAAGACTCTTCTTATAAACCTTCTCTTGTGTCAAGATCAAGTTGTTCTTCTCCTCAAGGATCTAATCATGAATTGTGATCTAGTTATGTAGCTACCTTGAGAGCTCCTCTTTCTGAGCCACCATCTCTGCATAGTCTTTCATGAAAGAGCTTGTTTCCTCCTAAAAAACTACCAACAAAGAGCATATGGAGATTAAATCTGAAGTGGTATGGGGCTGATTTAGATGATTATAATTGTGTCCTTCATAGGGCGGTTCATAGGAATGCTGCCAGGATGCTTGATGCTGGGTGGGAGGGAATGGTGGTGCATGCTGGAATTTTGTTGTTGGTGGCCCATTTTGATTGTATACTACTACTTGGCTAGCTTCATATGGCATGAATGCCTACACATGGGTGGATTTCTCATGATATGGGGGGTGATAAGGAGAATACGCATTAGGCATTGACATGCTTGCTCATCAAATGAGCTAGTAAAAAGAACTTCTGAAACTTATCAGCACTTGAACTGCTTAAACCAGTAGATTTTTCTAAGAGTCGCCATGGTGCTTGAAAAAAACCACCTCTTAAAGGCTGATTACACTGAGGATCACACCAAAATCCCAGTGAATAATGGGAAACAAAGTTGTCCCACGGGGCGTGCCAAAAATTGTTGTCACTAGGGATTGCACCTGAGTATGGCTAAGTGTGGAACCTAGCAATCCCGTGAAACATGGGACTATTCTTAGGCTATGGGTAACCTAACAAAGAATAGACCTTTGGATTAGGGGCCAGCTTCCCCTTGAATCACCTAAAACTAAACTGAACTTGGAAGGAAAAGGGAGAGAGAGTGCATGAAATAAAACTAAAACTAAGGTGATTCACCAAACTTAGTAGATCCATAGATTAAATTAGAACTCACAATGACACTTAAAATAATTTGGTACCTCACAACTTGACCCTATCTATTTTGACAATTCTTGAAATAAGAGGTATTTGTGTTAAAAGAAGGGAAAGACTCCCACAACTTAAAACCAAATGTAGATAGATTATAACAATAACTGTAAAACACCTTCTTAAGCATTCAACTTGAACAAACATGCAAAGTAAAGGATGGAAAGATCACAATAACTTTAACATGAATTCAAATAGGAAAACTTCAAAAATAATAGGAATAGAAGGAATATTGTATTATCTTCAATGAAAGGAGCCAAATAACTCAATCTATTTCTCCAGAGCTACAAGCAGTCACCTTTGAGAAAGAGGGAAAGAAGAACTAGCCTCCATCACCAAAGGTGAGAGGTATAAAAAGAAAATCCTATATGCCTCTGCATTCATGACCACCACCTCCTAAAGATGGAAAATAACTACAAATAGGCCCACGAATGCTTCCTTGACTCGGATGCCAATTCCCAAGTTTTTAGGGGTGGCAGAAAAAGTGGGGTGCCTAAAATAGATGGTCAAAGGAAAGATCCCACCCACTAAGTCATGCATCATAAATAATATTCTGAAAATGACTTATAAAATTCCATTTGTCAGAATTTACAATAAAGACTTTGCAAATGCCTTTTACATTAAAAAAATTAACCCCTATGTGGATTTCAAAAGATATATTTGTGAATAGTCCTTCAACCCAATTGAATTAATTCAAATGGGGAGAATGTATTCAAAATATTTACATGTTAAAATCAAATCCACCTAATAAAAATAACAAGATAGGTCTTATCCCTAAGTCAAAAATGACTCACACCCCTAAAAAGAGGAGAATACATAATAGCCCACTTAAACAAAACCATGCCTCTCGAGAAATCAAAGATATAAAAATGACCACCCAAAACCTCAACCCTAAAAAGGGGAGAATACATTAACAAATCATTTTCATTAAAACCTTTTGCTGGCACTATGAACCTCCTCCTTCGACAATTGGCAAGTTTCTAATCTTGCTAGCAGTTCTGCACTGGATCCTTGAGATCGGATTTAGCAACAGTTGTCTTGATCCTTGGGGCATTATTATTATTAAGATAGGATCTTCATCTGATTTGTTTACTTCTACAGCATTTCATTTGATTTCACTTTATGATAATGGCATCTGTGTATTTGCATTCAAGGATTTTATGCATTCTCTATATCTATTTTTGAAATTATTGTCTCTTTTATTTCATTGTACTCACGGCACTATGTTTTTAACTCTACATTTGAGGACATAGCATGTATTGGCATTTTGTTTATTGTCCCTGTAGTGATGCTTGATTTGGTGGTATTCTTTCTATGGCACAACATCCTCAGCTTTTGAGGACATTTCATTGTCTCTATATTTGATCACCTATATAAATTAGGGCATCACCTGTATCTATTGCCTTGTACCTCGGGCATTATTGATATTCCACACCTGTTACTAATATTTGAATTGCTCCAGAACTAGGGCATCGTGAGTCATGACTATGCATCATGGGCTAGGGCATCATTGACTTGATCTCTGTATGGCACGGTTCCTATGATAGCACTTGATGGCATAATGTATGCACTATTTTCTATTTATTTGATTTATCATATATGCTTTGAAACTTCCTTCTTTGTATCCTCGAGGGAACCATGATGTGCTCCGTAATTGCCAATGTTTTTAATTCACTGGTTTATTTGAAACAAGCATCATGTCTTTGGGTCTAATGTAACCCTAGGTCACAACATCCATATGTCCTATTGTTAATGCTGAGGGCATCGATATTTGTATTTCTTGTTGCTTCTATTCGGCCTGAGAGCAATAACATGCCTCTATTATTTTGAGATCATATGGGATGTTGAGGTATATTGAGTGCCTTCATCTTTTCAGTGATTCCATGATTATACACAATCCATGAGTTGCTAGGGTGTTGTATTGCTTTTGTTTCAAGCTATGTGATCTATATACCCTCGGCCCATGCCCCATTGTTACTCTGATGTTGTCACCATGATGTGCTCATTGCCCTATAAGTCATCTCATTTTGTTGAATGTTTGTTAGGTATATGTTATACTATATTTCCATTTTATGACTTAAAGACATGTTTACTGATCTATCTACTTAAGGCACCCGTGAGATACTTAGCATTGATGCTCGCTTGTTGACTCCACTTTTGGGCACATTGATGGTGTTTGACTACTTGACCCCTTTATTAATTGTACTACAAATGTCTCATTGCACTGTGTGATTGCTCATTGTTAATGTGATGCTTGCCTACACATCTAATTAATGCCTTTACCTCATTACTATGGTAGAATGTTGACCCTTTAACATGCATTTTCTAGACTTATCTTCATTGTTACTGATTTAACAATTATAGTCCTTTTACTATAATGTAGATTATGTTCATGCTATGATGTTAATGCATTGAGTTTAGCTTTGAAGCACTTTTATGTTATACTTGTTTGAACATATGGATTTATGTACCTTTGAATGCTTCCTGGATCTACCAGTGCCCTTTGACCATGCTCCATTTGATTTGGCTTTATGATTCCTGGGTGTCTCACTGATACTGCCATCCACTAAATGTTACACTATTGATCATGAGTGTTCTTTGGCCTATGATGTAGCCACTGCTAAGGAAATGAGGTTTTCCTGGCATTGACTACATCATAGGTCAAGGTCATTCATCTACACATGGAACAAACATATTAGTAAAAACAATGGTATCATTTTATTTCCAGAGCCTCTCATGCACCTGCCCTGAGCATAGCTTATGTCAGAGGTGTATAGCTGAGTGCACATATGCATGCTTGTACATAGATTTTGTGATACTAGGCATTTATTAGATCCAAAGGATCTAACCCACTTTTCTTCTCTTATTTGCAGGTTCAAGATCACAGGAGCACACTGGGAGCACCATGGAGATAGACTCCTTACCAGGAAATGTCTGGTACCCCCATACTTCATGTTCATTACTATGTATATTTGCACTCATTTATGCAATTCTTTCAATGGCTATGCTCACAACATGTGTGAGCCTTAGATAATGTTCTTTTCAGTTCTCTTGTATAGCATGCTTAACATTGATATATGCACATGTAATCATAGATGCAGTTCATTTCCTTTCCCTTTTATGTACTTTTGCAAATGAAATGAATACAAATATTAAGAAAGATCACTTAATAACACAAACTAGGGTACATTAGCTCATCTAGTAATTAGGTCACCAAAGATGAGTAAAATAATGGTAACAGTAGGCTAGGGCATAACCCCAAGCATACCTCTTAGATACTCAAATGTATCCTTACGCAAAGGCTTTGTGAATATATCTACTATCTAATCCTTTGTACTTATGTACTCAAGTCTGACTTCTTTCTCAACAACTTTCTCTCTTACAACATGATACTTAATCTCTATATGCTTTGTCTTAGAATGTAATACAAGATTCTTAGACATACTAACTGTGCTGGTGTTGTCACAATGTATGACAACAGGTTCAACAAACTTTATTCCAATATCCTTCAGCATTTTCTTCATCCAAATTATCTAGTTAGAATTGTTTTCTGCTACTACATATTCTACTTCTGTTGTGCTTTGTGAGATACAATTCTACTTCTTGCTTAGCCAAGAAACCAATCTTCCTCCAAAGAAAAATGCTCCACCGCTGGTGCTTTTCTTATCATCAACACTAGCTCCCCAACCAGCATCTGTATAAGCACATAGGGTAAAATCCTCATATTTTTCATACCATAATCCATAGTCCATTATGCCTCTTAAATATCTCAGTATCCTCTTTACTGCTGCATAATGTGATTCTCTAGGTTCAGCTTGAAATCTTGCTACAATTCCAACTCAATGTGCTATATCAGGTCTTGTATGAGTCATACTACAATCCTCCAATCATAGATCTATATTTATTCTGTTCCACTGTAGGAGTCTCATCTATGCTAGATAACTTATGTCTAGTCACCATGGGTGTTCCAACTGGTTTATAATTCTCCATTCCAAATCTCTTCAACAAGTCATTCAGGTACTTTGTCTGACTTACAAAGATACCATCATTGTTCTATGTTATCTGTAATCCCAAAATGTATTTCAATTCACCGACCATACTCATTTCAAATTCAGTCTTCATTTCATCAGCAAATTTATCAATAGCTTCATCTTCTCCTCCAAAGATAATGTCATCAACAAAAATAACTATTACCAACAAACCATTTTCAATTTCTTTTGTGTATAGATTTCTATCAGCTGTTCCTTTTGTAAATCCCAATTTTAACAAATACTTATCTAGTCTTGCATACCAAGTTCTAGGTGCTTGTTTAAATCCATATAAAGCTTTCTTTAGTTTACATACCATGTATCCTTCTTGATTCAAAGGAAAACCTTCAGGCTTCTCAATGTAGACTTCTTCCAATTCTCCATTCAAAAATGCTGACTTTACATCCATCTGATATACTTTGAATTTCTTGTAAGCTGCATAAGCTAAAAACATTCTTACTGCTTCAATTATTGCAATAGGTGCAAAGGTTTCTTCATAGTCAATTCCTTCTTGTTGTGAGTAACCCCTACATACCAATCTTGCTTTGTTTCTTACTACTTCTCCTTGTTCATTCATCTTGTTTCTAAATACCCATTTAGTTCCAATAACATTTTGTCTTTAGGTCTAGGGACCAATTCCCATGTCTTGTTCTTTTCAATCTGATCTAGTTCTTCTTTCATAGCATTAGTCCAACTTTCATCTTCACAAGCTTTACTAGTAGTCTTAGGTTCAATTTGAGAAATCAAACATAACTATTCTTTTACCTTATTTTGAGTTAGAACTCCTCTTTTGATGCTTCCAATAATTTTTCCAATAGGATTATTTCTTAACAAACTCTTGCTAGGTGTCACTGTCTCAGATCTCACTTCAAATGTAGGTTCTTCAATGACTTCACTGTGGCTTTCATAAAATAATTCCGTAGATTGAGTGTTCTTTTATTGTAACATCTATAGGCTTTTCTTTTCAAAGAATATCCAAGAAATATACCTTCATCACTTCTAGGATCAAACATTCCAATATCATCATCTCTCTTTATATAACATTTGCTTCCAAAAATTCTAAAATACTTAATTGAGGGTGCATGTCCAAACCATAATTCATAAGATGTCTTGTCTATGTCTACTCTGATTTGTACCCTGTTCATTGTATACACTATTGTGTTCACTACTTCTCTCTAGAATATCTTCACCAAATCATTCTCAAATAACATAGCTCTTGCTGCTTTAGTCATTGATCTATTTCTTTTTTCTGTAATGCCATTTTGTTCAAGTGTTCTAGGGGCTGAATATTGTCTCTTAATGCCATTTTCTTCACAAAATTTTTTAAACTCTCTAGAAGTAAATTCTCCACCTCTATCAGATCTCAAAAATTTGACCTTCATTCTAGATTCATTCTCAACTTTATTCTTAACAATCTTAAACTTATCAAATGCTTTAGATTTTTCTTTAAGAAATGCAATCCACATCATTCTTGTAAAAACATCAACAAGAATCATAAAATACCTTTCTCCATAGAATCCTCTAGTCCTGGTAGGACCACTCAAATCTGTATGAAATCTCCAACTTTTCTGTAGATGTAAACTTCTTACTGGGAAAAGAACTTCTCTTCTATTTAGCCATTACACATTCTTTGCAAATCATGTTAGTAGGCTTCATAATTTTAAGAAAATCTCTTACTGCAAGTGTAGTACTTACTTTCACAATGTTGTCAAAGTTTATATGACAAAACCTTCTATGCCATAACCAAGTGTCATCAATCTTAGTAATCAAACATGTCATCTCAGTAGGATTCAACTAAAATACATTACCTTTGGTTCTAGATCCAGTTCCACTCAAATTTCCATCTTTGTTCTTTATCACACAAGTTTTCTTAGTAAATGAAACTTGATATCCCTTATCAACTAAATTTCCAACACTCAAAGATTATGTTTCAATCCATCCACAAAATAAACATCATCAGTATTAGTCTTTCCATCAAGAGTAATAGATCCTATACCTTTAATCAAACAAGGTGCATTGTTTTCAACTCTAACAACTTCTCCATCATATTCATTAAACTTTATGGAATTTTTCATGTCTCTAGTCATATGATATCAACAACCATTTTCTGTAATCCAATCAGCTTTCTTTTCAACTTGAGAAACTAAGGCTTTTTCTTCCTTAACATCAGTTTCAGGATTCTCTTCTTTAATTGGTACAAATCCTATGTCATCATTATTCTCAATATCACTTTCACTTAAAGTTATTTCTATACTAGCTTCAAGATCTTCATCATTAGCATAATAACATTCCTTAGATCTTCTAGGTTTGAAGTTGTTTCTATAATTTTTAACTCTCTTAGGACATTTAGATGCAAAATGACCATATTCTTGACAAGTCCAACATTTAAATATTTTCTTACTGTCTGGTTCTCTTTTCACAAGAAAGGCAATACCTTCTTCAATCTTCTTGTCTTCTTCATTTCTAGATCTGCTACTGCCAGCATAATCTCCACTCACACTGATGCTTCTTGACAAAGTATGGTGAACACTAAGAGCACTGAATGTTGTCTCCATTCTAGGTAAGTCTCTTGATAATCTCAGGTTCATTTCTGCTGCTTCCAATCTTCCAAGAAGAGTCTCTCTTGTAAAGTTTTTAGTACAAGGTATAACTTGTTCAATCATCTATGTTGTTTGCTTAAATACAAGGATCAAAGTCCTCAGAATTTTTCATATCACTTCATTCTCTATCTTTGTTCCTCCACAAGATTTTATACCTATAATAATTTATGACATTCTATCAATATAGCTTCTAATAGATTCATCTTCAAACATTCTTATATCTTCAAATGCACATATCCAATTATGTAATCTAACTATTTTTGCATGTTCATCACCTTCAAAAGTAGAGTGTAAAGCATTTCAAATTTCAAGAGATTTTTTCAAATATTTTACCTTACTGTACTCATTCTCTGGAAGGGCTATCAAAAGTGATTCTCTTGCAAGTATGTTACACATGAATAGATCTCTCTCATTAGTAGTACATGTTTCAAGATTGTCCTCTTCAATGATAGTCTTATCATTCTTTGTAATAAACCAATAACCTAGTCCTAAACACAGTAGGTGTGTCTTCATCTTTTCTTTCCAGCTGTCAAAATTTACTCCATCAAACTAGGGCTTTCTTTCCTAAAATTTTCTATGGATCTCCTTAAGCTGTTAAGCTTCTTTCTCAAGGACCTATCACTCTGATACCAATTGTTAGAAAGTAAAGTCCACTGAGATAACAAAGAGTGGGGGGGGGGGGGTGAATCAGTTATTAGATAATTATAACTTTTATCAACTTCAATAGCATTAAACCATATAAGTAGTATAATCATTAACTATAGAAATATATTCATACACAATAACACAATGACACAAGATATGTTGACTAGGGAACCTCTTGATCAAAGAGTAAACCCTAGTGGGAATGATGCCCACAAAAGATGTACTAATATGAATATTCCTTGTGAAAGGATGGACTTTGTTAGGAGTCTTATGAAATACATTCAGTACATATGAATCCCTGTTAAAAGATTCTAACCTTGTTAAGAGTTATGGAAGACAGAAGGACCCACTACCCAAATAGCTTCAGGGTAAGATCACTGAACACACTGTTCAAATCATTTTTGTATTACTCAATAGAATAATATGTTACCTCTTCTCTAACTATGCCAAATCCCACTCACTATTACACCAGATCTCAATTTCAGATCTATGTACCTCGCATGTCTTCCTTCACAAATTCACTTTCACACTTAGCTCTTTTCTTCACTTCATGCATACAACATCACACCCAACCACTACTAAAATAAGGAAATACATTCCTTCCTTTATACCACACTCAAATAATTACAAATGAGTTGGCATACAATTACAACATAAAAGTTTCCACGTGCTACATCAAAATTACATAAAAATGTCGGCTTCCAACTACAATAATTCTTCACTCATGTGACCTAAAAATTTGTGCTATCATTCACATCACTATCAATGTGTCTTCAACTTCCCTTTAACTGTTCAAAACTAGATTTCATCCTGATTAGGAGATATCATCCGATTCCCACAAACTGCTACTCAGGAACACTGCCTGAATGTTGCTTCCACAAAAGTGCTCATAACTTCCATGAATAAATAAATTACTCTTTGTGCTCTTAACCATAGACATATAACATATGAAATAATATATCCTAAACATTTCATAGCTCCAACTACAATAACCCACATCCGCTAATCCAAACTCTATCTGCTTCTCTACAAGTCTCCGGTAAATCACTGTGTTGACATCAATGACAATAATAGTCATGAATGCAACAAAAACTACTAAAAATGGCTACCAAAAATTTATCATTCATTCCTAGCATTCTATGGGAGTATTGGCAGCCATTCTATAGTAGTTGTTGTTGCATTCATGACAATGATTGTCATTGATGTCAACATAGTGATCTACTGGAGATTAGCAAAGGAGCAGACAATGTTTTGATTAGTGCACATGGGATATTGTAGATCAAGCTATGTGATTTTGAGGAGTTACTCTTTGATATATTATATGTTCATGGTTAAGAGTGTAGACAGTAATTCATTTTTTTGTGAATGTTATGAGCATTTTGGTGGAAGCAGTATTTAGGCAGTGTTCCTGAGTAGCTGTTTGTGGAAATTGGATGATATCTCCTAATCAGGATGGAATCTGGTTTTGTGTAGTTAGAGGGAAGTTGAAGACATATTCTTAGTGACATGGATGAAAGCGCAAACTTTGAGTTCATGTGAGTGAAGAATTATTCTAATTGTAAGTTGATAGTTTTGTGTAATTTTTGATGTAACATGTGGAAACTTTTATTTTGTAATTGGATGTCGACTCATTTGTAATTACTTGAGTGTGGTATAAAGGAAGGAATTTTTTTCCTTTTTGTATATGGATATGGTTGAATATGTATGGAATGAATATGATGAAGTGACTGAAGTTGTGAAAGTGAATTTATGAAGGAAGATATGCAAGGTAGAGAGATCTGAAATTGAGATCTTCTATAGCAGTGAGTGTAGTTTGGAACAATCTAAGAAGAGGTAACATGTTATTGAGATCAGTAATGATTTGATATTATTTTGTTGAATAATCTAGAGATTAGTTGGATAGTTTGTTTAGTGATATTGCCATTGAAGCTGTTTGGGCAGTGGGTCCTTCTATCTTCCATAACTCCTAACAGAGTTAGAGTCTTTTAGCAGGGATTCAAAATCTCCTAACTGGGATTCATATGTACTGAATGTATTTCATAAGGCTCCTAACTGAGTCCATACTTAAACAAGGAATATTCATATTAGTGCATCTTTTTTGGACATCATTCCCACCTGGATTTACTCTTTGATCAAGAGGTTCCCTAGTCAAAATATCTTGTGTCATTGTGTTATTGTGTATGAATATCTTTCTATCATTGGTAATTATATTGCTTACATGGTTAAAATCTATTGAAGTTGATAAAAGTTATAATTATCAGATAACTGATTCACCCCCCCCCCCCCTCTTAGTTATCTTGGTGGACTTTAATTTCTAACAATATGACTTAATATAGTGTTTTCATTATGGCAACAAAGTCATATAGTAGTTTGGAGTCAGGGCACGAGATGAGAAGATCAAAAATCGGTCAAGTGTTGAAGACTAGATAGTGTACAAAGTTCCTGCAGCTTAGAGCATCAACGCACATGCATATGATAGAATTATAGTGTGTGCCATAGAAGTTAAGTTGGTTAGACTATATTCATGCTTAGTCTATGAGTGCATAATTAGATATGCAAGTATGAGAAAGATACTGGCAGTTGAAGTTGCACAACCAGTATGTGCTAGTGAAGAACAGAGTAAGCAATGGACTGTTATTATTTTGAGTTGCAGATATATTCTAATGATGTAAAGGCTATGCACCTATTGTAATTAGGTTTTTGACATGTATATATTTTTTATTGTAAACATGCTTAAGCCAATTAATTTGGAAGCATTGTATGTAATAGGTTTAAGGGCTGACCTAGTTGTTTATTTTGTATGCACATATAAATATGAGATGCACCCATTGTAATTAGCATGGAAGTTGATATAGAGTTGTAGTAAGAAAAGTAGAAGTATGTGAAGAGACTATAATATGTATTAGACCTTTGCAAAGGGTCAAAGTATCAGCGTATCAAAGGAACTGGTCTAACAAGTAGTGTCACAGTGACAGTTCATCCAGCAAATATAGTGTGTATTTGAGATTAGAAGGTTGCAGCCTTCACCACTTGAGCAGTGAGCTCTAGGATAGTGCATCCACTCCCCTAACAGGGACTATTTTAAAAGAATCCTAATAGGGTTCAACCCTTAACAAGGTCTACTATACTTAATACATTGTAAAGAAACTCTTAACAAGGTTAAGGATCTTCTAACAAGGATCACTAAATACTAGTATAGAATATTAGTGGGTATCAATTCCCACTGGGGTTTTTACCTATTTGGATTTCCCCATAACCATAATAGTGTTATGTGTTGATTTCATGTTTCATGTTTATATGGATGTTCATTTCAGTACTTAAGCATTTAAGTTTAGTTTAAAGATTAAGTAAAAAGATAAATATATAGAGAACACTGATTCAACACCCCCCCCCCCCTCTCAGTGTTCCCATTCCTAAAAATTGGTATCAGAGCTTTGGTCCTCAGCAAATAAGTTTAACCACTTGAGGATATCATGGAAAAAGAAGAAATGAAACATCTAAAAAAAAATCTGGAAGCTACTCTTGAAGACCTGGACAAATCTGAAAGAGAAACTGAAGAAATAAGGGAAAAACTCAGTGATGCTCAATTAGTCATCAAAAAGCTAAGGAAAGATTTGAAATAATTCTCTACCAGTGATCTAGGGACAATGGTCAAGAAGTTGAATGAAGAAAATAAATCCTTAAAAAAACAACTTGAAGAATTTGATGATAAGCTGACTAACAATCAAGAAGTCTATGACGAATAGGTCAAAGAGAACATTCAACTGAATGAAGAATTAAGGCAATGAACATGGAAATCTTGGAACTAAGAAACAACAAGGAAAGCCTGGAATCTGAATTGAAAGAGGCTAAGAATCACATTGATAAATTACACACCATTTCTAATTTAATAGAATCTCAGTTGTATGCAAGAAGAGCCAAAGGAGATACTAGCTGCATTGGATACAATGAAGCACAAAATCAGATTAACAACATGCAAGCAAGAATGAATGCACAAAAAGACTCTACTGATACTAAGAAGACTGAAGATCAAACCAAAGATAATGGTGAACCACCTAAGAATGAGCACAAACCTATAGACCACACTTTTTATGCTTTTAAAAAGCATGGACACATAGCAAGGAACTATATAGAGGTAAGACCTTTCAATGGTTACTGTCATTCATGCAATAAATTTGGTCATAGAGCTATGAATTGAAAGACAAGCCAAAAGAATAGGACTCATAATCAAAGAAATTAGAATCAATCAAATGTAAGAAGCTCTTAGAATGCTACATGTTAGATATGTAACTACAATGATCACTCAGCTAAACAATGTAAGATGGTGACCGATGTCAATGCGTCAAGGAATATAAGGCCTCCAATCATTTATCACTCTTATAACAAAGCTGGACACATCTCAAAGTTTTACAGATCAAGGACGTAAGATTAGGAAAGCCTCAAAAATCTTAAAGAACCAATTGTGGATACTGAAGAAGAAGTCAATTTTGTGAAAGCTTCGAAGGATGTGAGCTTGATTTGGTCAGAAACAAAGAAAGACAAGGTTGATGAGTATGTATTTGATGCATCCACAATGCATGCACCCTCTACATCTGGATGAATGGCCCTTAGGGTCATATGGGGAGCTAATTTAACTCTAGACCCCTGTGTGGATAGTATACTCACTCTCAGACTATGCACCTTTGGACTTAAGCTTTTGGAAACTAGAGAAACCTTCGTGCAAGAGCACACTAGCTGATTATTTGAAGAATGAAAGATAGAAATTCCCAAGTTATAGCTTGGTTTACGTGGCAAGCATTAATGGTAGAATTTTTACTTTAAGTACATAGAAAGATTTTTTATTACTCATTGCATTCAAATTCAGAGTGATTAGAGAGTAGAAAGAGCTTTAGAATTTATTGTGAAGACTTGCAAATTGATCTATCAGTGATTAGCAATACATTTGATCAGTCACAAAAAGCCTAGTTCATCATGCTAATTCAGAAGTCTTCAGATTATCTCAGAGAACATTTGGAAAGCAATAAAACAAGTAAGTGATGGCCACTCCCATAGTATTTGATGTTGCAGAAAAGAAAAGATGTGTGTTTAGGAAGCATCCATTTAAGTCTACCCTAGATGATTTAGAAGGAGCATTCTCTTGCACACCTATGGGTGTTATGCATGTCGAAGACATTAGGGCATACATTTACTGTAAGAAGGAAAAATTAGGATTGGATAGATTAAGGGTGCACATGGTTGTGCTTAAACTAGACAAAACATTCTTGGATGAATATGTGAAGTGGAGTGATCACCCTATAGTGGAGTATGCTATGACATATGAATTCTATGAGACAGAATGGATTAAAATACTTTTGAGCAGAATTCATGATGACCTATTTTGGTTAGGTGATGTGCCAGTAAGAATCACTAGTGACCTAATATATGAGATGAAAGGCCTATCTAAGACTGGTGTCATCCTTCCTGTGGGCAAGGATGTTAGAAAAATTATTGAGAAAACATGTAAGTCAAGGAGTGATAAGCACAGGATGACAATTGAGCCTATTAAGCAAGTTGACATCAAATTGATGTCCATGATACTTGGATACAGGTTTCAACACATGAGCAAGGTGAATAGTGTGTCGACGGCCACAATTCTAGCAGCCATTAGACTTGTGAAGGAAGATGGATAGTTCAATATGTGTGGGATCTTGCATGCATAGTTGATTGATAACATCAAGGCAATCAAGCATTATAAGACCAGGATATTCAGGTTTGGTTCCTTGATCATTTACATGTACCTTCATATAGTTCAGAAAGTATTAGATTCATATTTGGGCAAGTCCATTCCAACCATACCATAGATATATTACAAGGCATCCATTGAGAGTACATTGAGAGATTACATAACATTGGAATTGAAGACATTCAGGGCCAAGATGCAAATGAGGTACAAAATTCCAGAAAACATTGTTGAGAAATACAAGATACTATTTGTTTTATGGTTGAAATAGATACAACATGCATGGAGGCAGATGTACCTAGAGAAAAGTGGATTCATCCACTTGGATATGAAGTAGATGAACAAGTTTTAGAAGCATATGCTCAAGTACTACTTTCAGCTCCTACTGACCCTAATGAGCCAAGGTGGGGAACTTATGAGGAAAAGACAAGAGAGATAGATGCTAAACTTAATAGCACTACAAAAAAAGGAAAGGTTGCTAAAGTAACCTCAAAGATCTTGAGAATACATGGAGTGTCTCAAGAGGATCTAGACAAAGAAAAAGAACAAAAGATTGCTTTGGAATTAGAGAGCACAGATGCAGCAAAGGCAGAATCACATGATCTCCAGTTGAAGAAGGTAAAGATAGAGAAATTTGATGAACATAAGGATAAAACTAATGATACTCCCTCTATGCCCAAGGAAACCATTGACCCTACTGCTCCTCTAGAGTATAAGGCAATGCCAAACAGGAAGAAAGAGATCAGCACTAGTCATCCATCCTCAAGAGTCATAAGAAATAGAAGGAACTCACAAGCACCTCCTGAAGTAAGTTTCAAACCTAGTCTCAATGTGCTAAGTGCGAGAATAATTGATGAGGGAAGAATTGATCAAGTAGGGAAGTTTTATGAAAAATATAGTGAAATAGAAAAATTTGAGATACATGGTATGATAGTCAAACACATGTTGAATTTCAAGAAGACTGTCTTGGAACTTAAGACTATGATCCCTGACAATGTGTGGAACATCATAAAATTTCAAAAGAGATAGGCTATTGAAGAAGATCTACGGATAAGAGATAAGATCTTAGATGAAACTCTTCCTATATGAGAGATAGAAGAGAAGAAGTTAATGTTAGATCTAGTGAAGCCTCACCTCAGGACCAAGACAAGAACATTGAATATAATGGATAAAAACTATGAAGTAGTTGCCAAAGAAACAAAGAAAGCCTTTGAGAAGGTCTTTATGAATAGGCACATGTATCCACCTACTACACCCAAAGCACAAGTATCTATAAAGGAAGCCAAGGTGGTAGAGCCCACTAATGCATCAGTAACAGGTCCTCGGGATTCAATGCCTATAGTGGAAACACAATTAGAGGCAGATAAGTCTGCACCCATGATAGAGTCACTCAAGGATAGCACCATTATCATTGATAATGTAGAAATAGCCATGGTGGCCACTGACACCGAGTTGGATAAGTTTGAAGAAGCTTTTGTGAGCACACAAGAAGCTAAAATTTTATGTAGCAACACACCTCCCACTCATCAAGAAGAAGTATTAATTGAAGATATAACAGATGAGAAAGAAGAATAAAAGATGGAAGAAAAGAAAGAACAAGAAAAATAAAAAATAGAAAAAGAAGAAGAAAAGAAAGAAAAAGAAAAAGAAGAAGAGAGTAATGAACCATCAGTTAAACTAGTCAAGGTAAAACAAGAAGTGATGGATAACACTCCCATCACTCCCTTAGCAGAATTGTTGTCAAGTTTGACACCTGACACATCCAGTTTGGACTCATGGAGAGAAGAAGATCTGATAAAATTCAGCATCCTAGCCATTGAAAATGCCAAAGAAAAACAAGTGATGAGGAATCCCCTCCTGGTAGAATCAATAAACATTATGAAAAATTTGTTGCCAGAGGACAAGAAAGTGTCAAAGATATATTCTGTTGATGATGTGAGTACATTCATCTCACATTTCAAAATTAATTTCTCAAGCCTTGAAGAATCTGCATCCCTAGTTGAAGAAGAAAATTACATAAAGAAGAGGTTGAGTGAATTAATGAACAACTTTGCACTTGACCTAAGCTCACTCAAGACTAGTCAAGCATCCTTAAAAGAGTTTAAAGATCAAGGAAGAAGAGTCATTATAGAATGCATGGATCAGGATAAGCTTACTAATGCCCATTTCAAGAAAATAAAAGAGGCAAAAGCTATGATTGAGCAAGTCAAGAGTTTAGTGAAAGACACATCCATAGATGTAAACATGTGTAATAATGTATACCAAGGGAAAATATATAAGATTGAGAAGGTGAAAAAATAAATGTGAAAGATTAGGGCAAGGAAAATATAGCTCGAGAATGCTCTTGCACCCTCATTAAATATACTCAATCAGAACATCAAGGACATAGATGCCACAATAGTAACATATGATCATGGTCTTAGCACTAACTTGGAGAATATGGAGAAGCTATAGTATGCACTATGTGCCCATCCACAGATAGTAAACTCTTTGATCACATTTTTGAAGAAGGAGATCCAAAACCAAAAGATAGCATATCTGGATGTTTTCCCTTAGTGAGTATGTGTAGATACAGTTTTTGAAACACCTTTGTCATTAATGTCAAAGGGGGAGTTGTGTATAGAATATGGATCATAATATGTATAGAAGACAAAAAAAAATTTGTATTAAGGACAATTAGCAACTTGGCCATATTCCTTTATTTCCATCAATGAAAAAGGGGGAGATTGTTGGAAATTTGGATATACTAATATATATGACTTAATATAGTGTTGTCATTATGGGAACAAAGTCATATAATAGTTTGGAGTTAGTACACTTGATGAGAAGATCAGAAATCAGTTAAGTGTTGAAGACTGGACAGTGTACAAAGTTCCTACAGCTCAGAGCATCAACGCATGTGTGTGTAATAGAATTATGGTGTACACCCTAGAAGTTAAGTTGTTTGGACTATATTCATGCTTATTCTATGAGCGCATAATCAGATATGCAAGTATGAGAAAGATACAGATAGTTGAAGTTGCATAGCTAGTGTGTGCCAGTGAAGAACATAGCAAGCAGCCGACTATTATCATTTTGAGTTGTGGAAATATTCTAATGATGTAAAGTATATGTGCCTATTGTAATTAGGTTTCAGACATGTATATATGTTTGATTGTAAACACACTTAAGCCAATTCATTTGGAAGTATCGTATGTAATAGGTTTAAGGGCCGACGTAGTTGTTTATTTTGTATGCGCATATAAATATGAGATGTGCCAATTGTAATTAGCATGAAAGTTGATATAGAGTTGTAATAAGTAGAGAATAGGTATGAAAAGAGACTATAAGATGTATTAGAGCTTTGCAAAGGGTCAAAGCATCAGTGCATCAAGGGAGCTAATCTGACAAGCAGTGTCATAGTGATAGTTCATCCAATAGATATAGTGTGTATCTGAGATTAGAAGGTTGTAGCCTTCACCACTTGAGCAGTGAGCTCTAGGATAGTGCATCCACTCCCCTAGCAGGGACTATTGTAAAAGACTCCTAATAGGTTTTGACCCTTAGCAAGGTCTACTGTACTTAATACATTGTAAAGAAACTCCTAATAGGGTTAAGGATCTTCTAACAAGGATCACTAAATACTAGTACAAAATATTAGTGGGTGTCAATTCCCACCAGGGTTTTTACCTATTTGGGTTTCCCCATAACCATATTAGTGTTATGTGTTGATTTCATGTTTCATGTTTACATGGATTTTTATTTTAGTACTTAATCATTTAAGTTTAGTTTAAAGATTAAGTAAAAGGATAAATATATAGTGAACACTGATTCACCCCCCCCCCCCCCTCTCAGTGTTCCCATTCCTAACAGAGGTGTATGAAGATGAAGTTTTAGAAGAAATCCAAGATCCCATATTTATGGAAACAATGAGATTAATTTTGAAGAGGGATAAAGAAGCATATTTCATGAAGTTAGCTCAATCAGGAGATAAGCTTCCTCATAATTTTGATACATCAACCTTGAGGAAGAATAAAGAAAAACAAAAAGATACATCATCTAAAAATCCATCATTAAGATCAATGTGTCTTTTTCTTTATGATGATGGGCCATCCGTATCTTCATCTTCCTCACAAAATGAAGCATTTAAGAGTAATAAACCTATCTTGGATCAAGGGAAATTTCATGATCATCCTATTTTTTATCAAGATAATAAAGAGTATGAAGAGAAAAGTACCACTCTCAAGCAAGATCTAATCCACAAACCTCTATCTAGCAAGGTTTCTCCCATAGCTTGTACTCTTTTCATCTTTCATTCATCTCACAAAGCTTCACAACTATCCAAAATTCCTCCATCAAAGAATGATCCTAATGATGACACTTTTCACATTCACTATGTCTACCCTCAAGGGCTACCTCTAAAAGAAACCCATGCTAACTTACATCTTGCTGCAGATCATTTCCATGCTGCAAAGATCTTGGATCTCAAAGCTTCATTTTCTTCAATGCCTATTATACCTCTTCAAAAGGATCCTACATTATTCTTCCAAACATCCCCCGCACATATCCAAACATCTACCTTATCCTTAGAAGTGGCTCCATGTCAAGAGGATAATCCAAAGAGAAAAGAAAAAAATGTTGATAAAGATCAAGATCAAGATTATATACAATCCGCTCCCATATTTGATGAAGGTCCCATATCTATAGAACCCTATGATGATCCCCTTACATCCTTTCATGTCTTCCAAGATGATATCCTTCCATTCCAAGAACCAAATATCCTTCCAAGTTCCATATTTTCTCCACTTCCCAAGCAAGATCAAGATATCCCTTCCACAATTTCCAATGAGCATATTGAAAATAAAGAGAAAAATACCCTCTCTATACCCTTATAAGATCCTTGTCAAGATCAAAGTATCCTATCATTTCCTTGTCATATTCCTCCATGTTCACCTCAAGAAACCATCATTCTTCCAAATCCCTTGCACGATAATAAATCCCTTCAAGCTTCAGTTGATCCTATCAAATTTGTTCCTATCAAAGCTATTCATGAACCTATTGGCATAAAGATAAATATTAAAGAAGTGAACTTTGGCAATGCGGCTCTTTCCAAAGATATTGATATCCCTTTCACACCTTATATCCCTACATTCAAATGCAACCATATGCCTTCACTATCCTCCAAATCCATTTTGGGTTCCTATGTCTCAAAACAAAAGTCTTCATCCCTTCCATCCATATTAGGTCCATATATTCCTCTATCAACCATCCCTATCATCCCTAGCTCTCCATTCACTTACCCTACCATGTATCAAGATCAACAAAGGCACACATACTTGAAGAATGTCCAAACACCAATCCATATGAACCCTCCATATTATTCCTATTCAACCACAATTCTTAAGTCTTTTGGAAGAAATGTTGATGTGCAACATAAAAATCATAAATCCAAGAATCCATATGTGTATAAAAATCACAATGTCCCATCTAATCGACATGTGATTGAAAATAAAAATGAAATATCCAAAAGACCGCAAAGGTCCACCAAGAAAAAAGAAAAAAATAATACATGGGTTCCTAAATCCCTCATTGAAGAAATTCATTCAAAAGCATCATGAAAGAAAGGAAAATTAAAGACTATGTGGATTCCCAAGTCACTGTTGAAAGACTTGCACACAAAAGAAAAATAAAAATTGACATTCAAGCTTCCAAAAGCTTCCATTTCATCCCCTTCCAAACATCTTCCACTTTCCAAGTCTGATTTGGGTTCCTATATCCCAAAATCCACTACCTCAAAAAGATCCTTACCTCCTTCATCTATTATTACTCCATCATTCTACCACTCTTCAAAGTGTCTGTCGAAGTTGATCTTGCCAACATTTCCATGTATTGTTATGAATGGGAACACTAAGAGGGGGGGTGAATCAATGTTCACTGTATTTTAACTTTTCACTTTAATCTGAATACTGAATTATAAATTCTTAAGTACTAAATTAAACATTCACATAAACATGAAACATGAAATCAACACATGACACCAATATGGTTATGGGGAAACCCAAATAGGTAAAAACACCTGTGGGACTTGATACCCACTAATAATTTGCACTAGTGTTTTGTGATCCTTGTTAGAAGATCCTTTACCCTGTTAGGAGTAGATTTACAATGCTTTTAGTATAGTAGACCTTGTTAAGGGTCAGACCCTATTAGGATTCTTTTACAATGATCCCTATTAGGGGAGTGGACTCACTATCCTAGAGCTCACTGCTCAAATGATGAAGGCTACAACCTTTTGAATTAGATACACACTATATCTACAGGAGAACTGTTACTATGACACTGATTGTCAGATTAGTTCCTTTGGTGTGCTAATGCTTTGACCTCTTGAAAAGCTCTAATAAATCATATTCTCTCTTCAAATACCTCTACTCTACTTCTCACAACTCTATTTCCACTTCCATACCAATTACAATGGGCACACCTTATATTTATGTGCTCATATCAAATATACAATTAGGTCGGCCCTATAACTAATTACAAATAATGCTTCCAAATGAATTGGCTTAAGCATTCTTACAATTATACATGTAGATATGTTGGCAACCTAAATATAATGGGCTCATAGCCTCCACAACATTAATTTACAATCGCAAACCAAAATAGTCACTATCTACTCTATGCTCTGGTCTTTGTTGGCACACACTGGCTGTGCAACTTCAACTGACTATAACTTTCACATCTTTTCATGTCTACTTATGTGCTCTTAGACTAACTAAGAATATAGTCTAACAACCTTAACTTATAGGGAGCATACCATAATTCATTTGTACGCATGGGTGTAGGTGCTCTGAGCTACAGGAACTCTGTATGCTATCCAGTCTTCAACACTTAACTTATTTTTGATCTTTACACTTAGTGCGCTAACTCCAAACTACTATATGACTTTGTTGCCATAATGAAAAAACTATATCTAGTAATATAATTTAGTATCAACAACTTTCCAACAATCTCCCCCTTTGTCATTGATGGCAACAAAGGAATATGGCCAAGTCTCTAACCATTCCTTTACACAAAAAACTTTTTTCTATACAAACTCTTATATTTCCCTATACAAATATGTACTCCATATTCTATACAACTCCCCCTTTGACATTAATGACAAAGGTGCATAAAAAAAATTTATCTACATACACTCACTAAGGGAAAACATCTGGATATGCAATCTTGAGTTTTTGGATCTCCTTCTTCCAAAAGGTTATCAGAGAATTGACTATCTGTAGATGGGCGCATAATGCATATTGAAGCTTCTCCATCTTATCCAATTCTATGCTCAAACCTTGATCATAGGTTATCATGGTCACATCAATCTCCTTTATGTTTTGACGGAGAATGTCTAGTGAGGGTGTAAGAGCTTTCCTCAATTAAGTCTTTCTAGACCTTATCTTCTCCATTTCTTTCTATGCCTTCTCAATTATGTCCAACTGACCTTGGTAGACATTTTTGCACATGTTTACACTAGTGGCTATGTCTAGTACTAAAAACTTCACCTTCTCAATCATTGCCTCTACATTTTTTATCTTCTTAAGATGGGCATTAGTGAACTTATCCTGATCCATGGATTCTACAATGACTTTCCTTCCTTGATCTGCAAACTCTTTTAATGATGCCTGACCAAACTAAAGAGAGTTCAAGTCTAGTGCAATGTTACTCATCAGTTCATTGAGTCTCTTTTTTAAGTATTTCTCCTCTACCAATATGGCCGCAGATTCTTCTAGGCTTGAAAATTTTACTTTGAACTGAGAGATGACTGTGCTCACATCATCAACTAAATGTACATTTACCATCTTCTTATCCTCTAGCAGAAAACTATTCAAAATATTTACTGATTCCACCAGGAGAGGATTCCTCATTACTTGCTTCTCCTTCACCTTCTCCATAGCTAGGACACTAAACTTAATTAGGTCTTCTTCCTTCCAAGAGTCCAAACTACTAGTGTCAGGTGTGAAACTTGACAATAATGCTGAGGAGGGAGTGATGGGAGTGCTATCCATCACCTCTTGCTTCACCTTGACCAAATCAATAGAAGATTCATCTTTCTTTTCTACCTCTACTCCTTCTTTCTTTTCTTCTTCTTTCGTATCAGCTATATTTTCTATGATTACTTCTTCTTGATCAATGGGAGGGGTATTGCTACATAAGATTTTTGCTTCCTCAGTGCTAAAAAATGCTTCCTCAAACTTGTCCAAGTCCTTTTCAGTAGCCACCATAGCTATTTCCACATTATCTATGATAATTGTGCTATCTTTGGGTGATTCTATTATAGGTGCAGACTGATCTACTTCTGTTTGAGTTTCTGCTATGGGTGTTGAGTCCTGAGGACTTGTCATTGGTACATTAGTGGGTTCTACCAGTTTATCTTCCTTGATGGGTGCACGAGTGATGGGTGTAGTAGGTGGTTTGATTTGTTGCTCCAATAACACCTTTTCAAAGGCCTTCTTTGTTTCCATCATAATCAACTCATAATCTTTATTCATGATGTGAAGAGTCCTCATTTTATTTCTTAGGTGTGACTTCACCAAATTCAATATCAGTTTCTCTTCTTCTTTAGAACATGTAGGCATAGTGTCTTCTAGCACTTTTTCCTTGATCCTTAGGTCGTCTTCATTTGCTTGTCTTTTAAGGTTTTCTAGAATGTCCCATACATTATCTGGTATTTCTATTTTCAACTCAAGAACTATCTTCTTGAACTTTATCATATGTTTGATAATCATATCATGAATTTCAAACTTATCAATCTCATTGTATGATTCATAGAACTTCCCTATTTGATCAATCCTTCCCTCATCAACAATTATTTCATATAGAACTTTGAGGCTAGGTCTGAATCCTGCCTGAGGAGGTGCTTGAGTGTTTTTCTTGCTCCTTAATGCTCACAAGGATAGATGAATAGTGCTTGCTTCTTTCTTCCTCTTGAATAAAGGATTATACTCTGGAGGAGTATCTTTGGGTGCAGAAGGAGTATTGTCATCTTTATCCTTATGACTGTCATCTTTCTCAATTTTTATCTTTTTCACCTTGGGATCTTCTTGTTCTTCTACTGTGCTCCTCAATTCTAGGGAAATCTTCTCATCCCTTGCTTTATCAAGGTCTTCTTATGATACACCATGAATTATTAGAATCTCTGATGTGACCTTTGCAACCTTTCTTTTTGTTGTAGCACTGTTCAGCTTAGCATCAACTTCTCTAGTCTTCTCTTCATAGGTTCCCCACCTAGGTTCATTGACATCCTTTGGGGCTGATAGCAGTACCTGTGCATAAGCTTTAAGAACTTGTTCTTCAACCTCATACCCAAGTGGATGAATCCACTTAGTCTTAGGTTCCACAGCTTCCATACATGTAGTATCAATCTCCACCATGAAGCATATTGTATCTTTATACTTTTCTACAATACTCTCAAGAATCATGTACCTCATCTGCATCTTTTCTCTAAAAGTCTTCAATTCTAGGGTAATGTAATCTCTAAGTGTGCTTTCTATGGTTTCCTTGTTTGATATCTGAGGCATGGTAGGAATGGACTTGTCTAGATACAAGTCTGACACTTTACCAACTATATGAAGGTACATATAGATGATTAGGGACCCAAACTTGAATACCTTAGTCTTATCATGTTTTATAGCTTTGATATTGTCTATCAACTATGCATCCAAGATCTCACACAAGTTGAACTCTCCATCTTCTTGCGCAAGATGGATGGCTGCTATAATAGTGCTCATAGACACACTATTCACCCTGTTGGTGTGATGAAACCTATAACCAAGTATCATTGACATCAATTTAATGTCTGGCTACTCTATAGGCTCAATGGTCATGCCACACTTATCACTTCTTGATTTACACACTTGCTCCACCATTTTCCTGACATCCTTACCCATAGGAAGGATGGCACCTATCTTAGAAAGGTTTTTCATCTCATGAATTAGGTATCCTAATATTCTTATTGGAACATCTCCAATCCAAAACAAGTTATCATGGATTCTTCTCAATAATATCTTTATCCATTCTTCCTCATAGAATTCATATGCCCTGGCATATTCAATAATGGGGTGTGTTGGAAATATTCAAGAATTAACCAAGTTACTGAGAGGGGAGGGCTGAATCAGTAACTTCAAAATTTTCTTTCAGATGTATTAACATATAGTTCACTTTATCCTTTTGCATATAGAAATCATGAAACATAAAAGCACTCACAACAATGACACATAGATTTGGTTACCTAGAAACCTTCCAAAAGAAAGTAAAACTGGGGTGGGGATGAAACCCATAGAGCTTTAGTACTACAGTATAAAGTTGGCTGGTTAAGGCTTACATTGATCACTTCTGATGATCTGCCCTGCTAGGAGCAATAAGGACTGCTAGGTCCACCTTGTTAAAGGTTTTACAAACATACAATGAATTATGCACTCGGTAAAGAGATTTTACAAAGACTGTTAAGTCTACCTGGTTAAAGGATTTCAAGCTGATTCACCTTTAGGATGAAATAGTAGATCTCTTACTTTGCAACTAGATTGCTGAATGAGATTCGCTGATGTACTGATCACCTTCTGTGATGAATTTGTCTTTGTTGCTCCTTATACTACTGTAGCCCTTTGTAATTCGCTTATCTCTGCCTTTTATCTCTTTTTCATAGTCATATTCATACTAATTACATCTTGGTAATTTTACAACATTTTTTATATACAAGTCTAAACAATTAATTACAATTACAAAGTCAGCTTGACAAATAAACATAAGTGCTACTAAGTCAGCCCAAGTATGGTTACACGATTCCTGCAAACTAACTCGGTGACTTTCTGATACTTGGCCTCCACTGCATTACTCGACATCGTCATGCACTCGGTAGAAGTGAAGGCTCGGTTCATACTGACCACTTGGTAAGTTTCAAATTCAATAAATACCTATGACTCGGTAGACATAATGTTACTCAGTTTACACTATCCTACTCGGTTTGCACTGTCCTGCTCGGTTTGCACTGTTCTGCTCAATTTGTACTGTTCTGCTTGGTTTGCACTGTTCTGCTTGATTTGCACTCAGAATGAAAATAAGTGTTGTCACTAGTGGCAATCCTGCTTAATGCCAACAATCTCCCCCTTTGGCATTAGTGACAAAAACACTTATTGCCCAAAACTTATATACATGAACCATGCTGAGATTTATTTTGATTTTTCAAAATTTGTCTTTGTCAATTATCTCCCCCTTTCAATGTGCTAACTTTTTCTTCTATACTTCTATACATATCTCCCCCTTTTTGATGATAATGCCAAAGGTGTATATACAAGTGTTTTATAGGGAGAATCCAAAATTTGATAGAAAAATAGAATGTACCTTCATTATCAGTGCCAGGGTTTTGTCCCAATTTTCTTGCATAATCTTGCATGTTTGGATTGCAATTTGGACTTTTGCAGAGAGTTCAATCATGTGATCTTCTATTGAGAACTGATTGTCATGAATTAATGTTTTGGAATCTTCAATGTGCTTATACATTGTATTCATGATGGGAAGGATCATGTTCTGAATGTCTAGCAGTGTGGACTGGATCCTTGTGTCTTCTTTTAGTAATTCTGACTGCATATTTGATAGGAATGAGATTTTCATGTGATGAGTAGAGTTTGAACTTGGTTCAAGTTGCAGCTTCTATATGCTAATCTTCAAATCCTCATCAATTTTATTCATTTTATCCTTGACATCCTTGGTGAACTTGGCAACATTGCATAGTTTGACCAAAAGAGAGGTAACATTCGAATAGGAAGATTCAATGTTTGTCAAAACTGAAGACAATTCTGCTTGATTAATAGCTATGTGCTGAGCAATGTGCTCAAGCACTTTATTGTTGAATTTCTTCTCGGCTTTTTCAACTAACTTGTCTATCCCAGATGAATCCTCATTGTACTTATTTACTGCTTCTGCTAATTGTAACAAAACATGTTGAGAGGAGTCTACTTCAATACCTAATGCTTCTAACAAAATGTCCTTAGCATCCTTAATGATTTTATATTCCTTGTCTCTCTCCTCTTTAAGTTTCTTTTGCTTCGCTTTCCTTTGGAGGATTTCACCTATATTTTGCATTTGATACGCTGATAGATTTGCAAAATCCAATGTTGGAATCTCTATTTCCTCATCTAGGTCTATATCCTCTACTATATTCTTGCCCAAAAATCTTATACTCGGTTGAGCCTTAGGCTTATCTATACTTAATGCCTTAGTAGTAGTGACAGTAGACATAGTAGGACTAGCTATAAAGAATGGTATACTATCTACTAGAGAACTTAAAGTATTTACACTTGTAGAATCAAAAACTGGAATACTTACTACTGGAAAACTTGATGAAATGGGAGACTACAACTCGGTAGAAGAAATGGTAGTTACTTCTGTTGTTGCTGTAGGTGATTGGACAAAAGTTGAAGTTGTCACAACCATGCTTGAAGATGTCTCTGGGCTAGATGTAGTAACTTTTGCTGGAGAGTAGGAAGTGATGCAATGACTTCTGTTGCTATCCTCATGGTATCATCTACCTTAGTGGCTTCTCCTTGTTCATCACTATCATCTTCAATATCTTTTATTATAACTGTTTCAGTACTCGATTGGTGAAGATGGTATATGTTCTTCCATGTGGCATTTGCACTCTTCACAACCGATTCAATATTGTTAATCAGAATTAAACAAGTATTGAACTTCAGTGTCATCTTATTTTCATTCTCCTTCAATGCCTTCTTTATTTCATCATTTTTCAAGCTCGGCATTAACTGTCTCAGGGTTTGATCAAATATGTCTTTTACAGTTTGCTTGGCATTGGCCCATCTCATTTTTATTGGATCAAATAAAGCTGCTGGAATCTGTGGGGCTATTTCATCAGGAGAGTATTTCCATTGTCCCATCTTTTCAATGACAGCATCCTCAATCTCCTTTTGTTTTTTTTTTGATCTTGTTTCATATTTTAAAGATTTTATATTACTTACTCCAGATCCTGATCCTTCTCTCAAAAGTTTGATCTTCTCTTGAAGGGTTAGAGGAGGCTTTTTGAATATTATATCTTTGTCTATTTTGTCTTCCTTACCCCTTGCACTTCTCCTTGTAAATACGGCAGTGGGAGGCTTAGGTGCCTTGGTGATGAATACCTTTCCTTTCTTCTTTGCAGGTTCTGGTTCCTCTATTTTCTCATCCTTTTTCTCTTCTTCTTCAGTGTCTTCTCCTCTGTCCTCGGTTAGCATTTGCATTTTGGCTATCCTCTTTTTTCCTTTATTTACTACCTGTGGAAGCTTTATACTTAATTCAATTCTCACCTTTTCTTCTTCATATGTTCCAAAATATGGAGCTTTGGGATTAACAGGCTGATTAAGGAGGGCTTCAATGATATTATTTGTTTCATCAATGTTTACCTCATAAGGAAGAGGTTTTACATGTACAATCCTCAGTTTAGCTGCTTGAATGTATACTCTGTCATAGTCCACCATGAAACAAATATCATCCTTATAATCCTCCACCAACTTCTATGGAATCCGGAATATGTCGTTCATTTTCTCCTTGAAAGACTCAAAATAACTATCCATGATGCTCTCAAAATTTTCACCCATTTCTGAAATATATTCATTTATCTCATAAAGAACTGGCACATCTTTTCTCCATACTACTTTTCCTTTGGAAGGGAAGAATTTCTGAACATAGAAAAATAAATAGACTAGTAGAGATCCAAACTTACATGGATTGTTTTTGGAAGTTTGAATGCTTTCCATGTTCTTGTTAAACTATTTTAACAACAAATCTGCAAGGTCAAATGATAAATTATTCTTGACCACTTTGTATGCTAGGTCTATGGCTTCACAAGAAACACTATTTTGTCGACTTGAACTGTATATTTTATGGTCAATGATGTGTGTTCCAAACTTTAGTTCAGCATCAGTAATGCTGCTTACTTTCATGCCTCTACCGTCCCACTCAGTTAGGGTTTTCTTCTCCAGCTCCGGCCGACCGTAATCATATTAGAGAGCTCCTGACCTCGCTCGGTGAAAACTGATACCAACCTTCCTATGATTTTATTGCATCTTGTATGTCGATTTAGATCTTTCTTTTAATTCAGTTCTGGAACTGCTTGAAATTTGTCTATGAAAATATAGCTCCAGTGCTTTCTTGGGAATTTAGTTTGAGTCGGTAGAGCCACCCATTCCATTACTTGGACTAGTTTGCTTGGTAGATTTAGGAATCCACTTTTGTCTCATCTATTTCCTAACCTTAGTTGCTTCATTCTTCTTTCCATCTTCAACTTCACTAGCATTCATGCAATTTCTAGCTATGTGACCGAGTTTAGTGCATTTGAAACATCTTATGGTAGTATCTCTTTTCCTTAGATGATGTTTTATGCAGTTCATGCCAATGTGTCCATATTCTCCACAGTAATGACATCTACACCAAGTTTTGTAATCCCATCCAAACATTGCTTTCATAATTTGTTCTACTAGATTGAATGTTTTGGATCTGCACTCAGATGCCTTGTGACCTTGTTTGTTGCATTTGTGACAATTACCTTTGAATCTTGGTTTTTCCCTGCATTCATTTGCTTTGTGACCGTGCTGATTGCAGTTGTAGCATTTTCCATTGAATTTTTCTTTTTCATTGCTCCAACATTTATTTGAAGTATGTCCTGTTTTGCCACAATGATTACAAGTAGGTTTCTGATTTCTTTGAGTACCTTGCTTAGAAGATTCACCTTCTCCTTTGTATCCGAGTCCTACTTTTCCTTTTTGCCTATGAAGATTTTGATCATACAGCTGATTTAAGTCTTCTTGGCACTTCAGCATTCTTTCATTGATTTGTTTTTTAGTGTTTAGGTCATCCACCAATCTTAGATTGATTTGCTTTTCAGATCTTAGTTCTTCTCTTGTGCTTTCTATTTCTAATCTTAGAGTCAGAATTTCCTCATTTGTATGGGAGATCTAATCAATTAGGTTTTCTAGATGAAGGGTTTTATTTTGGACTTCATTGTTCCTTCCATCTAATTCATCTTTCAACTTGTTTCTTTGTTCTAAGATCTCACAAAATCTTGTTGAGTGTAGCTCTTGTTCTCTTTTTAATTTTCTGACTTCTTCCTGCAGAGACCCATTCTTTTCTAGGAGTTCTTTGACAGCATTGTTTACTTCATCTGAGCTATCTGAGGGAAAAAGATCTTCAATCTTTTCTTCAATGTAATTATGATCATTCATCTGATTTGCAAGTTCCTTCCTTCTTCTTAGGGATTGGGAAAGATGTTCTTTTGCTTCTTTAAGTTTAGCTATGGCCATTTCTAGATCTAGCTTTTCATTTTCAATCACCTTGTTCAGTTTGAATACCTCCATTGTCCTGGATCTTTGCTCAAGCTAGTTAAGCTTTATCTTGAGAACCAATACAGCTCTGATACCAATTGTTGGAAATATTCAAGAATTAACCAAGTTACTGAGAGGGGAGGGGTGAATCAGTAACTTCAAAATTTTCTTTCAGATGTATTAACATATAGTTCACTTTATCCTTTTGCATATAGAAAGCATGAAACATAAAAGCATTCACAATAATGACACATAGATTTGGTTACCCAGAAACCTTCCAAAAGAAAGTAAAACTAGGCTAGGGATGAAACCCACAGAGCTTTAGTACTGCAATATAAAGTTGGCTGGTTAAGGCTTACATTGATCACTTCTGATGATCTGCCCTGCTAGGAGCAATAAGGACTGCTAGGTCCACCTTGTTAGAGGTTTTACAAACATACAATGAAGTATGCACTCGGTAAAGAGATTTTACAAAGACTGTTAAGTCTACCCGGTTAAAGGATTTCAAGCTGATTCACCTGTTAGGATGAAACAATAGATCTCTTACTTTGCAACTGGATTGCTAAATGAGATTCACTGATGTACTGATCACCTTCTATGATGAATTTGTCTTTGCTACTCCCTATACTACTGTAGCCCTTTGTAATTTACTTATCTCTACCTTTTATCTCTTTTTCATATTCATATTCATACTAATTACATCTTGGTAATTTTACAACATTATTTATATACAAGTCTAAACAATTAATTACAATTACAAAGTCGGCTTGACAAATAAACATAAGTGCTACTAAGTCAGCCCAAGTATGGTTACACGGTTCCTGCAAACTAACTTGGTGACTTTCTGATATTCGGCATCCACTGCATTACTCGGCATCGTCATGCACTCGGTAGAAGTGAAGGCTCAGTTCATACTGACCACTCGGTAAGTTTCAAACTCGGTAAATACCTATGACTCGGTAGACATAATGTTACTCAGTTTACACTGTCCTGCTCGGTTTGCACTGTCCTACTCAGTTTGCACTGTTCTACTCAGTTTGCACTGTTCTACTCAGTTTGCACTGTTCTGCTCAGTTTGCACTGTTCTACTTAGTTTGCACTGTTCTGCTCAGTTTGCACTCAAAATGCAAATAAGTGTTGTCACTAGTGGCAATCCTGCTTAATGCCAACAGGGTGATCATTCCATTTGGTGTATTCATCCATGAACATTTTTTCTAGTTTCAACATTGTGTCCATGTGCACCCTTAACCTATCCAGTCCAATAGGTTCCTTCTTACAATAGATGTAAGCCCTTATGTCTTCTACATCCGTGACACCCATCGGCATGTGGGAGAAAGCTCCATCTAAATCATCTAGGGTTGACTTAAATGGGTGCCTCTTGAAAACATACCTCTTCTTCTCAGCAACATCAAAAACAATAGGAGTGGCCATGACTTGATATTGTAATACCCCAAAAATAGGCTATAAGTTCATTAACCTCCTATATCATCAAATCATATGAAATCGACATCAAAGTCCTAATCTAAGGCACATCTAAACATCATCAAATCTAATTGATTATCTTAAATTTTGCATCGGAAAATATTCCTAGTAATATTCCTAATTATCTTAATTATCTTTAATTTTATAATTATTTGGCAATAAATCACATTTATCCTAAAGTTTGATTAATTGAATATTTTCATATTTAATTAATTAGATTTAATATTTGCCACTTAATTGTGTAATTAAATTTAATTATATTTATTATTAATTGTATTATTTAATTTTGACAATAAATCTAATATCATGTGAATAATTGATTAAATTCTTATTTAATTAATTAAAGTAAGTTGTCATTATTTAATAATATAGTTTTTAATAAAAGTTTGATTAAATAATTAATTAACCCATAAATCAATTGTTTTATTTTTAAAAGCAGTTAAGTTGGAAATAAATCACTTTATTATTAAATTAATTCATAAATAAAACATACACAATCATAAAAGCAAACAACTATCAATTATCAATTAAAGCTAAACTCTATTTTGAGTTAAAACTTAGCTTTTGCATGTTTTTGTGAGTTAATTATCTTTTATTTAAAAATAACTCAAAAATCAAGTTGAGTTATTTGAGTGATTTATGGCTTTTATCCATGCACCTCCAAAGCCCTAGATTTCTATAAATTAAAGGCTTTAGCTCTTCACAAAGCATCTCATATTTTGCACAATCACGCTGGAGAATTGGAATTGAAGAATCAAAGCTCTTACGAATCGACATCTTTGTGAGATCAATCTTATTTTTGCATTCATATTACATATCATTGTTAGATTCATAGCATATCAGTTTTCAAATAGCAACCATATCATATCAGTTTTTATCATTCTTATTGCATAGAAAATATCAAAAATATAGATTAATTACATTTATTCCATATCTAGAATTGCATTCAAATCCTTCATTTAGGTGTCGTCTAGGTCACTGATCTTGATAATAATCTGAGAACATTAATCTCGCACCTATTAGAAGGCAGTAAATCGCTTGGTTAGATAGCTTTCAATTTTGCACGATTTTGATTATCACTAACCTCTAATATTTTACTGAGTGTTGTGTCTATAGATCAGGTACAATTTTCACACACACATTTCTGGCGCCCACCGTGGGGCAACCCACCTTTGCATGCTGGTTTTGATTTTTTTGGGAGCTAAAACCCCAAAGTTTCAAAGATTTAATTTTATCTTCCAAACAGCTTAGAATTTTGGTCTAAAATTTTTTTCACAGGTTGGTGACATGTCATGGAAGCTATAATAAAAAATTTAGAATTTTTTGAGATGTTTTGAATTTTTAATAATTTTTTCTTGAAATTCCAGAAAAATTTAATATCTGACGAAAATCAGCATATTTTTCAAAAAAATTTATATTTTCGGAAAGATCTTTAAATTCTACAGGGGGTCCATTCTTTGTGTTTTAAATTTGGACATGATATCATAGCTCAAATAGTCAATTTATAAAAACTGGTTTGTTTTAATAAAATGGCTCTCTAGGGCACAAATGAAGAGATTTTTCTAAAATTTTTGCATTTTTGGAAAGCTCTCTACTTTTTAGTAGGGGTCTCTATTCTAAATTTCTATTTTTGTGGCCAAAATCATATCAAAAAAATTAGATCTTGTTGACTAGGTCAAATGCAAAAAAAAAAAATAAAGTTTTGTGATGGGTATGCACTTATTTTTTTTACATGGTTCAATGAATGATATGAGTTGTCATTTAGGTTGATTGCTGGTTATTATTACTGATAATAATTGATTTTTAGAGCTAACCCTATGGTTTTCATAAGTTGAATATATTTTGCATATCTTGTTTGCTTGTTTGCTTGTTGGAGAGTTCGTCACTTGCTTGCATGGAAAAGCTCAACAAAAATTGCTAAAAATCAAGTAAAATCTACTAAGCGCGTTGCAAGGATCCCACGTATTTGATGCAGGAGCATCCCAGGGTAGTTGGCTATCCTGCATGTTTGGGAGATTTGATGGAGTCGTGTGGACTTATTTTCATATGTGAGGGGTTTGGTAGAGTTGGATAGACCTACTTGGGTCTTGGGTAATTGGTTTTGATGTATTTAATGGTCTTGGTTTCTTAGCATGGCCTAGAAGGAGCTTGGCCCTGCTTTGGATTTTGGTGCCTATTTCAAGCTGTATAAGTAATTTTCCATAAAGAGTTAGAGGCTGAAAATTTCAAGGATTTAAGAGGGCCTATATTTCTAACTACGGTTCGAAGCATGAGTTCTAATTCATTCGGAGCTAGGAGATATCACAATTTTACTAAGACATCTATTTTGGGAATTTAATTGTTGTTGTTGGCCAACTTGTGGCATTTAATTTCGGTATTTGTATTTAATTTATTTTCAGGACCGACCTGTGGCTTAGATTGGTATAAGTAGAGATTGTGGGGGAAGTCTTTAGGCATTCATTCATCCATCTTGGAAAAGAGGAGGTGGATGTGGAGCGAGTTTTGAGGAGAGCTAGTAGCTGCAGCTTGGGAAACAAGGAGATTGCTTGGTGGGCTTGTGAGCACAAGTTTAGATCTTCCTTGGGGGTTCCTACCAGTGTGTGGATCTAGACTAGCTAGGGTTTTGGTTAGATCTTGTGAGATCTTGTGGAGTTTCTATTTTAATTGCATTGTATTTGGCCGTAACCCGGAAGGCCTTACAGCCGGGCATGTTGGATGAAAATATGATGATTCTATTATGAGTATTGGCATTGTGTGGATCTATATCTCTGTATTGTTATTATATTCTATTGTGTGGTTATTTGCTGGGGGCTAGGACATCTCCATCAGGGATTCTCCTGCCTTGCACTGCATCAAGTGGTATCAGAGCACAGTTGTTCCTGAGTGTGTGGACAGAGCGCCGAATGTGAGGTAGTTTGCACCAGGACTTTGGGTGGAGTTTATCAGAGCATAGTTGTTCCTGAGTGTGTGGACAGAGCGCCGAATGTGAGGCAGTTTACACCAGGACCTTAGGTGGAGTTTTTCAGAGTGAAGGTTGTTCCTGAGTGTGTGGATAGAGCGCCGAATGTGAGGCAGTTTGCACTAGGACCTGGTTGAAGGTTGGATCTAGTTGGTGATTTGTTGCAGAGGGTTTACGAAGATCTTAGAAGATGGCTCTAAGAAGATTGGACCCTGAGATGATTGTAAAAATCCATGATGTGGTGGAGAAGAATATTTCAAAGACTTGTGCTCGATTGGAAGCTAGATGGACTAATCAAGTTAAGGTAGGGATGGTTGAGAGTGATCCATATCTAGATAAATTTCGTAAGAGAGTTTGAGAGATATTGAAACTGTGGAGCTGGAGTCTACCGATCAGGAAGCGAGTTGTCTGGCCAGTTAGAAGACTTATTCGAGAGAGAAGAGGGCATAGCAAGGTCAAGATGGAAGTTGGTTTTGTTGATCAGTGTGTGGAGGCTGATGCAGAACCTGTGGAGAAACTCGTGGATGTTTCTATGGAGCTTCCTAACCTTGTTGATGATGTGATTGAGATTGGTTTTCATGATCAGTTGGTTGAGTCTGACATGGAAATTGTGGAGCACTTGGTCATGGATAATCAGGTTGCTAAAGGTGATGATCCATATGTTGGTGATATGGATGTTGTTGATATGGATGTTTCTGGTGTGGATTCACTAGTTGTTGATGTGGTTGAGGATCTACATGATACTACAGATCTGTATGTTCCTGATGTGGACCTGTTGGTGGTTGACATGGTTGAGGATTTACATGTTGCTCCTATTGTGGATTTGAGCTTACATGTTGGTGACATGGATTTCATGTTTGAGGATATTTTTGTTATTGGTAGTGATCAGCTACAGAGAATGTTGGTGAGGCACTATGTTCAGTTTGTTCCTGGCAGTGAGCATGTTGATTGGATGGTTAAGATTCTAGTGGTTGACAGATGGATGCAGATTTGGGTGATTTGCATTTTGGTTCTACTATCCCTGTTGGAGTGGAAGCCTTTGGTGAAGATGAAGATGGTTGCGGATATTTCATCGGGCATCAAAGTATGAGGCATAATTCTTTTCGCACCTGGGGAGTCTGATGCAGGAGCATCCCAGGGTAGTTGGCTATCCTACATGTTTGGGAGATTTGATGGAGTCATGTGGACTTATTTTCATATGTGAGGGGTTTGGTAGAGTTTGATAGACCTACTTGGGTCTTGGGTAATTGGTTTTGATGTATTTAATGGTCTTGGTTTCTTAGCATGGCCTAGAAGGAGCTTGGCCCTGCTTTGGATTTTGGTGCCTATTTCAGGCTATATAAGTAATTTTCCATAAAGAGTTAGAGGCTGAAAATTTCAAGGATTGGAGAGGGCCTATATTTCTAACTACGGTTCGAAGCATGAGTTCTAATTCATTTGGAGCTAGGAGATATCGCAATTTTACTAAGACATCTATTTTGGGAATATAATTGTTGTTGTTGGCCGACTTGTGGCATTTAATTTCGGTATTTGTATTTAATTTATTTTCAGGGCCGACCTGTGGCTTAGATTGGTATAAGTAGAGGTTGTGGGGGAAGTCTTTAGGCATTCATTCATCCATCTTGGAGAAGAGGAGGTGGATGTGGAGCGAGTTTTGAGGAGAGCTAGTAGCTGCGGCTTGGGAAACAAGGAGATTGCTTGGTGGGCTTGTGAGCACAAGTTTAGATCTTCCTTGGGGGTTCCTACCAGTGTGTGGATCTGGGCTAGCTAGGGTTTTGATTGGATCTTGTGAGATCTTGTGGAGTTTCTATTTTAATTGCATTGTATTTGGCCGTAACCCGGAAGGCCTTACAGCCGGGCATGTTGGATGAAAATATGATGATTCTATTATGAGTATTGGCATTGTGTGGATCTATATCTCTGTATTGTTATTATATTCTATTGTGTGGTTATTTTCTGGGGGCTAGGACATCTCCATCAGGGATTCTCCTGCCTTGCACTACATCAGTATTCTCCTTCATCTAATAATATTTTGATTTGGCACTTAAAATAAATCTCTTATGTGTCAAGCTTGTGTGCATCTTTTCATGCTTTTGATCTATTTCTACACACTTGCATAATTGATACTAGGTTGTGAACCCTTAAGGATTCATTAAGTAGTCTTAGAATACTTGTGATTGATCTTGATTGCTATCTTGGGTTATTGGACTCGCTAATCCATCGGCCCCTCATTTTCGCCCCGTGGTTGCAATCTCAGCGCCATAAAGGGGAGGGGTCAACAGGACAGAAGCGTTAAATGTTCCACTTGGCAACCCTTTTGTGCTTTTAGGAACTCACTTGTTTTATAAATTGGGGACTTGTTTTTAGCTTGTGTGAGGTGTTAAGTGTTCCACCTTGTGGACTCATCTCATATTCGCTTTAAGCGTTAAGTGTTCCTCTTTCTACTTTTTGGGTACTTTTGGTAGATTTACTTTCGGAAATATATCTGTGCTCACATAGTAATTAGGCCCTATGAACACTATTCGTGATTCTTGAAAGATTGGATTCCCAGTGAAATCCTTCTTGATGATAGAATCCTTGTAGGTAGGGAGGATACTTAGTGCGTTTCACATTCAACTTGGTTAGTGAGTCTTCTCTTATTGATCGACACATTCTCTCTCCGGAGAGGTTGATAGATCACATGGGGTTGATATCACGAGCTTTGGTGAATCAGAATTGGTTAGTGCATCTTCTCTTATTGATTGATACATTCTCTCCCTGGAGAGGTTGATAGATCACGTGGAGTTGATATCACAGACCTTGGTGGAACAAAACTTTGTCTTAGCGTGTCAGATTAATCTGCTTGCTTTGTTTGGGTTAAAAGTGAAGAGGTGTCAAAACCTTGAATCTGGAGCCAAGTCCCCTTGTGGTATATTATTGTGAGTCATCTTTAGAGAGGGTTAACCGTAGCGGACAATCCCTTCACAGGGCAAACTGCATTGACGGAACCTCAAGCGGTAATAGCCATTTTTGCCATGGTAGTGACAGCCGCTATATAAATGTCCTTGTGGAAGAAATCTCCACGGGTATGGTTCATTGTTGGGTTGTCAGATATCCGTAGCAGCTCTTGAAGATTAAGTTCTCAGACTGTGTCAAAACCCTGGTGCGCCGGGATTGGAGTTCACCCCTTTAAATCATAAAAGTTGCAAAGTCAAACCATTACTAAAAACCCTAGAGAGGCCAATTTTTCATTCTCAGGTATATGTGTGTTATTGCAAAACTTTTCAGAACATACACAATTAGTACTCTCAGGGATTAGCACAATTTGGTCACTTGATTGTTCATGCGCAAGGTTGCTTTTTCCCTTGTTCATTGTTTTTAGACGTGCTTGGAATCACTTGCTTGCTATTCTGCGTGCTTATTTATCTACTTGGCTATTAAAAACGATCAAATCTGGTATAACCTTCAAAATCTGGACAATACAATTTGCAAACAATCCAAAACTGAAGACCTTACATTTTGCAAAAATTCACGTAAAATCTTTTCTGGAGTCAAAAGTCATTTCAGGAAGTCAAAAGTCGTACGAGTTTTGTCAAGTGTCATTTCAGTATTACCCAACTGTTGTATGAGTTTAGCAAATGTCATTTCATAGACTACCCAGTGTCGTACGAGTCTGCAGAGTGTCGTTTGGAAAAATTTGAGAGCGTTGTCAAAAATTGTCAAATTGCAAGATATCCAATGTTTCCAGCCTAGTTCCAGAATCTGTCAAAAATATCATTGTGTCAGGAATAGAGCGATAGCTATTGAGAATCAGTACACATGTCTCAAAGAATCAATAAACAAGAGGAAGAAGCTCTGATCACCACTATAATGAAACAGATACATGCTATGCAAGTCCAGCTTGACAAACTTGGGAAAGAAAAGGAACCTCTATACTCTTTTCCATTTGATAAAGACTTGTACATGTCACCATGCCCCCGAAAAAAAATTGAGCAATATGATACCTCTTCCACGGAGAGTGACACATCTAGCTTTGGAGACTATGATGACTATGATGACAAACAATGTAATGATACCTATGACACCTCTGTTCCTAAGAGTCCTCGTCGTTCGTTCCTACTTACTACAAATGGGCCATCACATTGGATAGATCAGGAGAGTGATCCATATGATTCTGATTATCAAAGAGACTTTGATGATTTCTATGCACAATACCCAGATGATCCATCTGTTTCACTTGAGGAAGATAAAGTTTACCACGCTGATTATAAACATGCATACTATAAGGATCTCTCCTCTAAGAGCTCTCAGGCTAAAAATAAAGATTACACTCTCAAGTAAGATCATGTTAATGTTGGACCTTTGTCTTGTGATGGTTCCCTTCCATCCCCTACTTCCTCCAATACTCGTACATTTCCTAAAGCTTCTGAGTCTTTCAAATCTTTCACAGAACCTTCATCCGACACAAGCCCTGATACTTTTCATGTGGTTCCCTATAGTTATCCTCCAGGGCTACCTCTTAAAGAAACTCAAGCTAACCTTCACTTGGCTGCAAATACTTTCAATAATGATAAACCTAAAGAGCCTAAGCCTTCATATGCTATAATGCCTACTTCAGCTAGTCCTTCACCATCTCTTCCAAAGTCATCCATACAATCCCAACATGCTTCCTTGTCCTTAGAAGTGGCTCCATGTCAAGAGGACTCTAAAAATGATAAAGAAAAGAACATAAAGAAAGATCAAGATCAAGAACCCTCCATGTCATCCACTCCTTTTCCCAATGTCTCTTATCTGCCTCAGGGTTCTTTTGATCCTGTACCCCCTTTTTCATGCATTCCACCATGTCTTAAGTCTTCACCTAAGCAAGATCAAGCTACTACTTACACTGTTGAGCTTATTGACAATCAAAATAACCTTACTACACTTGCACTTTCCAAAGATGATACTTCCATTAAGGTTGGTAAAAATAGTGTTCCTTCCAATGTTAAGCCTATTGAAAATCAAAAGAAAAATTATGCAGTTGTGCTATCCAAAGATCCTTGTCAAGATCAAAGTCTTCCATCTTCTTGTTCTACCACTCCATGTTCACTTCCACTTTCTACTCTTCCTAAGTCTTCACAAGCTTTGAATGATCCTATCAAAGAAAATGCTCTTATTCAAGATGTCCATGATTCTATTGAAGATCCTAATGCTCACTCTAAAGATGCTGATATCCTTGGTTGTCATATAGATGCTGATGAACTTATTGATTATCCTTTTGCGTCTTCCACTTCCATCCTTGGACCTCTTCCACCACTACAAAGATCTTCACGCCTTCCTTCCATCTTGGGTCCTTATGTCCCTTCACTTTCCCCTCCTAACTCTCCTAATTTTCCATCCATCTTGGGTCCTTACATACCTCCATCTCCCATCTTTCCTCAAGATCAACATAGATGCATACCCTTGAATCTTTTTCATCCAACCACCCATCTAAACCAGTCATATCCTCCCTCTTCCACAAATCCCAAGTCTTTTGGAAGTAACTTGAATGTTCAATACAAGAAAAAGAAGCAATACAAGAATCCATCAAAAAAAGAATATCACCATGTCTCCTCTCATAGACATGGAAGCATAAAGTCAAAAGAAATATCTAAGAAAAAAACCACAAGACAAGTATGGGTTCCAAAATCCATCATTCAAGATATTCTCTCTAGATCATCAAAAGGAAATAAAAATCCTAAGGCTATATGGATTCCAAAGTCTCTCTTGAAAGAGTCTGGTGTTGAGCAAAAAGTGAAGTTGACATTCAAGCTTCCAAAAGCTTCCACTTCATCTCCCTCCAAAAATATTCTTCCATTTCATGCACCCAAACCTCAACCTCTGCTATCCATTCGCCATATTCCTTCACGTATTCCTTCATTCATGTTTCCTCCACCCTCTCGCCACCCTTCAAGGTGTGTGTTTATGTTGATCTTGCCTTCCTTTCTATCTACCCTTTCACAATCCTTCCATTCATTAACCTTTTACCTTCTATCATTTTTCCTCATTTTCCTATTCCTCCTATCTTCCAACCTCACTTGCTTTACATAAAACCTTATCCTCCATTTCTCTCTTCCATCTCCCTTTCCCTATCAGCATCTTTGAGCATATCATTTTGAATCTTTGGCATATCATGGTTTATCCTTTCAAGGAGCATTATCTAAAAAGCTTGCCTTCTTCCAAAAAAAAAAAAAAAATTAAAAATAAAAATAAAAATAAAAATTGAAAATGTGCCTTGGTGAAAACTTGGAAACAGGCGCCTTGGTAGCAAAAGTAAAAAAAAAATTTCATCCTATGGTGAAAACCACTTCCTTGTGGCGCCTTGGATAAGTACCATGATGAAAACCTGGAAATCAAGCATCATGCATAGTTCTTCTACATATTTCATCCATCCCACCTTCTTTCTTTGATCTTGACAAGGTTGACCTATACATGAACATTTGGCTATTTTGTGAGCTATTTTACGATGATCTTGCTTTCATTCCTTCCATGTTTAGCCTTCATATCCATCTTCCTCCATTCATTTTCACCTGTCGCTATCCTTTTCCCTTTTGGTCTTGATCTAAGAAAGAAAGAGTAAAACACGATGCTATGAAGCCTCTTGACATGTCTACTCCTTTGGACTACATCATTTTCTGCTCTTGCATTACGCTTTTGTGACTTATCCTATACTAGCCTTTCCCTACTTATCCAAATATGCTTTACATGACAATTTTTCCCTAGCTTGAGTATTCTTGAGAAGTTTTCCCTTGAGGATTTCTTCCCTTCATTCTCCTTCATTCTCTTGTCTTCCATCTCTTCCACCAGCTTGCCAATCCCTCTTGTTCTCCACCTTGCTAGACATTGGGACTGCATGATATGATCTTGCTTGGGAGTTTGCAAGGGAAAAATATGCTATCAAGTATACCAAGTATCAGAATAAGTATCAGAATCAGTATCAGAACCAATATCAGAACAAGTATCAGAACCAATATCAGCACAAATATCAGAATCAGTATCAGAACAAGTATCAGAACGCCTATAGGGGCTACACCATTCGCTTTAGTTTATGGGTCTAAAGTAGAACTACCTATTGAGGTTGAAATCCCATCACTCCAAATCAGAATGCATGGACTTGTCACTGATGAAGACTACAGAGTGTCGAGGTTACAAGAACTTGAACTACTAGATGAGCGCAGACAAGCAGCGTATGATCATCTCAGAGTGTATCAGAAAAGAATGTCTAGAGGCTACAACAAGAAAGTCAGACATAGAGAATTTCAGGTTGGTGATCTAGTGTTGAGAGAAAATCCTAAAAATCAATCACATCGAGAACGCAAGGGGAAGTTCAAACCCAATTGGTTAGGTCCCTTTGTTATCACTGCTACTTTTGGCTCTGGTGCCTATCAACTCTTAACGACTGAAGGAGAACAGCTCCGAGAACCAATCAACATTCTCCATCTGAAGAAATTCTATGCCTAAGGCATTCAGTGCTTGGTAAATGTCCTGAAAAAATCTTAAAAATCGGAAAAAGTCCTGAAAAAATTAACATCTTGGTGAAAACCTAGCAATAGGCGCCTTGATGATTCACAAAAAAATCAAAAAATATCAAAAGTACAAAAAAATTGAAAAATATCAAAAGTACAAAAAAATTGAAAAAATGAAAAATACAAAAAAAATGAAAAAAGAAAGAAAAAGTGCCTTGGTGAAAACTTGGAAACAGGCACCTCGGTAGAAAAAATAGAATCTCTACCAAGATGGTGAAAACCTGGCAAATGGGCGCCACTTGTTCCAAATGCTTCATCTATCAGCACAATCTTGGTCTTTCCCAGTTTTCAGTCTTGCTTTAGTTTGTACATATCTCCCGGTTTGTTTCTGCATATCCTGGTTTAAATAAGTCGGTCTGTACACCAACCAGCTCAAGCGTCTGCATCCTATCAATGTTCACACTTGGGGGCAATCAATGTCATATCCTATGGCCTCCAATATATCTTAGACGTGTCATATCCACTCAGAGTCCTTTGAAGTTTCAAGTTGAGTCAGTCAGTCAGTCTCGTCTCCAGAAAGGATTTTGCATCAACAACAATCAAACATCAAAACTCAACTGAAAACAATCTGTGCTTTTCATGCTTTTATCTCCTTGTAGGCTTACTGATTCGCATTGAGATTTTTGCATATTGTGTCCCTTCGAGCTCTTAGATGATGTCTTTTATAGGATTTAGAGAGTGATGACTGGGGGCATAATCTTTTCTTTGTCTTCTGCTTGTATGTGAAAATCTAACAACTTTGGAAATTCTGGACTGAAATGGTGTCCGACTGTAAGAGCCTCTATCTCGAATTGGATGGCCATGCGTACCTCGATCATTGATACCCAAAAAATTCAAGGAATTTTGATCTAACTATTGTCTTTTTGAGTAAGTTCTTTCTCCTACTGTGGAATGCAATCTTGCCTAAGGATGTGAACGATAAAGGGTCACTACGGGTAATTCACATTGGATTTAGAATGATCTCTTAGCTGTTTGATGTGTTTTTAATGCAAGGTGTACTCAGGTCATCACAACGTTTATGTTTTGATGCTTGTACAAATTACTATATCAAAATGGACATGATATTCAGGTCATCCTGGCGTTTGTGCCTTGGTGCTTATATCTAATCCAACATTCCGAAAACAAATCAATATTCATATGTCCATGGTTGTATAACCAGTGGGTGTTGTATTGATTCTTGCACATACAAATCAATATTCATATGTCTATGGTTTCATAGCTAGTGGGCATTGTATTGATTTATCCGGTTACCTAAAAGTTCAATGATGATAACAAATTGACACATGATCAGTGACTAGGTCCTAGGTCTTAGGTTGCATTTCATTTTGCATGTCTCATTGCATTTTGCATGTTTACATGATCTCACAATGATTAAACGAACTTCAATGCTTAAATGATTCTTCAAATCGCATCTTCAAGTCTAACAAGAGCTGAATCTCACACGAAGGTTCCTCCAATGAAATAGCAAGTAGAATCTTTATTCGGGAACAAAATTCAAATCTGAGATCATTCATATTATTAATTGCTTGCATAATCAACCTTCAATCATCACAGAAATCTAGTATTCAACTTAACTAATTATCTTACATCACACTATCAAAATTTTAACTTGGTCAACCATGGTCAACTCATGGTCAAACCTAGTCAAACTTGGTCTTTTGGGACCTTCCAACGATGCAGAATGCGTTCTCAGATGTAAATAACCACTTCTCAGATCAATTAACATGCTTCTAAACTATCAACGCTGACTTTTCTTGTCAGATTTAAATTTTAATCCCGAAGGGGGCATGGTATTGCACATCATTCAAAGTCTATAAATCAAATTCTATCGATCAAGTCTATCAATATCTTTCATCAGTGATCAAGACAAACAATCACGTCTAGTTACTGATTCATCAAAAGTCCTCATCGCTCGGGGCAAATCTATCATCACTTGGGGCATATCAGATTCATCGATCCATATCAATCTGGTATTCTCTTAATCTTGTAATCTGTATCAGTTTTTGCAACCATCAGATCATAGTGTTATTTCCTTGGTTCTTCAGCAACTAAAGGATTCGGATGTGATACCTGCTAGTTCTGCTAAGACAATCAAGTCTAGAACGGGTCACTCACTTCTTATCAATCCTAAGGTTCAGAATCAGGCATTTTGACACTTTTTCGCAATAATAGGTTCATTTGCTTCTACAGTGAACATTATCTTTGGTCATTCAAGACCTATTATCTCCATATCAATTCAATATCAATCAACTCCTATCTCAATATCTTTCAATCGGTTTCTATCTTGAGATCGGTTTATCTTTTGAATCAGTTTCATATCTTTATCAAACACAGACTATCTTTGAACCACTGCGCTTCACACAGTAATTCAAAGAGGGGCAAAATGTAATACCCCAAAAATGGGCTATAAGTTCATTAACCTCCTATATCATCAAATCATATGAAATCGACATCAAAGTCCTAATCTAAGGTACATCTAAACATCATCAAATCTAATTGATTATCTTAAATTTTGCATCGGAGAATATTCCTAGTAATATTCCTAATTATCTTAATTATCTTTAATTTTATAATTATTTGGCAATAAATCACATTTATCCTAAAGTTTGATTAATTGAATATTTTCATATTTAATTAATTAGATTTAATATTTGCCACTTAATTGTGTAATTAAATTTAATTATATCTATTATTAATTGTATTATTTAATTTTGACAATAAATCTAATATCATGTGAATAATTGATTAAATTCTTATTTAATTAATTAAAGCAAGTTGTCATTATTTAATAATATAGTTTTTAATAAAAGTTTGATTAAATAATTGATTAACCCATAAATCAATTGTTTTATTTTTAAAAGCAGTTAAGTTGGAAATAAATCACTTTATTATTAAATTAATTCATAAATAAAACATGCACAATCATAAAAGCAAACAACTATCAATTATCAATTAAAGCTAAACTCTATTTTGAGTTAAAACTTAGCTTTTGCATGTTTTTGTGAGTTAATTATCTTTTATTTAAAAATAACTCAAAAATCAAGTTGAGTTATTTGAGTGATTTATGGCTTTTATCCATGCACCTCCAAAGCCCTAGATTTCTATAAATTAAAGGCTTTAGCTCTTCACAAAGCATCTCATATTTTGCACAATCACGTTGGAGAATTAGAATTGAAGAATCAAAGCTCTTGCGAATCGACATCTTTGTGAGATCAATCTTATTTTTGCATTCATATTACATATCATTGTTAGATTCATAGCATATCAGTTTTCAAATAGCATTCATATCATATCAGTTTTTATCATTCTTATTGCATAGAAAATATCAAAAATATAGATTAATTGCATTTATTCCATATCTAGAATTGCATTCAAATCCTTCATTTAGGTGTCGTCTAGGTCACTGATCTCGATAATAATCTGAGAACATTAATCTCGCACCTATTAGAAGGCAGTAAATCACTTGGTTAGATAGCTTTCAATTTTGCACGATTTTGATTATCACTAACCTCTAATGTTTTACTGAGTGTTGTGTCTATAGATCAGGTACAATTTTCACACACACAGATATTCTCTTTCCAAATGATCTCTGAGATGTTTTGACGGCTTTTGAATTGGTGCAATGAGCTAGGGTTTCTTGCAACTAATCAAATGCACTACAATTACTGATAGCTCAATCTCAAATATTCACAAAAACTTCCAAGGCTCAATCTTCTCTCCAATCACTCTGAATATGAATGCAATGAGTGAACAAATAACTTTCTATGTACTTAAAGTAAGAAATTCACCATTAATGCAACTTGCATAAACCAGGCTGTCACTTCAAATTTCCAAACTTGAGTTCCGCTAACAATCAACATGTGCACTCTTGCACAAAGGTTTCTATACACTCCAAAAGCTTAAGTCCAAAGGCACATACTCTAAGGATGAGTATACCAACCACACAGGGGTCTAGAGCTAAATTAACTCCCCCTATGACCCTGAGGGCCATTTAAGTAGATGTAGAGGGTGCATCCACTTCTAATAAAATCTCAACAGCATTGTCCTTCTTTCCTTCTGACCAAATCAATCTTGCATCTTCTGAGGCCTTTAGAAACTTGACTTTTGCTTCAGGATTCAAAACTGGTTCTTCGATCTTTTTAGGGCTTTCCTGACCTTGCGTCCTTGATCTACAAAACTTTGAGATATGTCCAACCTTGTTACAAGGTGTGAAAAATCATTGGAGGTCTATTATTCCTTGGCACATTGACATGAGTCACCATTCTGCATGTTCTAGCTGAGTGACCATTATAGTTACATTTCTAACATGTAACATTCTGAGAACTTCTAACGTTTGTCTGATTCTGATTTCTTTGATCATCCTGAATCCTGCTCTTCTTACTATCTTGTAATTTATTGCTCTATGACCAAATCTATTACATGTATAACATTAACCATTAAAAGGTTTTACCTCTGTACAGTTCCTTGCAATGTGTCCATGCTTGTTACATGCAAAATAGGTGCGTTCTACTGGCTTGCACTCATTCCTAGGAGGACCACCATTGTCTTTCCTTTGATCTTCAAACTTCTCATTATCAGTAGAGTTCTTTTGTGAATCCTTTCTTGCTCGCATACTGTCAATCTAATTCTATGCTTCATTGTACCCAATATAGCTAGTGTCTCCTTTGATTCTTCTTGCATATAGTTGTGATTCTACTAATTCAGTACTGGCGTGTAATTTGTCAATATGATCCTTTGACTTTTTCAATTCAAACTCCAAGTTGTCTTTGTTGTTTCTTAGCTCCAAGATTTCCATGTTTTCTTGCCTTATTTCTTCATTGAGCTGAAGGTTCTCTTTGATCTGTTCATCACAGACTTCCTGATTATTAGTCAACTTATCATCAAACTCTTCAAGTTGTTCTTTCAAGGACTTATTTTCTTCATTGAGCTTCTTGATTTTTTCTTCAAGTTTACTATTAGAGAATCCTTCCAAACCTTTTCTTAGTTTTTTTAAAACTAATTGAGCATCATTGACTTTTTCTTTAAGTTCTTCAATTTCTCTTTTTGAATTGTCTAGGTCTTTAAGAGCTGCTTCAAGATTCTTCTTCAAATGTTTCATTTATGCTCTGTCCATGAGCTCCTCAAGTGGTTAAACTTCTTTGCTAAGACCAGAGCTCTAATACCAATTTCTATGAATGGGAACACTGAGAGGGGGGGGGTGAATCAGTGTTCACTATATTTTAACTTTTCACTTTAATCTGAATACTAAATTATAAATGCTTAAGTATTGAATTAAACATTCACATAAACATGAAACATGAAATCAACACATGACACCAATATGGTTACAGGGAAACCCAAATAGGTAAAAATCCCGATGGGACTTGATACCCACTAATAATCTGCACTAGTGTTTTGTGATCCTTGTTAGAAGATCTTTTACCCTGTTAGGAGTAGCTTTACAATTCTTTTAGTATAGTAGACCTTGTTAAGGGTCAGACCCTGTTAGGAGTCTTTTACAATGATCCCTATTAGGGGAGTGGACTCACTGTCCTAGAGCTCACTTCTCAAATGATGAAGGCTACAACCTTCTAAATCAGATACACACTATATCTATAGGTGAATTGTTACTGTGATACTACTTGTCAGATCAGTTCTTTTGGTGCACTGATGCTTTGACCTCTTATAAACATCTAATACATCATATGCTCTCTTTTCATACCTCTTCTTTTCTTCTCACAACTCTATTTCCACTTCCATATCGATTACAATGGTCGTACCTTATATTTATGCACTCATATCAAATATACAATTAGGTCATCCCTATAACTAATTACAAATAATGCTTCCAAATGAATTGGCTTAAGCATGCTTACAATTATACATGTGCATATGTTGAAAAACTAAATACAATGGGTGCATAGCCTCTACAACATTAATTTACAATCACAAACCAAAATAGTCACTATCTACTCTATGCTTTGTTCTCTACTGGCACACACTGGCTGTGCAACTTCAACTAGTTGTAACTTTCACATCTTTGCATATCTACTTATGTGCTCTTAGACTAAGTAAGAATATAGTCTAACAACCTTAACTTATATGGCGCATACCATAATTCATTTTTACGCATGGGTGTAGGTGCTCTGAGCTGCAGGAACTTTGTATGTTGTCTAATCTTCAACAATTAACTAATTTATGATCTTTACACTTAGTGTGCTGACTCCAAACTACTATATGACTTTATTGCCATAATGAAAACACTATATCTAGTCATATACTTTAGTATAGACAACTTGCCAACATCTACAACATACCTTCTTCTTATCCTCACATTCATTTTCCAACACCTACTTTCCATATTTCCATCCCTCTTATCCAATCTATGGCATAAAACTTTTACCACCACCTGTGTGTGTGAATTTTGTACCTAGCTATAGACACAACACTTTAGTAAAACATTAGAGGTTAGCAGAAATCAAAATTTGACAAATAATTGAAACTATGCTAACCAGATGATTTACTACCTTCTAGTAGGTGTGAGTATGATGTTCTCAGATTGGAATCGAGATTAGTGACAATGCAACACCTAAACAAAGGATTTGAATGCAAAATATGAAAGGTTGTATGAATGCAAATTAATCTATTTTTTTGTATTTTGTATGCAATTAGGATGAAAAACTATATGAAATTAATCTAGAATGAAATTGAAATGATATGAAAATTAATCTAAGAATTATATGAATTGATATGCAAAGCTATGAAAAACTATGAATTGATCTCACAAAATTGCCAGTCGTAAAATCTGTGTTCTTCAGTTGTAAATTTGCTAGAGTAATTGTCCAAATTCAAGAGATGTGAGATTGAAAGCTTGAGGGATTTATAGAGATTGAAAGCTTGAGAGATCTTCTGATGAAGAGATGTGATGAAGGGTGCTCCCCTTAATGCCACAAACACATAACAGAAATAGAGAAACAACAACAATAGTATGCAAGGATAGAAAATTGGCTTCTTATTATCTCCACAAATGTGGAATTACAAACTTTCAGAATTACAATATGCAAAGCCACATGGGCATTCCCTTACAATATTCTTTAGGACAAAGCCTCGAATCAATACCCAGATCTACTACCCATAACTATTCTGAACTACCTAAGACAATAATACAGCCTTCCTTATATAGGCAATTTTCCACCACCTGGCAAGGTTCCAAAATTTTAGCCAATAAGGCCGACCAAACTTAGAATTATTTTATTTTACATTTTATTACATCATAGTCAGCTCAAGATAACCTTTGAAACCCGAACAAAATTTTTGAAGAAAATTATTTTCTGCCATTTTAGGTGGCCCAACTTCTGAAGACCATAAGTCATCACCAGTTGACCCGATCGGCTATTATAACCCCATTTCAGAAATGCCACGAAGCGCTCTACAGGCTTGACCCATGCAAGCACCCATCACTCAAATTTTCAACCTCATCCAGGGTCTCTAAAGCCTTCAAAACTGAGTTCAAAGTTTCTATACCCTGCTGCCAATACCGAAAATCTTCAATATCTTCCAATATACACTTGATCTGATAATGAATCTTTACTGGCAGACTTATATGACCAAAATGAACCTCCAAGAAAGAAATTAGATCATTCTGAGCACATAAAAAAATTACCAAAAATAGTAACTTTCCATAAATAGTAGCTCTGCACAAAATAGCCCTTATTGAATACAAAAAAATAGAAATATTTTTGGGTGATGCAAGATTGCTCTTACACCCAGGATGCTCCTACATCAGACACCCGGGGTAGTTTGAGAAGTGACCCTGTCACGACTCAGGTGTGCAGAGGAAAACCAAGATGGCTAACCTCCTCCTTTGTCAGCCATGATGAATCTTCAATAGGTCATCCTTTCCATTTGACTAGATATTCTTCATATGTCCTATTCCTTGTGCTTCTGCCAACATGACTGTCCAGTATATCTTCGATCTCCTTAGTGTCTAAACTAGTTGCTGGAATACTCCACTGTGCTGTTGTGATCTCATCTTCAACACCTCCTTCATGATACTCTGTCAGATCTAAAATGTTAAACACTGGTGAAATATTTAGCTCAGTAGGCAATTCTACCTCATATGCGTTTCCTGAATCATGTTTCTTCAGTATCCTACATGGTCCAAACTTCTTCATTTTCAGTTTGTTATATGTACCAACTGGAAACCGCTCCTTCCGCAAATGAACCATGACTTCATCACCAACTTGAAATTCCTTATACCTCCTTTTTCTCATCTGCCTTAGCCTTATACTGTGCATTCATCTTGGTAATATGCTTCCTCACCTCCTCATGGATGTTCTTCAAGTGTTCTACAAAATCCTCAGCTTCAGCACTACTTATTTCTCCTTTATCTATCTTCCTCAATTCATATGCATTTCTTGGACTACTTCCATATACAATCTGGAATGGTGATTTACCAGTGCTTCTATTGACAGAATTATTGTATGCAAATTCCGCTTGTGATAAAATCAAATCCCATCCTGTTGGCTTATCTCCAACCAAACATCTCAGCAAATTTCCCAAGCTCCTATTCACCACCTCTGTCTGTCCATCAGTCTGTGGATGATGTGATGAAATAAACTTCAAATCTATCTTCAACTTCTTCCACAATGTATGCCAAAAATATCCAACAAACTTAGTGTCCTGATCTGAAACTATGGTCTTTGGCAAACCATGAAGTCTCACTACTTCTCTGAAAAACAATTCTGCTACATGAACAGCATCATTAGTCTTCTTGCAGGGAATAAAATGTGGCATCTTTGAAAATCTATCAACTACCACAAAAATTGAATTGTGTCCCTGCTGTGTCCTCGGTAAGCCAAGAACAAAGTCCATGTTGATATCCTCCCAAGGCTTCTCTGGTACAGATAATGGCTGATACAACCTTGTATTCTGCTTCACTCCTTTTGCCATCTGACATACTTTACAACTCTGTACAAACTTCTTCACATCTTGCTGCAACTGTGGCTAATAATAATTCTCACTAACCAAACCAAGGGTTTTGTCATGACCAAAATGTCCAGCCAATCCTCCGCTATGCTTCTCCTTGATGAGATTCTCCCTCATAGAACTTCGTGGAATGCACAACTGACTCCTTCTGAATAGCATATCATCCTGGATGATGAAATCCAACCATTTTGTCCTGTCTAGAGTAACAGGTTCTGTACAAGCTTTCCAAGCTTCACCAAAATCAGGATCCTCTGGATACAAATTTTTGAGTTCCTTGAACCCAACCACTTCAATCTACATTTCTGTCAGCAATAGTTGCCTTCTGCTAAGAGCATCTGCAACCCTATTAGACTTTCCACTCCTGTGTTTCAAAACAAATGTATAACTCTGAAAAACTCAACCCATTTCAAATGCCTTTGATTCAATTTTCCTTGACTATTCAAATATTGCAAAGCTTGATGATCAGTATACAAAACAAACTCCTTAGGAAGCAGATAGTGCCTCCACTTTTTCAATGCCTGAACTATAGCATAAAATTTCTGATCATAAACAGAATATTTTCTCTTGGCATCATTTAATTTCTCACTGAAATAAGCAACAGGTTTACCTTCTTGGCTCATAACAGCTCCTATTGCAGTACCACTAGCATCACAATCTACTTGAAACACCTTATTAAAATCTGGAAGTGTTAAAACTGGTTGTTCTGTAACTTTTTGTTTCAACAATTGAAAACTCTTTTCACCTCCATTAGTCCATTTAAACTCTTTTCTATCCCCTCTCATTGTTTCAGTCAAGGGTCCACAAATACTGCTAAAATTTCTGATAAACTTTCTGTAAAAGCTAGCTAGACCATGAAAAGATCTTACCTCAGTAGCACTCCTCGGAGTAGGCCATTCAAGGATAGCTTGTACCTTCTCTGGGTCCATTTTTAGACCTTCTGCTGAAACTACAAATCCCAAATACGCCAACTCTTTCTTCACAAAACTGCACTTCTTCAAATTAATCAACAATTTTTCTTCTCTCAACTTCTCAAATACCATACGAATATGCATCATATGCTCATCCAATGTCTTACTAAAGATCAAAATATCATCTAGGTAAACAATGACAAACTTACCCAGAAATTCTTTCAGAACCTCGTTCATGAGCCGCATGAAAGTGCTCGGTGCATTGGTTAGCCCAAAAGGCATGACTAACCACTCATATAGTCCTTCCTTTGTCTTGAAGGTAGTCTTCCATTCATCTCCTTCTCTAATCTAAATCTAGTGATATCCACTCTTCAGATCTATCTTTGAGAAATACACAGCTCCACTCAAACAGTCCATAATATCATCCATTCGTGGCAATGAAAACCTATACTTGATTGTGATCTTGTTTATTGCTCTAGAATCTATACACATCCTCCATTCTCCATTCTTCTTTGGTGCTAATACCGCTGGTACAGCACAGGGACTCAGACTCTCACAGATCAATCCTTTCTGTAACAGTTCATGTACTTATCTGTTCAACTCCTCACTTTCTACAAGTGTCATTCTGTGTGCTACCTTATTCAGCAAACTCGCTCCTGGGATCAAGTCCATCTGATGACTGATCTTCCTGACTAGTGGTAATCCATTAGGCACATTGTCGGATACAATATCCTAAAACTCATTCAACAAATCTGCAACTTCTACAGGAACATCTTCTACTTCCTCTTTACCAACTTTTGGAATTAAAGCAAAACATACATGCTCATGCCTCATACCATCTAGGAAATTTCTTCCATCAACAAAAGTTATCCTTGCATTACCACATACCTTTTCTTCAGTCTCCTTCAATGGTTTTAGCTTATGTCACACTCCATCCTTTGTCAGGGAATAGGTATTCGCATGACCGTCATGTACAGCACATTTGTCAAACTACCATGGTCTACCCAACAACATATGACATGCATCCATAGATATGATATCACACAATACCTCATCTTGGTATCCGCCAATCTTGAACTTCACCAGGCATTGTTCATTGACCATGACCTTGTGGTCATCCTGTACCTAGGCAATCCGATATGGATGTGGGTGTTTCTGTCTCTTGAGCTTCAACTTTGTCACCATCTTTTCTGACACCAAATTGTCAGTGCTTCCACTATCAATAATCACATCACAACATTTACCTTCGCACTTGCACCTGGTGTGAAACAGGCTCCTTCTTTGCTCAGGTTCATTCTCACCACTCAATAGGACTCTTCTGTTAATCAATGTTTCTCCTCTTTCAACATCTTCAGAATTTGATGATCTGGCATCTTCATCTACATGTGCAACTCTGGCCTGGCCTTCATTTCTCCTGTCTATTCTTCCTTGGTGCTGAGGACATTCAAATGCCCTATGACCTTCTTCTCCACAGTGAAAACATGTTCCACGGAAGCCACCTCTTCCAGATCCTTGTCCTCTTCCTCTTCCTCTCTGATCTCTATTATTCTAATCTTGGAAATGATTAGAATTATTTCCTCGCTGATTATGACTACTACTGGCCTCATCCTTCTTTTTCGTATCTTCATTTCGGCCACCATATGACCATCCACCAGATCGTCCACCATGACCTCTTCCATTTTGTCTGCTCTCAAACTTCTTATTTAGCTTTTCCTCTACTTTTAGGGCAAACTGGTATGCCTCTTCAATACTATTCATTTGAACCAGATTCAGCTCCTCCTAAATGCTTGGCCTTAACCCATTAAGGTATCGGGCAACTTTCTCCTTATCAGCTTCTGCATGGCCTGTTCTGATGAGAAGTCGGTAGAACTCCTTTGTATACTCCTGAATAGATCTTCTTGCTTGCTTCAAACTCTGCATTTTCTTCAGTAGGTCAAGCTCATAATCAACAGGAATGAACTGTCACTTCAATTTATCCACCATCTGATCCCATCTTGTGATTTTATCTTTCCCTCTTCTATTTCACTCTAATTGAATTTCTTGCCACCAGATCTTCGCATGACCTTTCAATCTGGCCTTCGCAAATTTGACCCTATCAGGATCCTCAACATCTTCATACTCAAAATATTCCTCACATTCATTGATCCAGTCGATCAATTTCTCTGGGTTAAGATTTCCAAAAAATGTAGGAACCTCAATCTTAGGTCTTTTCCTAATCTTGGAAATCACCCGAAAAAGTCTTTCTTCCTCCTGGTTCACAATTCTAGCTTCTCCTTCTTGATATTCTTCTTCAACTTCATCCTCGCTTTCATCTCTGACATTAAGATTCATTCCTCTACAAATCTCTTCTTGCAATGCTCACACTTGTCTCTGCAGCTCTCTAACCTTAGGTGTTACAACACCAGCTCTTCCGCCACGTTCCCTTCGTGGAGGCATTTTTGCGATGCACGCTGAAACCCTATCCATGGTCCTGGTGAAAACTACCTCACAGTCGGTGATCTATTTACACACTCAAGAAATCCTGCTCTGATACCACCTAATGAAGGGTGCTCCCCTTAATGCCACAAACACATAACAGAAATAGAGAAACAACAACAATAGTATGCAAGGACAGAAAATTGGCTTCTTATTATCTCCACAAATGTGGAATTACAAACTTTCAGAATTACAATATGCAAAGTCACATGGGCATTCCCTTACAATATTCTTTAGGACAAAGCCTCGAATCAATACCCAGATCTACTACCCAGAACTATTCTGAACTGCCTAAGACAATAATACAGCCTTCCTTATATAGGCAATTTTCCACCGCCTGGGAAGGTTCCAGAATTTTAGCCAATAAGGCCGACCAAACTTAGAATTATTTTATTTTACATTTTATTACATCATAGTCAGCTCAAGATAACCTTTGAAACCCGAACAAAATTTTTGAAGAAAATTATTTTCTGCCATTTCAGGTGGCCCAACTTCTGAAGACCATAAGTCATCACCAGTTGACCCGATCGGCTATTATAACCCCATTTCAGAAATGCCACGAAGTGCTCTACAGGCTTAACCCACGCAAGTGCCCGTCACTCAAATTTTTGACCTCATCTGGGGCCTCTAAAGCCTTCAAAATTGAGTTCAAAGTTTTTGTACCCTGCTGCCAATACCGAAAATCTTCAATATCTTCCAATATACACTTGATCTGGCAATGAATCTTTACTGGCAGACTTATATGACCAAAATGAACCTCCAAGAAAGAAATCAGATCATTCTGAGCACATAGGAAAATTACCAAAAATAGTAACTTTCCATAAATAGCAGCTCTGCACAAAATAGCCCTTATTGAATACAAAAAAATAGAAATATTTTTGGGTGATGCAAGATTGCTCTTACACCCAGGATGCTCCTGCATCAAGATGAGTCTTATTTTTATAAAAATCCAGGGCTTGAGGATGCATTGAAAAAGAACCATAAATCACTCTTGATAAACTCAGGTTGATTTTTGAGTTAACAAGAAATCAGAATAAATAAACTCATAAAATCATGAAAAAGTAGTTTTTATCTCAAAATAGGGTTTTAGTTTTTTTTTTCAACTCATCATCAGATGTTGAGTTTAGAAAGTTAACAAATTGAAATTGATAATTGATTTAAAGTTGACTATTTTATTTATTGTGCATGATTTAATATGAATTAATTTAAAAATAAAGTGATTTATTCTCAACTTAACTAATTTTTGAAATAAAACAATTGATTTATGGGTTAATCAATTATTAAATCAAACTTTTATTCAAAAACTATATTATTAAATATTGGCAATTGACATTAATTAATTAAATAGGAATTTAATCAATTAGTCATAAGATTTTTTATTTATTGTCAAAATTAAATAATACAATTTAGGAATAAATATAATTAAATGTCATTAAATAATTAAGTGGTAGTATTAAATTTGATAAATTAAATATTCAGAATATTCAATTAATCAAACTTTACGATAAATAAGATTTATCACCAAATAGTAATTAAAGTAAAGATAATTAGGATAAATTAGGAATATTCCCCGATGCAGAATTTAGGATAAAATCAATTAAATTTGATAATGTGTAGATGTGCCTTAGGTTAGGACTTTGATGTCAATTTTATTCGATTTGAAGATGTAGGAGGTTAATGAACCTATAGCCCATTTTTGAGGTATTACATTTTGCCCCTCTTTGAATCACTATGTAAAGCATAGTGGTTCAAAGAATAGTTTGTGTGTGATATACGTATGAAATTGATTTGAAAGATTTGAAAGATTAACTGATTCTGAGACATAAATCAATTGAAGGATTTTGAAGATGCAAGATTTAAGATTTAGGTCTTGAGTGACCAAAGATAATGTTAACTATAGCAACAATGATCCGATGATTATGAAAAAGTGTCAAAATGCCTAATTCTAAACCTTATGATTGTGAAGAAGTGAGTGAACGATTCCAGACCTGAATGTCCTTGTATGAATCATATTGGTATCACATCTTGAACCCATCAATTATGAAGAACCAAGGAAATGACGCTAATGAACTGATAGTTACAAAAGCTGATACAGTTTACAAGATAGATTTAGGATACCAGATTGCAATAGATTTGCCCCAAGTGATGAGGACTTTAGATGAATCAGCAACTAGACGTGGTTGTTGTCTTGATTACTAAGGAAATATTTGATTATAGACTTTGAGTTGCAGACTTTGAATGATGTGTAATACCATGCCCGCTTCGGGATTAAAATTCAAATTTGACAAGAAAAGTCAGTGTTGAATGGTTTAGAAGCATGTCAATTGATTTGAGAAGTGGTTGTACATGTTCAAGAATTCATTTTGCATCGTTTAGAGGTCCTGGAGACCAAGTTTGACTAGGTTAAACTATGAGTTGATGATAGTTGACCAAGTTGAAATTTTGATAGTTTGATGTAAGATAATCAATTAAGTTGAATTGTGGATTTCTATGATGATTGAAGGTTGATTATCAAGTAGTGAATAATATAAATGATCTCAAATTTCAATTTTGATCCTGAAAAAGGATTCTACTTGATGTTTCATTGGAAGAACCTTCATACAATGCTCAGTCCTTGTGTCATGCTTAGCATTTTTGCTTTTCAAGAATCGTTTAAGTGTTCAAGAAATTTGTGAGATCATGCAAAGTGCAAAATGAAATGCAGAATGAAATGCAAACCTAGGACCGAGGACCTAGTCACTGATCATGTGTTGATTTGTTGTCATCATTGAACCTTTAGGTAATCAGATAAATCAATACAATGTCCACTAGCTAGGAAACTATAGACATATGAATATCAATTTTTATGTGCAAGAATCAATACAATGCCCACTAGTCATATAACTATGAACATATGAATATTGATTTTTTTTTGGAATGTCGGATTAGGTACAAGCACCAAGGCACAAACACTAGGATGACCTAAATATCATGTCTATTTTGATATAGCAATTTGTATAAGCATCAAAACATAAAGGTCATGATGACTAGAATATGCCTTGCATTACAAATACATCAAGCAGTCAAGAGATCGTTCTAAATCCAATGTGAATTACCCGTAGTGACCCTTCATCATTCACATCCTTAGGTAAGATGGTGTTTCATAGTAGGAGAAAGAACACACTCAAAAAGACAATAGTAAAAGATCAAACTTCCTTGAATTTTTTGGGTATCAATGGTCAAGGTACTCATGGCCATCCAACACAAGATGAAGGCTCTTACAGACGGACACCATTTCAATCCAAAATTTCTAAAGTTGTAGATTTTCACATATAAGCAGAAGAAAAAAAAAGATTATGCCCCTAGTCATCACTCTCTAAATCCTATAAAGGACATCATCGAAGAGCTCAAAAGGACACAATATGAAAAAATATCAATGTGAATCAGTAAGCATACAAGGAGATAAAAGTACATAAAAGCATAGATTGTTTTGAGTTTGTTTGTTTGATTGCATTGTTGTAGATGAAAAATCCTTTCTAGAGAGGAGACTGATTGACTGACTTGGATGTAGCTTTAAAGGACTTTGACTGGATATGACACATCTAAGATACATTGGAGGCCATAGGATATGACATTGATTACCCCCAAGTTTGGAGCATTGATAGGATATAGACGCTTGAACCAATTGGTGTGTAGACCGACTTATTGAAAATAGGAATGCAGAAATAAATTGAGAAATATGTACAAACTAAAGCAAGATTAAAAGCTAGGAAAGACCAAGATTGCACTAATAGATAGAGCATTTTGAAACAAGTGACACCCGTTTGCCAGGTTTTCACCATCTTAGCAGAGATTCTATTTTTGCTACCAAGGTGCCTGTTTCCAGGTTTTCACCAAGGCACTTTTTCTTTTTTTCTTTTTTTTTTGTATTTTTCATTTTTTTAATTTTTTTGTACTTTTGATATTTTTTAATTTTTTTGTGAATCATCAAGGTGCCCATTGTTAGGTTTTCACTAAGATGTTCATTTTTTTAGGACTTTGTCAGATTTTTAAGATTTTTTAAGATATTTTACCATAGACTAAATGCCTTAGGTGTAGAATTTCTTCAGATGGAGAATGTTGATTGGTTCTCAGAGCTATTCTCCTTCAGTTGTTGAGAGTTGATAGGCACCAGAGCCAAAAGTAGTAGTAATAACAAAGGGACCTAGCCAGTTGGGTTCAAACTTTCCCTTGCGTTCTCTAGGTGATTGATTTTTAGGATTCTCTCTCAAGACTAGATCGCCAACCTGAAATTCTCTATGTCTAACTTTCTTGTTGTAACCTATAGACATTATTTTCTAATATACTCTGAGATGATCATACGATGCTTGTCTGTGCTCATCTAGTAGTTCAAGTTCTTGCAACCTAGACACTTTGTAGTCATCATCAGTTACTAGACCATGCATTCTGATTCTTAGTGATGGGATTTCAACCTCAATAGGTAGTACTAATCAATATGTACAAAGGATGCCCCTAAATAGAATGGGCATCTAACTCCCAATAAAGATCACATCATGTAGTCCCAATGTCTAGCAAGGTGGAGAACAAGAGGGATTAGCAAGCTAGTGGAAGAGATGGAAGGCAAGAGAATGAAGGAGAATGAAGGGAAGAAATCCTCAAGGGAAAACTCCTCAAGGGTACCCAAGCTAGGAAAACATTGTCATGTAAAGCACATTTGGACAAGCAATAAAAGGCCAACATAGGATAAGTCACAAAATCATAATGCCAAAGAAGGAAAGGATGTAGTCCAAAGGAGTAGACATGTCAAGAGGTTTCAAAGCATCGTGTTCTACTCTTTTTTTTTATTAGATCAAGACCAAAGGGTAAAATGATTGTGAAATGATAGAATGAATGGAGGAAAATAAATATGAAGGCTAAATAGGAAGGGAATGAAAGAAATATTATTGTAAGATAGCTCACAAGATATCCAAATGTTCATGTATAGATCAACATTGTCAAGATCAAAGAGAGAAGATGGAATGGATGAAATATGTAGAAGAACTACGCATGATGCCTAATTGCTAGGTTTTCATCATGGTACTTATCCAAGTCACCATAAGGGAGTGATTTTCACCATAGGATGAATTTATTTCTCTTTACTTTTTCTACCAAGGTGCCTGTTTCCAGGTTTCCACCAAGGCACATTTTCAATTTTATTTTTATTTATTTATTTATTTTTATTTTTTATTTTGTTTGGAAGAAGGCAAGATCTTTAGATAATTCTCCTTGAAAGGATAAACCATGATATGCTCAAAGATGCTAATAGGGAAAGGGAGATGGAAGAGAAAAATGTAGGATAAGGTTTTATGTAAAGTGAGTGAGGTTAGAAGATAGGAGGAATAGGCAAATAAGGAAAAAGGATAGAAGGTAGGAGGATAATGAATGGAAGGATTGTGAAAGGGTAGATGGAAAGGAAGGCAAGATCAACATCAACACACACCTTGAAGGGTGGCAAGAGGATGGAGGAAATGTGAATGAAGGAATACATGAAGGAATATGATGAATGGATAGCAAAGGTTGCAGTTTAGGAACATAGAATGGAAGAATGTTTTTGGAAGAAGATGAAGTGGAAGTCTTTGGAAGCTTGAATGTAAACTTCACTTGTTTCTCAACATTAAACTCTTTCAAGAGAGACTTTGGAATCCATATAGCCATAGGATTTTTATTTCTTTTTGATGATTTAGAGAGAATATCTTTAATGATGGATTTTGGAACCCATACTTGTCTTGTAGTTTTTTTCTTAGATATCTCTTTTGACTTTATGCCTCTATGTCAGTTAGAGGAGACATGGTGATCTTCTTTCTTTGATGGATTCTTGTATTATTTCTTTTTATTGTATTGAACATTCAAGTTACTCCCAAAAGACTTGGGACTTGTGGAAGAAGAGGGAGGATATGACAGGTTTAGATGGGTGAGTGGATGAAAAGGATTCAAGGGTATGAATCTATGTTGATCTTGAGGGAAGATAGGAGATGGAGGGATGTAAGGACCCAAGATGGATGACAAATTAGGAGAGTTAGGAGGGGAAAGTGAAGGGACATAAGGGCCCAAGATGGAAGGAATACATGTAGCTCTTAGCATTGGTGGAGGAGGTCCAAGGATGGACGTGGAAGATACAAAAGGATAATCAATAAGTTCATCAACATTTATATGACAACCAAGGACATCAACATCTTTAGAGTGAGCATTAGAATTTGCAATAGTATCATGAACATCTGGAATAGGAGCAACTTCTTTGATAGGACTGTTTGGAGCTTGAAAAGACTTAGGAAGAGTAGAAAGTGGAAGCGAACATGGAATGATAGAACAAGAAGATGGAAGACTTTGATCTTGACAAGGAGCTTTGGATAGCACAAGCATACAATTTTTTTCTTGATTTTCAATAGGCTTAACATTGGAAGTAACAACACCATTTTTACCAACCTTAATGGAAGTATCATCTTTGGAAATTGGAAGTGGGGTAAGGTTATTTTGATTGTCAATAAGCTCAACGGTGTAAGTGGTAGCTTGATCTTGCTTAGGAAAAGACTTAAGACATGGTGGGATGAATGAGAAAGGGTGTATGGGATCAAAAGAACCATGGAGTGGATAAGAGACATCATGAAAAGGATTGGATGACATGGAGGTTTCTTGATATTGATCTTTCTTTATGTTCTTTTCTTTATCATTTTTGGAGTCCTCTTAACATGGAGCCACTTTTAAGGACAAGGAAGCATGTTGGAATTGTATGGAAGAATTTGGGAGAGATGGTGAAGGACTAGATGAAGTAGGCATTATAGCGTATAAAGGCTTAGGCTCTTTAGGTTTAGCATTATTGAAAGTATTTGCAGCCAAGTGAAGGTTAGCTTGAGTATCTTTAAGAGGTAGCCCTTGAGGATAACTATGGGGAACTGCATGAAAAGTATTAGGATTTTTTTCGGATGAAGGATTTGTGAAATATTTGAAAGACTTAGCAACTTTAGGAGACGTATGGGTATTGGAGGAAGTAGAGGATGGAAGGGAATCATCAAAAAAGAAAGGGTCAGCATTAACATGATCTTTCTTGAGAGTGTAATCTTTATTTTCAGCATGAGAGTTCTTAGAGGAGAGATCCTTATAGTATTGACATTTATAATCAGCGTAGAAAGATTTCTCTTCTTCAAGTGAAATAGATGGATCATCTAGGTATTGTGCATAGAAATCATCAAAGTCTCTTTCAAAATTAGAATCATATGGATCACCATCATGATCTTTCCAACGTGACATCCCATTTCTAGTAAGCATGAGCACATGACAAGGATGACTCTTAGGAATAGAGGTGTTGTAGGTATCATTATATTGTCTGTCATCATAGTCATCATAGTCTTCAAAGATGGGTGTGTCACTCTCTATGGAAGATATATCATATGGGTTATCACGTTGCTCAAAATGGTACTTCTTGAGACAAGGAGTAAGACTCTTGGGAGAAGTAGAAGAGGAATGAGATCATGGAGAAGAGGAAGGTGAAGACCCAGTGGAGGAAGAAGACTTGGAAGATGAGGAAGAATGAAAAGACTTAGAAGATGAAAGACATTTGGAAGAAGGAGGTCATGAAAGGATCATGCGTATGATCCTAAAAAAGGCATCCAATTTAATCAATTTTTCTTTTATTTCTGTCATAAACTTATCACTCATGGGATTTTTTGAGGAATAATACTCTTCGAATTGAGAAATGAGTTCAAGATCATCCATTTTCAAGAGAGGTTCCATAACAAGATAGTTGAAATTCATGGTTCTAGAAGAGGAGGAATCAAGCATGGAAGTGATAGAAGAGATGAATAGAAGGAAGTAGACTAGATAATAAGAGGAAAAGAATCTAGAAGATGTGAAGAGTTTTAGGAAGATGAGGAAGAAGCATGAAGGAAGAGGAGAAAGGATGGAAATGGAAGACTAGGAAGACATGGGAGATGTGAAAGAAAGAAGACCAAGAGTCATTTTGTGCAAATTGATACCATTTAAGTTCATTTGGATGTTGAGCAACATGTCATAGCACCTAAGATCTGACCCGGACTGACCAAGGAAGACTAGAAATGGCAAGAATCAGCTTGTTGTTTTGATAGAATTTGGGAGTTGTTGCAAATTGGATTTCTAAAAAATTTGGAAGGTTTCTGACAACTTTGACTTTGGCTTTGATACGAGTTTTAAAATTTCAGGATGACTTTTGACACTAGAAAGGATTTTTGCTTCAGATTTGCAACTTTTCAATTTTTCAGTATCAATTTGTTTGCAAATTTTTATGTCCAATTTTTGAAGATCTATGTAAAATTTTGTCTCAAGTAACCAAGAAGATATCAAGCACGCAAAACAGCAAGCAAGGGAAGCAAGCAATTGTTTGAAAACAATGAACAAGGGCAAAAGCAACCTTGTGCATGAACAAGAAATAGTGACTTATTGTGCTAATCCCTAGAAATACTACTTGTGTATGTTCCAAAAAGTTTTTCAATAATGCACATATTCCTAGAAAATGAAAAAAATTGGCCTCACTAGGGTTTTTAGTAATGGTCTGACTCTGCAACTTTTGTGATCTCAAGAGGGAAAACTCCAATCCAGGTGCACTAGGGTTTTGACAAAGTCCAAGAATTTAATCAATTAGGAGCTGCTTGGGAGATCTAACAGCCCAACAAGAGACCACACTTGTGAAGATTTCCTCCATAAGGACATTTATATAGTGGTTGTTGCTACCATGATGAAAATGGCTATTACTGCTTGAGGTTCCATCCACATGGTTGACCCAATTAAGGGAATGTCCACTATGGTTAACCCTCTCTAAAGGTGACTCACAAAAGATACCACATGGGGACTAGATTAGATTCAAGGATTTGGGTTTCTGATACTATCCAAAAAGGAAGTAGAGCATAATCCCCTAACCTCTTCATTTCACCAAAATAAAGTAAATAGATTAATTTGACATGCTAAGACTGAAATTATCTCACCAAGATTTGTGATGTCAACAACTATGGTCTATCAATCTCTCCGGAGAGAGAATGCATCGATCAAAAGTTGAAGACTCAAAAATCTAGTATAACGCAAGATAATATCAATATCCTCCCTACCTATAAGGGGATCCTTCGTCAAGAAGAGCTTCACATGAATAAACAAGCGAAAGAAGCCCAATCTCTCAATATCATCCACAAATAGGGTTCATAGGGCCTATTTACTATGTTTAACAAATATGCAGAAAGCAAATCTATGTTCGTTTTATAGCCCAAAATTGAAGTTTGATTTATGAAAGCTATAAAGGCACTCAAGCTTGACACCAGGGAATTTGTTTTATGTCCCAAAATGAAGTGTTATCAAATGTAGTAGAATACTTGAATTCCCTCACAATGTGCTTAGTAGATTTTACCTGGTTTTCAGCTTTGTTGAGCAATCCCCCGCAAGCAAGTCACAAACTCTCCAACAAGAAAACAAGAAAATAAGATATGCAACATATATTCAACTTATGAAAACCATAGGGTTAGATCTGAAAATCAATTGTTAGGAGCAATAATAACCAAAAAATAATCCAAATGATAACTCATATCATGCATTGAATCATATGAAAAATAAGTGCATACACATCACAAAAATTTTATTTTTTTTGCATTTGACCTAGTCAACAAGATCTAATTTTTTTGATTTGATTTCAGCCATAAAAAATAGAAATGCAAAACAAAGACCCCTACTAAAAAATAGAGAGCTTTCCAAAAATGTAATAATTTCAGAAAAATCTCTTCATTTGTGCCCTAGAGACCTCTTTACCAAAATAGACTAGTTTTTGTACATCGACTATTTGAGCTATTATATTGCATCCAAATTTAAAACACAAAGAATGGACCCCTTGTAGAATTTAAAGAGATTTTCAAAAATGTAAAAATGTCCAAAAAATATGCTAATTTGCGTCAAAAATTTATTTTTCTGAAATATAAAGAAAAATTATTAAAAATTCAAAACATCTCAAAAAATTTTGAATTTTTTAATGAAGCTTCCTTGATATGTCTCCAAGATGCAAAATAAATTTCAAACCAAAACTCCAAGACGTTTGGGAGATAAAATTAAATCTTTAAAAAATTAGGGTTTTAGTCTCCAAGTAAATCTGCACAAGGGGGTTAGCTCCAAAAAAAAAACCAAAACTAGCATGTAAAGGTGGGTTGCCCCACGGTGCACACCAAAAATGTGTGTGTGAATTTTGTACCTAGTTATAGGCACAACACTTTAGTAAAACAGTAAAATAGTAAAACATTAGAGGTTAGCAGAAATCAAAATCTGACAAATAATTGAAACTATGCTAACCAGGTGATTTACTGCCTTCTAGTAGGTGCAAGTATGATGTTCTCAAATTGGAATCGAGATCAGTGATAATGCAACACCTAAATGAAGGATTTGAATGCAAAATATGAAAGGCTGTATGAATGCAGATTAATCTATTTTTTTGTATTTTGTATGCAATTAGGATGAAAAACTGTATGAAATTAATCTAGAATGAAATTGAAATGATATGAAAATTAATCTAAGAATTATATGAATTGATATGCAAAGCTATGAAAAACTATGAATTGATCTCACAAAATTGCCTATTGCAAAATCTTTGTTCTTCAGTTGTAAATTTGCCAGAGTAATTGTGCAAATTCGAGAGATGTGAGATTGAAAGCTTGAGGGATCTTGAGAGATTGAAAGCTTGAGGGATTTAGAGAGATTGAAAGCTTGAAAGATTTTTGAGAGATATCGATTGATTGAAAGTTTGAGAGATCTTCTTATGAAGAGCTGAGCCTTATTTTTATAGAAATCCAGGGCTTGGGGATGCATTGAAAAAAAACTATAAATCACTCTTGATAAACTCAAGTTGATTTTTGAGTTAACAAGAAATCAGAATAAATAAACTCATAAAATCATGAAAAAGCAGCTTTTATCTAAAAATAGAGTTTTAGTTTTTTTTTCAACTCATCATCGGATGTTGAGTTTAGAAAGTTAACAAATTGAAATTGATAATTAATTTAAAGTTGACCGCTTTTTTGATTGTGCATGATTTAATATGAATTAATATAAAAATAAAGTGATTTATTCTCAACTTAACTGATTTTTGAAATAAAACAATTGATTTATGGGTTAATCATTTATTAAATCAAAATTTTAATCAAAAACTATATTATTAAATATTGACAATTGACATTAATTAATTAAATAGGAATTTAATCAATTAGTCATAAGATTTTTGATTTATTGTCAAAATTAAATAATACAATTTAGGAATAAATATAATTAAATGTAATTAACTAAGTAAGTGGCAGTATTCAATTTGATTAATTAAATATTTAGAATATTCAATTAATCAAACTTTAGGATAAATAAGATTTATCGCCAAATAATAATTAAATTAAAGATAATTAGGATAAATTAAGAATATTCCTAGCAATATTCCCCGATGTAGAATTTAGGATAAAATCAATTAAATTCGATAATGTGCAGATGTGTCTTAGGTTAGGACTTTGATGTGGATTTCATTCAATTTGAAGATGTAGGAGGTTAATGAACCTATAGCCAATTTTTGGGGTATTACACCACCTACCTTTATCCTCCATATCTATCCTTTTTTGTCACCTTATCAATATCTTTGAGCATCCTAGTCATACCCATGGTTTATTATAGCATATATTTTAGAAGAGCATTGTCTTAAGATCCCAATGTTGGGAAAATATTGAAAAATACAAAAAAAGGAAAAAAAAAGAAAAACAAAAAAAAGGGAAAAAAAAGTGCCTTGGTGAAAACCTAGCAATAGGCACATTGGTGGAAAAAGTAAAGAGAAATAAATCTATCCTATGGTGAAAACCACTTCTTGTGGCTCCTTGGACAAATACCATGATAAAAACCTGGCAAACAAGTGTCATGCATAATTCCTCCTTCTTGCACTCTACACTTGGGGGAAATTTTCAACCATATTTCCTCTCTCACCTTCATCTTGACAAGGTTGAACACATCCATGAGCATTAAGTATCTTGACATCCATTATTCTTTCCATCAGCTTATGTACTTGTTGCATCCATGTTACCCTATCATGATCTTGCTTATCCCAAATTCACCTTCATTATTCCTTGACAGTCTTTCCATAATCCCAAAACATCCCTTCATAGACTCCATCACCCCTTTACCCAGATTGTGTTATCTTATCCACATCTTACCCAAATTGATCCCTTGGTCTTGATCAAAATGAAAAACTTAAAGTACAAAAATTGTTATCAAAAACTTCTTGACATGTCCACTTCTTTTGGATCCCTCATTTTCATGACAGTAGATCATTATCCTATAAGCTATCTAGCACTGCATCATTGGCTTCCATGGCTTATCCAAAAACATGCTTCACATTGCTATATCATTTTTTTCCTTGGCTTGGGTAATCCTGAGGAGATGGTCCTACGGGTCACATTCGCATGCTTCATCCATCATGGTCTTTCCATCTCTAATCCATCATCTTGCAAATCCTTCATTCATGTCCTATATCTTGCTAGACATTGGGGGCAAAGCAATGTGATCTTGTTCAAGAGTTGGTAATTTCTTACATAAAGTGCTTTGAGCTACATCTTGCATAAACTGAGATTTTGTAATATTTTGGAAGTTTGCTCAAGTCCAACATTTTTCCTATCCAACTAGGGTCATTTGATCTTAATCAAAGGATTTCAACAAACAGGCATCAATTCACATGACACAATGCATTAAACTCAAGTGGATTCAATAGTGCTACTTTCAGTGACATATCAGAGAGACTTATCAGAGCTTTAGAAGAGAGAGATTTTTGTTGAACCGGATATCATTGTTCACAACCAAGTATTTTTATCCTACAAATTGATCCTTGAACCTTCATTGACTTTATTATTCGGCATTAAAAAAAAATTGCCATCACTTAAATGATCAAAATGTTTGGAAATTCTTTTTGAAAATCTTGATACATTGCAAAACACTTGAAGCTTTTGATGATCTTTATTGAATTAACTTTTATCACCTCTTTTTAACTAATCGATGATGTTTTGACTAGATTGGCGATGATGGAGACGTGATATTTTTCTTTCCTTTGAGTGACTGTCTTGAGGGAGTGTTGCCCAAAAAATTCCCTGTCTTTCTTTTTTGGCCACAGTTTCTATTTTCCAAGAAGAAATGCTCAAAGTGTCGAAAACCCAATGTGTTTTTGACCTCCTCTCTACAGGCTCAGGATGTTTTTGCCTTTTGGTCCAAAAACTTGGTGTCTTTTCAACCTCTCAGCTCTAAAAATTCTCTGTGTTTTTGACCTCGGTCTAAAAACCCAGTGTCTTTTCGACCGCTTTGGACTTTACACTTCTCTAGCATCTATTTTTTTCCCTAAGTGTGTAACTCAGACGGGTGGGTCCTAGTGCCTAAAACTATGCCAGTGTAGCAAAAGATCTGATGGCTATCACATGATTGCATGGGATCTCCTGATCCCATGAGAACATGTGATAGCCATTGATGCGGTATCTCTGATCGGTGGTCAATCAATGTTTCATGGTTCGATGGAAGGTACCATTAGCGGTTCAGTGGCTGGCATCATGTGATTAGTCACATGATCGCATGGGCTCTTTCGAGCCCATGCGACCATGTGGAAAACTATTAGCAGTTTTGGTGGGGGTGGCTCACAGTTTGACTAGCGGTTCATGGGGCTGGGATCTCTGTATTGGTGCAAGTGCGAGGAGATCCGACGATGGTCATATGATCTCATGGGATCTTCCGATCCCATGTGATTATGTGACAACCATTAGATGGGAATCTTGCAGATGCGGTGGGTCCTGTGCTGAGGTGTTCACTGAGGTGGTGGTCAGACTGAATGGGGGAGTGACATGTGGCTGTGCAGTTGGAGGTGGGCCCAATTCTATGTGTAGTCAGCGGAGGTTCTTGTGGGCCTGGTAACATGGGCCCCATAGATTCAAAATATACAATGGTCACATGTTCGCATGGTATCTTCTGATCCCATGTGATCATGCGACCACCGTCAGATCCTCTACAATTTTTCAGTGGGGTTTTCATGGGTCCGATTGAGGTGGTCCGCCCCGGTTCGGCCGGGTGGCAAGGCGTGACGTGTGGTGGATCTTGTGGGCCCGAGCATTTTAAGGAGCGGTGGCATTTTCAAAGAGATGTCACATAATCACATGAATGCCTTTCGGCCCATGCGATCATGTGACCAGTGACTTTTCCAAGGTAGGGCGACCTATTTTTGGCAGGTTTTCTTCTAAGGACATTTTTGCAACTACAGGTAGCTAAAAATTGATGATTTTTAGAGGCGGTTGCAGTTAAGAATTTGTTGGGATCTTTTAGGTAGCTGTTTCTCAATCTTTTCCAGTATCTGATCAGATTTGAGCAATCATGGTAGTGTGGGCTTGCAGAGAAGTAGATGGATGAGATTTTTTCGGTAGGCATGATCAAGTGCAGAATAGACACGCAAAGGGAGAAATATCTGATATGCTAGGATATGTTCATAGACATTTGTGGCCAGATTGGATTGAATTAGGGTGGAATATTTTATTGTAAACCTCTGTTGCCCTAATAGAGATACTTTTGACTCCTGCCTGCGGCCAGTTGAGTTTTGTATATTTTTTTTTTGGAGCCAGTTGTGCTCAGATTTTACATTTTGTAAAAAGGGAAAGTCTTTCCTTGGAGAACTATTTGTAGCATTTTTTCTCTCTGGTTTCCCACATCTTGTAATTTTTCATTGATGAATTCAAATATTGTAAAGCATTCTATGGCATTCTTGTTGTCCTCATGCTTTCTTGTCTGAGTTTGTCTCTTATTCGATCAAAGTGTATGCATGATTTCAATGATATCTTAGTTTCCCCTAATTCCTCTTACTTTCTATAGCTATGTGTGTTATTGTGTTTGATCTAATTTAGATGTTTTGTGGGTATATTTCAGCCCCTAACAGTCTTGTCTCAATCCTGCACCGAGCTATAGGAGTGAATGTTTGTTTGCAGGTCATAGGTTGAGTCCCCTGTTCAGACCCTCCTATGAAATACTTATGCAAGCCTATTCAGTAAGATGTAATCTCTTGGACCTGATTCCTTCATTGGTTTCATCCCTCTGTACTAAGATCCCAACCCTAGTTTTGGTGCATCACCTAGTAGGATAGATTTGCTTTTAGTCATTTCATTTCATGCATTCCTTCTAACCCTTTCCCCTCAAAGTTTACTTTCTTGTTAAGAGAAAATTTGGGTGACTATCCAAGAGGAATGAGCCTAGAACCTAGAGGTCTCATCTCGGTTAGTAAAAGGTCCCACAACCTTGAGATGATTCCCTTGTTATACTAAGTTATCAAGACTATGAGAGCTTGAACTAAGGGTGAAAATTCAGTGTATAATAGGGAGATCCAACAACTGATGTGAATTCATTTAACGAAATGGTCATCAAAGAACCATCAAGGACTTTCATATAGGATGGAGGGTTGACCTTTGTTTGCAACATCAAATCCATTGAAACTGATATTCATACTCCCATAGTTGGTCATTAAAATAATGAGGGTTGTAGTAGTTTCCTAAAGGGGGTTACCAAAAAGTGATACAAAGTGGTATTCATATCATCATGATATGGTCAATGATGGTTGTACTTGTTTTCCAGTCCCACAATGCTCAATGATGAAAATATTTCTCTATGGCATTTCTTTGCTAAAAGGTAGTGACAATTAGTTGCATTGCATTGCATTTGTATGTTAGATTAAGTGCATTGGTTTGTAGTTATTTTTCCAAGGGAAAAGGGGTACAATTAATCAACTTAATCAAAAATAGGAAAAGAAGGGGGGTTTAATTAAACATCATCATCCTTGGTTCAAATCAATCATGTGAGATTATCTTTTGCATTCATTTATAGCATTAATCATTAGTCATTATTCTTATATCAGAAAAGAAAATGAAACAAGATTCATTACTCATACATCATTTGCATACATTTAGTTAAGGAGTTGCATACATTCAAAAATCCAAAACATAGTTGCATTCATTCAAATATCCATACTTTCCACAATAAATCATTTGCATCCATACATTGAAAATCAGAAAACCATATCAAAAGTTACATTATCATTTGCATTCATCTATCTATATCATATATAAGATACATTGCATACATAGCATAATCAAAAGTAAATGCATCATAAACATCATATATAATTGCATATAAAAGATGATCTCACATCAACACATCACAAGAATCAAGGAAATTATATCATCATATAAATGTTCATAACATCAAAGATCCAACAATCTATATATCAAGATACAATATCAATGACAAAATGATACATCTAAGTCCTGATCAATAAAACATCAACATGATACAAAATAAACAACAAGGAAGATCCATACATCTAATATCCAAGAAGCTAGGGACTGTATGTATAACTTAAGAAAATGTGCTTGTTTTGCAAATCAAGGGAATCATATCAATATTCTATATCAATGAATCATTTTACGTCAATTAATCAATCAACCAATCAGTACCAACTTATTGTTTCCCAACTCTTGATCATGAGGCAGGACCAATACAATCAGTACCAATCCTATTACTAACCTACCTATCAGTTATCCCATATCAGTTTTACTATCCTATCAAATTGACAAATCACATTCATTGGTACTATTATCATGATATCCTAATCACTTGTTTTCTTAACTACAACATACCTAGCTATCTTGGGCATTCAATCATTCATCCAGAGGCATCAACAACATTTTATTAATCATGGTTTTTCTATATCTACATATCAATCAAACAAGGGCAATTGTTTGAACCAAGACCATCATCAATTTTCAGAAATGAAAACATTTTGGATCAATTTTTAAATCAATATCATCAAATTTTCAATAAGGAAATTAATATGTTTTCATTTTTGAGGGGGCATCATAAGAGTATCAAAATTGGCATCAAAACAACATTGAATCTAGGGCATTAAAAAATTTGAACTATTATCAGTGGGGCATATCATATCAAATGTTGAATCATATCAGGTAGTATCATTAATCATATCAGGTATCAAATCAGGACCTAAATCAGTTGTGTATCAGTTAATTAGGACCTAAGAGTGATCAGGACTTAAAATTTTCTTTGAATCAATGCTCTACGAACATCAATTCAAAGAGGGGCATTTGTAAATCATTAAAATTGCAAATTCTTAAACAAATGCTCTAATTCTCATAAAAAAGGATCAAATCAATTTTTAAATAGACATTTATTAAATTAAAATTGGACAAAATCATTAAATCAAAGGAAAAATCAAATAATGACATTAAATAATTAAATACAAGCTTAAAGGGGTCAAAAACACTATATAATTGATTTTAATCAATTAATTGTATAGTTTTAAATCAAAAATCAAATTGAACCTATTCCCTTACATGGCTAATTTAATTAATTAATGGAATTTAATTAATCCTAATATCTTTCAACAACAATTTGAGCAACTAATGAGAATTAAGAGACAAAAGCACATGGATCACTCCAAAATAGGTGAATCTCAATCACACATTTCAACTTTGAATCTCATCAACTCAAATTTGTCTTTTTGTCCAAACCTTTGAGACAAACATTTAAATTGTCCCCCCATTTAAAAATATTGCAAGTTTTTTGACTCAACCAAGGCTAAATCATGATTAAATAACTCTACCGCCTACCCTTGGGATTTTACTATAAATAAGAGGAATTTTGAGAGCAATAATCATCTTAGAAATTTATTTGCAAAGCATCATCATTATAGGCATTTTCATAGCAATTGAGAGCATATCATAAGCATTTGAATCAATCTTTGTATCATTTTGGAGAGTTTTGAGAGCTAGATTAAGCATTGTACTATCATTTTCTCATTCTAGAATTGTCACTAGTAGAGAATAGTTTGAGAGCTCTACTTACCAAGCTTGGATAGAGAACCATGAGATGTCATGGATGTTAATTTAAATTGTTAGTTTAAATTTGCTTTGTATTTTCATAGAATTGTAGTTGATTATCTTAATTTCATGAAGGTGTAAAACATTCACACACAATAGGACCCTTTAAGATCTAACTATATAGTGTGAAAATGGATCCACACTCTATAAAAAGGAGTGGAAGAATACCAAGATTTATCCTCCAATGAGACCCGATTAACACAAAGGTAAGTGTTAATTCATGATCTATACAAAAGAGATAAATGGCTTGGGTTAACTTCTCCCTCACTTATATAAAGAGAGTGTTTAGGAAAGAGAAATTGAGAATATTTGAAAAGTAAATCTAGAAGACTAATATTGAAATGAAGAAATAAAAAAGTACTTACCTCAGAAAATAATCTGCTAAAAACCTTGTCAAATGGTCTCAAAAATTATTGATTTTTGTGATCTAAAACTAAAACTGTGAGATCTACAAAACCCATAAATATTTTTCTTTTTGGGTCCAAGTCGACCTTGACCCAAATGTAGGTCAACCTTGACCCCTTTATGTTGACCTTGACCTGCGCTACTCTGATGAAAATTTTGTTCACGGATCCTGAAAGTTTGTTGAAAAGGTTATCTGAATCTGCTCTGTAATTCATTGTTTCACACTTGTACCTACAATAAAAAGGGGTTTGTTGTTTGAATGAGGAGTTTTCCTTAGTCAAACCCTGGTTTTGGAATTAACCTTGAAGCAGAATTGAAATTTTAGTAATAAATAAAGTAAATAGAACAATTCACCTTATTGAAACCCTTGTTGAGGATTCAAATCCTTGAATCCACAAGGATGAATGCTTGAAGTCATTTTAACCTTATAGAAGAGTATGAAGTTGATCCACCATGCCAATTCATGGCTCTATGGAAGTAAATGTGCTCATGTACTTGAATTGAGAATGCAAGATGAAGAATGTAGAAATCTTGAATGCTTGAGAGATCTTGAGATTGCTTGATAAATTGTAGATAATAATGGATTGCCTTCCTCCTTTTTTTCTTCTTTTTTTCTTAGAATGAGAGAGGAAATCCCTTCTTTTATAGTGATCTTAGGCACCAAATCTTAGAGAGGCTGACATAGAAAATAATGATTAAGGGTCCATGGCACAAAACTCTAGAAGGGGTCCACCCTTAAGGTAGAAATAAAAATAATTATTTAAGATCCTTGTCACAAAATTCAAGGTAAGGAAAACTCCAAAGTTAATTTGAGCATTAGGTACAAAACTCAAGAAAGGCTAATATCAAATAATAAATTAGGAATCATACACAAAGCTCAAGAAAGATCCACCTCAAATATTAATTTGAGAATTTGACACTTAACTCAAGAAATAGTGGCCTTGAAGAGAGAAAAGATGAAATTTTGACAAAACCCTAAAACTGGGACATAACCCCAAGGACCCTAGACCCTAGGTTCAAGGTCAAGATTGACCCTGACCTTGAGGTTGACCTTGACCCAGAGGGTCAGAAACTTAGGAAATATGCCCAAGTCTCAAAAATAGAGAGAAAAGACACAAAAGAGGGGCAGAACAGGCACATAAGCACATGAAACCCCATAGAAGCATGATAGTGTCTGAATCAGGATCAAAATAGCCTACTAGGGAGGGCTAAAATGTCTCAACATGGAGTGCTTCCATTTTAAGATGATACACTAACATAACCTATTAGGACCCTTTAAGAACTAACATGACCTAATAGGACCCCTTAAGACCTAACATGACCTATTTAAGTCCTAATAGGACCTAAAATGACCTAATAGGTGTGTGTGTGTGTGTGTGTGTGTGTGTGTGAAAATTGTACCTATTTAGAAGACATAACACATCAATAAAATATTATTGATCAATGATGAGAAAATATGCAATAAACAGTTGTCTCAGTAATCAGACGATTTACTACCTTTTAGTAGACCTGAGTATGGTATTCTCAGAATTTGATTGAGATCAGTGACAATGCAACGCCTAAATGAAGGATTTGAATGCTAAAACTATGAAATGGATGCAAGATTTAATCTATATTTTTGTGATTTTCTATGCAATAACAATATAAGCTAAATGAAATTGATCTAAAAACTTGATGAAAATGAATTGAAAACTAGCTATGAATGCAAAAAAAGAAAATAATGTTAGCAATGAATCTCCAAAAGTTTGCAAAATCTCAAGAATTTGATAGTATAGCATTGCTATTCTCCAAATTGTATGTGGTATCATTATGAAAGACTAAAGCATGTTTATATAGAGTCCAGGGTTTGAGAACTCATGGAAATCCAAAAATCACTCCTTAATCAACTCGAATTGATTAGTGAGTTATCAGGGAATTAGAAACAGTTATCGAGTAAAATCATGCAAATCATCTTTTCAGCTCATAATTGGAAGTTGAGATTACTCGAATTTGATTTTTAACTCACAATCACATGTTGAGTTTAGAAAGTTAACAAATTGAATCAAAGAGTTGTTTTTTATTTTAACTGATCTTCTGATTTTTGCATAGATAATTATTGATTAATTTAATTTCCATGTGTTTTATTCTCAACTTAGCTGATTTTGTTTAAAAATAACTGATTTATGGGTTAATCAATTATTAATTCAAACTTTATCTAAAATTAAATCATTAAATTTGACAATTTGATTTTAATCAATTAAATAAACATTCAATTGATTATTTTTAGAAATTTTTGATTTATTGTCAAATAAACAATATTAATTAAGAATAATTTAATTAAATCTAATTATAATAACCAAGTGGCTAAATAAATTTTAATTAATTAAATATTTATCATATTCAATTAATCACACTCATCATTAGGATACTCAAGAACCTTTCTCGACAAAGCAAGAGGGTCAGCGATTTCATTTTATCAGCATTATTGATTCAACCCATGTATATTCATTATTTGATGTATAACTATTAGGTCATGTTTCTTAAAGATAACATTTATCAAGAATATACGGGACATGGGTATGCCCATGTATGAAAGCACATATCTTGATGAATATCAAGCCGTGGGTATGCCTACAGAAATTTTGTATTTAATAAATCTCGTCATGATACAAGTCATGGGTATGCCCATGTTAATTTTGTATAAGGACAGGACCTATGGTCCCAAGCTAGGTTGGAGGTTTTCTCAACCCCGCTCTTTCCTACCAGTGCCTGTAGCGAGCGACATCACATTGTAAAATATTTATTTATATTAATAAAAAACTCTTCAGGGCTTCGGCCTTTTATCGATCAAAAAAAATAAATTAATCACACTTACAATAAATAATTAATATTATTTATCACCAAATAATATTTAATCAGAAATAGTTATGATAAATTAGGAATATTTGGGAATATTCCCCAATGCAGATATAGAATAGGATCGATTAGGCTTTTGATGATTTGATATGTACACTACTACATTTGGGGCCAAATTTTGACAGAAGCTTCTGAAGGGTAAATTTTTATTATGAATTTGGTGTTTATTTTTTGTAATAGGCCCTGATGGTGTTGGTATTATGATGGGTGTTTAATTGACCATTGGAATTCTGACAAATTCAGGGTATAGATAAAAAAAAAGTGTAACAGAAAATCATTTTTATTTCGATTGGATAGAGAAGGAGAAGGAGAAAAGGAGTGAAAGCTGAGTGCAAGAGAAGGTATGTGATTTCTTCATCTTTCGAGCCTCTGGCATCATATTCAAATAAGTTACATTTTATTTGATCATGAATTCTCTCTCAAATGACTGCATTCTATTGGTGTCATGCCCTAGCCAGTGCTTTATCTCTATTATTTGATGTTATTGGTGCTTGTGCTCAAGGATATCGATTCACCGTATTCAAATGTTTGGATTCACATTTGTTGCTATTACTGGCATATATGTGTAATGATGCCATTGTATATTGATGTCACTAAAATGACCGCATTCTACTGGTGTAATTGTAATGTCCCCGCCAGGGAACCCATAAGGAATCAGGTAATGACCTAAAATAACAACTAACAAAAATATTTTTTAACACTTTCACATATCATCATTACCATTCACAAGTACATTCCTTAAGGTTCCCTTAATGAATTCAATTACCATTATCAAGTATTTCATTTTATTACTTAATCTTACAAATTCTATTTCCCTTTCAATTTAATTTACATTGGAACATTGCTTTCATTCTACTTCAAAACCAATTGCCTTAGTGAATTAATTGAATTCATCTTCTTTACTAAACTAACACATCATTTACCTTTAGAAATGAAACAATCACACGTTACCTAACTCATCCACTAAGTACATTTTTCTTTCCTATTTATTTACTCCTTAGCCATATCTATGCTCAACTCAAAGGCACCATCAAAACTCATTTAAGCTTTTCCATTAAGAGTCTTTACTTCCTACATTCAATATAATAATAGAAAGAGCATAAGTTACTTAACCATACATTGACAACCAACATAAATCATTAAATGAATCATTTTTTCCATAAGTTTAACTTCCACAAATTATCAACTATAACCTTGTAAACATCTAGTAAAAGATTTATATTAAACCTAGTTGAATAGCCCAACCTCACTCACATTGAAATATACATTTAAGAATTCACATCCCATTACATCCTTCGATAACATACATGTTCCTTTTTCCCTTATTATTTCACCTAGAGATACCCTTAAACCCTTAGCATAACCTTTCACTAACCATATATCAAAAGAAGTTTTCATCCACAAGAACTTTCATTACAAAGATTTGCATAGAACCATTACTTTCAATTTCATTAAAATTCACAAGAGATATAAAGTAGAAAATTACTCATTGATTTAACCATATTCAATCCCCTTTTCAATTTCATAATTCTACCCTTCCCTTATACAAAACTTATTTCTTACAATTTCCTTTTTCAAACATAATTATAGTTACTACACATTGCCCGAAGGCATATAGAAAGATAATTACATCAAGTTGCCCAAGGGCTTACAATACATCTTTACATCTTGATAACAAAAGATAGAGATACATGATACAACAAAAACATCTTCACCACTGAACAACTCATAATCTCAGCCACAAGACGAACCATGAACAATACCTCAAAAGAGATTTGCCACCCAACCATGTGGAATTGGTAAAGTTCCACCCCCTGTGCTAGGAGATAGAACCAAGGAACTCTCAAGACCTTAAGGCAATCTAAGTCTCAAAAACTAATAAATCCAAGACTCAAGAGAGCAAGAATAAAGCACACAAAATAACATCATATTATAACACCGAGGTTAAGGTTCTAGGAGACCACCTAAGTGAGTGTCATCACACAACCTGTATATTGGGATCCTTCCTAGAAACCATGTAACCCTGGTCCCCCCTTTATGAATAGGGATCCATCCTAGAAGTTATCCCTAGTCCTAGTACTCCAATCAGGTCTGTGTGGCCATTATTATATTTTCTTTCATTATGTTTTGAATCCCCCCTTCCCAGGTTAATTTTAAGGGTTATCACTTTTTACAAACCCACCCATAGGATCATCCGACAACCACTTTAGGGTTCCAGCACCTATGGTGAGCCACTCACTTAAGAATCATATTCCCTTACCCCATCACAATCCACAAATACAAGATAATACTTCCAATTCCTGATTCATAGGTTTGGGAAACTCCCCTACGCACTTAGGCCCTCAAAGAGAGTCCTAACCTTAGCCATATACATAACAGGAACTATTGGAAGAATGTCTATCATGAGACATCTCAAAGAAAAATATAAAAAAATTTCACATGTACAAGTACAACCTTTCCAAGGTTTATTTATAGGTCGGAGAAACCCTCCCATGCACACAGGCCACCGAGACAAGTCCTAGCCTCATAAATGAAACTCAAGTATATGACAAGTGCAAACACATCATAAGTAAGCCATACAACCCCAACAGAACAAGTAACAAACATACATAGGTGATAAAAACTTCACACATCATAAACACTATCAAGAACTAGAATCAAAGCATAGAAAAGAATAGGAAAGTTTAGGAACCTTTGGGGAACATTTAGGAGGCCTTAGAGCAATCCTAGTCCATTGGAAAATCTTAACTCTAATTCTAATCTCTAAAACATATCCTAAACCTTATTCAAGAATCTAAATGCACCATATAATCCCAACAAAACAAGCAATGAGCATATTAAATTTTACACAAGATTTCATATGCCAAAACACCATGCTCTGCAAAATCTCACATGTTTGAAATTTGGCTAAGCTTGATTTTTTTAGAAATCTCAAAATTAGAAATTGCATCTTAACTCCTATGAATCTGGAACCTATCCTAATGATCCCAGAAGGTACCTAAACCCTTCATACAAGTATAACTTAAAGTATCTTATACTTGAATGTTATACTTGTATAAAGCTTGTTTTACCTCGGTTAACACTACTTTGCTCAGTTCATATAGTCTTCTCAGTTGACACTAGTTTGGTCAGTTAACACTACCTTCATCAGTTGACATTGCTATGGTCGGTTGACACTGCTATGCTCGGTTGACACTGTTGTGGTCAGTTAACACTATTGTGGTTGGTTAACACTGTCTCAGTCAGTTAACACTATCTTGGTCGGTTAACACTAAACTAACCCTACTCAATTAATACTAGACCAACCTTGCTTGGTTACCACTATACCGACCTGGCTCAGTTAAAACTAAACTGACAGAAACTATAAAATATGACTATCAACACTGACTTGCGGGTTTAACTCAGCATAATGGGGACTATGGTTGCCTAATCTGAGCACGACCCATTTGAGACCTCCCAATTTCCCTTTAGAAACAGCTCATCAATCCATCCTATCTATCTAACAAATTTGTTCTAGATCTAGACAAAGAAAGGTGGTGCACAAACTGACAAGACCAGTAAGGTTGAAATAACAGTTCTAAATACTAAAAACATTCATAATACATTCAATAAAAATATAATACACTATGCTACATGATCATAACCACTTCTACCCTCCCAGGAAGATTTCACCATAGTGAACATACAAGCATTCATAAAATCACTTCTTGGAAACATATTTCAAATACATAGAAAAACAAGACATATATATCATTCTCATTTTCAAAAAAAATAAACCATCATATTCTCATCAAGTACATATCATTCATATACATAATCATGCACATGGAAAGAATGGAGATTCATCCTAGTTTAGACCCTACCTGGGGTCCTACGGAGAATCATCCTCCCTTGGTTGGAGACTCTCTGAAACTTTCCAGCCTTGAGTAGATATCCTTCTGAAAATCTTCCTCTAGCAATCAACTCCAAGCAATCCTCACACATAAGACTTCACCAACCAAAGAATCTCAAACTCACATAACTTTCACCAAAAATTTCAAAAGAAATCATTTACAGACAACTTAGAAGAAAAACAAATCTTCCAAAAATTATCCTCCCCCACACACAAACTCTTCAAACATTTAGCCTCCAACTATGTGGTTGGAGGAGTTGCTTTACGGGAAGCAACTTCTCCAACTTCCATAGTTGGTTGAAAAATCAAACCAATTATTCTCGTAAGCACTTAACAAAGTTTTAATAAATTTAATTAAAAATAACTTCAAAGGAAAATATAATAGGAACATTCAACAAATAACTTCCAATAAAACCACATAGTACACATGGAAACCAACTAGCCTAACTTCTAGGAAGTCACGAGTTCAACTCCCTCCTAGATAGCTAGTTTTACTACAAAGAGCATTTATTTTTTTATTATTACTATTGTTAATATTATTTTCACTTTTTAATACATTTATTTAATGCACATCATTGAATTAACTTTAAATAACATACCACTAAAACAATTGATAAATCCATACAAATATTATTATTTATATAAGCATGGGTATATGCATGTGCACCCACATATATACATACCTATATAATTTACAATCAATGTGTATATATATATATATATATATATATATATATATATATATATATATATACATACTAGTTAGGGATTAATCGAACTCACATCAAAATAACAAAATGACATCAAAACATAATTCACAAAACCACATCACATACTGCATTCGGATCCCCCAACTAGGGTAATCTCCAAAGCATAAATCTAAGTCCATGGTAACCTTCAGAGTAATCTTGGTAATACCTCCACACAACAATAGTTCGAGGATTTTGAAGGCACGCTCATACCTGTGTAGCCAGGTGCAGTCGATGCCTCGTACCTACTTCTTTCAACACCAACCAAGTACACCAATATATACATATGTACAAACAATTACAAACAAGGAGGGAGAGTGTGACATCATGTGGACCTTCTAGGGGAGTAACTACGACTGCCTCCCCTCTTCCAAAAGTGACATCAAACAGTCACATCAACAAGGCGTAATTGGATTAGTGTGGTTAGTATCAAAATGATCTCTTTTCTATATTGTATAACAATAATAAATCATAACATAATCATGTAAACATAAATCCTCTATTAACTTTCACAAACCCATTTAACCATTAGACATGTACTCAAAATGCCCCATTATCCAATCAAGATAAACAAATCATATAACCCCAAATGTATTAATCATATCTAATCCCAAGTAACATTTTTAGGGAAGATAATAGATTTGATGCTTAAGCGATTATAATCAATTAACCTTAGGTAAACATAAATATTAATAATGAGCATTTCACAAAGAAGCATATAAGCCTATTAGGTGATCCTTTTAGTATTAAGATCCTAAACTATCATTGACACACAAGAAGATATAAAGGGCATACTTATGTGAATATTATTATTTCCCAAATTAAAATGTGAAGTTATCATGATTAGTAAGAAACCATCTCAAGAAGGATCATTCTCTTACAAAATAACAATGGAATCACTTATAGCATGATCTAACTCCCTAGTGAGCATAACCAAGATTTGATAGGGTTGGAGGGGCATTACATCATTCCTCCCTAAGATTAGATTTACTCCTGGAAGTCTGAATTTTCTAGCCATTGATAAAACTAAAAATAAGAATATTACAAACATTTCTACTTTAGTCTATCATTGATACATTACGTATAATTTTCACTTTACGAATTATTCTAATAGCAAAACATATTTAAGGATCCTAAAATGCAATTAAGAATTCAAATTTCATTCTGTAATCTAGATACAAATTGATACAGGGACTATTTCTTCTCAATGCGCATACATAAGGTGCTATGATCATACTACAGCCTTGGTAACTATTCTTAAACTATAAATCATTCAAATATTGAACATCATACAATTTTATGAGATAAAACATAAACAATTCTCTTTATGCAACTAGTTACTTTTTCTCATTAAGCCTGTGGTAAGCTTATAGGGGAATCACTAATATCAAACTTACACACAACATGGAATACACATCCTTTTCAAATAATGAAACCTAAGATACTTTTTAGGATTCTATTATAACTATTTATTAGTGGTGTATTACAACAACACACATAAATGTACTCCAAAGAAATTTAACATAATTTATTAAGCTAGAGCTTCATCAATATTTAACCAATTCCAATTCCAAGAAATTCATAATAAGCTTCTTTCGAAAATACTTCCCCAACCTTACCAAGTTTGTTAGGATTTTTTACCATTTTCCAAAAAGTCATAGATTCTTTAATAGAGGGAGAGAAATACATGAGTCCTACGGCTACCCTCTTATTTAATCAAAATAATATGTTCAACCCACTAAAATTTTGTACACACATTCAAATAAGAGAACATTTCTGGAGTAACAGCAAGTATTGTTATCCTTATATGCATCTTCCATATGACATTTGTAATACTACCTACAAATTCACATTCTTCTAATATTTTCATTTTAGGATAGTTAGAAAGCTTGTCTTCTAATAAACATATCATTATTCCTTTCACAATAACTCATCATTCCTTTATACAAGCAATGTTTTTAGATTCAAATCTTATTTCACACACAAAATTCCAATAAAGTAAATAATTACTACATAATTTTGTTAATATCATATTCTTTCCTTATAGTTGATGATTTTTCATTGTTTCAATTCACACCACTTAAGCGGATCATATATAATTTAAAATTCTTACCATATAATCAAACACTTCTCCTTTCAACTAATTGTGTATTTTAATCCTATCTATTAGAAAACCTTGGGGACATAGGTCCTTTACCCAAGGGTTTCCTCTAGCTAAGAAGATTCTGCTTATTGACATATTGACTTTCCCTTCTATCCTTTTAAACATTTTTCTTGAGAAAGAAGGGAGAGACACACTTGATTCCACAATAGATTTAATTTATTACTTAAGAGGGTACATAAAAGAGAGATGATTCGTATTCTTGCCATATTTTGAAATATCAGATATTACCTAATTTCAACGCACATTATCTCATTTTCATGAAAATGTCAGTTCGTAAGTTGCTAAGTTCTCAAGGAAGGGATAAAGATACATCTACAAAACATGTTTTACAACCATCCAATATTATAATCCTTTTCATCCTAGGAACAAATTCACTCCTCATTTCCTACAACGTGTTTCAAATCTATCTCAGAATTTTAGATTACTGGTTTTTAATTAATTAAACATAACAATCATGGTGTTATCTAGCATTTATAGGGAAGTAAAGTATATAAATTTTCAAAAATATTTTGGCATTCTGTGAGGCCTCACCCTGACCCGTCATAGCATCTTTCTTTTTCTGCATTTTGATACAGTGATACATTTGTTGATCTATTTTGGATTGAGACTCGAGATATGATATTTTGATGGTGATTATTATATTATGTAGGTGTGGATGTGAATCTAGAGTACATCATGATTTTTATTATGCATCATTGATTAAGTGAATTATTCATGATTAGATTTGATTACTGCACATGATGATTATGTACTTATGATGTTCGAATATTATTGAATGGAAAATTGTGATTTGAATTGAGCTATACATATTGAGTTATGATACTAAATAGGAAATTGAATATGTATATTTCATGTAATGTTATCATCTTGAACTACTGATGCTCGAAGTGAAGTGTGCAGGTACGAGAACCATGAGAATTATCGGAGAACCAAGGTTAAACACATGTGTACTGAGTAAACCAAGGCTTAGTCCAATGTTGGATTACAAAGCCTCGTTGTAATGTGAACTTGTCGTAAAAGTGAATTTTCTTGTGCATTAGTAGTTAGCTTCGTGTTGTCTTTCTTGGCATTTGTATGTAATGTGCAATTGTTAGTGTCACTTGACACTTGTAATGTACTCATTTAAATTTATTTTATTCCAGCCACTTCTAGAGGCCAATAAGGAGTTCTAGGGGTCATTTTTGGCATAATTTATGTATCTTAATGTTAGGGGTATGGGTTAGGAAGGTTTTGAGCATACCCTAAACCCCCTAGAGACTTTGGCAACCCTTTTTTTTGACCCATTTACCCTTACCTACGAGATTGGATGGATCTTGACCCTTACCCAACTTCACCTTTCCTTCCAATCAAGCATTAATCATGGGGGGACAAGGGAAATCAAGGAGACCTTAGAGTCAAATCTGCAATTATGATTGGTGGGTGGGTAGAATTTGGAGCCCTTTTTAGAGGCCTTGGATAGAATTAGAGGGTGTTCACCCACTCTTTAATTTTAGAGACTTTAGGGTTTTGGAGGAGGAAGAAAAAGTGGATAAGCTCTTCTCAAATTTTCATTTCCATCACACTTGTGGAGGTTGGTTACTCTTCTCATGGAGTCTTTCTACTTGTGCATTAGATTAGCTTGTATCTTTCCCTCTCATGTATATGAATCTTGATTCTTGTTGTGGCAATGTGTTGTAAGGGAGGGATTTTGGGTTTGATTTCATGGTTTGATCTTGTTCTTTTTGCTTGATTGAGGGAGTTCTTGTTTATGGGTGTGAGGCATTACTCACCCTTTGGGAAGGGAAGAAGTGGCCTATGGGTGGAGGGGTTAGTTGGGCTCTCCATGAGGTGAGAGTCTCTTCTCTTGGAGAAGAGGGATAAGTCCATGGTGTATGGGCACCATGGAAGCCATTGCATTCTTGTATTTTGAAGAGGATGTTAAGCAAAGTATGTGTATGAAGAGGAATTTGGATATGCATGGATATGTAGCCTTGAAGAGGCATTTGGATAGGTAGCCTTGAAGAGGCATTTGGATAGGTAGCCTTGAAGAGGCATTTGAATACTCATGGTGAGAAAATTTGTATGTAATGGCATTCTCCCCTTGGAAAAGCCCACCTCCACCCTCTCAATGAGCTTGTAAGACTCATTTGTGTAACCTTGGAAGGGAGTAATTTGTTGTATGTGCATTGTGTAAATTTTTTGTGAGCATCTTGTTGATCTTGTTGCATACCCGTTTAGCCTTGGTTCTCCAAGCTTGGGGGTGGTCTCATAAGAGACCTTGGTTGGGTGGTGAGCACCCATGGTTCTCCCCTTTGTTGCAGGTTTTGAGGTCAACACCCAAGTGGAAAAGCTTGAAGAAGTTTCTCTTGTTGAGCTTGTATCAACTCTCCTAAGTTGTTGTAATATTGACCTTGAAGGAGATCTTTCTCTCTTGTATATTGTAAAGAATTTCCATTATTGAGTTCATTGTAAAATAGTAGATGTATATGAAAAGGTGTATGTAATATGATGAAGTGAAGTAGCTCTTTTATGTTGATCTCTCATTGAGTATTCCATCAAAGTGTAATATATAATTGTAATGTAAATGCTTCTTCACCATAGAGATTATGTAATGAAATTGATAGGATGTCTATAATGAAAATGCAATGTATTTCTATCTTGTCTAATTGATTTTTGCTTCTTAAGATAGTGGAGTTATTTTCTTTTTATAAAAAAGTTATTCAAAGTTGGCAAGAAAGGTCATGAAAATCATTCAATAGTATGTAAAATTTCATTAATATGGATAGCCATGAAACTCTTAATATTTGGATTCATAGTTGTAAGCTCATTGCAATCTATCTAATTTTAGACCAAACTCATACTTAATAAAACTATACTTGGATGAAGAAACTTGGTCATTTCTCATTCTCTTTCAATGAGACTATCCATGGAATAATTGACAAGATGAAATATCAAATGAGAGACATATATGCATTCTAGACTTACTAATTTCCTTAATTGCATTCTAAACACCTCACCTATGTCTAGTAAATAAAATAAAGAAATCAAGTTGATGAAGTATTAGCCATAGTGTAAAAAAATGACATTCCAGAATTTTGTTTGAGCATTTAGCTCTCTGGATTTTGTATGGAGAAGGAAAATATTCCCTTACCACAAAGAATATTCTCCTTCTCCTCTTAACATCAACATCTAATGGAATTTAATAGACTAATCTACACTTTAACCCATGCTTAAGTCAATACTATGTTGTTGATTAAGTCTAAATAAACTTTACTATAAAAAAAATTGCTATAAAGTTCTCCCCACTTGATAGTGGACCCCACCAAATCCCTCTTCCTAGGCGCAGGTGATGGGCATGGGAAAGCATTATGTTTAATGCTTAGTCAAACACCTCCCTACGTGGGTAAACAGGGGCCTTGAGAAGTGACCTTTAACAGCAAAGGAGGTTTAATGCATTGTTCTTTTACTTGTGGCTTTAATAAACTTTCTAATCCTTCAAGTACCTCCTTGCAAATGTACCCAACTCTGACTTAAAGATCTGACACCTTCTCTTTTGTCATAAAAACAGTCCTTCCTCCTTGCTAGGTGCACCATCCACTTGGTCATCTTCTTGGGGAATGCAGCACACTTGTCTTGTTTGTTGCATTGACTTTAAACATCTTCTTAACTTCTCTAGCCTTGGGTTGTGTGAAAATCCCATCCATGAGATTGGTGGGGCCCTCAAACCTTGTCTTCCCTTTTGTCCTCTTAAAAGTGCGCTCCCCTTGGCTTTATGATTGGCTAGTGGGTGATGTAGGTTAGCATAGGGGGTAGACTAGCCTTTTTAGAATTTGAATTTTTTTTCCTTGCTAATTTTAATTATTTGTTATTCCTTTCATTGTAATTATTAGTAAATGGGGTAATTAAGTTATAGGTTTGATGAGTTGTGTATAGAGTGAATTATGCACTAACTTTCATTATTAAGGATAAATTATTCTAGGGATAGTTTATAATGTTAGGCTATGGTTAGGAGATGATATCCTTATTTAACTTTTAATGTGTTAAAATATTAAGTAATGTTTAAGTTTAATTAATTTGGTGACCTGTCTATATTAGGCCAGCTATGTTAAACCTCGGAGACTTATTGACACTTAAGACGATTGTCCAATTATTTACTAAATGTTTTAGTAGGTCATGGGTTCAATAAGTGAATCAATTAGTTAATTAAGGGATGAGTACAAGATGTTTAGGAAATAATTACTTGTTGTTATGTTAGAATTCTTTTAGAGGAGAGAACATAGTATTAGGAAGTGATAGGTATGGTGAATCTTTAGGTGAGGGTTATTGGAGCAGGACATTAGTTTTTAGGTGCCAATTATAATCCTTTAGCCATTAAATTCTAATTTTGGTAATTAATGAATTAGATTTTTAGTTAGCAGTATTATGTTCCAACCTAACTAAGAATGATTTAAATGATTAATCTAGTATTTTTGTCGGGTTTATATTCATACACATCTAGCAGTGGAACCTCTTAACAAGATAATAGTCAATTCAATTAAAGCTCATCCTGATAACAGGACCTGCAACGTTTTCTTGATGAGGGCTTAGTTGAGATAGATTCCCCTTGATAGATCCACTTCTTGTTACTGTCATTGCAAGCATATCCCTAACCATTTTCCAGCATAGGTGTATCTGTGTTGATCTTTGGCTAAGTAGATCGAAGTACGTGACAATGACATATGTTATTACATTTCACCCTTTAAAAAAAAAATTTTGTTACGTTTTTGGTTGTTTATTTTTTGGGCATGACACATTCATTCATAGTAATCATTATAAACTCAAGAATTAAGATCAACAACTTTCCTTACAATTCCATAGCATCTCTAGAACAAGGATACAAATACAACACTCAAGCATCAAGAATTCTTGACCATCTATTGAACCACATGAATCTTATAATCATTTCAGATATTCCTTTCTTGCATGATGTTATGGTAGAAATATAGAAAACATACCTTTTAAGTTCAATGCTCAAGTTTGATAACATAAAGGATACTTTAAAAAGAGAACACACAATGTATTCAAGCCTGCTAGGCTAGAAGAAAACATCAGATGGGGAAACACAATAGACTCAAGTATTATGAGTAGTCCAAGCATGATTCCCAATATTATTAGTAGAACAACCTAGGGCTTGTATTCTATCCCTCTCATAATGGTCAGAATACATTGCCTCCTCAGGCCTAACTTTGCTTTCGATGTGTTCTAGCTTTAGCCAAATTAGTCACTATAGTTGTCTTATTTGAGACTCCTCTGAGTCATAATTCATGTTTCGAGTCCTCACACTCTCTACATGGAATTTTCATGTTGAGATGGTGAGGGAGAATATTAATCTCTCTCCTAAGATCCTCTATAGTGTTTGAAAGCATCTAGGAAGAATGTTACAACATAAGTATAGCCATTGAGTTGACATAACTTAATAAGAGAAGAAGAACTAAATTAAACACAAATAGACACTAGAGCTCCTAGTGTAGCAACCTAGGGCTCTAATACGAAATGTACTTTCCCTGCCAGGGAACCCATAAGGAATCAGGTCAATGACCTAAAATTACAACTAACAAATTTTTTTTTTAACACTTTAACATATCATCATTACCATTCACAAGTACATTCCTTAAGGTTCCCTTAATGAATTCAATTACCATTATCAATTATTTCATTTTATTACTTAATTTTACAAATTCTATTTCCCTTTCAATTTAATTTGCATTAGAACATTGCTTTCATTCTACTTCAAAACCAATTGCCTTAGTGAATTAGTTGAATTCATCTTCTTTACTAAACTAACACATCATTTACCTTTAGAAATGAAACAAGCACATGTTACCTAACTCATCCACTAAGTACATTTTTCTTTCCTATTTATTTACTCCTTAACCATATCTATGCTCAACTCAAAGGCACCATCAAAACTCATTTAAGCTTTTCCATTAAGAGTCCTTACTTCCTAGTTTCAATATAATAATTGAAAGAGCATAAATTACTAAACCATATATTGACAACCAACATAAATCATTAAATGAATCATTTTTTCCATAAGTTTAACTTCCACAAATTATCAATTATAACCTTTTAAACATCTAGTAAATGATTTATATTAAACCTAGTTGAATAGCCCAGCCTCACTCACATTGAAATATACATTTAAGAAATCACATCCCATTACTTCCTTCGATAACATACATGTTCCATTTTCCATTATTATTTCACCCAGAGATACCCTTAAACCCTTAGCATAACCTTTCACTAACCATATATCAAAAGAAGTTTGCATCCACAAGAACTTTCATTACAAAGATTTGCATAGAACCATTACTTTCAATTTCATTAAAATTCACAAGAGATATAAATTAGAAAATTACTCATTGATTTAACCATATTCAATCCCCTTTTCAATTTCATAATTCTACCCTTCCCTTATACAAAAATTATTTCTTACAATTTCCTTTTTCAAACATAATCATAGTTACTGCACATTGCCTGAAGGCATATAGAAAGATAATTACATCAAGTTTCCCAAGGGCTTACAATACATCTTTACATCTTTATAATGAAAGATAGAGATACATGATACAAGAACAACATCTTTACCACTAAACAACTTAGAATCTCAGCCCCGACACAAACCACGAACAATACCTCTAAAGATATTTCCCGCCCAACCATGTGAAACTGGTAAAGTTCCACCCCCCATGCTAGGAGATAGAACCAAGGTACTCTCAAGACCTTAAGGAAATCTAAGTCTCAAAAAATAATAAATCCAAGACTCAAGAGAGCAAGAATAAAGAACATAAAATATCATCATATTATCACACCGACGTTAAGGTTCTAGGAGACCACCTAAGTGAGTGTCATCACACAACCTATATATTGGGATCCTTCCTAGAAACCATGTAACCCCGGTACCCCCCTTTATGAATAGGGATCCATCCTATTAGTTATCCCTGGTCCTGGTACTCCAATCAGGTCTATGTGGCCATTATAATATTTTCTTTCATTATCTTTTGAATCCCCCCTTCCCAAGTTAATTTTAAGGGTTATCACTTTTTACAAACCCACCCATAGGATCATCTAGCAACCACTTTAGGGTTCTATCACCTATGGTGAGCCACTCACTTAAGAATACTATTCCCTTACCCCATCACAATCCACAAATACAAGATAATACTTCCAAGTCCTGATTCATAGGTTTGGGAAACTCCCCTACGCACTTAGGCCCTCAAAGCGAGTCCTAACCTTAGCCATATACATAATAGGAACTATTGGAAGAATGTCTATCATGAGACATCTCAAAGAAAAATATAAAAATTTTCACATCTACAAGTACAACCTCTCCAAGGTTTATTTATAGGTCGGAGAAACCCTCCCGTGCACATAGGCCATCGAGACAAGTCCTAGCCTCATAAATGAAACTCAAGTATATGACAAGTGAAAACACATCATAAGTAAGCCATACAACCCCAAAAGAATAAGTAACAAACATACATAGGTGATACAAACTTCACACATCATAAACACTATCAAGAAATAGAATCAAAGCATAGAAAAGAATAGGAAAGTTTAGGAACCTTTGGGGAACATTTAGGAGGCCTTAGAGCAGTCCTAGTCCATTGGATAATCTTAACTCTAATTCTGATCCCTAAAACACATCCTAAACTTTATTCAAGCATCTAAATGCACCATATAATCCCAAAAAAACAAGCAATGATCATATTAAAGTTTACACAAGATTTCATATGCCAAAACACCTTCCTCTACAAAATCTCACATGCCTAAAATTTGGCTAAGTCTGATTTTTTTAGAAATTTCAAAATTAGAAATTGCATCTTAACTCCTTTGAATCTAGAACCTAGCCCAAACCCTTTATACAAGTATAACTTAAAGTATATGAAATTAAAGTACGCAAAATTATACTTGAATGTTATACTTTATACAAGTATAACTTAAAGTATAAGAAATTAAAGTACCTAAACTTATACTTGAATGTTATAGTTTATACAAGTATAACTTAAAGTATAAGAAATTAAAGTATGTAAACTTATACTTGAATTTTATACTTGTATAAAGCCTATTTTACCTTGGTTAACACTACTCTACTCGGTTCATACAGTCTTCTCCATTGACACTAGTTTGGTCAGTTAACACTACTTTCATCGGTTGACATTGCTATGGTCGGTTGACACTGTTATGCTCGGTTGACACTATTATGGTCGGTTAACATTGTTGTGGTTGATTAACGCTGTCTCAGTTCATTAACACTATCTTGGTTGGTTAACACTAAACCAACCTGGCTCGATTAATACTCAACCGACCTTGCTCGGTTACCAATATACCGACCTCGCTCGATTAATACTAAACTGACAGAAACTATAAAATACAAATATTAACACTGACTTGCAGGTTGATCTGGACATAATGGGGACCATGTTTGCCTAATCTGAGTACGACCCATTTGAGATCTCCAGTTTCCCTTCAAAAATGGCTCACCAATCCATCCTATCTATCTATCAAATCTATTTTAGATATGGACAAAGAAAGGTGGTGCACAAACTGACAAGACCAGTAAGGTTCAAATAATAGTTCTAAATACCCAAAACATTCATAATACATTCAATAACAATATAATACACTATCCTACATGATCATAACCACTTCTACCCTCCCAAGAAGATTTCACAACAATGAACATACAAGCATTCATAAAATCACTTCCTGGAAACATATTTCAAATACACAGAAAAATAAAACATATATATAGTTCTCATTTTCAAACAAAATAAACCATCATATTCTCATCGAGTACATATCATTCATATATATAATCATGCACATGGGAAGAATGGAGATTCATCCTAGTTTAGACCCTACCTGGGGTCCTACGGAGAATCCTCCTCCCTAGGTTGGAGACTCTCTGCAAACTTTCCAGCCTTGAGTAGATATCCTTCTAAAAATCTTCCTTTGGCAATCAAATCTAAGCAATCCTCACACATAAGACTTCACCAACCAGAGACTCTCAAACTCACATAAATTTCACCAAAAATTTCCAAATAAATCATTTACAGACAACTCAGAAGAAAAACAAATCTTCCAAAAATTATCCTTCCCCGCACACAAA